>CM042013.1:18191629-18821629 GCA_023525715.1 Cichorium intybus | reverse complement strand
TGTTGGGAGCCTTTTTCAACGTGATCCATGTGATCTTCTTGTTGTCGTCACTGCCACCCAAAAAGAATGTGTTGAGAATACTTTAATAGTTTGTTGACAACATCACTTGTGGCTTTAAACATGAAGAATAAGTAGCTAACGAGGCTTCCAAAAACACTCTTACATATGATGAACCATGTGCCAAAAGATAGGTTACGAGCCTTCCAACATGATAACTTTGAGTACAATTTATAAACAATAGAAGGCCAATTTAAAGTTATAGAAAATTTATCACCCAACAGGACAGCAAGTTATCAAAAAAGGAATAAGCCAACCCATTAATTATACCATTTGGCAAAATTATGGATCTCTGAATCGAGAACTCGAATACCCATAACATTGCTCTTGGCAAGGTTCACTATAAGAAGGAAGCTAGGTGGTGACGCCTCAATATACAAATAAGATTAAGGGTATTTTCTTTAGACCACTCCCAAAGAATATAGCATCATCTGCATATTGGAGCAAAGAGAGAGTCGAGCCATTGTTCAGAAGGATAACCCCTTTGTACATGTCCTTTGCAATATCCTCGTTGATTCACATTTGAGACCTTCCGCAGCGATAATGAAAAGGAAAGACGGTAGAGGATTGTCTAGTAGGATTATCGTTCACAAGGAGGGAGACTCTAGTTGAGTAAATGCATGCGAACATATATCTAAGTCTATCAACAGCCTTGTCAAAATCAACTTTGAAAATAGACAATTTTTTCTTATGTTTCTTGTTCACATAATAGTTTCATCAACAATTAACGGCTCACTGAGAATATCTTGACCATGTATGTAGGCCGATTGTACCTTACTAACAACCGAGCCAATGACTATTTGGTCTAAGTGATCCCACGTACCCCATGAATTCCTACTTTTATTATAGTGGAAATGCTATAAGGCGCCAACCAAGATCCGTGAGACGAAAACCAAAACCAAGACAAGTAATAAGAGCGGATCATCCTGGATATTTTGGCCTAAATCGAACGCTAAATAATTAAAGAATTGAAAACACCACTTGAGAAGCTTTACTTCTAGCAAAGTAGCCAAAATAACAAAAATAAGACATAAAAAGAAACGAAAAAGCGAGCTTTAGAAAGGATCTTGCTATTGCAACCAATGAGGTTGGTCGTTCTAACATCTGTAAGATTAAGTGGACTGTTCACCTTTGGCACAAGAGTAACAAAAGATGAGTTGCTTCTGGGATTGATGATGGAAAACCGGCTAATTGTCATATCTGAAAAAAAAAGGGCTAATGTCGAGTATAATCGAAAAAACAAACTCCTGTTTATGGTAGAGGATGAACAAATGAACATCCCTTGATCAAACAAGAACAATGAGACCCACTAAATTGCACAAGAAATACAGGCATCCTTAAAAGCAAAAAAACATATGGAGCTTTGGTCTTCAAAATTCTTATCCGTGAACAAATGAAAATCACAAGCGATCATATGTCATTACGGTTACATTATTCATGTAGTTACCATTTTACAAAGAGATTTTTCTTACAGTCGATATATAATATTGAGATTTAGAAGCATCGGGTTCTAATGATTTTAAGAGAGATAATGTGGAACAAATGGATCACTTGAACTTTTTACAAGAAGGGAACGATTTCTTAAGTTTGTGAGCTTCAGTCGGCAACTTAACATTGGTGGCTAATCCTAATGCTTCAAGAAACCTTATCATATACCAACAAAAGTCAATTTGCCACCATTCTAACCCATGTCGAGCCGAATATTCAAATGCATGATGATTGTTATGCCATCCTTCTCCAAAAGTAACCAACGCCACCCACCTGTATGTGCGCGAATCAAATATTAAATAATTTTAAAATAACTGAGCTATAACGATTGTGAAATGTATGTGCGTACCAATTGTTCTTGGATAAATCACCGGTGTCCCAAGATTGCTCTCCCCATATATGACAAGCCGAGTTTACTAAAAATGTCACGTGATAGCCCCACGTCGGTACAACACCCTACATATATACTCAAAGTTCAATGACATTATTACGTATTTGACATTAGACCCTAGCATAATAACTTTTAATTTTCATTTTCCAAGCACTTGAAAAAAGTATTTGAGCAAAGTCTTACCACAAGCCAAACGAGGTAGGTAAATCCACCAAAAGCATAAACGAGGACCGCATATGTTGTTATATGTAATACATAAGTTCTTCTAATGAACCTATAAAACACCTGACTCTTTAAATCCTCTACATTCTTACGTTCTTGATACTGCACAACATATTATTAACACAACGAAGATAAGTAGCCAAAAAAAAAAAAACTTTCTGTTACGAATATAAGCATAGAAAGTACGTACCTTTTCAATAATGTAGCCGCTGTCAAATAGCCAACCCATATGACTAAACCAGAACCCGAACGTGGGAGAGTGTGGATCTTTCTCGGAATCAACGAATTGATGGTGATATCTATGGATGCTTACCCAAAATATTGGATCCCTCTATACATATAAACAATCTATCTTCATTTGAGGGTTCAAAAGAACTAAATACTGCATGTGTTAAAGAAAAAAAACGAACCTGGAAAGTTAGGACCCCAAAATAAGCAAAGATGTATTCTAGCCACTTAGGCAGCTTGAGACTACGGTGTGCTAGATTACGGTGATACGAGAGCGTTATACCAAAACCACACAACACGTACATCAGAAATGCAGCCCGAAAAGCTTCCCAAGTGAACTTAAATGGGGCGAACAGTGCAAGTAAATGAATGGCTAACATACCAAGAGCCATTTTGACATCAAGGGTCCTCCATTTACGCCCCCAGAAGAGGTTTCTCTTCCTTGTAACCACTACATCAGAAAGCAATATTTTTCCGTATCCCGACTCCTTCAAACTAGTGGAAACTGTGACCATGTTTATCCTTATTGAATGATGAACAAAGCGTAGGAATTGTGTACGTACGTCTTGCTTTATGTATAGATGCATGTATTTATAAGGAAAGTATAGCTCATCAGCTGCGCGCAGGGTTGTTGAGATGCATGTAATGAAGTGCAGTTAGTCGATGGTAGTATTTAATTTGCCTGTATTTTTGGAAATTGAAATAACTTTCTATATAATTGCAACATCACAAAATATTTATATAAAAACTGTGTTAAAACATTACAATTTGTAGAAAAGTTTTCTTCTAAATTTATTTATATTTTTGCTGTTTAAGGATATTTCTATTTTTTTAATAAACAGTAAAGTATGCAAATTGACTTTAAAGGTCGTATGCTTCAACTACACTCAACAAAATTAATGTTGTGCTCAACAAATAAATCAACTACACATTGTGTATCAAGATGCATAGGTGGAAATTAAGATGTAATTTAAGAATAGATAAATATGATTATATATATTTGCGGTTTCAAAATAAATAAATAAATAATTAATTAATTAAATCAACTTTCTACGTATGTTTCAACTTCTTTAAGTCGTAAAGTTATCCTAATGCAAAAAATTCTATGTAAATAAAAAGCTTAAAACCTTAAGCTTAATGCACATAATATGAACTTTTGATGCGTAGATTCTTCTTGATAACTACGATATGCGTGTATCAGAGGCTGATGTTCTAAAAAAAATTTGCCTATTAATTTGCTCAAGAAATAATAACTATAACAAAATATGAAATGTAAAAAACAACATGAGCACCATAACGCCAGGAGTGATATAAGTTTTACCTTTCCTTGTCATAATGGTCTTCTGATATCTCAGAATTCTCTTAGATCATCGAGGATTCGAGGAGGACGGATCCACAATGGAGGCCGTGTGGCAGCTGCCCCCACAGAAAATTAGTGTTTGCCATCTATTTAGTATTTACTGTATAAAGATTTTTTGATAGTTTCTAATGGAAAGCTGTCAAGTAATACACAAATATTCCCTACCATAAGGATTATTTACAGCTCATACTTTTGCATTTCATAGGCTTCGAGGTGTTTTATTTTTCAAAAATGTTTGTTCTTAAGGAGATATATATTTTTTCTAAACTCTAACGCAAGGTATTTGAAGTTTTAACAAATGATTCAAAAAAGTCTGAATGAAAATTGTGAGACAACTTGTATTTTTAATTAGCTTCTATAAATTTAATTTGACACTATTAATTTTCTAACTTAGTTTGTTGGAATTGACTGAATTCACTTACTTAAAACTTTAATTAGCTTTATGTTTTGTTAAAGACTAATTTGAAATTATTTTTCAAATTACTTTGGTCCTTTGGTCCAAATTTAGATTTGTTTTTTTTTTTTTTTTTTGAGATAGAAGCAGTGTAGCTGGTACATTAAATTACTAATGAACTTTTATGTATTAGTAAAGGTGATTTATATTTGTCGGATTATTCGTATAGTTAGAGAGTTTTATTTCTCCTTCATTCGGAAATATTCTACATCCGCCCCATATCAACAGTTTTAGTAAGATTTTACTGTCTTAAATGTAATATTATTCTAGGATGCCTTTTAAAGGCCTAAATATTTGAGCTTTTTTCTTTAAGTTACTTTTCTAGATCTATAAGCTTTGCCGAGTCACACCCTCCATTCTTAATGACACCCCACTACCCCTTCATCATCCTACTTCCATGCCCATCCCTTCATCTCTGGTTACCACCGCTTTAGGTCCAATGGGACCACCATTGGCTAGACACACCGGCGACGGGACCTGCCCACACCTTCATGAGCAATGTTATGGGTATACGTGGCAAAATCAGCAATATTCTAATCATTATTGCAATTAAATTGAGGCAAATTTTTTCTACATTCTACTCTAGTTTCAAATGACATATTAGTCTAGATTTTGACTACTTCCTAAAAGTTATTGGTGTCTAATTGACATAATATATTATATTTTGACTAAAATGTAATAGGCTAGGATCTATTTAACAACACTCTTAAATTGAGCTAAATAATCACAAATTTTCCAAAAAGTACTACTAAATATACACCTATATACACCGTTAACAAAAGTTAAACAATTTTCAACCACTTATAACTATTTTTTCTAGAGTTTCAACAAATAAAAAGAACTTGACTTGGAATAGATGTGTATATCATGTAAATTGAGATGCTTATTTAGTCATTCCCTTTTTCAAAACATGATGATATGCAAATTGACTTTAAAGGTCGTATGCTTCAACTACACACTATGTTGATGATTTTAGTGTCATCAAGTCATTTTATGTAATTGGAACTAACATATGAGCTAAGGGCTATTTAGTTTGTACTCTAATCTATGTTCGAAGTATGTGCGGATAGCACGCATGTATAAGATCGAATAAATAGCCGCTTCGACGTCAAGTCAGGGGTCCGGGGGCAGCGCCTCTGGGTTTGGGGTTTCCAAAAGGGCGGCGCCCTTTTGGCGGGGTCTAGGGACAGCGCCCCTAGCGGGGTTCCAGGGGCAGAGCCCCTGGCTGGGGTGATTATGGTAAATCATCTTGAGGGTGATTATGGTAAAACTGACTAATTTCATCAGTTTTGGAAACCATTAATTCCATCATAAATTCATGACTTGTTACAAAAAACCAATGGCGGCAACCCTAAAGCCCATGACGGCTAACCCTAGACGAAACCCTATTGACTCGTTTATTATATAAACGGCTCTCCTTTTTGAGAGAAAATAGCACCTTTCAGCTCTCTTTTTCACACAAACTCAGATCCTACAGCAATTTGGCTTACGCTTTCTGTGCCTAGATTCATAAGTGTCTCCTTGGATTATCCTAGAAATATCAGTTCGGAAAGTGTTCTCACGATCCAAGAGGTATCCAGATCTCCACTCAAACCCTACCCAATTTCTAACACACTCGACAATAGTAATGTAGTGCTCAACATATAAATCAACTTTCTATATATCTTTATGTATACTCTTGCTGACTTTGATATCGAAATCCGTGGCTTCAATTTGATGTCTCTCTCACTACTTCTAAATTTGAATTTTAGAAGTCAAATTGGTTATCAATTTGATGTCTCTCTCTCTCTCTCCATGAATGAAATACCTATGTTTCTGGTAGGATGGACTGTCGGTAAGCTTTTTAATTATTTTTTGTTTGATTTTTTTTATGTGTAGTAATTCGATTTGGAATCTGAATAAGTTTTTAGCAATTCAATTTGGAAATTGAATGCGTGTTACTCATAATCGATAAATATGAAAAATTTTCCCCAATCTGAAAACAAAAAAAACGCTAATAATCAGGAGACGAAGTTAAAAATCAGCAAAACAAATCCATATTTATTAGTTTCATCCCGCTCAAAATTTTCAATGCTTATCTACTTTTAGAGAATCGCTTTCCAACAAACAAATGCTAAACTTCAGGATTAGCTTATCATTATGGGTTGATTTCAAACCTATAAATCACGCATACATGTTTTCATTTACACTCATCTTCTTCGTTTCCCCGGTACAAGTGCTCCTGCTTTGATCTGGAACCCTAACATTCTGCTACAATAGGTCAGTATCTTTTTTTATATCTCTCTCAAATAAAAAATTGCATTTAGGCTTTTAGTTGCATTTTGTCTTTCAGTTTCATCTTTGCATAAATACCGAATTTCCATTTCAAAACTAGAGTACTAAATGGATGAACTTGTGGTGGGTTTCTTTTATCTCTCAAACTTTGCCTAATTTCCCTTTCTCTTGCAGCATCTGCTTTTTTCGACCAATTGCCAACCACAATCTGTCACTTTCCCTGACCGGTAAAATCTAATTCTTTTAACTGTTTTGAGAATTGTTATTTTTATATCAGTTTAATTATTATTTTTTGTATATTTGTGTGTGTGTGTGTGTTTTTAGTTCGTAGATTTATCAATCATGTTTTAGTTTTTAATTCGTAGATTAAGTGTTTGATGGAATGCCTAAGTCGTGTGTGTGTGTGTGTGTGTGTGTTCTGTTTGTGTGTGTATGCTAAAGTGGGTATGTTGGGGAGAACAAGTAGAATCAAGGTTTGATACTGCGGCATGGTATATGTGGTTTTGTTGTAGCTTTTTTTATTCCTTTCTGTGAACCAGACCTGTACCAAATCTGCAAAAAGCTTTTTTTAACTTTTTTTTCGTCTTTAATGACATCCTACTTTCAAGTTTTCTTATTAGCAATAGGGGTATCAATCTTCACAGTGTAGTCTATAGCCCAAGGAGTAATATCTAATTTTTTTAGATGATTTTTCACTTCATTTGGTTATAGCAAGCTACTTTCATTTTTTTACGGAAAGTAACAACCTACATTACAAAATCACACACTTATAGCTATGTTTAACATGGCAGCTTAATGTCTATGTGAATGTGAAATGCAGATGTGGCGCTATCTTCTATAAAATTAAATGTAAAACCGAACTCAGTTTTCCTTTATAATTTTTTCATCACCAAACCATCTTTTTTTTAAATTTCGCCTTCTGTTACATCCGATTACTATGTTAGTACGTTATCGGTGGTATTGGACTGATTATAAGCTTCAAGATTCCTTGAAGCTTATACTTTTTTAATGGTTTAAAAGGCAACGAACTTTCACTTTATTTGGTTTATAGCAACGTACTTTCATTTTTTTACTGAAAGTAACAACATACATTATAAGCATCAAGATTTCTTGATTCTAAAAAAAATCACTTAATTAAGGAAAAGGATGTGTGAGTGTGTGTGAAAATGATTTTTTAAAGCGATTATTTGAAATTTTGTGTCTTTAGACGTTTAGTTTGCAAGAACAATTTAGTTTACAATTTTTAACCTCTGAATTTATTCATTTACAAGTGAAGTCTGATGAATGTTTTTGTTTGACTTCACCATAGTGTTGATGGATGCACTTAGCAGATGGGCAGAATATATCTAGGGGCTAACTGGTCATTTTTTAAATGTATCATTTGAAGACCTTTGACTGACCAAAAAAAATCTAAAAAGATAATTGTTATCTATTAAATTAAAATTGAATACATTAATCAGTAATATATTTTTATTTATTTGTTTACTATATAATCCAATTTCATCCTCTTATTGAAGATATTGATTGGCTTTTTTGTAAAATGATATTGATTGCCTTTTTGCAAAATGATATTTCTTTCCATTTTGTTTTGGTCTGCAATATTTTCATATTATTTTATATATTTTTTAATCAACTCGTGTAATCCGTGTATTACACGGGTTTCTAACCTAGTATCCTAATGTAAAAAATTCTATGTAAATAAAAAGTTTAAAAACGTAAGCTTAATGCACATAATATAAACTTTAAACTTTTGATGCGTAGATTCTTCTTGATTACTACGATATGCGTGTATATCAGAGGCTGATGTTCTAAAAAAAATTGCCTATTAACTATAACAAAAATATGAAAAGTCAAAAACAACATGAGCACCATAACGCCAGGAGTGATATAAGTTTTACCTTTCCTTGTCGTATATAATGGTCTCACAGAATTCTCTTTGATCATCAGCTAGGACGGATCCACAATGGGGGCCGTGTGGCAGCTGCCCCCACAGAAAATTAGTGTTTGCCATCTATTTAGTATTTACTGTATAAAGATTTTTTGAAGCTGTCAAGTAATACAAAAATATTCTCTACCATTAGGATCATTTACTATATAAGGATTATTTTACAGCTCATACTTTTGCATTTCATAGGCTTAGAGGTGTTTTATTTCTCAAAAATGTTTGTTCTTTAGGAGATATATAATTTTTCTAAACTCGAAAGCAAGGTATTTGAAGTCTCAACAAATGATTCAAAAAAGTCTGAATGAAAATTGTGAGACAACTTGTATTTTTAATTAGCTCCTATAAATATAATTTGAAACTATTAATTTTCAAACTTGGTGTTTGTTGGAATTCACTGAAATCACTGACTTAAAACTTTAATTAGCTTTATGTTTTTCTGAAGACCAGCATGAAATTATTTTTCAAATTACTTTGGTCCTTCACTCCTTTGCTCCAAATTTATATTTGTTTTTTTAAAGAAAGATCGCCATTGTTAAGATGTGAAGCAGTGTAGGTGGTACGTTAAATTAGTAATGAACTTGTATGTACGAGTAAAGCTGTAAAGGTGATTTATATCTGTCCTTCGTATAGCTAGAGGCTTATTTCTCCTTCGCTAGGAAAAATTCTACATCCCGCCCCAAAACAACAGTGCTAGTAAAAGTTTACTGCTTTAAATGTAATATTCTATGCTTTTTAAAGGCCCATATATTTTGATTTTTTCTTCATGTTACTCTTGTAGATCTAAGGTTTACCGAGTCACACCGTCCAGTCTTAATGACACCATCCTACCTCTTCATCATCCTGACTTGACACCGCCCTCCTACTTCCATCCCATCCCCTTCATCTCAGGGGCCCACCGCTTCAGCCCCAGTGGGTCCACCATTGGCTACACACACCAGCGACGGGACCCGCCCACACCTTCCTGAGCAATGCTATGGGTATACGTGGCACAATCAACAACATTCTAATCATCCTTACTTTACGTGGCTTGATCCGCAACTGTTAAAGCCGAGTGAACTATATAACATATATGATTTTCTTTTGCATTACGAGAATCCCAAGCGTTGAAGATCAAGCCACGTTAATAAGAACTTGAAACTATTTGTATCATAATATAAGGTTTCTGATGCTAACCCAACTTTCCACCAAATCTGAAAAATTAAACCTCGTAGAACTCGACGAAGAAACATATTAATGTTGCTCTTTATAATGTTTGTTCTCTTCTTTTCATTTATTCTGATTAATAAATTGCCACTTGCATCAAAGTCTAGGAAAAGTCATTTGGGTCAACTTATGTGCTTTATCAGACTTAAAGAAGAAATAAAGAAAGAGATACCTGAAGGGGATGTATTGATGAAAAATCGGTCTTCCCCTTCATTTCCTCTCCCATTTCACTCCTTTTGGAAAAGTAACAATGAACAGAAAAAGACATGTCGGTTGAAGGAATCAGGGGACGGTGTCAATCGGGTGACTTAATGGCGGCCTGGATGTGGTCTGGGTGTTGTCGGGGTGGAAAGGAGAGGTAGGCGGCAGTAAAGTAAGGAACAGTTGGATGTGAGCGTTACACATAATGGTGGTAGAAGATGGTGAGTTTTCAAGAAGGTGATCTTGTACGGACCTACCTATGCAAAGAAAGGTTTCCGACGAGGTGATTGAAAAAGCTCACACATGTATTTGTTATTTTTTTATGATTCAATATTACAATGATAATGCCTACAAAATTGAACTCCCCGGACACTATATTGTATTTGCAACATTTAATGGGACAGATCTTAAAATTTACGTAGAAGATAGTGAGGCGCAGAAACAAACTCGAGGTTGAGCCTTTCTGGAGGAGGAAGGATGATGCTAGCCATCCTGAGAATGGCTTTCCAAACGATCAAGCGAACAAAGAAAATGCAATTTTGGCAACTTTGGTCGTAGTAACAGAAGACAATCCCGTAACGGTGAAGGTGTTCCAATTCAAAGGCTTGGGTGCCCCTTATACAACACAGAATGAAATCGACGTATCATATAGGGATAGAATACATGCAAGTTGGGGCTAGCCCACTTGGCTAACAAGGAGTGTTACTAACAAGGAGGTCCAGGGTTCAAACCCTGACACTAACATAACAAGGAGTAATTTAGGAGTAGGATAGATTTGACGTTTAAAAAAAAATATAGGGATAGAATGTTTTGATACTTTTTTGGGTTTAGTTTTTAGCTACGTCTTTTGGTTAATTCTTAGGGTTTTTCATACCATATTTATGTTATTTGTTTCTTTTTAAAAATCGAACTCCTATTATTATAAATAGTATGCTGTTTTCCTAATTAAGTTTGATGGAGCAAACACTTTGAGCAATTACGATTGAGTATTGCGCCTGTTTCGAGAACAATATTCCGGAAATGACATGTCTAATTACAAATTTTTTTTTTAACCGCACATCTAATTTGTCTAACTTACTTCTAAAATACACCTCAAATTCCACCTATGTCTCTAAGGAGGTTGAACCACATGTCTAATTACATGACGGGGTAGGTTGTTGAGCATCGGTCACCTAATGGTTTCTCACGTTAAATTAAGATAACCCGTCAATTGAGGATGATATGGCGTGGTTTAACACAAGGCTTGTTTTTGAGATTTAACTAAATAAATCATTAAATTGTGATTTATCGAGGACATACGAGAAAAAAGAAAGAAATAAATAAAGGCCAGTTGCATAGATAAATCTTATAGAATAATTTTGAAAACAAAACAAACAATATCGGTATGTTTATGAATTACAACTAACATAAATTGAAAATATGATCCGCATATTAAAATTGGATATTTAATCAGACAGAACGTATGAAAAGATAATACCTTCTAAATTACACAAGAAATACCCACTTTCTTAAATTAACGTATCCAACAAAGCTTAGGGTTCAAACTTTTAACCATGAACAAATTAAAATCACGAGCGATCACATCTCATTATTGGTACCATATTCATGTTTGGATCATTAATAATATAGCGAGATACTGCTAAAAATTATACATATTGATGACATGTAGAAGCGTTATATAATTCGAAAAGAACCGGCCTGGGAAGAGGGAATCATTTGAACTTGTGAGGAGAACTAAACGATTTTTTAAGTTTGTGAGCTTCAGATGGCAACTTAACATTGGTAGCTAATCCTATTGCTTCAAGAAACATTATCATATACCAACAAAAGTCAATTTGCCACCATTCTAAACCATGTCGTGCTGAATATTCAAATGCATGATGATTGTTATGCCATCCTTCTCCAAATGTAACCAACGCAACCCACCTGTATGTGTATGTACCAAACGTTAAGTATTTCTGAATCATGACCTGATTTATAAATGAACATTTTGAAGTTTAAGTTTCTACCAATTATTCTTAGAGAGATCACCGGTATCCCATGTTTGATTACCCCAAACGTGACAAGCCGAGTTCACTAGAAACGTGGTATGGTAACCCCAAGTTGGTGCAACACCCTACATATAGGCTCATGATTCAATAAGTTAATTATTACATATGACACTGGAACCTAACCCAATAACTTATATTCGTCGATTTTTATGAACGAAGAAAATATTTATGCGAAGTCTTACCACAGCCCAAACGAGGTAGGTAAATCCACCATAAGCGTAAATGAGGACCGCAAGTGCGGATATATGCAACATATAAGTTTTCTGAATGAACCTATAGAATACTTGACTCTTTAAATCCTCTACGTTATTACGTTCTTTATACTGCAAAACGTAAGAGCAACTTAAACTAGATAATTAGCCAAGAGAAACTTGCTTTTTATTTTTTTGGGCATAGACCCACAAAGTACCTTTTCAATGATGTAGCCGCTATCAAACAGCCAACCCATATGACTATACCAAAACCCAAAAGTGGGAGAGTGCGGATCTTTCTCGGATTCAACATGTTGATGGTGGAACCTATGAATGCTCACCCAGAATATTGGATCCCTCTATATAAATATACAATTTATCTTTATTATTGGGTGTTCAAATAACAAAAAAATACATATCTGAAAGAATATAACAACGAACCTGGAAAGAGAGGACCCCAAGATAAGCAAACGTGTACTCAAGCCATTTCGGCAGCTTCAAACTTTGGTGAGCTAGATTACGATGATACGAGAGAGTTACACCAAAAATACCGCACGCCACCCACATTGAAAATGCAAAGCAGAAAGCATCCGAAGAGTACGTAAATGGTGCAAAAAGTGAAAGTAAATGAATGGCTAACATGCCAACACCCATTTGAATATCAATGGTTCTCCATTTACGTCCAAAGAAGAGGTTTCTCTTCCTTGTAACTACTACATCGGATAGTAGTATTTTGCCGTATTCCGACTCCTTCACAACATTGGAAACTGTGACCAGATTTCTCATCATTGAATGGTGAATAAAATGAGCGTAAGGATTCTGGTTTAACGTATGTATGAAGTGCAAGTGTGCAACTATATATAAGGAAACAATTGATGAGGTTTTTAGAGGGTTGTTGAAATGCATGTAATTTGTAGGAGCATTCATAAAAGTGACGTACATAACATTCTTCAGATTATTTCTCTTCACATATTTCATAGTTTATAAAATTACGATACTTCGGAATATATATATATATATATATATATATATATATATATATATATATATATATATATATATATATATATATATATATATATATATATATATATATATATATATATATATATATATATATATAGGTTCAAATGAGAACCATTAAAAGGTTAAGAACCGTGAGAAACGATATTCACACATTAAGAATCATGTTTTTTTCTTCGTTTTTTTTGTTTTTTCACACTTGTTTATTACGTGAAAATACATCAAACTTAATAAATTTTCTTATTTTTTAATACGTTTTACAATATTCACAATATAATAAAAAATTTAGTTATTAAACTGTGAATACTATAACGTAATAAAAAATACAACATTATTAAACTGTGAATTAGTGGTTCTCACAGTTCTCAACCTTTTAGTGGTTCTCATTTGAACCCCTATATATATATATATATATATATATATATATATATATATATATATATATATATATATATATATATATATATATATATATATATATATATATATATATATATATATATATATATATATATATATATATATATATATATATATATATATATATATATATATATATATATAAGTTCAATAGAGAACTAAAATAAAACAATGAACCAATCGTGAGCGTCGGAATGCATTTTATCGACGGCCGGATATAAGGTTGTAAATTTCTAACTTGGACGCACATGTAGCGGATCATAACAAAATACTCACTTCGTTTTTTTATTTTTTATTTTTAGAGCTTATTTTTTATCGAAATAAAAAATCGAATATATCAAAATTCATAATTTTTTATTCTCTTTCAATAGACACTCATATCAATATACTAAAAACGAAAAAAATATTCAAAATTTTTGTTCAAATTCACAACAGTTAATTAATATGAATCTGAACCATAATAAGTTTTTATAGAAGAATATTCACATGTGAATGATTATTGAAATTATATTTTTCAACAATAATTGATCATTCAATAACAACTCATGTGAATTTAAATAAACATTTAGATTTGCATTGTGAATTTGACTAAATTCATATTGAATTTAAGTAATTTCATTTATATTCTTTACAATTTCAACATTTTGATAATGTACAATTTAGTTAACTAAGATTCATAAATTAATTTATTTAAAGTTACACATGAATGAAAAAAAATTATTGAAAAAAATCGGGTTCAATGATCATTTATATGTGAATTAATATGTATTAAACTAGATGCATACTATTTTGAACCTTTTGATGATACAAAAATGAATTAATTCATATCCATATATGAATTTGCTTAAAATTCACATATAAATGATAAAAAAAATTGTTGAAAAACCAGGATACAATTACCATTTATATGTGAATTAACATGTCTAAAACAATAAGTTGTTAAAATCCGCAATGTGAATATAAATTGTATTAGATTTGTATGGAAGATATTTCACATGTAAATGGTCAATGAATTCAATTTTTTCAATAATTGTTAATCATTCAATAACAACTTATGTAATTTAAAAATATTTTTAAATTCAGATATGAATTTAAGAAAAATCACTAATGTTTTACTATTTCAATGTTTTAATATCATATACAATTGAATTAAGTGAGATTCATAAATGATTTACTTAAAATTCACATGTGATTGGTAAATAATTATTGAAATTTTTTGATAAATTTGTCATTTAGATGTGAATGAATATATCTAAAATAATGCAGTTCAGTTCAGGTTCACAAGATGAATCTGGACGAACTTGAAGTAAAAAAAAACATAAAATTTTGTATATCAATATGGATCTCTATTTATAGAGAATGAAAAATTATGAATTTTGGTATAATTAGATTTTTTTTTCAAAAAAAAAAAAAGAATAAGCTTAAAAATTAAAAAAAACATAAAAAACGAAGTGAGTTTTTTGCTATGATCCGCTACATGCGTCCAATTAACAATTTTACATCCTTCTATCTGGACGTCGATCTTTTGCATTCTGGCCGTATGATTGGTTCCTTGGTTCCTTGTTTAATTATGGTTCTCCATTGAACCTAACCCTAAACACACACAAACACACACACACACACACGAAAGTTCAAGAAAGAACCAAAATAAAACAAAGAATCAATGAACTAATCGTGAGCATTGAAATTCAAATTATCGACGGCCAGAGATAATGTTATAAATTTAATAATCGGACGCACATGTAGCGGATCATAGCAAAAACCCACTTTGTTTTTATTTTTATTTTTTATTTTTAGAGCTTATTTTTTATCGAAATAAAAAACTGAATATATCAAAATTTATACTTTTTTATTCGTTGTCAATAGACATTCATATCTATATACAAAAAACGAAAAAGAATTCTTCAAATTTTTTGTTCAGATTCACAAAACCTAATCATTGTGAATCTGTACTATAACAAGTTTTTATATAAAATTATTCACATTTGAATGATCATTGAAATAAATTTTTTTTCAACAATCATTGATCATTCAATAACAACTCATGTGAATTTAAATAAAAATTCAAATTCATATGTGAATCTCCCTAAATTCATATTGAATTCAAGTAAATTCTCTTATATTTTTTACAATTTAAATATTTTAACAATATACAATTGAATTAACTGAGATTTACATATTAATTACTTAAATTTACTTGTGAATGATCAAAGATTGTTGAAAAAACCAGGTACAATTATCATTTATATGTGAATTAATATGTCTAAAACTAGATGCATATTATTTTGAACTTTTTGATCATACAAATGAATTAATTGAGACTCACAAATGAATGTGCTTAAAATTCATATGTGAACGATCAAAAATTATTGATAACCCCAGATACAATTACCATTTATATGTGAATTAAATGTCTAAAACAAAAAGTAGTTAAAACTCACAATGTGAATATAAACTATACTAAATTTGGATGGAAAATATTTCACAAATAAATAGTCAATGAACTCAATTTTTTCAATAATTGTTAATCATTCAATAACAACTCATGTAAATTTAAAAATATTTTTAGATTCAGATGAGAATTCAAGAAAAATCACTTATATTTTTACTATTTCAATCTTTTAATATCATATACAATTGAATTAACTGAGATTCACAAATGATTTACTTAAAATTCACATGTGATTGGTCAAAATTTATTAAAAAATCGAATAGAATTGTCATTTATATGTGAATGAATATATCTAAAACTATGCAGTTCAGTTCAGGTTCACAATGTAAATCTGGACGAACTAGAAATATAAAAAAATTGTATATCAATATGGATTTGTATTTATACATGATGAAAAATTATGAATTTTAGTATAATTAGTTTTTTTCGAAAAATAATAAGCTTAAAAATTTTTAAAAAAAACATAAAAAACGAAATAAATTTTTGTTATGATCTACCACATGCACGTCCAATTAAAAATTTTACATCATTCTCTTTAGCCGTCGATATTTTACATCCTTCTCTCTATTTTGCATTATGACCGTACTCTTGTGAAAGTAAATTGTAGATGAAAAAGAAAATTTAAATGAAAAAACAAAATTATCTGTGAAATAAGTAATATTTTGTCATTTACATTTTTAGAAATAAGAATGTAAATGGTCACTTTGTGTCGTTCGCGTTGCTTATCTATACTACTTTAAAAAGGAAAAATGGTTTCTAAAAATGGAAACTCTTAAAATTAAGAGGTCCAATTTATAATGCATGAAATACAAGTTTTAATTGCATCACCGCCATGTAACTAATTTTGAATCCGGTATTCCTTGACTCATCTCACCTATAATATCGACTATAATCTTATCCCTATTCTCTGTCCCATAATATCGGTCAAACCATCCCTTTTCGGTATTGTAACCCGTTTCATAAATTCCCATTCAAAATTTCAAACTTTAAAGATATGAAAATTGAATTCCCGTGAATCTCTCCTCGAAACCAGGTAGGGCATTATAAAAACTCCTGTTTTCTCTTTATTATTTTCATCAAATTTTCAATCTCTCGCTCTCTCTTCCGCCTTCCCTTTCAAAACCCTAATCTTTACCGCCATTCAACTGCATTTTAACAATTGATGCGTCAAGAATAACATAACTTGAGGTCTAACTTTCCTCAATCTCGCCTTTAGCTTTCCTGGATCCCGTTGTTTCTGCCATGATTTTTGACGTTTCCCAACCCGACTCCCGAACTAGATTCCATATCTCTGCACACGCTCTTCAAAAATCCCTAAATGCGTGATCATCCATTTACATCCATATCCACAGGAAGGATTCATGCAAGGTTTCTACAGCCACATACCGCCACCATATTCGGCTTCCAATGCCGCCACCCTTCTGTCCATTACCGTCGTCATCATGTGTAGCGAATTCTCGCTTCCTATATCTCTTGATTTTCTCAGAAAAGTTTTGCAGGAAAGAAATTCCTTCTTCGACATGTTTACATGACTAATAAGGCTTGTAGTTGGACAGATCGACAGATCAAGCTAATATAAGGTATGATGTACAGTAATGTATTGCTGGTTGATTGTGAAAGGTGAAAGGTAGGAGTCAACATCTGTACAAATTGCAAAATATTAGGAAATAGCATCCAATGTTTAACTTTTACTTTCTTTATTCATAAAAATTATTGCAGGGATTTGTTCTACCAATGGAGACACAAGACGAAGTTGTATTGTTTTCTTTTGATAGACAGACAACAGAAGGCATGTTACTGCTACCATAAAGTAATTTAGTTGATTTCATTTTTAAGGAATTAAATTATTTTATTTCATATATCCGATTCAACATCCAAATCCATTTCCAAAGACAATTTGCCTTTTTATTACACCATCAAACTTTCAAATTTTTTTTAGCTAAACACAAGAAATAGCAACGAACTTTCATTTTGTCTATTACAACAACTAAAATGATATATATTAATAAAGTTCTCATGAGTTTAATCTCAAGCTTTTTTAGTGTGGACTCTATGTATGTGTGTATGTGACTGTGTGTGATCGTATGATTGCGTTTATAGATCCTGTTGTAGAATCAGTTTAATAAATATTGATTCATTTATGTGGTTTTTTTGCAGATCATTTGCTGTAAGGTTGAGGACCCCATATTTCTCGAGGCAGATCGATTCATACAAGGTGGATTCACTAACTATTTTAAGAAAATTGTTGTTGTTGACTAACTGGTTCAAATATTGTTACCAATTGAATTCTAATTCTTTCAGGTTGTTTTTTTGAAGTGGTTGTGGACTAAGAGTTTCAAATGTGTGAATGATAGATTGAAAAGTTCCTAAATACTATGGTTTGTCAATATTTGTGTGTGTTCAATGTCCTGTGTGTCAAAATGTCACATTGAGTCATTTTAGTTTTTGTTTTTTTCTCTTGACATTTATTTTATTACAATTTTTAATAATGCCTCGATTTTCAAATAAAAGTAAAGGAAATTGAAGTCTTTCTATAAATATATTAGTATTTTAAAATGTTATATTATCAAGTATAAATAATTGTTGATCAATGAACTCAAAAACAATGATCACGAGCTGAATTTGGTATGTTTATGTTTGCCCGGAGTCAAACATATATGCTATTTTATGCCTAGATAAGGCTTCTTTCTGTAAAACATAAATGGTTTGCCAAGTCTTTTCTCTTTAACAAAACAAGTATGCATAATTCGGTGAACAAAAACTATAACTTCAAACCAATCGCCAAAAGGATACTAGAAGTCATTTGATAAATGAGGATTTACCACGGTACCAATCGCCAAATATCTAATTTTCACCCAAATAGCAACTTATTTTTATTTTAACCCAAAAAGTAATGAAAGTTTTATCAATAACCAAAAATAAAAACGTTTTTATTAGCCCTAAACAATATGTTATTGGAAAGCTAACATTTGTTTATGCATAACGTGTTATCTGTAATAAGACATGTTTTCAAAAAGAAACAACTCCCTAAAAGTAAATTACTTACCGAAACGAAACTATTAACCGGAAAACTATTTGTCGTCCGTCAAAACTAATTGAGGTAATTCTAATCTTATCTACTTATCTACAATTTAAAATTTAAAACAACCTCTCCTAAATACAAGTCTACTATCCAAATTTAAAATAACATCTCTAACATCCAAGTGAAAAATCTGCCAGCATCATCTCCGACTCCGCCTGCATCATCTTTGACCTCTCATTGAACTTCTATGTCTCCTTAAATTGCATAAGTTAAGTCTCACACAAGTTATTAAACTCTTGATTGTCTTAGCAAAACATCGAACTGAACCACTTGGTGCTTACCCCAAAAAATTTAAGTGAACCACTTGGTGCTAACCCCTAAAAATTTATGTTCCGCCGCATTGCGCGGGTACACAACTAGTACTCTCAAAAAACAAAAGCAACATTTGTTTTTATAGTTTATACTATCAAAAACAAAAACGCCATTTATTTATGCGACACTCTCAGTTGACAAATATTTTTTTCATATCAAGATAACATTTTATTCGGTCCTCGGCGAAGAAGAAATATAAATGAAGCTTTGTCAATTGGAAGAAGATGTGCAGATTGGCTTTGAAGGTCGTTATGGTTAATAAATCTTAAGTAGGCCATGGCTCAACAACACTCGTACGATTAAGATACAGTGTTAGAGAAATAACGTATAAATATGTATCTATATTTCTAAAAATATATTAATATTTTTAAATTTATATTTACATTTTTAAAAAAATAAAAGTATATTTATATTACTAAAAATATAAAAAACGATTTTAAGAATGTTAATGTTTACTATTATACAAAAATGTAAATAACTTTTTTACGTTTTAAACCATATAAACTAGGAAAAAATATATACAAAAAATAACATTTTTTTAAAATCTAAATATGATGTTTAATTTAATAATTTTTTCGTTAATAAATACGTATTGTCTGCACGAGTATGTATAAAATGAAACTTAGGGCAAAAACGTATAACAATTACAAACTTAAAGATTTTCTTTTTCGAATTTCATTTTATATTAACCTAAAAACTTTAATAACGTAAGTGAAAACAATTACAAAGTTTATACATCTAAAAAACGATTTTGAGTTAAACCGCCATTTTTTGAAAAAACTTTAGAGCTTTTATACCAAGGAAAAAGTTATTTATTTCATAAAGAAATTATATAATTAATTTATCATTCATTACTTTCTCTTCACTCAAAATTTTGAATATTCTATCACTATTCAAATATTTATCTCTTAATTAATATGCGTCAATTTGGGAAACTTTATGTACGTTTTTTTTCTTTCCGGTTTTGTCACGCGGGTTTGGATCTGCCTTCCGGATCTCCTTTGTTTTGGTTCAGCAAAGTCGCTTTTTTATCGAGTGCATCACCGCTTTCTGGATTTAGCGTCTTCTCATCTTTGCCGGTTCCGCCGCTTTCCCTTTCCACCTCCGTCGGTTCCTCCGCTTACTTTCTCGGTTCCTCCGCTTTCCTTCTGTGGGATGCGACTCCGATCAACGGCGCCGTAAGGAGATCGAGACTGTTTATGGTCTCCCCAGAAAGAGTCCGCAAATCGCGCACTTGGAAAGGAAGCAACGTATGTTCACTTACTTATTTCGAAATTTAGCGTTTTTTGCTTTTGTGATTCTGAATTTTGTTGTTGAGGTTTTTTAGATCGTAGAAGTTGAATTGTGATGTGCAACTGGAATTTGACGATTTAGTTTCTAAATTTACGACTCACTGTTTTAGTTGTTTTAGTTGTAGCTTTTTCAAATCTAGGGTTTTATTTGACATGAAATCGACGGCCGTAGATTAGTCAAAAGATATTGTAGGCACTGATCGACAAATAAAGAGAATCAATTGCTATGCATGCCCTAAATTTTAGACAATTGTGTAGCCGGTGAACTATGATAGCGTGTAAATGATTACTAAAAGGTATTCTTGGTTTCTCCAACGGACAAATTCTTACTAATGATGTGCTTCGTACTTGAATAGTTTGCTTACTGATGAGCGTAAAAGGTATCTGGAGTTTTGAGTGTCATAATTTGTGCATTTTTCTCAATTAATTACTTTCTTCTTACTGTTGCAGATACTTTTTCTTGGTGGAAGGTTTATATTTGGACCAGATGTCAGATCTGTTTTCCTATCTATATTCCTAATCGTTGCCCCTGTTTCAGTTTTCTGTGCATTTGTTGCAAGAAAGCTGATTGATGATTTCCCCCATCATCTGGGAGTATTGATTATGGTTGTGGTAATCGTGTTCACATTCTATGTAAGTTCTGTCTCCCCAAGATACTCATTTTACATCCATATATGATGAACTGATGCTGCTATTTTTTCTTGCATTTAACCAATAAACCCTAAAATATAATGTTTTTTTTTCAGGAAATAATCCTGCTTCTAATGACATCAGGAAGGGACCCGGGTATAATCCCCCGTAACACACACCCACCACAACCCGAAGCAACCGATCTGGGTCAAGAAAACGGGTCGGGTCAAACTCCACAGTTACGTTTACCACGGATCAAAGAAGTAATGGTCAACGGAATGACCGTAAAAGTCAAATACTGTGATACATGCATGTTGTATCGACCTCCACGTTGTTCTCATTGCTCAATATGTGACAACTGTGTGGAAAGATTCAATCATCACTGCCCTTGGGTCGGACAGTGTATTGGAAGGGTAAATCCGTAAATAGCATCACACTTTTATTCCTTCACAAATCAAACATTACTTATTCTTTTTTATGTTTGTGAATGCAGCGAAACTACCGGTTTTTCTTTATGTTTGTATCTTCTGCAACCCTGCTTTGTGTTTATGTGTTTCGGTTCTGTTGGGTATGATGATTTAATAGGGGGATTGAAAAGAAAACGGCTAAGTTGCAAGGTAGCGAGAAAGCAGTCGTGGCTAGACACGAAGCAGGTCATGCAGTAGTCGGGACCGCGGATTCCAAACTTCTTGCGGGCCAACCACGAGTCGAGGTAATGGAATCTTTTAAAGGAACGGATTCCATCAACGAAATCGGAATCCGAAGGAATCCGTTTTTCTTGTATCAGAAACTAAGCATACTACCAAGATCAGGAGGTGCAACCATCAACTGATTTAATAAAACAATAATTTAAAAACTTTTCTATAACCACCAGTCTACGTCTCAACCAAAAAACCGAAATTCGAAACATGTTCTTCAATCGTATTGGTTAAAAATACGCAATCACGGACCAATTTTGCAAAATATTCCAAACAAGTATTACTTTTAATAGCAACGAACTTTGAATTTTTGTTTAAAAATAACATTGTACTTTGCTAACTCTTTTAAAAACAGATTTACCAATGTTAGGGTTTAGGGTTTAACGATAAAAAATACATATGTTAAAAAAATATTTTCTGTTTTGCCAAATTGTTTCCATAATAGCGATGTTCTTTGGGTTTTTGTTTTAAAACACCAATGTACATTGGTAAATCTGTTTTTTAACAGATTTAACAAATAAGAATGTTACTTTAATACAAAAACCTACATTACGTTGCTATTAAGGACCAAAAATACATATTTTTTTCCAAATTGTTTCCATAATAGCAATATAAGTGTTTGTCAAATATTTTCCATAAGCATTTTTGTTAAAAGTTAATCCAAGCATTATGTGTTAAAATTGTAATTCTAGAAGAATTGGATTTCATACAGGTGAATGGGGAGAAGGAATCTAATATAACCAGCAGAATTGTCAACCCAATATTAACAGTATTTATTTTCATTTTTTGTGGTAGTATTTTTAGGGAATTGTAATATCTTCAATTTCATTGAATATATACAATTTAAGATAGTTTCCATCAAATTGATACTGATTTAGCTCTTTATGCTGATAATTTCAAAAAGGGCAACATACTTTGTTTAATTTGTGAGTATTTGACCCAAAAAGTCCACATTTGACTTTTCAAAGTCAATTACGTGCAATTTAATTTTCAAAATCAACAAGGATTGTATATCTATCTCTAGATGTTATCAATAGCTA
This sequence comes from Cichorium intybus, assembly GCA_023525715.1. Lineage (NCBI taxonomy): Eukaryota > Viridiplantae > Streptophyta > Magnoliopsida > Asterales > Asteraceae > Cichorium > Cichorium intybus. Next base: position 18,798,615 of record CM042013.1, on the reverse strand, counting down.
CTTTAGCAATATGTATAGTATTCCTGTGACAACGTTTTGTTGATAAATTAATTGCAAAAATGTTAAAATAGTATTTGGTTTTACCTGTTAAGGTGAAAAACGGTGCAAATTTTTTGGGTGTTCTTGATTTGCAGGGGTATTGCAATATCTTTCGCTTATATCCTTGTAATCTTCTAGGCTTATATCATTATGAAATTTTTCTAGGGAAATTTTTTTGCTTAATATATGCTTCTTATGTATATAAGGATAATAAATAGTTTCTTGTAATGCAGGGATATGGAACATAATCTGTCTTTCGGACCCATACCTTCCAAGTTGACCGCCATTTTGAATTTCAGGTGACGTAAAGAAGAGTTCTTGATTATTTTTCCCTAGATCTTGATAAAAAACCCGAAAAATATCATTAATAGCATTGTACTTTGAAAAAAAAGGCTTCCTTTGGAAAACTATCCAATTATATCACTCTACTTTTTGTTTCTTTTTATTAGAACATTATTTTGACAAACTACCCAGATATAGCATTGTACTTTCGGGTTTCGTTTAAAAGTTTACTCAATTCTAACATTGAGATTGGTTTTAATCTAGATTTTGGGAGGTGGCATTCCTATAACCGGGAAGATTTTCAAACTATAATACTGTAATAGGAACCATAATAAATGAGACAATGAAAGTACGTTCGTATTTCTTGCATTTTATTTTACTAACGGGAATTTATTATGGTTAAGACAATAATGTATTTTAATCAGCAACTATTTTATATAGTTTTATCTTTGACAGGATTGCATGATGTAGAACGTCGCATGAGGATACGCGAAAATAGAGTTTCCCCACACACTGCGACCCACTCAAAGAGCTGGGCTGATGGAACCCGTGCATCGCACGGGACCCCACTAGTTTGTAATACAAAAAGAGTCTAACAACATTAGGTTATATATATATATATATATATATATATATATATATATATATATATATATATATATATATATATATATATATATATATATATATATATATATATATTGTGGGTTCCTTAAATTTTAAATTACTTGCATTCGACTATAATTGATTCCAAAACTCATTATCTTCCATAATAAGGCTTCGTTTGGTACGACGAAATTGACTCATAAATGAATATATATATATATATATATATATATATATATATATATATATATATATATATATATATATATATATATATATATATATATATATATATATATATATATATATATATATATATATATTGTGGGTTCCTTAAATTTTAAATTACTTGCATTCGACTATAATTGATTCCAAAACGCATTATCTTCCATAATAAGGGTTTGTTTGGTACGATGAAATTGACTCATAAATGAATGTAACGTACGATGTAATATAATGAGCATGATAATTGAATGAATCATTACATTTCATAGTCATTTTGGTTGGCTCGAATGAATGAAATTAAGTCATTCAAACATATAGTGTTTTCTTATTAATATATAAAAACTAAAAAAAAAGTAAATTTGGTAAATAAAAAATGCCACTTTTATGTGAGAATGATTCTGGACCAATCATTTTATAGGGATATTATAGTAATTTAAAAATATGTCTAATTAATTAAAAATCCTAAATAATTATGTTTTCCTATAATCATCGGATTAATTTATTCAGTTTCCATGATTATAGAGATTACGATTGCTGTTACCTAAAATAAAGAAATTAATTGATTTTTTATGTTAGTTTATTAATAGAAAATAAAAAAAATATTTTTATCAATTCTTTTGTTAAAATTTGAAAATTTAATAGTTTGTTTATTCTTTTTCACGGTTTCAATCATGAATGCATAGAAAAAAAATATTTTTATAATTTTACTGATTTAATTTTTAACAGTATTTTTATAGAGATTATACAAAATTCTGTTGTAATCATCAATGAATAAAATATACATAAAAATGAACTATTTAAGAATTACCGAATACGCATCTAATCATAAATAAATAAACCTGTAATCATAAATGAATAAGTATGCAATGATATGTAAATATACATATGATCGTAAGTGAATACACATCTAATCATAAAATGAATACGTATTTAATTATACGTTAATACATCATTGTTCTTAAATAAATACACATTTAATCTTAAAATGAATTCGTCGATTTTGTAGTCTTGCTCGTTATTCTTGTTGCTACCATCAAACATAAAAATCAAAGATGGGGCACCCATGAATATGATCATTGTTGTTTTTACGTTCACACTTGTAAAATAAAGTTCAAATATATCAAAAAAATGATTATACTCATGATAAAGCAATCTACAGTTATAATCACAATTGATTATAACTTAATTGATAGTTTAATCATTTATGCAATTATAATCATATATGATTATGACCATATTAAACCTATCCTAAGTTATAACTGATGTTCTATTCATTTAGACTATTATAATTACAATCATCTATGATTAACACCGCTCATCATCGATGATCATTATTATAATAAAAAATTAAACAAAACGACTTTATTACAGTGTTTGTAACACCCCAACTTTCACGCAATTTTTTTTTACAAACTTTTATTACAAACATTTGAAAACAAGTTATGTTTTTTTATTACAAACAGGGTATCACGAATTTGCATCACAACCACGGTTCAAACCTGTTTATTATACACTTTACATAATAACAGAAGCTACGGTCCCACACCCGACTCTTTTAACGCCCTTCCTGCTTACCTGAGTACATAGCATTTAAAACGAATACGTGAGACATAACGTCTCGTGAGCATTACGGGTTTAGACCCAAAACAGTTTTCCAATAACAACATTATTCTTTAAATTACCAATATTTTATTTCCTATGAGCGCACCCATAGGTATTCCTTATTATGTGATAGTACATTCCTACGAGCGCACCCGTAGGTTTTATACGAGACGCACCCGTATAACTCCTTCCTCAATAGCATGAAACTGATTCATCTACCAAGGTAAGACAACTACTTCGAGACGGGAGGTACCATCCCAGTAGTGTCTCTGACCACCTCTACCGCAGCAGGCCGTGATCTTGATCCGGATACTAAACAACTTATCATCATGGACCAATCACATTATTAGTTCACCGTGTTTTTGATTCTCTTTCTTTACATATATAAGCATATTTTCCACAAAATACTTTTAAAGTCATAAAACCACTTTGACTCCAAAACATTTTTGCATAAAATTCATTTTGCTATGTACTTTAAAAATCCACATAATACTCACCTTACGTCACCTAGGAGTTACTTAGCTTCGTGGACTCCTTTATCTTTTGCTTGATCAATTCTATTAGAACCACCACCTATTATATACAAAATATACATTTATACTCAATTCATATATATAATAACCAACTTTACAGCACCAGAGTGCTATACTATGAAATTACAGGTTATAATTAGATTACAACTCTTGTTATACTAGCTTCCTTTAATTTATAAATTTTCCCAAAATACGCGTATTTTACTACAGTACTCTCGGGAGGTCGTATTTCGGTTCCGACAGTTTTCCACAAAGTTTTGGACCATAAGGGACCTATGTTTAAAATTTGAGGTTAAACGGACAAGTCTAACCCCAACTTTCAAAATTGAAGTTGGTTTGGCAGAATACTCACTGCATTTCTGCATTTTGGTCCAGGCGCGACATCGGGTCGCGATCCATAGAGATCGGGTCGCGATCTCTGAGTGTGTTGCCATTTTTGACGATTTTTTAGCTATAACTTCCAATATTTCCCTGCATTAAGTTCTTAATTCATATCTTAATCATTATGGGATCATTCCAAGACCTCAACCTTCAGTTTTTATCAAGTTTTGGCTTGTAGAAATTGTAATTTCTCAACAATTTCATAACAACACGTTTTTGCCCATTTTCTTTAAAAATACAAAATTTTGAATTTAACCACTTAGGATTGTCTTAATACATCCTAAATGATCCTTAGAGCCTAACAAAACACTAAGAATCAGTTTTAGTCTCACAAACTCATTTCTAGGGTTCTTGAGCTCATACCCAATTCCATGGATTCAACCTCAATTTATGGTTAGAAATCCATTTCTTGTGTCAAATTAAGCTAGATAGAACATATGAACTCGTTGTACTAACTTCTTAGTGAATTTTCAGTTTAGAAACTAACCACCACAACTTGAATATATTAGTTCATATCACAAAACTTACCTCAATTGGCTTTGGAACTCTTCAATCCTCAATAAATGCTTCGATTCCCGCTTCCTTACTTCACGAATTTTTCAGAAATCATGTTCTTCCCGTTCTCCCTGGCTCTCCCTCTCGATTCTTCTATTATCTTCTAGAGATAGAAGATATTTCTTATTTATAATTTCATATTTCCACTTTAACCCCTCCAGTTTCCATTCTTCCATTTTGGCACCCAAAACAACTTTTTATTACATAGAGCTTTACATATTTTACATGATTACCCATATTACAAAATATTTTACATTAGGATCCAAAACATGGCAAAAGAACAATTTGCCCTTTTTCATAACATTACTATTACACATAATTACTTTATATTTTATTACGGATTTTTCACGGGTTCTTACAGTGTTAATCATTGATAATTAACACATGTTAAATATCACGAATAGAGTTTCTTTGGTACTATATTTAATCACTTGCACTAATCATTTATGATTATCACCAATACAGTTTCATGGATGATTATATATTTTTTGACCCCATGTAATCACACACCACGTAAACAATATATATATATATATATATATATATATATATATATATATATATATATATATATATATATATATATATATATCACTTTTAATCATATATGATTAAATAATAGCAAAACAAAAAATAAATAATCTTTAATCATTTATAATGACACACAACTAGTTATATCTAATCATTTATGATTAGAACTAATTTACAGCCACTTTCTATTCATCAGTAAAACAGGAACATATCTTTTTTTTTAATAACGATCAAGTTGATTATGTTAACCCTAATCACACCAGTACTCCATTCATTGTCGGACAAACCTTACATCAAGAGCAAGGATCAAAATTGAAAGATAATTTTTCTTGCGTTCATTGGTTCTAGTTCTTCAAAAAAAATTTAATCATACGCATATAATATATACATATATATATTATAAAATCGACTCACTGTAGCAAAAAGGAACAAAAAATGAAAATAAAATAAGAAAGTCAAACCTGGTTGAGTTCCGGCACATAAATCGACTCACGGATCCCCACTTTCAATTCCATTCTGGTCGTTTGTTTTTCAGTAGCAACAAAGGACCGTTCAAGGGAAGAGGTTCAACGGGAAAATGAGACATCGAAGGAGGAGGTTGAGTGCCGGCAGATTCTGATGGTGGCGCTGTAGCACAAAAGGGAGGTGGAGATGATAATCGGATGTTGGCGGCGATGGCGATAATAATATGAAGAAGGGAAGAGGGTCGATGGTTAAGGAGAGAGAGAGAGAGAGAGAGAGAGAGAGAGAGATAGATAGATAGAGATAGAGAGAGAGGGAGAGGGGTTACCCGATATATAGGAGATACCATTTATTTGAATCATTTGAATTCTCATTATACCCTCATCTCTGTTTAAAAGTTACAGATTTATCTTACAAATTCTATAGTTTACACAAATGGCCCAATCAATATTAGCAATAGATCTAAGAATTTAAAGGGTCCAGATTCTTTCTCATTTTCTCAACCTTTTAACCCTTCTCATTTTATTCTCTCTCTCTCTCTATATATATATATATATATATATATATATATATATATATATATATATATATATATATATATATATATATATATATATAAATTACAGATAAACATATTTTATTTCATTCAAAATACATTTTAGATGTTCTGCAAATAGTTGAAAAATAATTATCTATAATTTTAAAAAAAAAGTTACAAAAAAAAAGATAACAATATACCATAAAATCTTAAAATATAATTATGTTAAAAATTATTTAATATTTTAAAATAAGTTTTTAATGAAGTTTTTAAATTTTTTAAAAAATTATTATTTATTGAATATTACAAAGAAAAAAAAGTAGTTTAATTGTATTATATAATTTTTTAAAATAAGTTTTTAATGAAGTTTTTAAATTTTTTAAAAAATTATTATTAATTGAATATTACAAGAAAAAAAAGTAGTTTAATTGTATTATATACCATTAAATTTCATGAGTGAATGAAAAAAAACACCCGTCCCTATGGAATGAAATTCAGCCAAAGAAAAGAAATCGTATTCCATGATAAATGCTCAATTTCAATCATTCGAGCAACCAAACATGATCTTTTTATTTCGATGAAATAGTCCATTTCATTCCTTCTTTGATTACTGCATACAAAACGCTGCCTAAAGGTTTACAAATTGTCTCATTTTTAGTAAAAGCGGTATCTTAGTATTTTAGTGTAAAATTTGTTTTTATTTTCTTTTCAATCATTATATAAGAACATTATCATGTTATAACTATCATCAATACAAAACAACATTATCATGTTATAAGTATCATTAACATAGAAAACATGTAGATATTTTTTAAAGTGTATTACGACCTTATCTTTTCTTTTCCTCTTGAAACAAACTATGATGCACCATTTACTATGATTGAACTTAATATCGACGTAAATAAACATTTAATAAACAGAGTTTTTGAAGACAAATGACCCTAGTGGTTTGAGAGTGCTTTAGTTGTGGGTAAGTGCACTTTCGATCTCCATTGCTAGCATTTTTTTCCCGAATCCAAACCGGCTCTTGGTGAACCTGAATCATGACTCATGCACGTCCATCCAGTTTTTCTTTATTTACAATTTTGACCTAACTTTAATTGTTTAATACAAATTTGGTCCATTTTTTTTAATTTCTCAAACATTTTTTACGACTTTGTTTTTTATGTTTTAAAAATTTAGTTTCTAAAAAAATTATTTTATAAACTCTTTTATATTTTTTTTTACAATTTTGTTTTTGATGAATCCGTTCTTATAAAAATTACTGAATTAATTTTTTTAAATTTTTAATATTTTTGTTTTTTATGCATGGTCCTTTTAAGATTTTATGGTTTTTATATCTTTGTTTCTATATATGTTCTTTTTAAGATTTTTCCATTTTGACAGATTAGGATTTTGTTACAAAATCGATTTTACTTACAAACTATATTTCTGATCTAAAATCGTTTCCCTTTTTTACATATTGGATTTTATGCATGTAAAGTTATAAAAAACATAGAATTTTTTACATATTGATCTTCGCAAACGAATTTTCACTATGGCTTGGGGGGGGGGGGGGGGGGGGTCCTCAGCAAGCATACCGGTTCTGCTGATGTGGCCGATGTAACGCTCATGATCCCTCCTCCCCCCTTCGTCGTCTTGACGTCCTCGTTCTCACACATCTCCCCGATCACACGGTGGAACACTTGTTCTTGGATCTGATTGGCTTTCATTTTTCTTTCTCTCCTCTCTTTTCGTTCTCTCCCGTTCTTATACCCCACAACCTAATATGTAAAACAGGCATGTATATCACGGATGTAAAACCTAGTTACGGTTAAATTAGACTAGAAAATGCCACTTGAAATTAACATTTTTTACTCTTTTACTTTTCTTTATTGAAAGTAAAGTTTAATCGTTTTTGAAGTGAATATGAAGGAAAAAAATATGAACTTCTAAATATTTAATGCATACGAGATTCGTCTAGATGTGGATAAGTTGCCCTTGCCGTCGAGTCATAATCATTTTTTACGCCCCATATTTGTCACATGCAAGGTGGGACCACGTTGTCATATAAAACGTATTAACTGTTTTGTATGTAACTTTTTAATGTATATCTTTAAAATCCTCTAATTAAGGAAACTATATAGGTTTTAGAAACTAAAAACGCATTCATGTAATTTATGATATTAAAAACTATAACACTATCAAATGTTCCTCTTTGTCATATCCAATGTTTTAAAAACCGGGTTGATCCGGCTGGTCGAACCGGTTGGACCGTGAACCGGTGAAGAGAGCGGGTCAATTATGACCAGTTTTTTGTTAATTTCTAACGCGGATTGAATCGGCCGGTTTTCTCAAAAAACCGGTTGGACCAGTGACCCGGAACCGGGTTGACCCGGCGGTTGAACAAAAAATTAGAATTTGGGTTTTAAAAACTTGGTTAAAGAGTTCAAGACTCAAACTTTTAAAATTAGTCAATCATTAGTTTATCAAATTTAGTATAAATTCTTATAAAAACTTGACAAAATATTAATTTTGGTACCAAAAAGATGAAATTATATTGTTTATGTTTTATAAATATATAATTATGCTGAAAAATATAAAAATATGGGAATTCTAAAAACCGGGTTGACTCGACGGTTGAACCGGTTGGACCGGTTGACCCGTGATCCGGTCATCACACCGGGTCAACTAAAAACCCGGGTTTTAAAACATTGGTCATATCCATACATGTTCAATCTATGAGTGATGAATCCGATATGTGCATGTATTTATGACTTGATGTTAAACATATAAATGGGCATGTACTTGAGACTTAAGCTTAACATATAACGTGTTTATATTCTATCTTTTTATGAAACAATTAGAAAAACAATCCTGTGACTTTGTGGTTTTAAAAAGACAATTTTCTTCTGTCAATAAAGAGTCTACAGTAGCATTTATTGAGGCACTTACTGCATAACTGCACCCGTCTGTATTTCTAGTATTTACTCCGCCCCCACTTACCATTTTAGCCCAAATAACTTCACCATTTATGTCCATGTGTCAACTGAAATGGCATTTAACTAAAATACCGATTCACCCTTCATATCCTTGTTAACAGACCGAAGTTTTACAATATACATCCGGGATAACAAAATATTATCATGTTTATGTTGGTAATTTTAATGTTGTCTAATCGTTTTAATGTAATAGAATTTGGGAATTTGCAAGATTATATGGAGTTTAAACTTTAATTTTATATGTGTAGAGAGGAGTGAAATACATACTTGTATAATACAAATTTATCTCGCTATGACTAAAAAGGCGGAGGTCAAGAGGGTTGCACCCACTTATGGGGTCCAAAGAGGAGCGCCCCTTGCGGGGTCGCGACCCGAAAATAGAATTTGTTAATAGGAAGTATCATGGAAAATATTTTTCTAAAACTTTATTAATGTTTTACATGCACATATATTCATTTTTTTGTGACACAAAAAACTGAATGTGGCGTCCAAGAACCGTCTTATCCAAATTTGGATGGATTGAGTATTTATACCCATTAACGGATATAACAATTGGTTCTCTCCTAAAATTTTTAACTCTCACTCAATCATTAGTGATCTTGATTTCATTTTAGTGTCTTGGTTTGAAGTTGTTCCTCATAGTATTATCCACACAATTTGAATTCCATGATAACTAAGGCATAGACAATTTGAGAAATTGTCTAAAAAATACAATATATAAAATTTGTATTTTAGATAGAGTGAAAATTTGGAGAAATTGTTGCAATAAAATCAAAATAAAATACAATATGTAATAAAATTGTAACTTGTAATTAATATTCTATAAAATTCTAGTTTCATGTATTATATATATATATATATATATATATATATATATATATATATATATATATATATATATATATATATATATATATATGTTAAATAATTAAAAATAAAATAGTGAGTGGAATGCTAATGCGACAATCCATTAAACTCTAAAATTTAGTGAGTTTAATAACTTAATGTATTGTGGATGCACTTATCAACTTATACTTCACTATTTCACTATTCCAAACATTTAGCGAGTTTAATATGGTTTTGTAGAGTGTTGAAAACAAAAGTTTAGTAGGTTTTCAAAAATAGAATTATAACCAATAAAAATTTTAGAGCTATAGAGACATTTTTGTAGTCTACCAGGTGTGGTGCTTTTTGTAGTTTACCAAGTGTGGTGTTGTTGACAATTTAACGAAAAAAGTAGTCAGCGCTTAATGATTTTGAAACGGCCAATATTATTAAAAAGCTCACCCAAATAGCAAGGAGCTAAAAGGTTGGCAAAAAATTGGCGCATCATAAGCATGTTGCATTTTCAAGGGAAATTGTTCTTGAATCAACTTCATTATGAAGCAAAATATCATCATCTTCTCGTTTTGAAACATAGTTAATTAGCTAGGTCGGATGTCCATATCAACTTGTTGTGCATTAAAGGTCCAAAGAAGCTTTCTGAAATGTTCGTTGAACATGGAGGAAGTACTGTACAATGCATGTCACAGCTAAGAAGAAAGTGATTCATGAGTTTTCTAAATGTAGTGGGCACAAGAATCATGGAAGATGAGAAGAATATTGTGGACCGCTCCAAAACCATTTGAAATCTGATTTTGCTGACCGTCCTTAAAACAATTTAAAGCCTTCAAAACTTTAGACTTTACTAGCCCTACATCAACATTCATGTCAGTCAAATATCCCTTTATAAAACATATAACTATTTACTTATATTATTAACAGTATCACTATTATTATATTTAGAAGAATATAATAATTAATACTTTTTATTATTTTTAGAGTAAATTACATTTTTGGTCTTTGTGGTTGACCAGAAATTACAGTAGGAGTCCACATTTTCAAATCTCACATCCAGGGTCCCTGTAGTCACCAAAAACTTGCAGAGACGGTCCCTCCTGAGGTTGCCGTCTGTTTTGCTACGTTAAATGCCAATAAAAAAACTAAAATTCCTCCTTTTTTGTTCCTTTGTTATATTTGTTATTTTCTAAAATTCAGGGACTAAAACTGCAATTTACACAAACCCCTAACCTAAATCAACGTTGATCACGTAGCCGGAACCGGAGGTGTAATTTTTTTCTGAGATGTGAATTCTCCTCCAGGTAAAAACACAAACACGCACCCAAAATCAGAAATGAAAGAAGAGAAATCGAGCCCCGCTTAGGTCTCCTTGGTTCGCAATTTGCAGCAGAGAGACGGGAAAGAAAAGATCAACTGACGAGAGTTGTTGTTGTGGAGAAGACGGACGGCAGCGGCCACTGCCGGAACCACAGTGGCCGACTAGAGATGATTTGCAACGGTGCTAGTCAACATCAGATTCAAGCCAATCGATGCAGCGTTATTTTTATTGTATAAATATCAACGAAAATTCATAACGCTTTGAACTATTGTTGGAGATCTCGGCATATTGTTAATTTTGGCTTGTTTTTCTGTATTTTAATAGTCGATGATAACAAATCTCTTGTGATAGTGAGTTCTTCATTTCAATTCAATCGGTTTCCACTTTCCGCATCTGCGCATTGTGTTTGCACTGAGAGATGCATTTAATTTCAGTCTGTTTCGTTGTGCCTTGTTTCTATTTCCCAACCGTGAAGAACTTGTATTATTTAGTAATGATTTCACCATGATTTTTTCTGCAACTAAATACATATAAAATTCTGTTGTATTGATCTAGAAACCGGTTGAATCAGGTGGAAGGATGTAATGTCCCAAAACTTACATAAAAAAATTTCTCTTAATATAAATAACACCCAATTTCATTCACTCATTCAACATAATAATAAAAGTAGCCATGTAGTTTAGCAAATCCAAAAGTCGTAAAAGAGATAACAGTGGAAGTCAAAATAAGCAGATGCTAGTGCCAAGTAGTCACGTCGTGCCCGTCCTGTCTGTCCCAATAGTACCTGAAACATTAAACTTAAAACTGTAAGCATATTGCTTAGTGAGTTCCCCATATTTCCATATGATTTATAAACATAATAAGGTGTTCGGGCTTGCCCCAAACAACCATCAATCATCTCATTCTTTGACTCTCGGGCTTGCCCCGATCCATCGGTAATCATCTCATTCTTCGACTCACGGGCTTGCCCCGATCAGTCGTTAATCAACTCATTCTTTACATCATAACATCATCATCATAATCAAGAAAGTGAGCAGACTCGCATGATCCGTAGCTAAACAAAAGTAAAGGAATGCCGGTAAAAATCCCCCGAACTTCCTATTATCAAAACCATCTCATCAAACAAGGTTTCCATCCTTAACGTCTATAACTAGAACCAAGACTAAGGTTTTTCTAGAGCTTTGACTTTAGGAGTCAACTGCCCAAAGTTCAAAGTCAACCAGGTCAAAAGTCAACCTGACAAAGTTAGCGTCGCTAACTCTCAAAGTTAGCGGCGCTAACCCACTGTACAACCCAAAAGCTCATAAAGTGCTTAGTACATTAAGTCAGAAGCTATAACTTTCCAGAATCGACACTAACAGTCCCTAGACTCATAAAAACATGAACTTTGCCAACCAATCATAGCTAAACAAGCTCATGGTGAAGATCTAGCCCCATAATGGCGAGTACTAAGCTCAAACTACATACAAAATGATACTAAGACTATGTTAGGGTTTATAACAAGGATTTTAGAAGCTTAAAGGAAGAAGAACTCATCTATTAGTTCCCTAATCCTACCCCTTTCCAAGATATGGAACCATCATTATCTCATGAAGCTCATAAAGGTCTCATAACTCTATTTTCAAACAAAATACTCAAGGAGACATAGATTTGAACACTTACAATGGTCCAGAATATCAAGCAATCTGATCTCCTTCCCCAAAGAATCCTCCTTAGCACCTTTGCTTCCTTCTTCTCTTCCAAAAACCTTCAAAACTTCAAGAAATGAGGCAAGAACACCAATGGAGGCTAGAGAGAGTATCTTATGGTTCTCTCTAGGTTAGAACTGGTAAATGAATGCCCCAAGTGGGTTTTGATCACAAAACGGCCCAAATCCACGAAAATTAGGTTTTTCCATGTTCAGCGACAATTAGCGCCGCTAACTTCTTGTTAGCGCCACTAATGTCGATCGAGCATGGCCACCCAGATCTGACGAGGTTAGCGTCGCTAACCCCATAAGTTAGCACCACTAACTTATTTTTTTTTTCATTTTCACTTTAAAAATAATTCAACGTATTACAATTTAGGATTACCTGACCAAGGGCTTTACAAGGGAATTGAAGAGTTTTTTAATCCTTGAAGTTGTAGGACTTTTACCAGGCAAAAGGCGAAAAATACTGAAACAGACGGGTCTAGAATGAGAAATCAATTTCATAGTGTTCAGATTCACACGGGTCGAAAAGGAGAAAATGAGCTTCGGTCTTCTTTCTTCACCGAATCGATGATCGATGCTTCAAGATTAGAAATCGATCTCGCGATGTCAATTTCAAGTTTCAACGTTAATTTGGAATTTAAAGATTCGGTGGTGGTATTGGTGTAGTTCCTTAATGAAGTCGATGAAAATAACAAATATAATAAAGAAACAAAAGGAGGGGTATTTTAGACATTTTACTGGCATTTAACAGAGCAAAACAGACGGTAAGCCCATGAGGGACCGTCTCTGCAAGTTTTTGGTCACCACAAGGACCCTGAATGTGGGATTTGAAAAAGATGGACTCCCACTGTAATTTATGATCGACCACAGGGACCAAAACTGTAATTTACTCTTATTTTTATTTTTGTTCATCTAACAAAACACTATAATAATTGTTTTACTTATTATAATTTTATAGTTGCATCTAAAAACATTCATACACTACTTGTACGATGAATTTACCATCTATAAAAATTCGTCGGACTAAACCCATCGGTAAACTTTTGTGGCGGAGTTGCGCTGGTATACTGACTAGATTTAAACAAACGGATTTCCGACAGAGCCTGTCTACCGACAGAACTATTTAGCGACGAATTGCAGACGAATTTTATGTCTATTTCCATCACTAATCCGACAGTAAATTTACAAATGAAAAGAAGCCACTACTAGAAATGAGAATATATAGAGAGGATTACGATGTACACCAATTTTATAATAGACAAAAAGGTGTTTTAAATTTCTGTCAAATATTAATGATTTGCAACACACGTAATTGTCTTTGTAACAAGTTGTCATCTTTTGTGAAAATTCATGATGTACAAAAATATCCATCGTCTATTAGTGTCAAAAATTGGAAAAAAAAAAAACTTGCACAACCCTTTATTAATATGTCTATCGTCTTCAAAACATAATTCAAAACTTTTGAAGACTCCAATAGCAATTTTTTTTCATTTCTATCAATCCGCCTCGTAATTTAATTTCCTCTTAATTCTCCCCAATTTCACAATCATTCCTCTCCTAGTATCGTTCAAATCGTAACTCTCATCTCTTCTAGTCATCGACGCTCCGGTTAATCGTTAAAACCTAAGGAAAATTTATGGAAAATCGACCAGGTTTGGTGTTGGTATAACAGCAGACCTAGGTCCAGTGAGAGCAAACCAAATGTAATTTGTTTCGGCTCCCGATAGACTCCTGTTGTATGCATAAATACCCAATAACTCAAACATTGTTTGTGTCTTCCTCTTCATCGTTGATCTGGAGTTAACCTTGAACCTCAACTTTCATCGATGTTGAGCATGTTCATCCTGAACATATTGTCATAAGTTTTTGTGTTTGCTTACTAGATAATTTCTCTAGATTTCCTATGTAAGTAGGTTTTATTCATCGACGATCATTTTTTTATTGATTCTAATATGTCTCTGTATTCTTGTGTTCTTCGTTTTTTTATCTACATCATCAAAAGTAGTAATGTATGTTTTTTCGGTGGCATATCTGATCTAGTAAGATTTGACTACATTATAGGAAAAACGAAATGATGTTGAAGGTCTATATGTTCCTGGTAAGTGAAAATGATGGTTCTACAAGTGGTCATCACGAAAATAAACAAGTTAAATTAGGGTTCTCACTGGCCTTGTGTCAAAAGAAAAGGCTATGACGCTCGTTAAATTACCAGGTGAGCATAAGAAACATCTCTAGTAATGTAACTTATTATTGGAGATAATTTCCTTTCTTTATGTATTTATATTGTTTCCTCGCATTCTTCAATCATCGCGTTTCTTGAAAGAAATTCCAAAACATATTTTAGAAGTCCGAAGCAGTGTCTGATATGTGCCTCGGGTCATACCTAAGGCCACCTCCATGGCTGGATCCACTCATCCACAAGCTAGTCGGTTAATAGTGCACTATAACGTGCCATAGCGTTAAGCAAGCTTTAAGAATCGTGATTTTTGTTTAGCGATGGATAATTGCACTGATGTTATTAGCGCGATTTTGCACCAATATTTTTCTTCTAGTCTTTTTTTGCTTTTAGATTTTATGTATGAACCTTTAATACTTTTATGATTTGGAGTTTGTTTTTGGTTGCTGCACTTATGAATACAAGTGTATTAATGAACAGTTCTAAAAATTTGCTATATGTAACTTATGTTTTATTATTAAGTAGTTTATGCTTACGTACTCAACTGCATGTTGGGCAGTTAATAACGAGCTATAGCATGGACGTATACCCAATAATCTTTTAGCCTTATGTCTCCTAATGAATTAATGATGCTAAAGAATTGCAATTGGCTATATTTAACATGTAATGATACAAGGAACTTTTTATGAATTATATATAGTACTAATACTCTAATATAGAAATTCTACATAATATAAATTCTAGATGATGTAAAGAACCGCTATATCACCACTATACCATCACGAAAACCGCTATTTCAAATAGCGACCAGTGACCGATATTTAATTTTTGACTATGATAACTGCATAGTCCATGAGTACGACTCGAGCGTTACCAAGACTATACTGACAACTCGAACATAGTGATGCATCTACCCCACTCTCCATGCTCCTTAATTCATGGAGCCACATCTCTTCCCATGTGCACCACTTCCTCCCATATGATGTAACTTAGTTTTTAGCACTTTCTATTATAAGTATTGTAATTACTTTTGCTTTGAGGTTAACAAGAAGAAGTTAGTAAAAGTTATATCACTCTTGTCTTTATTTCATTGGGAGGTTGACCACCTTGAATCGGTCTCTGTCAAAGAGTCTTTTGCTGCCATAGCTAACAAATTGGCTAAAATCTTTTCCATAACATCTTCACTATTAGCCAAAACTTGCAACTTAAACTTCGCCTTCATAGCAATTTCGTTCATCAAGGCTTCACTGTTGGCCAAGCTACGCTTCTGCCGAGAAATTGTCATTGAGATCAAATTTTATAACCCAACAATATCCGCATTTTAAAGTCCTTTTTTAAGTTTGATGGGTGTGGGTGTGGGGAACGGCTTCAAAATCCTGCTCATATATTTTTATCCATAATGAACTTGTATATAGATGCTGTCTTAAAAATAAGAGATAATCGAATTTTTACCTAATATATCTGATAAGAGAGTTACATATTAGCATATTTGATATCTGATTTGGATGTTTGATCATGGAGTAATAAGATTAGTCCTTCTTTTTAAGTCGTATTTGCGTTTCTAGTAAGGAGCTTGAAGAAACTCTTTTCAAGTTAAATGCGTCAATGAAATGTGATGTTAGACAGGCACGTGTTTGGAACACTTTGAATGTATTGCTATTTAAAACAAGCAACACAACATATTTGTCATGATGACTATATTTATGACATTTCTTAAATTCTAAAGTAATTTAAATACATGGTTTTTACGTTAAAATTTTCAAATATATAAACTTATGCGATAGATATATCTACGAAAATTATAATATTGTACTAGATTTTTTAAATAATTTGGATAGATTGCACATTAAAATGATTTTCGTGGTTTTCAAACCTTTAATTTCGAGGTTGTTGTATGTAATATTAAAGGTAAAATGGGATGAACAATATGAAAAATAAAGTAAACATGATGCAATATTTATATATATACCATTGGTACAAACTGAAAAACCGTAAAAAATACAAACCGATCGAATTAATGTTTTAGTACAACACACGAAAAGAAATGGTATAACGTTAATTGTAATTGAATGGTGGTAGTTGTAATGGATTGGTAGTAGTCTGGTACTGGTAGATCTTTTAACTCCTCTAAAATTATGACAGTATGGAGGTACACTTTGTAGGCTGTAGGGTAATGGTGTAAATGTAATGCTATTTAAACCGAGATAGCGACATAGATTGTAATCTACTGCTTGGACAGCGCGAGCCCCGCTATGGGCACATCGACTGATCGACACATCGTTCGTGTAATATATTTCTAGAATGCTTGTTTATTATTTTCGTTTGAGGCCCTTAAGTTGTATACAAATTTCGAATTCAGCCCTTAATATTTTAACTTTTGGTGTTGTTATATATTATTTTAAGTTATTATAAATATATTACAGAAATATGTATGATTAAAAAGCTAAAGTTATTATAAAAATGACTCGAAGTTTATGACGATAGATTATAACATGTTAACCGTGTCAATTATCAAAGAAAAATTATTTTTATTTTGATTATAATATTTTTTATATTTGAAACGACTTCATACTATATTTAAAGATTTTAAATTACAACAAATCCAGAAGTAACAGCTTCTAAAATGTAATAGGTATATTGATGTTGGGAGTAGTTGAATAAGTAATCGAAAGTTTATAAAAGAATTGATTTCGTCTATCTGTTGGTTTTAATCGGAGAAAATGATAAATTTGGTTAATTTAACAAGGAGGTTATCAAAAAATAGATATAATGTTAGGGAATGATCAAAATAGTCATGAATTTCGCAAGATATGACTTGCAAAATTCTATATAGCCTGTGAAAATCTATGAGAATGCAAAAAATGGCGTCGTTTTGCTAAATTTGGTCTACGAAAAAATAAGATGACCTGCGAACAAGTTTTGTGGACCGTGAAAAAATTAGAATGATGTATAAATAACTTAACAGTCTAATTTTTTCAGTTTAGAGAAAATGACCATCATAGTTGATTTTAAACATTATGTAACTTTGATGTTATTATAAGCAAAAGTGTACCACATAAATTATTGAAACCGTTTGAAAAGTGTCATTTTAAGGTGGTTAAGGTGAGTTGTAGTAGATTTTCGCTAGCGACTTCATTTTTTTACAGGCTTTACCTGTGAAAATTTGAAGTGTATGTGTATTTTTTTTTATAAATTATCGCATTATCCTTGATGGCTAATTTTTTATTGTTGTTGGGGAGAATTTAGATTGCATAGGTTGTTAGCATACTAAGAAATTTTTATTTCCGGATGCTGCTTTAAACAATTGGGATGTTTAAGTGGAGACGGTCTGGAAACATGGGGTAGTTCTGAATCTGTACGCTCAGAATGCATTAAGCCGTAACATCCCAGTAAACTAAGAAAAACAATGTTTCTAAAAACTGCTTCAAACACTTAGAGCGTTCAAATGATGATTAACCAGAAACATGGGGTAGTCCTGCATTATATGCGCAAAATACATAATTGTAACAAATATATGCACGACGGATAGTAGATCTAGATCTCCCAATAATAAATCTTCAAGGTCGTGTTTCAGAATCGGGACAAATATTTAGTTCTATTCTTGTAAATAATTATTGTATGTAAATTTTGAATGTTAGAAAAAATGGAAATGTATGTTCTTATTGAATATTCGAATAATTAAATATTTCTTAGTTTGCTAACAATTTAGGTGAAAATATGTTAGAAACTAATATTTTACATGAGTTTAAATCAACTAAAAATAATTATTTATTTACATATTTATTTAGCATCAAATGTCCATTATATGTAAGAATATTTTTATATAATAAACTGTGACTTGTTTCTTTTAGGGTAAATTGCATAAAGTCACTAACTTCTTTAATTTTTTCGATTTAGACACTGCATTTTCAGTTTTTGCAATTAAGTCATTATGTTTTCAAAAAAATTGCAATTAAGTCATTATGTTTTCCAAAAAGTTGCAAAAATGACCATATGACAGGATAGCAACAAGTTACCAGGTCATATGGTCAGATTTGTAATTTTTTAGAAATCCTAATGACTTAATAGCAAATATAAAAAACATAATGTCAAAATCTAGAAATCTATAAAAGTTAACGACTTTTATACAATTTACCCTATGCAATTTATACAACTTAATAAATTTACATGCCTCATACGTGTCCAAAAAAATAATTTTGTAGTTACATTGGACAGTTTACCGTAACAGCCCAAAAAAGAACAAAAAAAAAAATCAAAGTTCAATGCTACTTGTGACAAAATTGATTTTGTCACAAGTAGCATTGAACTTTAATTTTTTATGTTCTTTTTTGGGGCTGTTAGGATAAACTATCCAATGTAACAACAAATTTACTTTTTTGAACATGTATGTGGCATGTAAAGTGATTAAGTTGTATAAATTGAATAGGGTAAATTGCATAAAAGTCGCTAACTTTTTCATATTTCTAGATTTTGACACTATGTTTTTTATTTTTGCTATTAAGTCATTAGGTTTTCTGAAAAATTACTAATGTGACCATATGACCTGGTAACCTGTTGCCATCCTGTCATATGGTCATTTTTGCAACTTTTTGGAAAACATAATGACTTAATTGCAACTTTTCTAAAAACATAATGACTTAATTGCAAAAACTAAAAATACAGTGTCAAATTCGAGAAAACTGGAAAAGTTAGCGATTTTTATGCAATTTACCATTTCTTTTATAAGTTTATACCAGTAATTTAGGTTATCATTTTAATATCATTAACATAAGAGATACAAAACAGGTAAATTACACTATGAATCTACTAAACATTCATCAACCATCCGAACAAGTTAAAACAAATTCAATGGTTAAATTACAACAAAGGGGGCAATAAGACCATATGATCGTTTGACATTTCTCACTTAACTGGGGACGGTAGATGATGCACCAATTTAGTTCGAGAGGCAGTACGATACGTCTTTGAATAAAAGTAAATTCGAACCATATTGGTGAACATCAGCATGTTTATTAATCGTATTGTCGCTAAAGCGTGACCACAAGGTATACCACTAGGGCGTCATATTCCACATGAACATGTACGATTACCTAGATTAACAATGTAATTGGTGATATCATCCATTACCTTGAACTTGAACTGAGAGATGTAATAACCGTAGACAACTAAAAGATAATAGTATGAGAGGGTTAATTTAAAATTTTCAATTGGGGAAAAAGTCTAAAGGTACAAAGTTGAGTACCTGATTACAAAATGGAAATGTTTAATATTTGTAATGATCAATGATATCTTCTTTGGATGAAACATAGTCCAAATCTTAAAGCATCCATGATGCATGGTTGCATGAGGTGGAATGCCTAGTTGTTATCCAATAATTAAACCAGCTACGGTAGGAATGTGAAGTTGGCATAAAATGGATTTGGAGTCAATTATCATTCAACTGTTAAATGAGGAAAAAACTTTCAATATAATAATTATATATTTTTTAAAAATATTTTCTTTTGAACTTTGTAGAGTTTAATGGATTATAGAAATAAAATGGCATATTTGTATGAAAAGTAGAACACTAATGTGACAAATCCATTAATATTTTATACAGATGAATATATTGTGGATGTCTTTGATTGCCAATATGTACACCCGTTAAGAAGTATTGCAATGTGAAATCTATACCATTTCACCTCCTCACACAAACATCGTAAATGCACAAAAGGGCTAAGAGTAAATGAGTTGGACCGAAGTCGAAGGATGCGTATTTTGAAAAGAAGGAGAGGAAATATGTTGTCTAATAGACTTTGGGAGGATATTTGTGTTGGTGAAGTATATATTCATAAAACCTTCCATAAAACGTGTGTTTTGGAAATCGAGAAAGACTTCCTTTGTAGGTAACCGGTTTTGAGATAGGAAATGGTTGATAGTTTAGTATTAGTAGCCGTATGGGGGTGTTGTGTATTTGCAAATACAAAATCCTTCATCGATCATTTACATTATGACCATAAAGAGGATCAATCGAAGTGGGAGTTATATTTGTCCGGTTCTTGCGTGGTATCCTTAGCTAAAAAGGTTATTGATATTCGAACTTGAATGATACAGGAATGGAATGCTAGATGGAATAACTTCGTTCCCGACAAACTTGATATTTTGTCTTCGAATATTTTTTTTAATTGGTTACTGAATAAGTTAATTTGGAGCAAATGGGTGTGGATGTGGACATTCTTTTTTCTCTTAATTGTGATTTTCATCTCAAACCAAATAGATGTAATTTTCTTTTCTATCATGTTGCCTCTTTCATTTGGAGTGCAATATGTCGAGGTGCAACCTAAATGAGCCTTTTAGTAGATTAGTTCGTGATAGGATTTGCCGATAAGATGGATCGAGACTTATGGCATTCAACGAAACATTTTTATGCAGTCATTTCAACTATATTTTGGGTTATATGGAGTTGTCGTAATTCATTGATTTTTTGGGTGTATAAGCCTAGAAAACTGACTCTTTGGGTTTGTAACATGAGTAGTAAGATCAAAATTAGTTGGATTGGATGGTTGCAAAATCCATTTCGGGTATTCCTTTGATGGTATTGTTATTTACTAGCACTTTGCTAGTGTTTAGTAAAATTCATATCATAAAAAAAAAACTCACCAACTTACAGCTCAAGATCATAATATTCTTATTTGTTTTTCTGAGAGATTGTGTAGTGTATTCAATTGTTTTCCTTGTATGCTAAAAGTATAAACTCGATTATATATATATATATATATATATATATATATATATATATATATATATATATATATATATATATATATATATAGGGGGAGGATCATTCGAGGCCAATGAAAAAGTTGAGGTCGCGAGGCCAGTTCTGAACCAATCAAATTATAAGGGCATATTAGTATTTATGTATTTCAATTAAATTATATCAAAATTATAGTTTCCTAAAATCTAGGATTCTTATTGTTAGTTACCAAAAAAACTAATAAATTAATTTTTATTTTTTAATAATATCAGATTATATAACGTCAATTTTTTTACTTATTTTTTTATTTTATTAATATGTAGTAATTATCATTTTTCGGTCAAAGTATATTTTTCATTGTATCATTTGAGTTATACGATTTCAATCATTAATGATTATAAAACACAATGTACTTCTAATCATAAATGATTAGATCTCTAAAAAATAAAAATAGATACAATTGTAAAATATAAAATGAATAGAACATGATATAAATATAAAAATTTTAAAATATTATTAATCATGAATGAATAAAAACACATCTAATTATAATCATAGATGACTACACCTCTAATTATAAATTTATAAACATTAACAAAATAAAAGTTACATCTAAATTTCTACATTTCAAGTTATATTTATTAATGAATATAATTGTAACAATAAATGAATTCACACATCGTTGTGTTTGCTTCAAATTTTCTTGTTGCACCATACACGAAAAAAGAAGAGACACCCATGATTATTGTTGTTTTTGGATACACACCTGTAAAATCAAATTCAAAGATATTAGAAAATGATTATAACCATATTAATCATAAATGATTAATGACCATATTAAACCTATCTAAAGTTATAATCAGAAATGATTATAATCGATGTTCTAATTATTTATGCAATTATATTTATAATCATCAATAATTCTAGTTATAATCATCAATGATTATAGTTATAATCATCAATTATTAACATATAAAGAACTTTTAACATACAAATATATACAGTTACAATGTTAATCACCAATTATTAACACTGTAAATTTACTTATTAATGTTTAACAGAGGTTTCTAACACATTTAATCATCAATGAATTCACACATTGTTGTTTTTACTTCGAGTTTTCTTGTTGCGCCATTCATGAAAACAAAGGTGGTCGTCCCTAATCATCGTTTGACCTATCAAGATGGTAAACATATATAAATTATAACTGATACAACTCATTAAAAAGGTAAATGACGCTACGTAATCTTCTATGATTAGAATTAAGATACGAAAAAATGATTACAACTAAGTATAAAATTAATTTTTTTCCCAGTATTAATTAATGATTACAAGTATAAAAGCTAAGTGTCTAATCATTAACCAAAATCCCTAATTATCAATTAATAGTAAATCACTAATCGGTAATCACAAAACAAGAAATGAAAACAAGAACCAAAATCATATCAATAATTAAGAGTAAATCATTAATCAATTAAAGCAAACGAAAACTTGCCGTAAGATCACTAATCAATTAAAAGTAAATCACTAATCAATTCGTTTACTGTAAAAGTTCTTTTACCATATGCTGTCATTGGCCCTCAATGAAAATGCTATTCCACGACCAAAAAACTGCTATCACACACCCCATAAAAATTCCTATTTTATAATTCATCTTCTATTTTTCCAATAAACAAAATAACTAAAAATGCACGATATGTAAAAAAAAATAAAGTAATAAGTCCATGTCCTACCAGAAGAGGTGCTGTGAAGATCGACTTTTGGGTTTGTCCATGTGGTTGCGCAAGTGGATACCCATGAGACTCGTCGACACCGAATAGAAATACCTCGTCGGCATTGCATATGTGGAACCATTTTTTGTTTTTAAATTTAGGGCTTACACGATTTTGAAGATGCTGTCGATATATGAAGATGGTAACAGTGGAGGCGGTGGATGTGGAAAGCGGTGAAGCGCCGGCGAGCTTGGATGTGGTGGCGGATTGGTGGAAGGCATATAAGAGGTTGCTCACGGCGGAAGGTTCGATTTTTTTTGCAATTCATCAGACGAATCCTATTTGAAGAGAAATAGAGATAAATGGAGAATTAATAGGAGTAATTGTTGGAGTTGACTAAGTTAGGGAAATAAACTATTACGATTATACCCTTATGATATCTTTAAATTAAATTAATTAGATTTAAATATATTACTAATTATAAAATTCCATATTTATTATAGCTGTAGATCTAAAATAATAGACGGCTATGATGTGTCCTCAAGTTCTCAACCTTTTCCTAGACATCAATTGATCCTTATTCTATATATATATATATATATATATATATATATATATATATATATATATATATATATATATATATATATATATATATATATATATATATGGGTCGAGATCATGAGAGAACCTAAAAAAACCTAGGAACCTAGGAACTTTTTTTCTACACAATATTTTTAAAAAAAAAATTGGATGCAATTTTTTTATTTAAAGCGTCTAAGAGATTTCTAAACCCTAAACCCTAAACCCTAAACACTAAACCTAAACCCTAAACCTTAAACCCATATGAAAAAAAATAAAAAAATGATTTTTTTGCATCCAATTTTTTTTATTTAAAGTGTCTAAGAGATTTCTAAACCCTAAACCTAAACCATAAACCCTAAACCCATATGAAAAAAAATTAAAAAAATGATTTTTTTTGAATTTTTTTTTTTTTTTTGATATCTTCTAGATGCATCATAACAAAAATTTTGGTATATTTTTCTTTGAAAAATATTGTGTAGAAAAAAAGTTTATAAAATGGGTTCTTAGGTTCCTAGGCTTTTTTAGGTTCTCAATTGAACTTTACTCATATATATATATATATATATATATATATATATATATATATATATATATATATATATATATATATATATATATATATATATATATATATATATATATATATATATATATATATAACATTTATTATAATCATAACTATATATATCCATATAGTAAGATATCTAGATGTTAAGGAATTCGAAAAGCCAATAGCTACCGGACAAAACATCAAGCAAAACTCGACGTGCATATTTTCTTTGATTTAGTGTAGAAAGAATATACATTTAGTTCATTTAAATTGTGCTCCATGGCCATCACATATGAAGTGATTCAAACTTGCATAGTCTTAATACATAGGACAAGCCTTCAACTACCCCAATATCTATTTCAAGTACAACACTTTTAAAGATCAATACCTTATTTACATAAACTGTGTTTGGCGTGTAAGAAATACCAAAATGAAGCTATCGTGTAATAATACATAAATTACAACTTGTTGACAAATAAGAGGTAGAACTCAACTTCATTTTCAGGTTCAAAATGTCACAAAACCCACTTTT
This sequence comes from Cichorium intybus, assembly GCA_023525715.1. Taxonomy (NCBI): domain Eukaryota; kingdom Viridiplantae; phylum Streptophyta; class Magnoliopsida; order Asterales; family Asteraceae; genus Cichorium; species Cichorium intybus. The sequence continues at coordinate 18,773,738 of CM042013.1, read as the reverse complement.
TATAATAGTATATAAAATGTAGATACATAGGTATTCAGTCACTTTTCGTATCTTTCTTTTTGTACTTGAACCAAGTTCAAAAAAATGAATATTGGTACACTAGATTATTGTAGCGATCAACTTAGATGGTGTAGTATACACTAAGAATTCTATTTGAGGAGCCTAATGATAGTATTTTTCTTTGTCGAGATTCTAATGAATTATCCGTGGACAACTAAAAGATGGAATTGTGGGAGGTTTAATGTAAAATTTGCAATTCGGGCAAAAGTCTAAAAATACAAAGTTGGGTACCCAACTACAAAATAACATGATTGATATTTGGAATAAGGGATAATGTTATAGTAACTCATCAAAGATTTCATTTTACATCAATTTGGTCCCTTAGGTTTTTCTCTTGCTCCTTAAGGGTTTAAGGTTTCAAAAATCGGACAATAGGGAAAACATATGATTAAATCTAAAAAAGTTCAAGGACCATTAAGATGCATTTTCAAAACGTTGTGGGGGTACTGTAGCAAATTTTTTTGCTACAGTAACCCCCGTGTGACCAATTAAACTCGGTTGTATAAACATTAAACCCCTAGACAGCAAACAAAAAACTTAAGAGACCAAATAGATGCAAAATGAAAAATTCAATTGGTTACTGTAGCATTATCCTTGGAACGAAGAAGGATCTAAACATTGGATGAAATAAAGTCCAAACCTTAGAGCATCCACAATGCATACAATGATTTAAACTCTCAAATTAACATACAACAGATTTGGTGTCAATTCTCATTGAACTATTGAATGAGAAATAATATTAAGCAAAAATTATATATACTTTTTAAAAATATGTTAGTTTGTATTTTATAGAGTTCAATGAATTATATAAATAAAATGACAAAGTTGTACGAAAAGAATAATACTAATGTGATAATCCATTAAAACTTGTAGAGTTGAATATATTGTGGATGTCTCCTATGGCCAAAATTTACATCCGTTAAAAAGTATTGCAATGTGAAATCTATACTGTTGTAACCTCCTCACATGCTTTAAATACATAGAAGGGCCACGAGGAAAACGAGCTGGAACAAGGTTGAAGGAAGCACGAAAGTATACGAGTTTGTTTCGGTTTGTGTAGCAAACTTACGAAGGAGTTTCTTTACCCAACTCCTTCTAAATCGTAATTAAGCCTTCTATATATGCATTATGTTCTTATATTCGAGTTCCTGACTCCTAATTCAACTAGAAAAACTACTAACTTGGTTAATCGATGCTGATAAATTCAAATATAAGAGGATTAAAACTTGAATTTAGGTTGATATTTTGTGAATTGGTTACGACGGGATGTTAGCATAAAGTGGAGATAGGTAATGTAATAGTTTAGAAATGAAATTAGTCGAAAATCGAAGCTTAGAGAATCAGAAAATGACTGATACTTGTGCATGGTAGAAGTGACATTAAGACTAGACGCCTTTTCGTTGTGGGCGAAGAGATTTCTGTGGGCTACCAAAAATAATCAAACAAATTGGGCCAAGGCCTGAAAATAAAGAGAAATTCTTGAAAGTTACAAACAGCCTTTGAACTCTTGATTTTTTTTTTTTATTTAAGAATATATACATAGAAGGCACTCAGGCAGCGCTAGCCAAAGCCTAAATGAATCAAGGTATGGGTATTTTTTTAGGTGACTCTTAAGTTTAAAAAAATCAGATATTAACCCCTGTTCCATACATAAGTTAGTAGCCACCAAAACTAACTTTTAAAGTTTTAGAAAATTATATAATACTTCATTACCTCGATAAATATTATATTGTTGCCTCTAAATGTTTAAATTTTGCTTTTTAAACTTCTGTTGTTACACTCAGATTAGGGGAATTTGACGATTTTGTTCAAAATTTTAATTTAGCCAAGCTTTATCAGATATTCAGATTACAAGATTGTGATTTATTGCACATTGTTATTCCAATTAAAGCCTAACCATTTAAAGAGTTTATAAAGGTAAGATAGGATTGAACAATGAAAATACCGAATATTATTACCAACGAATTATAAAAATGCTTGGTCAAATGGAACATGTGTGAAAGTCAATTAAATGTTGTGCCACACTCTAGGACACTTATTAAATCTTAAGTATATTTTCCATAGAGAATCCTCATAAGACTAGTAGGAACATCAAATAACATGACGGGTTCGAGATTACTAAAGTCTAAAGTGAGTTACATGTGTTATTTTTGTGTTGGCTTGCACGACGCCTTCTATCATGCAAATTTGTTTATATGCATGAAGTTAATATTCTTTTGTTCCGACGTTATCATATATGCAAATGCATGAACTTATATGAATACTAGGTGAATTCTCTCGCGTTGCACAGGAAAAAAAGTATTAGTTAGAATATAAACAAATGCATGTATATACCAAATTAAAACATATATATATAGAAAAACCTATTCATTATTTCTAACTATATGATAATACATACACGTGTCATAATTTTGAAAAACAACATATTTTAACAATTTTAATGAATAAATACAATGCATCAAAATAAAAACCAAATTAATATGCTTTAAGATAAAGAGTTATCTCAAACCACATGATTTTAATAGTCTACCAACAGGTTGTACTTGGATAAAATTTTTGTATAATTTCAAATTTAATTTTACTTTTATCTATTTTAAAATCAATTTAAAGATTGCGTATTTGGTCATGTTTTAATTTCAAGTATCTAATTTAAATTAATAGTGTTTTCTTTGGTGCATAATGGAAACAAATGAATTGTACTATATAAGAGAAAGAGAAAATGTCATATATGTATGTGAAGCAACGCATGATAAATAATAACACCTCAAATTGATGTGGTAAAAGATAAATCATTTATTTTGAACCACATTGATTTGGATGACTTCCTTTATAATAAAAAACATATATAGTTTGAATACATGAAGTATATATTGATTGAATGACCTCTGAGAAAATTAGAAATCGTCGCTTCTGATCATTAATATTACATAAGAAATAAAAGTTCAAAATTGCATTATTCAGTACAATGCATGCGATTTTGTACAACTTGATGAACGATTTCATAGCTCATATTGGATTGACTCGCTAAATTTGTAAAGCTTAATTTCATTAAAAAAATAAGAAAACTTTAACTATATATTTCATTGAACTTTAATATTTGGAAATATTTCCAACAGTAAAAAAATATTAAATCATTTATATAATTGTTTTAACTTGAGGGGGACCTTTATTTATAGAATAAAAAAGCTTATCGAGTTGGTTTATCGTGACGATATGGGATCAAATTTCCTTCAAAGTTTGTTCTTTTGTGTCATTTTTTTATCCTACGTCGCTTAAGAAACACAACTGAAAAGAAATCAAACATCTATAAGTAAAGAGACTAATATAATTTTCATCTCACACATCTTAAGAAACAAATTTCAAAAGAAATGAAACATCTATAAGTAGAGAGATTAAAATCATTTCTCTCATATCTTTGTTCTTTTGTGTTCTTGACTGTAACCAGATTAAGAATCGGTTGCAACATTCCATGAACCTTTGGATTTAGTTTTGGATCGTTTTTGTAAATTTTGGACAGGGTCTCACCGATGTCCACTTCGATCTGTTTTTTCTAATAAATTCAAATTAATGTGGTACATGATAAAAATTCATGTTAAACTATATTGATTAAATGACATCTATATATATATATATATATATATATATATATATATATATATATATATATATATATATATATATATATATATATATATATATATATATATATATATATATATATATATATATATATATATATATATATATATATATAAACATATTTGTTTGAACTTTGAGGATTACTGTTTGAAATTCGATGTGCATAAATCTTATGAAAGCGAAATAAAATGTTTACGACGTTGTCATCACACATCAAAATGTGGCCACGACTTACTATAAACGTGCACGTCAAATGGTATTTGAATAGTTTTTAACTTTTTTAAATATTCATCTTTTTAGTTTCAATGATTTTTAAATAAGATAATTGTTGAAACCTTGAGATAAAAACATGTTTTTTTTTATAAATTGACCACTAATTAACAATAGATTTTAATAGCATATTTCTAGGTTTTAATGTTGACTACCTATTTATAATTGAATTTAAAAAAGTTATTATGCAACCTTTTCAAGTTTTGGATGCAGACATGATATCTATTATGATAACAATTTATGTTTAATATTATACGTTTAGATTAGATATAAAGTTCAAAAGTTTTTTTTAGTAATATTCATTTTATTTTTGAGTTTTAATACTTTCGGAAACTAAAACCTATAAATAGAAGCATTTATCACTTTGAGAGAACATGTTTGTACAATAAAATGATATTTAATTAATAATAGAAATTGAAAGTCATATTATGATGAAGATTGATAGATGATATAATCAAATTAGTGGTATTGTATAAATGAAAGATGAAATGTTAGATAAATGTATGACATAAAAGTACCAACATAATATGGTAAAATAATAAATTATTAATGTTGAATCACATTGTTTTGAATAATCTCTTTTGTAATAGATAGTTAAAACATTAACAATAGAAATTTCAACGTATATACATATTGGTGAATCGACAATATTTACACCAGTATCACTTTTTACAAACGACACATTATAAACTTTAAACTTAGTCAAGTTTTTAAAAGTTTTAAGTAAGGAACTAAATTTCTACGTATATAGATATTGGTGAATCGAAAAATATTTACATCGATTTCACTTTTTAAAAACAACACACTATAAACTTCCAACATAGTCAAGTTTTTATAAGCTTTAAGTAATTTTAACTTTTACTTTTGAGTTTCAATACTTTTTAAAGTTGAAACTAAATAGTAAAAACATTTTAAAACTTACGATAAAAATGTTTATATGATAAAAAGATCACTATTTAATAATAGACTTGAGAGATCAAGTTTGATGGATAATGAAAGTAAATGAATTGTATTATATAAGAGAAAGAGAAGATGTCATATATGTATGTGAAGTAATTTTGGATAAAGAAACAAAATCTCAAATTAATGTGGTAAAAATATTTAAATTAATAGATTGATTATATTAAGTGAGAATTTGAAAGGTGATGAAGGTTTCAAATGTGGTGAGAGGAAAAATGCTTATAAGATACAAGAAATGTGTTTATTAATATCGATACATTTGGTGGAATTATCGGTTAGAACTTAGAGCAGGACTCCTTTGGATAAATTTGGTGAAATGCAAACGCAGAGTTATGTGCCAAGCGGGAAGAAAAGAATTTTGTGTGAACTTGATCGGCTAAAAGAAATATCTACGGTAGACTTTTTGACGATGGTGGCATTTTGTGTTTGTTGAAAATTTGAGCCTTCGAGAAATAAAATTACACCCACTCAAATTTCGGAATTTTGTGGAACGCCATTTTTCACACAGATATTTGTTCAAGATTTTGTTTTTAGCTGATCCCATTGTTATCCTTTAAAACGTGAATGGCGCAGATCATCTGTTTGTGAAAATGGCTACAACAAGTGCTCCGATCTTCCAGTCATGGGCACAAATCGTATCAGCTTCTCGTGCTGCATCCAGTAGTAATTTAACTCCTTTCGTCGCAAACACTCATGGTACGCCGTTTCTCCCTTTGTATGATTGATTATCTCTATATCTGTTTGCTTGATTTGCGGCTCCATACTTATCGATTTCAAGTATGGACCTGCAAGGTATTTCAATTTGAAGATAATCTTCGGAACTCAAAGTCCATGATTTTGGATTGGAATTAAAAGCATAACCGGTTCAAAACATGAACCAAATGGGTTTAATTTCAACTGAAAATCGCAAATTCCCTCTCCACAAACTGCATAACAAACTTAAAGTTGAGCTATGGATAACAAATTGATTTTATATCATCTGAAATAATTTGTACGCCACTTACAGGTAGTAAAATTTTCATGGGTTCTCCCTTACAAGAACATCAAAGATGGAGGAATCCGGTGAAAACCAGCCGGAAGATTAGGGCTGCGGCTGTCGTAGCAACGCCTGCCACTGAGGAAGTCAAAGAGTATGTTTCCACTGTCCTTTAACGTTTCCATCGTCGATATTAGCACGCAATTAACAGAAATCCTTCGTATTTTCCAGTGCAGTTCTTCCCTCATGGGCAGAATTCGACATTGGGCGAGCCCCGATCTACTGGAAAACGATGAATGGTCTTCCTCCTAGTTCCGTAAGTTTTTATGCATTAACTTCGATTTATGTCAATTATATTTTATATTTCCGCCTTGTGTTTCAAATCTAATCCATCAATCGAATTCACAGGGTGAGAGGCTGAAACTATTTTACAATCCTGCTGCTAGCAAACTCGCACCAAATGAAGAATTCGGAATCGCTTTTAATGGCAAGTTTTTCGTCATAAATTTTCTATCACGTCGACTTCTTGATAATAATTTAATAAAAAGACCCTTAAAGGTCTAATATTGGGTTTTATTTCTGCAGGCGGTTTTAATCAACCGATAATGTGTGGAGGTGAGCCAAGAGCAATGCTTCGAAAAGATCGTGGCAAAGCCGACCCTCCGTATTACACCATCCAAATATGTGTTCCTAAGCATGGTAAGGATATGATTTTTGTTTATAAAAAGTGTTGCATTAACAAATATTGTATTTTTTTTTTAACTTTTTAACTGAATGATCTGTCTGAATGAGACTGCAGCTGTGAACTTGATCTTTTCGTTCACAAATGGGGCAGAATGGGATGGTCCTTATAAATTACAATTTCAAGTGCCGAAAGCATGGAGAAATCGAGAATTGGACTTTTTTAATCGGGTATAAGCAATTTATTCAAATTGGAACTACCGTGAGACATTTTATGATTACACTAAACTGACGGAATACGAATCAATGATTTAGGGTCTCACGGAGGAATTGAGCCGAGAGGGTGCGTGTGAAAAGGCAATCTATCCTGACACGAGCATTGTCATTGATAGATGCCAATTGATGGGTAACTTGACTAGCGAAGGGGTACGTAAAAAGCTTTAAAACCCTTTATAAATATAAGTCAGTCGCAGTCCAATGCATGTCAAACACAGTCCTTATACTGTCATATTAAGTCATGTCTTGCACAACAAGTCTCAATCTCAGTCCAATACTTGTCAAATGCAGTACAACCTGTTCAGTCATGTCATGTCTTGTCTTGTCCTAACAATGTCATATTGGTGCAGGCGGATCGTTGTGAACTTGATTTGGTAACCGGTTGTACCGATCCCGGCTCTCCTGATTTCAATCCTCTTGCCAATGTAGATGACGGTTCATGCCCTCCTTACTCAGATTCCGAATCCGAAGATTAAAATCTACAATTGTAAAAACATCTACATTATAAAAAATAGTCCATTGAACTCATAGTTAAGAGGCACTTGTCTCGTTCATGGCCGTGCCTCTTTTGTTAATACCATTGAATACAATATACTTCTAGGAATTATAGTTTTGTATCCTTCACTTGTATGATCAAGTTGCCTTTGAATTTGAACACGTAACTACAAAACAATATAGAAAATCAGAAAATGAGTCTTTTCCATTAAGTCCTAACTTTTTACAAACTCGCTCGTTTATTTTTTTCAAACCTTTTTTCACGAGTGCGTTGTCGGTCTGTCATATTTTTTAAAGATTATTTACACGGACAACACTAAAAAGGACCTCAGTGGGTCCCATTTCCGAGTTTCGGGGACACACGGAAGGGCTTGCAACCACCATTGGAATTGTGGTCAATTGTTGGTGTTTTGTGGTTTTTTTGGATGTATTTCTCGGCTATGGAATCGAATAAGATGCCGGCACCGATTCCGACTACCAAGTCGATGGTGTAGTGGCCTCTGGTGCTCAACAACCTCACGAATTGTAATATGTTGAAGACGTCGAATAGAATAGCCAATTCCAACCTTTGCATTCTCCTCATGTCGAGAGATGCTATAATTGATGCTGCTACGTGACCGGAATAGAATAAGAAGAATGATACGTTTCCGACCGGAAAGTCGGCGCCTGAACCTAAAAATCCCTGTGGAAACAATAACTCTTGATCAAATCCGAACCCACTTTATTGTAAAATCGCATGAAACATAGGCTAACAAGTCAAGTTTATTATATGCCTATAGGGAAATCTCACTTAAAACAAAAGCATTTGTAAGTTTATTTTACTTTATAATTATATTTCAAAAATCACCCGGTTACTAAACAGGAAATTAATTACCAACAAGCTGATTTATGTTTTATGCAACTAAAGTTCTATTTGAATACGATTGATCCATATGTTTGTCACATCTCAGCTGATTCATAAGTTAGTTTATTTTTCGAATCTTTTAGATTGTCTTGTTTCACAAGTTAAAAAAATAACTTGTAAACTAATTTTATTTTTAAAACTACTCAGACAAGAGTTTCAACGAACACATGAATTTTTTTAATTCTCCCAAATATACCATTTCTGCTCACTATATATATTTAAAACAAAGTATAATAAATTACATATTGAAATACTTGCAGTTATATCATGAACCTTTTTTTTTCTATAGTTTCTCATTTCTCATTTCTTTCTTCTTATAATCAAGCTCCCTCCTAAATTATGTGTTAGCTGTGGAATGTTTTTCATGTTAATACTAGTAGTGAGAAGGTTAGGTCTCATGTTCAAATGTATGCATCATTTTCTTGCAATGGGAACATTTTTGTTTACTTTCCGTCACCCTTTGACTGGTTGGTCAGGGACGTCCATGTCGACTTGTAGAAAATATTGAACAAAATGACAAAAATTGGTGACATGACTCAAATAGGCGTGATAATGGAGACATTTACTCTTCATAACTATATTCAAAAGAATATCTCAACAGTGATTTTCAACATTGTTTAACAAAGTAATTACATATATGCAGAAAAATTAGAAGACCATTCAATAGATAATCATAATAATATTTGAGAGTCGTTCCATGAATGAGAGAAATTCGTGATAATATTAACATATAGGATGCAAGAAATTTCACATAAATGATTGGAAAACTATTATTTAGCATTTACTTTCATATAATAAAATGTATTTTACTTATTTGTATTATAATATTGAATCTATTCTACATGCCCTTTTTATGTCATTCGACATTTCTGATATAGCTTATTAGCTAACTTTTATCGAGCCTCGGCTAACATCTAGCTTTTTAAATATCAGTCAACAAATAAAGTTTCATTAGTGTGTCAAACATAATCTAAATGTTAATTGTAACTATTCATTTCCTTAATATTCGAAATTATGTTAGTCTTACATGCAATTTTCTTTAATCCAAAATGTTATTTAGGTTTTTAAATTTTGTAATATCCAATTCCATTACACGCTTTGATTGATAATATCAAGAAAAACGTTCGATTAGCAAAAAGGGTTGATATGATTTCTACTTTAAATGGTAATTAATATTAATACTTTTACGAGAAATGACTATATATATTGTCCATTTTTATACAAAGTTGACCGAGATTATCATTATCTTGTTACATATGTTGAGTTGGCGTTTCATTTTATAAGCATGATAATGTAGAGTAGACACCGGTGAATTATATTTTTTCATATAGCTTTCTATGGTTATTCATGGATTGGCGACGTGATTAGTCATTTATTGATTTAGATAACATATTATTTTTTATAAAAGTTAGAAAATTACTTTGAATTAATTTTTTCCTTTTTATGTCATTCGACATTTCTGATATAGCTTATTAGCTAACTTTTATCGAGCCTCGGCTAACATCTAGCTTTTTAAATATCAGTCAACAAATAAAGTTTCATTAGTGTGTCAAACATAATCTAAATGTTAATTGTAACTATTCATTTCCTTAATATTCGAAATTATGTTAGTCTTACATGCAATTTTCTTTAATCCAAAATGTTATTTAGGTTTTTAAATTTTGTAATATCCAATTCCATTACACGCTTTGATTGATAATATCAAGAAAAACGTTCGATTAGCAAAAAGGGTTGATATGATTTCTACTTTAAATGGTAATTAATATTAATACTTTTACGAGAAATGACTATATATATTGTCCATTTTTATACAAAGTTGACCGAGATTATCATTATCTTGTTACATATGTTGAGTTGGCGTTTCATTTTATAAGCATGATAATGTAGAGTAGACACCGGTGAATTATATTTTTTCATATAGCTTTCTATGGTTATTCATGGATTGGCGACGTGATTAGTCATTTATTGATTTAGATAACATATTATTTTTTATAAAAGTTAGAAAATTACTTTGAATTAATTTTTTCCTTTTGAGGGTTACCTATATGATGTTGACTATTGAGTTACATTGAAATGTAAGTCATTTGAATACGTTAGTTCAAGTATCTAAATCAATTATTGAAACTTTTATACAAACATGTAAATCATTGTAATTTGTAAGAATAAGAAGAAAACTAAAGGAACATATAAAAGTTTTGTACTGATGAACAAAATTACTCGATTGCCTATCATGAAGGTTACAAATGCACTTATTTATGATGTGACCTTGTCCTCTACATTGATTTTTATTAAATAATATCGTAATAAATATGCTAATCGTATTGATTTGGTTATTTTTAATCAAACATTAAAATTTTAACATTTTACCCAAATGTATATAATTATTAATCAATGACCAAGGTTTTATAAGGCTGGGGGAGTGGTGGCGAGCCATCCCCCCTCGCTAAACCAGCCACGTTGGAATATTGGCGAGTTCGTTGAAATATTGGCGAGGATTCCATCGGCGAGGGTGGCGGTGTGGTTTGGCGAGGTCGGCGAGGCTTCAGCAAGGTATAGGCGAGGCGGTTGGCGAGCCCTTTGGCGAGGCCACACCGCCCAGCCTAAGATTATATCGTTAAGCCGTTCTTTAGGAGCTAAAAAGGGTACATTCCAGGTTCCAGGTGTCAAATTGTCAACTCAGGTTCGATTCCGAGGAGAAACATTCCCGGACATGCGTCAGGCTACGTTTAAAGGAAAAATGTTAAATATGTTTTTTATCAAACTACATCTACCAGTCTATATAACAAACTTTTTAACGATTTAATATCATAAATTTGTTTTTTTTTTTTTTTGTTAATTTACATAATGTTTTACATTAATTGTTTGAAGAGTGGGGAAATAATTAATTATGCAGCGAAGTCAAATTAATAATTTTACCTATTTTGCAACAATTTAATTTCTTCGCAATTTATTTAGACATGTGTTTCAATGTACCAGCTTTTTAACCGATTTGTGCAAGCAGCCAAGCACAAATTGTTAATTATTAATTATGAATTAAAGCATGGTTGAATAAGTTGGCATAAAATCAAGTTCGTTGTATGCTTTTGTTGAAGATGTATAATTTTGTCACATAATTAATTCAAAGTTGACACCTGAGGGCTGAGGCAAAGGAAGCTGTGTGGAATAGCCCAAAATGCCCCTGAAAGTGAACATCAGCAGCGCCGCAATTGTGGCTCTCGGCCGCCCCTCCACCACCCACGTCCAGATTATATACACCGTTTGCATCCCAACAAACACCTTCAGATATTTCAGTAATCACACCACAAAATTCATCTAAATTAACATCTCTTGATTCAACTGATTTCAACAATAATTTGAACATGAATTACCGTATTAAGTCCGGCGAGAACGGTGTTGAGTGCAGGGCAGCCAGCTAGAATGCGGTGGAGGTGGACGGTGGCCACAAAGCCAATGTCAAACGGCGGTGAAGACGGCGGGATCATCAGGAGAGTATACTCCACACCCATGAAAAACAACAGCGACACAGCCAATAAACATGGTACTGGGTGGTACTTCAACACCGCCAACACGTCCTCCACCGTCCATTTCATGAATGACGCCTCACCAACCTGCCACCGTAGCTCATCAATCCAACTCCGTCGCAACCTCATTGATGCATTGCTGCGAGCGTCGTCGAGACTAGACTTAACAAGTGTGTGTCTTTTGAGGTTGATAGTGTTGGTGTGGAGTGAGGAACGGTGGTTGAGGGTGTCGCCGTTCATTGTAGTAGTGTAAACTGATAAATTGAGGTGGAGGAGGGGGTAAGTGGTGTAATCGGGTATTTATAGGCGGGAGACAGTGGCGGAGATTTCCATGAGAAAATGTTATTACAAATGGAATGTAAAGCAAGTACCAACACGTTGCAGCATACATTAATTGAGAAACAACACATACAAGTAAACGGTGTCTTGGTTAAATTAGTCACGATCTAACATGTTATAGGTTAACGACCCAGTTTCTAATATTGAATGAAAATATCTTCCGTGCATAACTAGAACGCTACAAGGGTATAAGCACATGTGTACAAGGCCATGGGCCGATGCTATAATACATACATGGGCTATGAAAGTGGGCTACCACATATACAAATACATGTATATTAACAGTGGCTGATCTAGAATATTCAAACATTGGAGGTATAATAAACATTAATCAATAATAATAAATAATAAATTGGGTCGGGTCAAAAAGCTTTTAGATTCCCATAAGTCGATAACAACGTTACATTACCAAAAAAAGTCTAAATACATATTATATGTCTTCTACGAGGTGTCATGTCTTGGAAGCGATCCATTACAACTTTATTTTTTACCTTTGCTAATTCTTCCTTTTTGATTGCACAAATCAAAGAAGCATTCAAAAAATCATCAGCGATCCGATTTCTCAAATCCGATTTGACAAGTTTCATGGCTGAAAAACATCTCTCTACTGTCGCGGTTGCAATAGGAAAAACCAATGCCAACTTGACTAGCCGATATACCAAATAATTACGAAATGTGTTTTCTTGTTTCCACCATGACTCGAGAAATGTCAGAAATTTCATTTAAGTTAGCAAACTGATCATCTTCTTTTACAACATCATAAGAGAAATCGACTTGTTGTGCAAGATTCCTCCTCTCCACCTCCGTAAAATCATTTGGATATAACATAGTCAATTTTATTAACTTTGATGTGTCGAATTGAGAAAATGAGCAACAATGGCTCAAAGCCGCCACATTTGTAAGCAAATCGGTGTTTGCCTCACTAAAACGATCACGAAACTCTTCAAGTTGCATATCAAGAACCATGAAAAAGTATCGACTTTATAATGATGTTGATTGTTGATGTCGGTATTTTGTCTTCGATTTCTTGCATACTTAGTCTCCAGATCCACTTCTTCAATTTCATACTTTTCACAAAAAACATGTAATTCCTCTAAAAGACCTTCAAACCCATCATCTCTAAACTTTGCATTTTTTCTTTGTTATTTGTACTAATGAAACCACTTCAATTATGTCTTGATCTTTTTTTGAAGAGCTTCAGACAACATATTTGTACGCTCTAAAATGTGTAGCATGAAGTGCAAATAAAACACAAAATCAAATGTTTCGAAAGCCAATTTAATTGGATTTTTACAACCCACATTTGCCGTTTCCAATTTAAAGGACAAGTTAATTGGGTTTTTTTATAGTCAGCCCAAACTCTTTTTTTGACATTATGAATGATAACAACAAAATCTAAAAATATTTTATAGGATAATAGCACACCGATTTCAAATAAATGTAAATTTGATTGGAATACAGTTATAGACGGGGCAGAGATACACAGACCGGTTTTTCAAACTGAATCAGTTTAAGTCTTGTCAAGAGTGGGCAAATCGGTTTTAAAACAAACTTTTTCAACCCTATCTAATCGATAATAACGGCTAGAATCAGAAATCAATATTCATTTTCTTTCCAACAACCAAAATATGTATGTTAAATATAGTTTATTTCTGTTTTATATATTGTATATAGTATAGGGGCCTCTTATGTAAATCACTGTGTATATATTCTAATTGAGTGGAAAGTAAACCCTACGGGAATTATTGCACCGTCCAACATGGTATAGAGCCAAATCTCATATGGCTGCAGATCTGTCCCGCCTCACGCATAAATCAGCCTCGTCCCTTTGATTTTTTTTCTTCTCGTAATTTCCTTCTGATCACTGCTGTTCCCCTGCATCTTCCTGCTTGCTGTTGTGCATCTGCACATATTCTTAGCTACATCCAAACGCTGCTACAGTGCTCCTTGATTCAGTGGCGGCTGGCGGTGTATGGGCTTTGCTGCCATCGCCATTTAGCGATTGAAGCAGCCATCGTGAGGTTGAGACATTGAGGGACGGGTTCCGGCAGAAGTAAAGTGAAGATAAAGCAGGTCCCCTTTTTTCCCTCTACCGAAGGTAAGCATCTTCCCTATTGTTTTCGTTTTTTTATTTCTCATATTTTTCTTTGTTTTCCCATCAATGACTACCCCTGTTTCGCCTATCACATCTGTCCCGACCTCACACCAACTCGTTTATTCCATCACCAATGTCTATTCTCAATTCAGTTTCAAACTCACTGTTGATGGCTCTAAATATAAACTATGGCGTCGGATTTTCTTAGACATGTGTAAAGGCGCTAAGGTTCTTGGTCACATCACAGGAAAATCAAAACCGTCTACTGATGATGACGAAGACTGGGATTCCATCGACTCTAGAGTTAAGTCTTGGTTTTACTCCACTTGTGAACCTAATCTCCTTCAAATTATTTCAAGTGATAACTGTACCGCTAAGGATCTTTGGGACAAACTTGATGAATTTTTTCTTAACAACAAAATGTCTCGAATGCTTCAATTGCAAGATCAATTTCGTAACACCAAAAAATGATCATTGTCTATCACTGAATTTTGTCACTCTCTAAAAAATCTTGCAGATGCTTTATCTGATGTTGATTCTCCTATTAATGACATCGAGTTAGTCATGCAAATTTTACGTCACTTGCCCACTTCATACCATAGTATTGTTGATGTAATCACAAACACCAAACCTTTTCCCTCATTTTTAGAAGCCAAAAACATGCTCTTGCTACACGAGTCCCGTGAGGAACTTAATGACCCTCCTATTGACTCACCATTGTCCTCTAATTCCGCTCTTTTTTTGTCCTCTAATCACTCTGGGAAATCGAAAAATAAATGGAATAAAAACCGTAACAATAGCAAAGGTGCTTCCAAAGGGGGGGGGGGGCAATACTAGTGGTTCCACATCTTCTAACCATTTTGCAGGTACAAATCAATTGGGTTCACATCAACAAGCTGGTATTCTTGGAAACGGTCATGCATACTACACTTATGCGAATAACAACATTGGTCATCCTCTTTATAGCACAACTGCTCCTGGTTTTCTGCCACAGTCGGGTCTCCACCTTAGCCCGAATCTGCCGGGTAATTCCCCGAGTCTGCAACCCCATTTTGCGCAATCTTTCGCAGCCCAACATGCTCAACCTGGAGCTCCAATTTACAACATGTCTGGCTTGCAACCTGCTGCCCCATTTCAGCAGCCAATTCAGCCCGCTCCAACTGCTTTTCTGCCCCAACACGTGCTCCAAACAACCCCTATTTCATCGCCATCTCCTGCCGGTCATACACCACAACCTTATTTTGGCGGTCATACTACTACCAAGCAAAACACCCCACAGTTCACGGACTTAGCATCTGTTTTTCAGTCAATGTCGGTACAACAGCAACCTCCAGATACAAACTACTACATGGACACAGGTGCGAGCTCTCACATGACCTTTAATCAAAATAACATGCTTTCTTTATCAAAATGCAATAACAATAAATCTATTATGGTTGCTAATGGTGCTTTACTTCCGGTTAACTATGTTGGGCACACCTTTTTTCCTTACTCGAATAATCGTTTTCTTCTCAATAATGTTCTTGTTTCTAATCAAATGGTTAAGAATCTTGTTTCTGTTCGTCGCTTTACTACTGATAATTGGGTTTCCGTTTCTTTTGACCCTTTTGGTTTTTCTATTAAGGATCTTGACACGGATGCTATTTTGAAGCGTTGTGATAGCACTGGCGATATGTACCCGGTCACCGCCTCTTCTGACTCTCCTCCCGCAACTGCTCTTGCTGCTGTGTCTCTCCCAACATGGCATCGACGTCTTGGTCACCCCAGCTCATCCGTTATCCAATTTTTAAATTCTCGTCGTTTTATTACTAGCTCTACAAACAAGTTACCAACTTGTCATGCTTGTCAAGTTGGTAAACATTGTCGTTTGCCTTTTTCTTCTTCTGTTACTAAAACTTCTCGTATTTTTGAGTTAATTCATTCAGACTTATGGACGTCACCTATTGTTAGTCTTAGTGGTTTTAAATATTATGTTCTTTTTTTGGATGATTACTCGCATTTCTTATGGGTTTTTCCATTACGTGTCAAATCTGATGTTTTTCGTGTTTTTAGTACTTTTCGTGCTTATGTTTTAAACCAATTTAAAACTGACATTCAACTTTTCCAATGTGACAATGGCCGTGAATTCAACAACCAACCTCTTCTAAATTATTTTCAAACACACGGCATCAAAATACGCTTTTCTTGTCCATATACGTCACAACAAAATGGTAAAGCTGAACGCACCATACGTACTATCAACAACATTATCCGCACGTTTCTTTTTCAAGCCTCTCTCCCCCCCAAAGTTCTGGGTTGAAGCTCTCCTTACTGCTGTTCATACCTTGAACCTTCTTCCCACCACGACTCTCTCCTACAAAACTCCTTTTGAGATTCTCTTTGGTATGTTTCCTTCCTATCTTCATCTTAGAGTCTTTGGTTGTTTGTGTTATCCTAACACGGCAGCTACTGCTCTTCATAAACTTGCTCCTCGTTCTTCCGCATGCGTCTATCTTGGACCCTCATCTGATCACCGCGGCTATAGATGTCTAGACCTGATCACCCAAAAGATACATATCTCACGTCATGTGGTTTTCGATGAGGATCACTTTCCCTATCCTTACTACCTCTTATGAATCCTTCACTGATGACGCTCCCACCATCCTTCCGCCCTTTTCTTCTCCTCCTTCTACAGCCGCTTCACCTCCCCTGGCTTCTTCTTCTGCGCCTACATTCCCGGTAGTGCCTCCATCCTCTTCTTCGAGCCCTACCCGTAACCCTCCTTCTTTATCGTTGGATAACACTGACCATATGAACCAGACTCAAACTCGTTCCATGAACCCGAGTCATCCCATGACCACTCGTTCTCGGACTGGTTCCCTTAAACCTCGTCAAATCCTCAATCTTTCTGCGACTGATATCTCGCCTATTCCTCGCTCCACTTCTCAGGCAATATGTGATCCCAATTGGAAACAGGCGATGGACAATGAAATGTCTGCTCTCTCCACAAATCACACATGGGAACTTGTCCCACGCCCTCCTTCTGCCAATATCGTTGGTTGCCGGTGGTTGTATCGCCATAAATTTGACAGCAAAGGTAACTTGGACCGCTACAAGGGTCGCCTTGTGTAACGCCAAGACATGTTTTATTATATAATTATAATAAAAGGGCAAAATGGTCATTTTACCTTGGAAGGGTAAATTGGTCTTTTGGGCAGAAAAGTATTTGGTTTGAAATAATATTTTGAGTTTTGGACTTAAAATGTTATAAAAACTGATTTTTAGTCATTTTACCGCAAAAGGGTAATTTGGTCATTTGACCATGTGAAGGACCAAATATGAAAAATATTGTTGGTTGTGGCAAAAATGTAAGAAATGAAAGTTTTATTGTAATAAAACTTGATTTTGTGGTCAAAGTTCAAGAAAATGAACTTTAGGACTAAAAATGTAAAAATTAGAGGTATAAATATAAGAGAGTTGACTCTCTCTTTGACTAGCCATTTGTGCAGCAACGGGAGAAGAGATTTGAGAGCAATTTCTGGAAATTCTTGAAGCTTGAAGCATGGAATTGGAATCATGGCTTGGAATTGGTGATTCCTTTGTTAATCAAGGTTAGTAAACTTGATTTTAACCAAGTTCTTGAAGTGTTCTTGGTTTGGGTTTATAGAAACTGAAATTTGTACATTTCAGTTATGATTCTGTGAATTAAATGGTTTATTACTTCCATTAAGCCATGCTAATAAGAGCTTAACTCAAGAAAATGGAAGTAGATTGCTATTAGTGATGAATTTGAAGTTTTGGGGTTGTTAGAACTAAAAACCCTAATTCTTCATTTTGATTGATTTAGTTGTTTTGAATGGTTGAAAACCTTGTTAAAGTATAAGGTTTTAGCCTAGGAACAAACCCCAAACGATTAAGGACTGGATTAAGGACTTAATGGGCAAAAACTGCGTGCTACAGTACACAAATCGCGACTGATCAGGAGTCTGCCCAGGCGTTGGGCGCAGTGCGCCCAAGATCAGGGCGGGGTGCGCCCAGGCGTAGTGCGCCCATGTCTAGGCGGGGTGCGCCCCTCAGGCAGGGACTTCAAAACGCTAACTTTTGCTTGGCTTGTCCGTTTTAGCTCAAATTTGGACCATAGGCTCGTTATGGTCTGAAAAGTTTGGGAAAATTTTTATATTGAGTTTTCGACCCCTCGGGGGCACTGTAGATCGATTCGAATGCCTCGGTGAATAGTAAAATTCATAAAAAGTTAGTAAACGGAAAGTTTATTAACTAGGCATTGTTTATAATGATATTGTATTGAACTCTATTGCATTAGAGTCAATTGGAATGATTATTAACCTATTATCATTTGGTATATAAATGAATATATTAGGTATGGGACAAAATGGTTGTGGTGCACGCAAAGGCAAGAAACAACCGGAATGTAAATACAACTAGCATCCAGGTGAGTAATCTCACTAATATCATATATGATATATGATGATTGAATTGTTACAGGTTGAAACTGACTTGTGGGACGAAAATGACGAGTTTGAAGATATATGAAGATGACAATACCAGATAAGCCGTGAGTCTGATAAAGACAAGAACGGAGCTGTGAGTCAATATTAATGGTACGACAAGACCAGATAAGCTGTGAGTCTATTATAGACAAGAACGGAACTGTGAGTCGAACTTATATCGACAAGACCAGATAAGCCGTGAGTTTTTAATAGACAAGAACGGCACTGTGAGTCGAACCTATATATATATAGACAACAGCGGGCTAACCCGTGAGTCTAGGCAACAGCGGGCTAACCCGTGAGCCATGGTTTATTATGATGAGCCAAACTTATATAGACAACAGCGGGCTAACCCGTGAGTCTAGGCAACAGCGGGCTAACCCGTGAGCCAAGGCAACAGCGGGCTAACCCGTGAGCCATAACTAATTCTGGATGCTATATCCAATGGGTGCGGCCTTCGGGCTACGATTCTGGTGCGGCCTTCGGGCTATGATTCTGGTGCGGCCTTCGGGCTATGATATTTGGTGCGGCCTTTTGGCTATGATTTTGTTACAGGTACATGGTGCGGCCTTTTGGCTATGATATCGGGTTATTAAACCCAGCTGGTGCGGCCTGCGGGCTATGATTTATATATTGATAATGTTTTGGTGCAGCTTATATAGCTATGACACAGAGTGCGGCTTAAATAGCCAGGATATACGGTGCGGTCCGATGTGACTAAGAAATATGGGACAGAAATGGTTAGACATGATTATAGATGCAAATAACTAACGTGGCTTGTTAATTACAGGTCACTATGATTCAGCTTGTAAGGCTACAGAATAAGATGTGAAATCCTAGAGTATATATGGTCAGCCAGTAAGGCTAGGAGTTTGGATTCGATATCCAGACAGTTATATGATTGTATTTTGATACATGTTATTTGCAGATTTGATTACTCACTGAGCTTTGTAGCTCATACCGTTTGTTAATGTCCCTGCAGGTTAGCATGATCCTGATAAGGGAATAGATAGAGTCCGTGACTCGAGAAGTAGGACTCTTAGATGCTGTCAGTAGCAGCCCGGCTTCAAAGGAGACTATGGTATTATATACTCTCCTTGATACACTTGTACCCGTATTTATTAAAATATACCCCTTTGCTATTGTTTTATGTATTAAAACCTTGGTTTTAAATGAAAAATTTTTCAGGGGTGTTTTGTTTTAAAAGCCGGGTGTTACACCTTGTTGCTCAAGCTTTTTCACAACAACCTGGCCTCGATTTCGATGACACTTTCAGTCCCGTCGTCAAACCGGCTACCATTCGCATTGTCCTCAGCATTGCTATTTCTAGACATTGGTCTATCCATCAACTGGATGTCAAAAATGCATTTCTTCATGGCGATCTCACTGAGGAGGTCTTCATGAAACAACCTCCTGGATACGTTCACCCTAACTTTCCTGATCATGTTTGTCGGCTTCGAAAAGCACTTTATGGACTCAAACAAGCTCCTCGGGCTTGGTATCAACGATTTGCTACCTACATCACATCTATTGGGTTCCACAGCAGTCGTTCTGACAGTTCTCTCTTCACCTTCCATTATGGTTCTGACACTATTTATCTTCTTCTTTATGTAGATGACATAGTGCTCACTGCCTCATCTCCCTCCCTGATAACCAAGGTTATTACTCGCCTTTCGTCTGAGTTTGCCATGACTGACCTTGGGCCTCTCTCCTTCTTTCTTGGCATTGCTGCCACTCGGTCTCCTAGTGGACTTTTTTTGTCCCAAACCTCATTTGCTCGAGAAATCCTCCATCGGGCTAATATGACTGACTGCAACCCGTGCAGCACACCTTCGTACACCAAGCCCAAACTTTCCTCCAATGGAAAGCCTGTGGCTGACCCTACGTTGTTTAGGAGTCTTGTTGGAGCCTTGCAATACCTTACCTTTACTCGTCCAGATATTTCGTATGCGGTTCAACAGATCTTTCTTTACATGCATGATCCTCGTGAACCACATCTGGCCGCCCTGAAACGCATTCTTCGATATGTTCATGGCACTATCACACATGGTCTCTACCTTCGTCCATCTCATGTTGATCGTTTGGTTTCCTACTCTGATGCCGACTGGGCTGGTTGTCCTCTCACCCTTCGGTCTACATCTGGGTTCTGTGTTTACCTTGGTGACAATTTAGTCTCTTGGTCTTCTAAACGCCAACACGTGGTCTCTCGTTCCAGCGCCGAAGCTGAGTACCGGGGGGGTAGCCAACGTTGTTGCCGAATCTGCATGGCTTCGAAATCTCTTACTCGAGCTGTCTTGTCCTCTCACTCGTTCTACGGTTGTTTTTTGTGACAATGTCAGTGCCATGTACTTAGCTTCTAACCCAGTTCAGCACCAAAGAACCAAACATGTGGAAATAGATTTGCATTTAGTTAGGGAACGTGTTGCGATTGGGCATGTTAGAGTCTTGCATGTTCCTTCCGCTCATCAGTTTGCAGATATATTTACTAAAGGTCTTCCTACACAGTTATTTCTAGATTTTAGAGACAATTTGAACATCAGACAACCTCCCGCTCAAACTGAGGGGGTGTGTTAAATATAGTTTATTTTTGTTTTATATATTATATATAGTATAGGGGCCTCTTATGTAAATCACTGTGTATATATTCTAATTGAGTGGAATGTAAACCCTACGGGAATTAATGCACCGTCCAACAATGTAGATGTTCAAACTCTTGCATACTTATATGTGCTAAAACATCGGTTCTCGTATACCTTCTAGCTCTTTACTAAGGTTGCTTATGCATGTCTGTTTACTAGCTTCATTTTATAAAATATTATAAAGTCAAATTATTTTTGTTATTATCAAAGCTAAATGATGCCCCCATCGTATTTCTTAAAAGGTCATATGCAGTGGTTTAGATAAACTTCGAATTAATTAGTAAACTATTGTTGAACTTATTTTGTGTTCTCCTCCCTTATACTTTTGTTTTGCTAGTTTACACATCTAAAAAGAATTTAAGATGAATGAGAAATTGTATATCAAATTGGGGTACGAATGCACCACCGGTCGACCAGAAAAGTTCAAGAACCTTTTTGCAAATATTTTTCCTGTTCGTAACTGTATAGTATTAAAACTTATTTCAGTTTTGATATGGGTATTAAGAAGACTTTATTTTTCAGTTACGTTTTTGCTGTATATATACGGCACCTGTTGAGACACACCGAATGACACGATTATTTCTTCTTCTCAGCTTCTGTATTCACTTCGTTCTCGTTTTACAACCAAGGTAGAGAATCCGCCCTAGTGATGGTTCGGGCGATATTGAAGAATCGCTTTACGTTGTTGTATCCTGGGAAACAAACACTCATACCGGACGAATTTGTTTTAAGGAAACTTTGTCAAAAACATGCCTCAGCAACTAATCTCGGTTTTTCCTGTTCGTTGGCATTTTCGGTTTATATTTTCCTAACAACAACACTGCGTCAAACCAATAAACTATTTTATAAACCAAATTTCTATCCAAACCGGTTTGATTTCCCATACACATTTTTTGCTCACCTGTGTGACACAGGACAAGCTCGATGGCCGGATCAATTGACAGGCACTCTTCGATGGATGGCAACTGTCTGGTCAAGAATTATTGGAACCTAAAATTTAAATGTTTACAAATTACCATTTTGGTTTTATTTTGTTTTGTTTATGATATATACCTTGTAAAATCAAATGTGTCAATAAAATGACCAATCACACGATTATTTTAGGTTTAATTTGTGGCCAGATATGTTAAATAATTCTTACATATAAAGAACCATTTTGTAAGCTTGAAGATTAATAATAATAATAATAATAATAATAATAATAATAATAATAATAATAATAATAATAATAATAATAATAATAATAATCAGTCGTTATAAAAAATAATAATAATCCAAAACAGATGTTAAGCATTATATTAGACCATTGGGAGTACCCATCACATTGCACAAATGTGATGGGTGACACATCAGCGCCACGTCAGATTTTACATTTATCACATTCTATCACACTCCATCACATTACCTCCTTTATACCCATCACATTTTCATCACACCACATCATTTTTTTTAATTTAAAAAATTTCAAAAATAAATAAAAACCTAATTTTTAATTTAAATAACATTAGATTAAACATAAAAATTACATTAATTTAAAAAACATTACATTGAAATTTAAAAATAAAAAAATAACATAGAAATTTAAAAAAAAAAACATTACATGGAAATTAAAAAAAAAAACTACTCGATACAGAGGAGGATCGGCAAAATAGTCACGTACCAAAAGATTGTGTGCAGCTTGCCGATCTCGGTTGATAGAGGTTCTGGTGTGTCTAACGTTTGAAGACCCTTCGGCGGCACCGTGCGCAACAACATTAAAAAACGTGTTGATAAATTCGCCGGCGTCCGAATCGAATTCTTCAAAAAATTCCATTTTGTGTGTATATATGTATATATGATATTGTGTGAGTTTAAGGATGAGAGGTGTATGTATATATAGTCGTTCAACGGCTGTTTTGGTTTTAAATTTTTTTTTAATATAGTCGTGATCCACCGTGAACCGCATCACCCTATACCACGACCACGACCATCACGGCACACACGGGGCGGTGTGCACGCCGTGAAGGCTGGCTGATTTGGCATCACGGAGCCCCTATCACGGGGTACTCTCAACCGCCTTATGATAACTTCACTCTCGCATCAAATTGGACGAAAATAATATAGGACTGTTTTACGAAAACATTGGGACAATATTTAGGACACAATATGACACGACATAAATCCGTCTTTAATTTTACATTTAATGTGGCCACGGTGTTTGGCTTAAAACATTGATGTGTTAACATAATTTAACATTTTAACTAGCAGGAGTTCGTGCTCCGCACGGGTTAGGTATTGCTGGAGCACGGGTCCGGAAAAATGCAAGAAAAAACAGCGTATCAATTGCAGTTTTTGCATGTTCCCTTTCTCTTTTGTTCCAAATTCCAAAAAAAATAGACAACTTTATATATCTGTATGCACTAAGTCATTCTAATTGTACCAAGTAAAAAATAAACGGCCTTATATATCTGTATGCATTAAGTCAAAAAGAAACAGCCCTTAAGTTCATTATCCAATCTCACATGGCAACATACAACTGTCCAAACTTCAAAGAAGAGGAAATAAGTAGATTCACAAACCTCTTCTGTAGCAGCAGAAACCTTCTCCTTGAGATTCTCTGATACTTGAAAGATGGTTATAGGCTGAAGTGAATTGTCAATATGCTCAATCTCTGTGAAGGTAATCTAAATGGTTCTGAAGGAAAATGGTCCTACCACCTGTACCAAGTTTAAAATCATCATTATTCAATTATTATTAACACAAACATACATAAATCCAAAAAGAAATGTCAAAAAAGATTAATTAGCTGTTGTTAAAATGAAAAGGTGGTACTGGGACAAAATTCTTGAAATGTTTCAAGATTAGGTGTTTGGGAATTGTATAAATCTTTTGCGAGATGAGTGGAGCTTGTAAGAAAGTTGAACCTGATGGGAAATCAATGAGGGGTTGAACACGAGTTAAAGCAAGAAACATCTTGTGGAAAGTTCCATATTGTGCATATAGTAATAAATCAGCTAAAATGACACATTTGCCCCTCCTTACACCAAGACTAAAGCCCTTACTCCAAGAAACATTCAGACCATCTTGTAATCTTGCTGAATTATCTCCAAAACATGCAGTCGTGGCACCTTAACCCCAAAATCCACATGAACAGCTACCTAAATACCATGGGACAACAGACTTTCCAATGGAAGTGAACAAAATAATGTATAGGGTTAAATTGTTGGTCTTTCCTAGGGAATTCCACTGTTACTGTAGGACGAAGGACCACATTATGGAACTATAGGAATACTAAACAGAGGTGTTAAAGTATAGTTTATTTACCTGATAAGTAGTTGCAGATTAATCATCAGAAAGTAGCTTTAATAGCCTCCAAAAGTATCCACACATGGATTTCTGTTTTACTTCATTTGTGTTACGTTTAATTTTGGATGATAATAATGTAAAGCACAAACTATTTCCCAAATCCTAAACAATAAAATGTTTAATCAAAATATCAAATTAATAGAAATTAGAAACGCACATAATATATAGCATAAAAACAACCAACTAACTAACCTTAGGGGTATGGGGTTTCCCGTGGTTGGTGTCGACGGAAGATAAACAATTGACCTCGGAAATGTGATTATAAACGATTAACAGTTGTAAATCGTAGTCTTTTCAGCACCAAGAAACCTGCCTTCGGCCCGTCTTCATTTCCCAATGGCCCAAGGGAGCCCGGCTTCAACGGGTGTTATGTGTTGCTCCATGTCATTGCCATAAAGGCATAGCCCGACTTCTAGATGAAGACTGTCACGGGCCCCAAGACCGGTCAACCGTACTTTTCCTTTGGATTTTTCTAGAATTGCTTTTGCGAGGTCGACTGCGTTCTCTGAAGGGACCGACATTTTCAATCCGTCTTCACCGGTGTACCTGACAAACGTGTTAAATAGCAATGTACTTTCGTTTAGTTGTGTGTTATAGCATCCTACTTTCCTTTCTTTCTATTACCTTTACTTTCGGCTTTTTCTTATTAAGGCATTTTACTTTAAAAAATCCGCAGAATAATACCGCTGTTTTTTATTATAAGAACATAATACCATGGAAAATAAACCCGATTATAGTTTGTATTTGGATGACATTGCAATAATTTGGGAGCTTTATCGATGTCTAATAATGTTCTTGTAAGAAAAAGAATAAAAACTATAACCTTGGTAGATTTTTTAACGTATAATCCTTAATAAGAAAAAACAGTAAGTACAATGCTGTAATAGAAAGAAATGAAAGTATGATGCTATAAGAAAAAAAACTATCTTTACATTTAACACTTTCTTTTTTAGTCAATTAACTTAACGGGGACATGAGTTAATCTCATAAGCTACATATGAGTGTTTCTTTTTGACTTAATTCAGAAAGAACCACTTAAGAGATCTAAGAATTGTGCTTTCTCCATTAAGTCCTAACTTTTTTTTTAAATGTACCCTTATTTAGAACAGAGCACTTTATACAATTTTATCTATTTTCCATCTAAAAATGTACCCGGTTCTAGTTAGAAAACATTTGGAAACATTGATATCTATAATACGAAACTCCCCAAAGTATATTTTGCTCTAGTCCTCTTTTGTCAAATACTGAAGAATTGAACCTGCAAGAGGACCCTGCACCACAACAACAATATGGAAAACAAAATACAAACCATTGTAACAAAAAAGAGCAAATTGAGTTATATTTTACATCCAATAAGTAAAAAAATCGTAACTTTATTCAAGAAAGATTAAATCTTGAATTCTTGATCATACCTGGAGAGCCAAAAGAGATCTCTCATCATAGATGTGCCAGCCAACATCTCCACCTTTGGCTTTAAAAGCCTTCATATGTTCTTCAATGTGGGACAAATCCTTATCTCTACAGCCAGCGTTAACAACCAAGTAAATATGATCATCTGTTTCTTTCGTGAGACGTGATCACAGAATCATCAATGGCTCCACCCTTTTCGTTTGTGAAAATAGTGATCGATCCAGTACCAGGAGCAAACTATAGTGAAAATAGTGACTCGATTGTCCCCAAATTTGACCTGGTAAAGAAAAGAATTTGAAATTGAAATGTCTCTCAAAGCTTTCAATCTTGCATCCACATTTTCCACCCAAACTATATGCGTATTAGGATCTATATCACGAAAATCAATCCCAACTCAATTACAAATTTTCATTTTTATAATAATTTCTATTTTAAATATTGGACTTACCACAGTCATGATTATAAAAAGATGGAAGCAGATAAACAGCATTGTCAAATGAAGCTTCTGATTCTACTGATGCAATTGCTGATGTAAGTAAATCTTCATAAGAAGTTCCTCCAGCCAATCCAATACAAACTGCATTGATACGAATTCGCGCAAGTACACCAGTATACCATTCAGTTGTTAAAACTATATATTAAATTATTGAAAGTTATTTACAAACATTAACTTTTAAGATAATAATCAACTTTGAGAAATGATTGTGAAATTACATGTTAGTTGTTTGGTTGTTATGCCTGAAGCTTCTAGGGCACCTATTAATAAACCAAATTCCTCTTCCATCTGAGAAATGTTATCAAAAGAATGTGTCGGAATATATGGTAACTTGGAATTTATTAAAAATTAAAATTTATAAGAAGATTACATGTGAGATCATTTCAGGAGACAAAAGTGTAAGTTGGAGTATGTCAAGACAGTTTGAAGAAATTGTTCCGGAAATTACCATGCAAGCCAATCGTTTGGCAAGAAATGGGTATTTTAAAGCTCGGGTTCTTTAAGAAAGAGGATTCAATTAGAATTTGTAATCTGATAAATCCAGATGTAAGTGGCTAAAGCTACGGGAAAATAACAGAGAAAGAATCTGGGAAAATCTGTACCCACAATGAGAAACAAATGCGGACCAATCTGATTCCTTTTCAACTTCATAGAATCCCTAATGAATACAGTATGAGTGAATGAGAGTTTGTAGGATACGCAGAGTTTGTAAGATATGCTCCTAAATTTGCAATGGGGGGATAATTTTAAACGATGGTGGATTAAGGTTTGTATGTTACGATCATGTGGTAAATTTATTAACATTTTGGTGTGTGTAAATCAGTGATGCTCATTCAGGCATTTCTGTAAGAGACAAAATCTCAAACAGGTTGTGGGCATTATATACCTTTGCTTGTTCTCAACATTCTTCACTGCGAAACAACACTTTCTGTTCCTTAAAATCCGAGCCGTGTGGAGTATTCTTGAGTTTCATCTCATAGCTATTCGTGGGCATTGCCGAAAGGTAGAATTTTAAATTGAAATGGAAAGGAACAGAGTACAAAGACAATGTTTTTACATGAAATTAGCTTCCAATTTGTGGTCATAATCTGAAATCGAAGGTTGATTTGATGATGATTTATTTTAAGGGGAGTGTTATACCTGGACTGGATCCTGTTGTGGATGGTTTCTTCTTCTTCATTTTGTCAAGCTCAAGTTGAGTTTCCATAAACATATTCAACCTTTGAAACTCAACTTCTTTGGTGAATTCCATTCTCTGTTTCTCCAATTTGATCATCTCTTCCTGCTTTGAATTCTCGATTCTCTCATAAACGTCCCCAAACCTAAGAGTCGCTCTCGCCATCACAACAAACATCGAGCACCTTTTGGAGGCCGATAAGGTTGATTATGATGATACGGCGTGTTTGAAATCGATATACTCCTCATCCACTGCAGCAGTAAGTTGACAATATATATCGATGAAATCATATGTCGCAATCGTCTTCTCTTTTCTATTCATATGTTGAACCTGATACAATTTTTAAAATCAACAAAAGACGGCATCGATTGCAAGAAAGAAGATGAAGGCGAAGTGAGATGATGAAGATGATGCGATGGGAGAAGCATCCGGAATATTAGATGGCGGTGGGAGAAATCGAGGAGTGAAGCGGTGGAATGAAGAAGACGGAAAATCATCACAGTATATCAGAACGACGTGGAAACCCTTATCCACATAGATCCGAATAGAAAGACCCGGATCCGGCATAAGATCCGCGTTACACAAACAAAAAAAAAACCCGAACAAAAAAATACGCTTTTTAATAAATAGAATAATGTTTAATCAATCATAGTAAATTTGTGGAGCACACATATACAGTTGGTACCCACCAACTTGGGCCGTTGTTCACCCACACACTGACACAAGCAAATACAAATGCATATTTACTTAACCCCACAAATCCATAAATTATCATCATAAATTTTGTATAAACGATATAAAGAGTTGTTAAGGTGGGATTCGAAAAATACACCAAATCCAAACTATTTTTTTTTTCATTTTTATGTATTCATCATGAATAAGTATGAAATAAGTACATGTTTTTCAATTAAGCCCTTAATCTTTGCTTTTCATAATTTAACAAACAAGCAAATATGATATCAAATATATTTTTAAAGAAACAAGTACAGCCATTTTGTTTACAAATAGTTTATTTATGTTTTGTTTTATTTCTAACGAAGAAAATACGTAAAATTAAAAAATTTAGCTAAAAGAAAACAAGTCTACTAGGTCAAATGGGTTGCATATCGTCAAAGTATATATTTTATTGTAATATTATAAAAAAAATAATCCCAATAACCAACTTTGTGCAAAAGATTTTAAGAAAGAAACATATCATTCGAAAATTTATAAATCAACCATGATCGTTGAAAAGTTAGGATTTGTGATTTCTAGAGAGAGCGAAAGTCATCTCCGGTACATAAAACCCAAAAAACTCGTTTATATCTTATTTGCTGGAAAATAATTTTTGAAATCTCTCCCAAAAGCGCACATATTCGCAAAATGAGCTTCGTAAATCTTCAATAACAGCCTGACATGTAAGCTTTCTACAAATTGTGCATATATAGTGTAATGTGAAACGTGTTGTTAAGGTTTTTAAATGAAAAAGCATTTGCAAGCATCAATAACATGTTCGAAAATGATATGATGATTTTCGAAGATGTTATTCGTGTTCGCAAATGCGTTTTTAGCTCTTTCTTATAATTTGCTTATGGTTGATTTGGTGTAGGGACATAGTAGATACTAGATAAGACATTGTTTTCTCAGATATATTGTTTTTGTGTCTTTGTTAACTTAATCAGTTTTACACGTGTACAAGTTAGTTAGTTAGTTGTTATCCAAGTTAGTTAAGAGTTAGTTAGTTGTTAGTCTTTACTGTACATATAGTTTTCTTTTTCTTCATGTTCTGTAACTTTTCATTTTTACTCAATCAAGAGAAGCTTTTCTCTCTTTCCTTCTCTCTAAACTCAAACTCAAACATGGTATCAGAGCAACCTGCTCTTAATCTTCCTTTAATCATCTAGATCAATTTAGTTTCTCGATCTTCATTATGTCTCAACCACAAAAAATTCTTCAAGTTTCGGAAATTCAAACAGCACCGATTGCTCAAGTCCTTACTATCTTGGATCTTGAGACAATCCTGGATCAATCTTAGTCTCAAATGTTTTCAATGGAGTCGGATTTATGGCCTGGAAACGTTCGATGACGATTGCTTTAACCGCAAAGAACAAATACAGTTTTGTTGATGGAACAATTACACAGCCATCAGTAACATCTGGAGATTATCCTACATGGTTTCGTGTCAACTCAATGGTAATCAGCTGGATTCTTAATTCTCTTCAGAAAAACATTGCCGATAGTGTCTTGTTCTTGCAATCGGCTAAAGAAATTTGGAAAGAACTACATCAACGATATGCTCAATCAGATGGAGCTTTGATCTACGAAATCCAGCAACAACTCTACTCTGTTTCACAGAATTCAGACAATATCTTGACATACTTCACTAGTTTATCAAAGATTTGGGATGAATTACGAATCGTACAAGATCTACCTGACTGTTCTTGTGAAGCGACTGCCGGAATCACAAAATACCTTGAAGATCAACGATTAATACAACTTTTTATGGGATTACACGATTCATATAAAGCTATTAGGGCACAAATTCTCATGATGAAGCCATTTCCTTCTGTCTCTACTGCGTACTCAATCATTATACAGGAGGAACGTCAAAGAGAAATCCATGCTCCTCAATCGATTCTCAGTAATGAAACTATTTCAATGCAAGTTTCTTCCTCCGATTCGAAGAAGTCCTTAATCTGCAATCACTATAAGAAACCAGCCATACCAAATCTCAATGTTATCGTTTACACGATTTTCCTGCAAATTTTAAATTCACAAAGTCCAAACGTGATGATACTCAATCCTCTGCTCAATATGTTACTTCCCCGCCTCCTCTATCGCAAGATCAATATCAACAACTCATTTAGCTTCTAAACAATAACAATACCAATACTTCCTCGTCAATCAGTCAAGTCAATTCAATAATCACTGATGGATCAATGACGAATGAAGGTAAACCTTTCTTCTTTAAACATTTCGTTGCAAATGTTTATAGATCGTCTACTCTATTAAGAACACATTATTCATGGATTATTGACTCAGCAACAACTGATCACATGTGTTCTAATAAGGCTTTATTTTCTTTTCTTTCTCAACTTGATCAGCCTCACTCAATTGGTCTGCCTAACGGAAAGGATACTCTTGTTACTTTTTCTGGTGATATCAAACTTCACGATTCCGTTACGTTACACAATGTTTTGTATGTTCCATGCTTCAAATATAATCTCTTGTCCGTTCCTAAACTTGTTTCTTACTTAAATACATTCGTTATTCTTACTGATAAAGAGTGTCTTCTGCAGGACCCTTTGTCAAAAAATAGTCTCTCTATTGGTACTCTTGGGAAACGCATAAACAATTTGTATGTGTTTGATCATCAAGAAATCAGCACCAATCTTTCCTTTTGGCTTAATTTTCCGTTTTTGAATTCTTGTGCTAAGACTTTTGTTATGTCAACTATAAGCTTGTCTGAAATAATACTTTGGCACAGACACTTTGGTCATTTACCTTTGAATAAACTCAAAAAGTTTTCTCTAATATCTTCAAATTCTAATGATCCTTCTATTAGTTCTTGTTTGATTTGTTCTCAAGCAAAACAACATTAACTTTCTTTTCCCAAAAGCCAAACTACTTCTAAATTTGCTTTTGATCTAATTCATGTTGATGTGTAGGGTCCATACAAGCATAATACTATTGATGGTAATAGATATTTCATAACAATCGTGGATGATTATGGTGGATTCACTTGGACTCATCTATTATCTCATAAGAGATAGGCATTCTCTATCATCAAAAGCTTTGTTGAACTGGTTAAGACTTAGTTTAAAGCTTTAATCAAGGTCATTAGAAGTGATAACCGCGTATGGACTTGGTTCTTCTCAAGAATGAGTAGATTTCTTTAGTGCAGAAGGTATCATTCATCAGAAGTCTGTCCCTTATCGACCCCAACAAAATGGCCTTGTTGAAATAAAGCACAAACACATTCTAGAGACAGCAAGAGCACTTTATTTTCAATCTGGAATTGGAAGTGCGTATTGGGGTGAATGCATTAATACTGCTACTCATCTTATCAACCGAATGCCAACAAAACCACTCAATTATCAATCCCCTTTTGAAGTCTTGCACAAAGGGAAACCACAACTTTCATACTTGAAGGCTTTTGGATGCTTGTGTCATCCTTCTCCCAATCTTACATCCACTGATAAATTCATGCACAGGGCTATTAAATGTTTGTTTATTGGTTATCCTTATGGACAAAAGGCTTACACGCTGTTAAACGTACAAATACAACAAATATTCATATCCATGGATGTTAAATTTTTTGAGGATATATTCCCTTTACTTCATTCTTCAAACCATAATTATAATACTTCTACCCTTTCATATCTTCCTCATTCTCTTAATGATTCTACTTATGCTGACATTGTCACCATTCCAATCGACTCGTCAACTCAAAATAATACTCTTGATAATGATCATGTTGTCCCTGTTCCATCAATTCCTTTACGACGATCCATAAGAAATGTTAATCCTCCCTTGCGATTAAATGATTATGTATGTAATCATCTTACTTCTCATGATTCTTCTCCTACGTGTTCTCACACAATCACCAATTTATGCATTGGCGCTTCTTCTATTTCTCGTATCTACTCTTCATCGTCTACATTCGCCTTTCATGTTACTACTAATAAACCTGAACCCGCCTTTTATACTGATGCTCATGGATGTCCTAAATGGGAAAAAGAAATGCAAAGTGAATTTCAAGCCTTAGAAGCTAATCACACGTGGGATATTGTTAAACTTCCTAAAAGCAAGAAGCCAATTTCATGTCGTTGGGTTTACAAAATCAAGTACAAATCTGATGGCACTATTGAACGGCATAAAGCACGTCTTGTTGCTAAGGGTTTCACCCAAAAACAAGGCATTGATTACCATGATACCTTTTCTCCAGTTGTTAATTCACTACCGTTCGTGGCATTGTTTCACTCGCAGTCAAGAAAGGATGGAAGGTTCATCAATTTGACGTAAACAACGCCTTCTTACATGGCGATTTACACGAAGAAGTATATATGAAAGTACCCCTGGTCTTTCTGTCCCCTCTTCTTCTTATGTTTGTCGATTACGTAATTCTTTATATGGCTTAAAGCAAGCCTCTCGTCAATGGTATGCAAAACTATCGGATGCCTTACAGCCAAAGGGTTTTAAAGATTCATTAAATGATCATTCATTATTTCAGAAATATATTGATGACAGTATCATTATCATTGTCATTTATGTCGATGATATTTCAAGTTTAAAGGCATATCTTGATGAACAATTCAAAATTAAGGATTTAGGATACATTTATGTAACACCCAGTTTCTTATCTCTGGATTACACCAATAATCACTCAAAATAACCACAAGGGTTTATGGTGTAATCAAAGTTAAGCAACAGAAGTACAAGTACATATCAAAAGAACAAGTGTGAAACAAACATATCCTAAGAACTGGGTTACAAAAGACTGTTTACAAACTATACAAAATGTATTATGGTCTACAACTGGTCCAAAAGTCAAGTCCCATGTCCAGATGAATCATCCCTCAGCAACCTTCTTTCCCCTGTCACCTAAACACATATAACACATCCATCTTTATGAGCTAAATAAGCTCAGTGAGAAAATTATTAAAGTTTAGGAATCAATCTAATAATTATCAAAATTTCCACAAGTTCAAATCACTGATCTCTATTTCAATGACTATCTCAGTCATTTGGTATACTCAATCAAGCTCAGCAATCACATTAACAAGAAATTCTCAATCTTGTTTAATTCATATTAATTGGTAATCTCAACCAATTAAGATGTACAATAAGTCAATTTAGTTAAAATCAAACTATTTAATTTAATTATAACTACTCGCCTGATGTCTGATCAGTCCGTGGTCCACCCGTGCCTCGTGTATCTCCTTCCCTCCTATGTGTATCTGCTCAAAATGACATCTCATATCATATTTCAACATTCTCAAAACAATATAACCATATCTAACTCATTAGATCAAGAATCAATAGCTAATAAGGTTCACAACTATAAACATCACATGTTATGATTTCAAAAATTCCAATATTTGCGGTTTTTAAACAAACAAACCGTTAAAACTCCACAACATCACATCAAGGACTCCATATTGCTTATAATAACAATCTACTAACAACACATGAGCTAATTTAAAGCATATTTTCGAATTCAAGAATTTAGGGTTTAAGAATCTAGGGTTTAAAACCCTAAAACCACAAATCACCAACTTCAAAACTAACATTTAGACTCTCATAGATTTGCTACACTACTAATTGAACTCTAACTTCATCAATTTTGCAGGTGGTCATCGAGACCACAAAGAAATCACTCCAACACAAGGTATTTCACGGTTGAAACAAAGCCAAACTCAAGGGAAGTTACCTTTCAAGCTCCAATAGCAAACCCTTAGCTTCAATTCTCAAACAAACGGCCTTAAATCTCGACTTAGATGGCTTAGATGGCTTAGATATCGACTTCTAGGGTTTAGAGGAAGTTTTGGATGAATTGGAAATGACCTAAATGAAGAAAAATCCGTAACTTAAAACATTCCAGACGCGCGACACGACCCGTGTAGGCTCACACGACCCGTGTGAGGCCTACAGCAAGCCATCCTGAATTTACACAGATCCACACGACCCGTGTGACCTCACACGACCCGTGTGAGATCCAAACTCGTCTCGGTAATCTTTGAATAAGATCTACACGACCCGTGTGAAGCTACACGACCCGTGTAGGTCTGAAAATGGTTACTGCTTTGTTTCCAAACCTTTCTACACGACCCGTGTGGCCATACACGACCCGTGTAGCTCTGATTTGACCTTTTACAAGTTCGAACTTTTCTCAAATGGGTTTTTAACCATCCTAACTCATATAGCAACCTATTTAATCTTAATTACACTAAGATTAACACAAAATCTATATAATTTAATATTACGGTATTACAATTTATTTGTTTCTCGGATTGGAATTCAATGAACTTCCGGATGGCATGGTGGTTAATAAACACAAGTTTATTTTGGACTTGTTAAAAACATATTCCATGGATGATTGTAATTCAGTATCTACTCCCTTACCTGTTGATCTTCCTTTATTACCTAAAATGGTTAATGCTTTATCCAATCCCACTACTTACAGACAACTAGTTGGCAAATTAAATTTCTTATTGCATACTAGACCTGATCTATCCTTCGCAGTTCAATACTTAAGCCAGTTCAATCAACAGCCTTGTGAAGCTCATTACAATGCTGCCATCCATGTGTTGAAGTATCTCAAAGGCACTATCACTATCTTTTAAGGACTCTTTCTTAATAATGAGCCTGTGTTCAAATTGGAAGCTCATTGTGACAATGATTGGGCATCATGTCCTATTACTCACAAGTTTGTTAGTGGATTTTTTATTCTCTTTGGAGGTACACTGTTGTCGTGGAAATCTAAAAAACAAGTTATCGTTTGGTTATCCTCTACGGAAGCTGAGTACCGCTCTATGAGACGTATTTGTTCTGAACTTGCATGGTTAAGTCGTTTTCTTACTGAATTACACGTACTCGATGTGACACCCATTCCACTTAAGTGTGATAACCATGCAGCTATTTACATAGCTAAAAATCCAGTTTTCCACGAACGCACCAAACACATTGAATTAGATTGTCATTTTGTATTTACGAATAGTTTATCTGGACCCAGACATACTGATGCTGTTTCCAAGCTGTGTTTATTGTCATACCCACCAACTTGAGGGGGGGTGTTAACTTAATAAGTTTTACACGTGTACAAGTTAGTTAGTTAGTTAGTTCTTATCCAAGTTAGTTAAGAGTTAGTTAGCTGTTAGTCTTTACTGTACATATAGTTCTCTTTTTCTTCATGTTCTGTAACTTTTCATTTTTACTCAATCAAGAGAAGCTTCTCTGTTTCCTTCTCTCTAAACTCAAATTCAAAAAGTCTTTGAAATGAAGAACATGTTTGAAAATGATTAGTGACAGGTATGAACTATTTTCTTTTACAACATTGATAGTACTTAGCATTTTCTATCTTTTTTACAGCTAGCATCAACTAACCTATGACGTTAATTTGACATTAAATTGTACAAACCATATTCGATTCTATTATAAGGAGAAGGCTGACATTTGTTGAGAAATGTAAGCCACCACCAAAGTATACCATCAAGAGATTTTTTATGCACGAGGTATGAAGAAATGTTTTAATTATTATATGTTATTTAATAATAACAATTTCATATCACTTAAACTTTTTTTCATTTTTCATTAATGCTAGATATGGATATGAGAGACCTTTCCCTTATCCTTCGACATTGCGACTATCCATAGCGATACCAGTCATCAAGTTAACAGATGGGCACGGATCATAAGACTTTAGTATAACATTTGCACGGAGATCGTCACATTTCGTGATGGAATATTATATGCATTAAATTTTTGGATGTATGTTTTAAATTAGATAATTTGTTAAATAACTACATGCATACATGGTCATTCGATAAGGCTTGTAGTCGAACATAGTGGCACCCATGACTAGGGCTTGTAGTTTAACATATGACACCCATGACTGAGGAGGAAAATATCGAGTGGTATGGACACCAAAAGATCGATTATTTATGATATGGGAATTTGTAAATAAAAACATTTCAGATAATTTCAAGTTGAGGGAGCCACACATAGATAGCGTTCATTATTTCAATCTCATGGATATGTATTTTTGGGAGAAGCTTTATGGGGAGGTAGTAAGAGGATGGTTAGACAACATAGAAGTACATGAACACTTTATATAGTAAAGTATTTACGTAACAAATTTTATATTTCAGTCCATTATGTTTTCTAATTGTTTTATCTGTAGCACATAATAACATGGGAAAAATTGTTGATAGGAGCAATGAAAGATACCGATCGTTGGACGATTATGCCAACATATGGCATACGTTTAATCAAGAGCAGTTAGCCAGTTATTTGAGTGATCAAAGTGTATAGTCTATTCCGAAATTACTTAATTTTTGAAATAATTTTCAAATAAAACCAATTAACCCTGATTCAAAAATACTAACGTTTTAAAATTTCTTTGAATTTTGGAATTCTCTAAATTTTCGAAATTCGATGATTTTGAAAATTCTAAATTTCTAACAATATGATTAATCGCGGAAAATTCAAAAAGGGTGGCTAATGGCTTTTAGAAAAATTAAGAAAATGTGGTTAATGGCTTTTAGAGCATACTAATATATGATTATTAGGGTGAGTATCTTTAAAAAAGTAGCATTATATGAAATACTGGAATCGTCCCAATATTAAATTAACTGAGAACCATAAGAAAATTCCAAATTATACAAAAGGCACAATAAATAGCCCAAGCCTGCTTCGTACAACATTAAAAACAAAGTGCACATCTCGTGAAGTACATTTACTGATGTTACCCTGTATTTATTACACATCCTCGTTTCCTCGTGAAACCCTTTATTACTTATTCTCTTACTCCCGATTCTATAAGTATAAAACCCTCACTCTCACAATAATTCTCTAAATTCATTTACCGAAAATGACACTCTTTCTTTCAATCCTAACACTAGCATTATTTATTCCTACATGCCTTTCATTCACCGTTATTATGTCCGAATCAGGGGTCCCATCTGCTCTGGTAGACGCGCCTCAAACAGGGTTTTCCGTTAACAACAACGGGGCTACAACCGACCGTGATGAGCAACAAGCAGTTTACGACATCATGAAAGCTACTGGAAACGACTGGGCAACTGACATCCCGGATGTCTGTAGAGGACGCTGGCATGGGATCGAGTGCATGCCAGATAAAAATAACGTTTTCCACGTTGTTTCGTTATCGTTTGGAGCATTATCAGATGACACTGCTTTTCCCACCTGTGACCCAACCCAATCCTATATTTCACCTTCTATCACAAAATTGCCACATCTTCGTACTTTGTTTTTTTATCGGTGCTTTACCGATAAGCCGCAGCCCATTCCGGCCTTTTTGGGCCAAATGGGCCCTACTTTGCAAACTCTTGTTTTAAGGGAAAATGGGCATGTTGGCCCAATTCCTATTCAACTTGGTAATCTAACCGGTTTAAAGGTTCTTGATCTTCATAAGAACAACTTAAATGGTTCCATTCCGGTTTCTTTTGGACGGTTCACGGGTCTAAAGTCATTAGATTTGAGTAGCAACAAATTAACCGGTTCGATTCCGAGCTTTTCTTTTCCTGAACTCACTATACTAGACCTCAACCAAAACCATCTCACCGGTTCGATTCCGACTGCCATCGGAAACTGTGATTCCCTCATGAAAATCGATTTAAGCCGTAACCGACTTTCCGGCCAAATACCAGATTCCATCAGCGGATTAACGAGTCTAATCTTAATGGATTTAAGCTACAACAGCCTCTCCGGCCCGATTCCGACGTCCCTAAAGAACTTAGATTCCCTTCAAGCTCTCATCCTCAACGGCAACCCGATTAGTTCCATGATTCCATCCAGCGCATTCGATAAGTTCAAAAACTTAATGATCTTAATCCTCTCGGATACAGATTCATACGGGCCAATACCTGAATCAATAGCCCGGTTACCAAACTTACGAATCCTACACCTTGATCGGAACCGTTTAAACGGATCGATTCCGACAAGTTTCCGAGATTTAAACGGTTTGAGTGAGCTGAGGCTGAACGATAACCAATTGATGGGGCCGATTCCGTTCGATAAAGAGATAGTTTGGAGAATGAGAAGAAAATTGAAGCTTGAAAACAATTTAGGGCTTTGTTATGACGGTCGAAACGGATTTGGGGACGATTTAGGTTCGTTATCGGACTCGGGTATCGATCATTGTGACATGCCAAGACCGGGTCCGGCTCAAATGGTGCAACACGTTGCCACGGCTAATGAAGGTGAACCGGTTCTACCAAACAGTGGAATTAGTTATAGTGGAGGTTTAATTCCGTTATTAACGGTGGTCGTGTTTTTATTATAATTAATTGTTATATTTTTACTCAGTTAGTAGCGGTATTTGTATCTTTCTTGTAATTAAACCTGTATATTTTTTGCTTCAATTATGTTTTGATATTCATTTGGTTGATTTTAATCATTTTCTGAATTCTTTCTGATCATTTCAAGAAATCAAAGACAAATAGAATGAATTTGTTTTACATCCTATTTCTGTTTATACACGGTTACCTGCTAAAGTACAAAAGAGCAGTAAAATGTGCAATACAAAACCAATTCAGACAAATTGTTCTCGCAACCAAAGCTGTAAGTGCAGTAAAGTATCAGAATAAAGTTTTTAAAAGAAACTTAATAATCAGGGTACAACCGTACAAATATCGATTTTAATGTATGACATGTCTTCAATTTTTTCACCTTAATTACTATTTAAACATATTTGTTAATAATAAGGTGTTTGTTTGACACGTTTGAAGTATGGAAGGAAATGTGAATAATAATCAGTATACATTATCTTCAAGACCAATTGTGTTTTTCAAATAAACAATACGAGGATCTTCGGTTTTGGTTTTGAACCTAAATCTCGGGTTTGATTTTTATATTAAAGTCCGTTTTATTTTGTAAACAGAGTTGGGTTTGCCATTAATTTTTGCAACAGAAATTGAGGGTTTTGTCTATTGTATTGTCTGTGCTTCAGTTGTACTATTGACATGATTTGTGATTTTATTCACATTTATTATAGGATGAATTACATGGTTGGTCTTTGAAGTTTCTGAGTTGTAACACCTTTAGTCCAGAAGACTGATTTGTTGCACTCTTGGTCCCTAATTCGAAGTTTTGTTTCACTATTCATCCTTCAGTCGTAGATGCCGCTTGGTTTTTACCGGCAAGTCATCATTTGCTATCCACATAAGGGAATGCTGGCCTTTTCACACACCCTTTTATCTCCCACTTCATTTCAAACACATCTCAGTACCATAAGCCTTCGATTTAACCCTACCCAAACAGTGTTCATCTAATACAAGAACTACATCATTGTCATTGATCATCTACCTTTGCACAATGTGGAGTAGGAGAAGTATATGCTTTGAAGTAGATGTCAATTGTATCGATGGTTTGTATTTTTGGTTCTTTCTTTTGATTCTCTATTTCTAAGTATGTATATTCTTTTAGTTGGGTTTTAGGTTTTATTGGAGGATATAGTAGCATCTTCCACATAAAGATGCATCATGGCAGGATGTTTAGCCCATCCCCAAGAAGAAGATACATAAACGGTCAAGTATACTATTTCAATGTCCTTGACATTGAGGACTTTTCAATGTTTGCCTTTTTACAATGAAGAAAAAACTTAGGTATGATGAAAGTACCCATGTTTCTCACCATTTATTTATTTCCCATACGGACTTCGACAATGGGCGTGTAGCTCTAGACAATGACAAAGACGTCATTTTTGGTCTAACTAAGTTGTGTAATGCAAGGAAATCAAATTGTAAATAGAACATGTCATTTCCAAAGCAATTGTAGTCTATGATTAATGACTATGTAACAAAGGATTATGGGTTCATAAAACTGTGACAATTCCAAAGCTATTATTGTCTATGAAGATTGTGTACAAAGGATTACATGTTGATGAAGAATATGACAATTTCAAAGCCATTGTAGTGTATGGGCAATTTAGTGGTACGAGTTTAGGCTGGTTTACAAGCTATGGTTATATCTAACTAGTTTAAGAAGATGTTGAAAATGGGAAATGTGGTTGAATGTATATTTGTCTTGAATGAAAATTTGTGGAGGAATTGTTTGATTATAGTGAATGTGATGGCTCCTTTGTTAAAGCTTTTGTGTTTGTGTGATTCAGATGATAAACATGTATTGGGACTTGGGTTATGTTTATAAGGGAATGTATTGGGCACGAAAAGGCGTTAATGAATTGTTTAAGAAAAAGAAATAAGTATACAAGCTTTATACTAACATAATTGATCGTCCTTGGGATAAGATGTGTAATTCACTATGTGGCTTATTGGTTAAATTCAGATTTTCAGTCACATAAGAATATTTGTTCTAAGTGAGAGGTGTTTCAAAAGTGTGCTTGATCTGGTTGAGAATAATAATTCTGATAATGAAGTTTTAGGTCTTACGATGTCTTTAGGCAAGTTTCGTGACAATGAATATGCTTTTGGTAAGTCTAGTGTTGTTACTTCTCGTACTATTACTCGTCCAAATAAGATTTAAATTTTATATGTTATTATTAAATATACTATTATAAAATATATTTTTTGCTAATCATTTCTTTTTTGGATAAGTGGTGAAAGTTATTTGGTAGAGATAATCAAATATTGCAAAAGCTGCATATTAGAATATTAAGTCAACCCGCGCTTTAAAAGCATTCACAAAAAATGAATAATTTGGAACATAAAGGCTAAATGATCTTGTATTTGTTTATTACAACTTGTGTTTACAAATTAAGTATGACATATTTTAATAGATTATATTAGTAATGCATTTTACTTGTACAAGTTATGTCTTTAGTGAATATTTTTGTACACTCGGGGTTAGTACAATGGAAAATGGTCATGTTATGTCATTGTTGATGGTAGTGAATTTCCAAGCGATCGTGAGCGTCATGCACATAACATTTCAACATCTCAATATCCATGATTGGGTTTGATCATAATTGCATTCAGATTCGTCCCGAACTGTTATTTTATGATGTAATTTATGTTTCTATATGTATTTTGGATTGATCCTGAACTCATAGACAGCAATATATGGGTTGACCCGGTGGTTAAATTGGTAGACCCGTGATCCGCTTGTCGTACTGGACGAACAAAAAAGTAAAAACCGAGTTTTAAAACATTGAGACTTTAACAGAGCCAAAAAACGGGTTTTTTTTTCCCTGGCACATAGAGCTCCATGGTCCAACCAGCGTAACAAGGCAAAAAGCAAGCAACGCCTTGCTGAACATGGATGAAGGAAAACGTATCCCTATATGATAATATGAAGGAACACATGTAAGCACTAGAAACTAGCATGCATGATGAAAACACAGAATTGTCAAAAACCTACAAATCCTTGAAATAATCCTGGTTTGTAAGCACCAAGTGTGGATCATACAGAACATCAAAATGATAGTACAAAATCCTTATATACACTGTCATTGTATAACAAGCTGACCAAACAGTCAGCTTACAACAAGTAGTATATCCCGATTGCAAGTAAAGTTTCCAGTTCAACATTTTCTTCAAGAGAATGTATCCTCCCTGTCTCCTTCCGCCACGTCACCCTCCTCCAAATTGCTAAACTCCAAGAAATGTGTCGGTCTATGATCCTCATGGTAGTACTCTCGTGGAGTCCCCAACTTTATTCCATACTTCATGCTAACCGTATGCTTCACTCCCATGAAATTGTAATTCCACGGCCCATTATCAGGTACCTACAATAAGAAACAAAATCCAGTTAAATAATATATAAATGTACAGAGAACATTATATTAAAGAGTGTACAGGTAAGATAATAACCAAAAGTTACTTACCATATAGAAACCAAGGAACCGGTCACTCAAAAGCATCTGAACCTTCTCATAATGAGTTGGCAAATAACCATGTGGGTTACTTCCCGTATCTTTATTTGCACGACCCCATTCATAACCGGTTGGCGTCAATTTGTACGCGGTCAACGAACATGACCCCGGAGTGAAACTGCAAGTCAATATGATCGATTTCTCCCCATCCCACTGCTTGTTGTTCTCCAAAATCCGAGCATGAAACGTGAGGTCCTGTAAAAAGCAACATACAATGGTAAATGACCAAAACACCCTTCTAGATCAATTGCATTTGCATAAAGATAGGTTCAAAGTACAAACCTGTGGTGATAACTGAGGAAGCTCATTCGGTTGTGTATGCATCCATCCTAACGGTTCAAGATCGTTTAGGAAGTCATGTTCTGGGAGAGCCGAGGGGAGATGCACTTGCTGATGTGTACCCCACTGCGGTGGCATGGCGATGCACCGGATTTCTTTCACTTGAGGATTATCGGGCGGGCTTACACCATACAAGTACCCGGAAATTTGAGTTCTTAAGTCAGCGATGCATATGAATTTCTTCAAAATATTCTTCGGCATGATGTATGTATATCCCGTTTCCTATAATTTTCGATTTGGTATATAAGATATATAAGGCCTTTAAAACATTAAACAACAGAACCCAAATGATTAAAGAAAAGTGAAACTACCTTTATATCCTCAGAGTTTACATAGATATGATTCACACGGAGATAAAGATTGGTTGCCGATATTGCCCTCACACGCCAATCTGTCTTAGAACCAAACGCAGCTTGTTCGTAAGGACTTGTGGTGGTAACGATAAGTTCATCACCGTGAACGTTTGTTGTCCTTGTGGTGACAGCTGTCAGTTGACTAGCTTCTTTCGCCTATAATGTACAGATCATATGGTCATCAAGAAGTTTCTTCCAATATGATTTAAAATAAAAAAATAATAATGAAATTTAGCAAGTACCTGTTTCTCAATTTCAGCAATTTGTTGTCGTTGCTGAGATGGCGGAGTGATTTCAGCACCAAGTATAATATCACGTATCTCAGATTGCGTGAGAGCCGAAGTGTTGACATTATTCTTTTTCGCATAATCAGA
This sequence comes from Cichorium intybus, assembly GCA_023525715.1. Classification (NCBI taxonomy): domain Eukaryota; kingdom Viridiplantae; phylum Streptophyta; class Magnoliopsida; order Asterales; family Asteraceae; genus Cichorium; species Cichorium intybus. Next base: position 18,730,348 of record CM042013.1, on the reverse strand, counting down.
CAATATCAAATCTCTTAAAGCAACTTCAACTTTCACCCATTGGTCATCTGAAAGTGAAGGCCAGATATGATGTGGCTCGGTGACAATCGTCTTATCAGGTTTCAGCAACATTTTCGCCTTCTCATTGTTGACATGTAAAGCACGTAAGATCAAAATCAGCCTTGAGAACGCCGTGTATGAGGATATACTTTTCAACCAATCATCGTATATATTAAACAACACCATTTGCGGTTCAGACGCCTTCAAAATCAAATCACCGAATTTCTCGATCTTCAAACATGCTTGAAACGGAAGCTGTAACTCACTTCCTTTAATGACAATATTCGGGAAATCGAGCAAGTGGACCTCAAGTGGGTCCAGCATGCCTTTACGTGTGACAATGATTTGTTTTGGCTGTTCTTCAACAGGTAAAGAACGAACAAGTGCTGCAACTTCTTCTGCTGTTTTCCATTTTGCCAGCTGTCCGAGACGCTTTTGCCCTGCCCACACGCTCGTGTGAATCACCTTTAGAAATAGTTGTCCCGTGCGGGGGTTGAAAATGAAAATTGCACCGTTGATTGGTTTTGTTGTGAGATTTCCTTCGAAGGTCTTGTGGATGGTTACACGGTAGACATTTGTATCGTCAACAAACCAGATGATTTGATTGCTGAAGATTTCTCCGTAGTTTTGAGATGATAGATACGGTTCGGTTGGCTCTGAAGAATACAACTGTAAACCTTTTCTTATGCGTTCTCTCAACACATATAAAGCCGGATTTGACTTCATGATTTTATTCATAGCCTGGGCAAGAAGTGGTTTTGACCCAGGGAACCAGTTTCCAAAAGCAGAATGCAAGTTGTAAGCAAGATCAAGTCCAATCATCACACCTGAAAGTGTATATTGAAGTTTAAACAACTTTTGTATATGTGAGAAACAAACAAAAAATGTCTGACAGGTGGCAGTTTACCTGTTGGTGATGGATAGATAGACATGTTATCAGTGGTGTAATCCATGAACTTGGCTCTGGTGTAACGTTCGATATCATGAGAATCGTAATCGCCCCAACGAAGCTGCACGTCGATCCAGTATTTATTACTTGCTTTTTGGTCAAACACATCTTTTGACTCGGCAACTAAGCTGGGTTTTGACATGGGCCAACGATGTGCAGCGAACAAGAGAATGTCAGCACATGAGCTGTTCATTTTGTAACTCTTTCTTGGATGGATGGTTTCTTTTTGCACAGTTTCGATTTCCAATGCGTCTAGTTCTTGATCCAACACCTGGCAAAGATCCATGACTACACTTTCATGGACCTTCTGCCATAAATGAGCACGGAAGATTTGAATGAGGGAGATCTTGAGGGTCGGGATTTTCCCGTGCATGAAGATTCCGGTCAAATCGAGTTGGACTTGGAAACCGACATAAACGTTAGCTCTGTTGATTGTGGGTGACCACCACAGTGTGAACCGACGATTTGGAATTTGGTTCAGACCGGATCTCTGGGCATTGGTCAGCTTTTTGTACTTCATTGACTCCTCGAAACCTGAAGCTTTCTCCCAAAAGAGACCCTCCCATGTTGGGAAACTGTAAAAAAGGGAAATGAGAACTCGGGTTCATGGTCAAATGAAAAGGAGAAACAGGGTTAAGTGAAACTTACTATGTTCCTTTGAATAGAGTATGCTCGAGAATACCCTCAACACCACCGAGTGCTTGGATGACATCAGTACGGTAATTATTCAAATTCCACAATTTACCATCGTGCCTCTGGTGGGTCCACCAAAATGGGTTTTGTTTGAGAACCTGATATTGCTTGAAATCTGTTCTTACTCTCCATCCTTTGTCATAAGCTAATGTGTGTCGATCTTTCTGGAACAAGGTATTAATTCTTGGAATTCCACGATCCCATGAGTCCTAAGATAAAAAGTTAAAATATCAATTCAAGTATGTCTTTACAGTATAATGGTGAATATATAACAATACGGGAAGATGATACTTACTTCCAAATCTTCAAGTGTTAAACGCCTGTTTTGTGACTGGGCTTCTTGTCTTTTCAGAGCATATTCTGCCCACACACGTTGTGAATCGATGAACTCGCTCTCCCATGGCTGGATGTAACGATAGAGATTTGGAATCAATTGGTCTTCTTCATGACTCATACCACTCCTGAAGTGTGTCACGCCGACATCTGTCTGCTGACTGTACCGGAGATCACTCTGTGGAATCAATATGTGACCCATTGACAACATGCCAAGCCCTCCAATCTCCTTAGGTGTGTAAAATATAACTGGAGGGAACCTGCTAGGCATTTTTGAATTCAAACCAATCTTGATACGGGTCTGGATTTTGTTTTCACATTTGACTAAAAGATCTAAAAGCTCCTGTGTATGCACAGTGGCTTCACGGAAGTAAGTCATCAGACCTATGAGAGCTGTATTCCACTTGTTGACAATTTTTGTGAATGTTGTAGACCCTGAACTCATGAGAATTTGCCTCACACGATTCTCAAACACTTTCATGTGTTCATCATCGACTCGTAAGAACGCGACAGCAGTCCGCTCTTTCGTCTGTTCATTCTGCAAGTTCCAAACTCCATCCCTCGTGTTACTGAATGCCTCCTGAGTCATCCTTATTTTCGGCAATATACGAACCTCAAACCCACACCTACATACATAGAACAACATATCATTATAACCGAGAATAATCACAAGTTATCTTGCTCTCGTTTTTAAAATATTTTAAAGAAACATACATGCTAAATAGCAGGTTCGGATTGTCTTTGCTATAAACAGAAACAAAGCTGTTCTCCCACTCGAGGGTTGTAATACTCCTAGGAAGACGATTCTTCATGTCCCAGAAAACACTTCTTCCAAGATTCACTGTATAGAAACAAAAACAAACACGTCAAGTCCATATACAAAAAATAATGTAATAAAATAAAATACAAAATCAAGAAGTTTACCATCATGTTTCATTAGCCTCATCCTTGCATCTCTTGGCCAGCACTTCTTATTATTGTACCCGACCATATTCTCATTATTAGGATCCGGATGTTCAGTAAGATAACGCTGGATAAGATCTCGAGCCTCTTCATGTGTAAACCGGAATAAAATGTGCACTTTATCAATGTACCGAGAGTACAATCTTATCGGGTGTCGCGTTTCAACTTTAGTATCCCAAAAAGTAATAAACTCATTCGGCATTTGTGGTGGGCCCGCGATCTCACTCGCACGGGTCAACCCAAGAAGTAAAAGATCCAACACTAACCCATAATACTGTACCACAAACGAAGCAAACTGAAGGCCACGAATTAGTCCATACGAGTTCGTGTGACTCATATCTTTATATGACAACACAACATTGTTCTTTGCAGTGACATAATCAGCAATATTGTGGTCAAGGACTAATCGTAGAAGTCTGTTGAGCATTGTTAAATCGATCTTCTCGAAAAACTTTTCAAACTTTGTTTGAAGCATCACCACACACTGTCCATCACCAGTGTCCCATATACCCTGTAGATTGTTGATCCCCTGGCACCATTTGTACACCAAGAGTGGTGGTGGCTCTGAATCTGCGGGTTTTATCCAGTTAGGAAAGAGATGGCGCTTGTCACCTTCATACCATAAGTACTGATCAAGGTAAGCATCTGTGATTTTCTCAAGAGGCTCAATTTCATAAACTGGAATTAGATAGCTGTAAAGATCCATAAACTCTATTCCCACTTCTTTGAAAGCACGTTGGGTAAGGAGATGACGTTTGATTCTTGATAGAGCTTCGTGTGGATTGTCGTAGGCTTGTTCGATTAAGCCGAGTTCTTCTCTTTGGAGCTGGTTTAACCTTACGGCTACACTGTATGATTCTTTAAGTCTCTCGAGAGCAAGAATTAGAAGCTTTGTGTCGTGCTTGTAAGACAAGGGTGGGAATGGAATTGGTGAAAACTTTCGGGATTCCAACCAATGGACTGTGGTGGTGTAAATAGCCACGGCTTCTTCTGGGGTGACATATGGACCATCTTTCAAGTAGTTATGCTGACGCTCCTGTGAATAGACAAGAAAAACAAACATGTGTTTAGATGTGAAACAGCTATACATATATTTATATATGCATTTTATACACAGTAGCTAACATTTTTGGTCCCCGGGTTTAGCTATTTGTCATTATTGGTCCCTAAAAGAATCAGTTTGCATCCTTATTTTGATGTTTCATAACAATTTCGGTCCTAAGTCGTTAGACCTCACTACTAAGTAACATAACTTTTAAAATGACCATTTGTCCTTGAACCACAAGGACCAAATTTGTGTTCTCTTATTTTTTTAATTAAAACTCATAACATATTATATGTGCAAATGATTTTCTCAAATTAATATACATACAATTTCAATTTTTAATATAGACGAAAAATACTATACATTTAGATATGCACATAAAAATTGTTATAAAAAATAAGCAAAAATTACAAATTTGGTCCTTATTGTCCAAGGGCAAAATGAATACTCAAAATAAGGACCAAATTTGCAAACCATTTACTTAAGGGACGAAAACCAACAATATCAGTCAAGCTCACGGACCAAAAATGTAATTTAGTCATATACACAATATATATACCTGTTCTGCCTTCAGCCAAAGACGAGTCAATCTCCCCAAATTCTTCCTACAGACAGTCTTATCAACAGTGGCACCTCTCCTTATACGTTCACGATTGTAGTGAGCAACATTTGTCCACCAATCAGCTTTTGACTTCACATATCGAAGAATCATGTTCTCAATCGGAACCGGTAAACCAGGAACCTTCCAGGGGATATTTGCCTTCCAACAACGCCACGCTTCACTCAAATGCTGTAAAATTGTTCTAGCCTTGTTCTGCTTTATTCCCTCTGTAAGTTCAAAAAAAAGATACTTTAGGAATCTAGCCTGAAAATGGTTATTATTATTGTTAATTAATTAAAAGGTAACGAATTAGGGTTATCCATCTCACCTGGCATGGCATCAAGAACATCATGCATCACAGCAGCACGAAGCTCAAGATCAAAATGAGACTCAACACGTTGTTTTGTGACAGTCTTGGCAACCCCTTTAGAATGTCGCCCCTCGAACTGTCTAGCAAGTAAATTCCCCAACCACCTTTCTAGCAAAGGTACAATCCCACGAAGGAAAAACAACCACACACGCCACATAGGCGCCCAAAACCCACACCCGGGTCCCTTCCCAACGGGCCCAGTATTAAACCGGTAATAAATCAAATGCTTCAAATCTTTACACATTCTAATCTGCCTCATGAGTCTGTACTTGTACCGATACATCCCGGTCAGCTGCCCGACATGTGAAAAAGTATATTGTAGACCATCAGCCAACTGGAATGCGTCCACATTTCCCAACCGGAACTGAATGTTTGCATCAACGACAAGTTTTGTTAACCGCAAAATTTCACGACAAAGATGGAAAGCGTTTCCGAAACGTGACTTTTTACGCTCTTTGGTAGTAAGAGTTTTGACGGGCTTTAGATTAAAGTTGTAATCAAGATGAAGGTAGTTGAGATTTTTTCTATGAATCAACAGATTGAGCATGTTGTACCCTTGTTTACAAACTTGGAGACCCGCTTCAGCCCAATCGAGTTCTGTGGTTTGAAAAAACTTGGTTGCTTGGAGGGAACGGAACAAGTGTTTCTTTTTTTGAGCTTTAGGTGGTCTGTGATGCAACTCATTTAACACAAAACATTTCAGTAACTTCTGGTAGCTGACACGAACTTTCACTGGGTATGAGGGAGGACTGCAACACAAAAATCCAAAAAAACCATAAATAACTGATAGAATAAGTTTATTCCAAAAATGTCCCTGTGCTTCCTAGTTTTCCCATGTTTAAAAATGTTCCAACTTGGACCAACCACGGTAAAAATCAAAAAGCACAAGGGCCATTTTTGTAATTTACTCAAATATAAACAAAGATAGTGTGATTGAACATTATAAGAAAATTAAACATACCAGTGTTCCTTGTACCACTCAGACACAAGAGGGATATCTTCAGCACGCCTCATACGACCCGACCTCATGTTAAAGGGGCGTGGTGCAAATAACAATGAGATACCAGCAGCTGTGGTGTCGGTATACAATGGAGTACTAGTAAGCAGAGGCTCAACGCCATCTGGCAAACAGAAATCATCCTCGTCATCATCATCTTCCTGAACTTTCTTTCGGTCTTTATTGGCAGAAGTTATAGGATGGATCAGGGGATCATAATAAAATGCAGGTAGATCAGGATCCTCTGTTTTTATATACATAACCATTGGCGTATGATATATGCATAACCTTACTTTCCTTGGCCTGTTGTTGTACAAATGAGGGAAAGCAATCCTGTACTCGGTTCTCAAAGGAGAACGGATAATGAGCTTATTGATGTCATTGAACTCATTCCAATCTTCATCACCTTTCTCCATGTCACGGTACAAAGGTTCAAACTTTGGACCACCTGGTATGCACATGTTAAGAGCTTTGGCTGTGAAGAATGACTCCATGTCAAACAAGTAGAAGTAATTCCGGTCAATTAGGTCGGAAAGAAGTTGGCCTGCTAATCGATGGAGTGTTGCCATGATAGGGAGTGAAAGATGCCATTTTCGGTAACTTGGTCCATTGATGAGTTTGGTTTTCACAAGGGGTTTATGGTCATAAAACCATGTGTAGACGGCGGAATCTTCTTCTTCATCTAATTCCAGTTGAATTGGTTCCAATGGATCCACATCTAGAAGATTGTCAGCATAGTCCAAAGGAGGTTCTTCATCATCAAAAGGAGGAAAACGCATTCTTTTGAAATGCCTTCGATCCCTTTTCTCCCTTCGCATCATAATCCACATTGTACCCCACTGCATAAACAATTTAATTCAAATAGTTCATTACGGCTATCTTTAAATTTTGATATAATGAGATTAGAGTTATGTACAATGGCATACCTGGGCCAGATATATTGGTTCAACAACCCATGGAATCTCGTTCACGAATGTGATGGCACCGGTAATATGATATAGCACCTTCACATCACGGACCTGCGTTGACCAAGAATCATTCAGAAAAAAGGTAAATTATAAGAAATCCATAAGATCAGGAAAGGAATGGGAAGGTAAGATGTATATGAAATGAAACCACAGTACCTGTTCCCAGGGCATAGGCATGTTCTCTAGAAGCTTGTAGACTGCATGAGGAACGAACTTGAGTGCCCCAAGATATACACGTTTATCATGACGATATTTCTTTGATGACATGTCACCATGGTCCCTATAAAGAATGTCAATTTTTGAAAATTAGATGATCCTGAAGAATAAGCTAGGAAATTAGCAGTACAATGTACTTATCACTAGGTTATAACTAATAAGATGCCCAAGCCAAGTATCTGACTAACTCATAGACATAGTGAACTATTGTTAAACATAACCTAATGGATGTCTATGCTAGTAGGTTCTTATACTCACTCATTCCATTCAGTCTTAATTGCTTTCTATAGGTGGATATCACATAGCAAGGTTGAGCAGACACAGAGGCTACTCCAAATATCAGATTATCATGTCTCAGAAAGTACATCAATGAACATTAAAAATAGACTAGGCAACCAGCATGACCCTACACTGTCATCTACAAGTATGCAGAAATGCGCTTTTATCAACTCCCTTGAGCATTGCTACTTTATCTATTTAACATCAAAAATACTTGCTCCTAAAGAAATGTTTTTATGATAAAAACAAATAAGATTGAAGGCAATCCAGGGAGCTTAAACCACAAAGTCCGCTGAGAGCTATAATTACTCGTAACTACTTCAAACAAGAGCATGCTCGATGTAACTCATGTGCCACTATACCATGTTCAAACAAATGCACGCAGAACTTATTGAAACGTTAGGTCACAAATCAAAGCATCCAGCAGTACAACAGATAAACTCACCTGATAATCTTCCTAACATGTTCCGGAGGCATGTCTTCCTTCTGAGTCTCAACGAAACCGAATTTCCGTTTATCTCCATATCGCTTCGAGTTCAGTTGCATCCATTTCCTCGCCTTTTCTTCCAGCCTCGCTTCCGCTTCAGCTGGTGACGGCAAGACAGTATAAGAAGGTTGCGCAGCAGGCGGTGGCGGTATTGAGCCACCAACACCTCCAGTCCCCGGAGGCGCTATCGGCGGTACTCCTCCAGTTCCAGGAGGAGCAATCATACCATTGTTATTCCACATCTCTTGTCCGTTGTTACTATTCCACATAATTCCTAAAACCTAACCATAAAACCCTAGTAAAAATGAGGCGACCTAATCTCTCGTGTAACTGTTGTTGTTGATGAAACGAGCTTGAAGATGAGAGGGGGAAAATCAAGAAAGGTATTTCAGAGGTTCAATGGCGGTCGCTAGGGTTTTGGATCTGGCCCGATACGGAGTGAGACCCTCAGTCGAAATGAGAGAAAAATGGAAGTGAGAAGAAACTGCGGGCCTAAATAAAGGGTTAAGGCGGTTCGCACCTGTCTACGTGACCGACTCCTGTTGGATGTGTGCTTGACTGATGGGGTGCGGCTACCCCAATAGTGTTTCAAAAGATTTACATTTCAATTTTCATTTTTGTTTATGGGAAAATATTATATATATATATATATATATATATATATATATATATATATATATAGGGTCCAGATCCGGTGAGGACTCAAAAAACGGTGAGGATTGCGAGGACTAATCGTGACCAATCGAGCTCATTAAGGGTATTTACGTCAAAGAAATAATTAAATAGGCTGCATTGCTGGACAGGCTAGATTAAAAGAAATTGAATTAATGGGCTGAAATAAACATTAGGCTGAAAATAAGTGGGCTAAAGTCCAACGTCGTCTGCAAGGTTTGTACTTCAGTCCGGCCGTCGTCGTCTTTTGTGATCATCACGTACGATTTGTGTATCCAAACCAAAACAAACCATTCATCAACAAATTTCTTTCTTCAATGCTACTTCAGTTTACCGTTTCTCCTTCAATCAGGTTAGTATCGATTAATTGAATTGATGATTATTTGATCAGTTGTAAAAAACATTCCGATAACAGATTCTCTGATATTTTGCATAATTGATTCTATGAGCTAAATGTTCAAATCAAGAACAAAAACAATTCTTTCTTCTACTATTCTGGTAATCATGCTAATTAAAACTGAAAATCAATATGAATGAATGGAATTCATGATTACATAATGATGTTCATATCAACTATGTTTTTTAGTTTTAGGTAAAAATTAGAAGTTTTTCATTATAAATTATTATAAATTGATATGAATCAGATTTATATCTAGATAAATCGTTGTTAATGAATCTACATTCATAAATTTCTTGGTTAAACAATTGATTGAATGTCCTACTTTGATGAAGCACTCAAGGTGTTTGTTAAAATGCCTCTGAGAAGTTCAATAATGTATTTGTTAAAATGCATCTGAGAATTTAAACGCACATAAGGTGTTTGTTAAAATGCATATGCGAACCTCAATGCACATAAGGTGTCTAAGATGTTTTTATAAGATTTTCTTAGTGCTTTATGAATACAAACTATTTGTATGTATGTCTTTGTGATATGTAAATAAGTGAGTTCATGCTCTGTTTTTACATTGCTTTATGGTATTTATGGAAAAAATTAACATGCATATGTTTAGCAGAATGGGTGATAAATTTGTGAACATGTAGGTGTGTGTAGAAAAAAGAGGATCATAAAAAAAGAAAAGAAGATTGGTAAAAAATATGTCTTAATAGATAAATACCAACCTCTTGCAATTGCACAAGTCTACTAAATAAAAAATAACTCTCACTTGTTAAGACTTAGTTATTGTTGTATTGATCATCTATACCAACACACTATATACATGTAATATTGTGAAACTTGTTTAGGTTCTATTTATGAAAATTTGTATTCGGAGCATTATGTTTGGAATCATAACATGGCTGCATCATAAAACCTGTGAAAATTTATATCATATTATTGATTTATTATACCTTTTAGGATTAGGCCATATCATTGAATTTTTTATCATCTTATTTGTAGAATTGTATGGTAACATGTTTGGAATCATAACATCTTTGTATCATCAAATATTTGGATTATAAATCATTCGAATCAGATGATTGTATTGATTAATTTGTTACACATCAATCATAAAATGTTTGTATCATATAAGTTTTGAATCATATATTGTGAAATGTTATGATCACTAATATATCATTTGATGGTTCTATTCATCATGATATATCTTTTGGAGAACCCTGAGTTATGTATGTATGAGACATATGCCATAATAAGAAGGTATATTTTATTAATTTGTATTAATAGTCAAGTGCATTGTTCCTTTGGGTAGTTTTGAACACGTGTTTTATGGCAGTTTTTTTGTAAGATCCGGTCAGATGTTTCTTTATTTTAAGGTTAGATGCAAAACTTACATTGATTCATAATATTGTTGTTTCAGGAAACCGTTTGTGTATCTTAACATCGTCGATATCAAACGTAGTACATGTATAGAAGAAAATGAGATCTAAGTCAATAAGTCAAAGCGGATATCTGAACGAGATCTTGAGTTTGAGCCCAGCATGCACGAGAGGCATGGTAGACCTTTGATGTTAATATGTTACTTGAGCCCGAACTCAAAGTATTAATATAATTTAACAATGTGTACATCTCAGTTTAAAAGTCAAAGCGGATGTCATGGTCTATAGGTTTAAAATATTTACGCATTTGAAATGTGATATATTGAGACTAAGATATTGAAGATAATTTATTATTATTCGGTTTTGATGCATATGTTTTTTTTTCAATCATATAATATGTTATAAAATTGTTTGTTCATGTCAGGTTTGTCAATATGGTATGATGCAAATTAATTTACATACACGTCAAACAGTTATATGCCACGAATCATATTATTTTGAAGAATACCATTTTGAATCATATCATATTAATCATGTGTGTTGTTTATAAACATTTTGATTCATAAAAGGTTTGGGATCATAATAGTTTTTGGATCATAATAATAGACTAGTTTGATGATTTGAATAATATGATACTTAGAATAATAATTTGATGTTTTAAGTAATTTGCTGCTTTGAATATTAGTTCTATTTTTATGATGTAAAAAAAATGTTTAAAAAGGTATGATTCAAAATGTTATATAATCTATAATCATGAAATATAAAACTTATGATCCAAAAAAAAAACAGATGAAGCACAAGATCTATGATTAAAAAATATAGATGCATCATATAAGTTTAGATCATGACTATTAAAATTGAACATTAAGATCCTAAAATATAAGATATAAATTTTTAGAAATCAAAGATATATGATCTAAAATTAGAAAATGCAAAATGTCAAATAATATTCTTTTTTGAATAATAGTTTTATATTTTGAATAATATATAATTTGAATATTTAGAATTTTCTATTCAAGAGATGAAAAAGATATTTCTCTGATCCAAAAATATAATAAAGTTTTCGATCATGACAAAATTTTAAAATCCAAATATAGTTTCGGATCATGACTGTGATACACAAAATCGTGATCCAGAAAGATGATCCATAAAGTTTTAGATCCAAAAACATAATATGAATAAATAATTTTTTGGATCATGACCATGATCCAGAAAAATATGTTCTGGATCAATCATTGATGTCATCTTTTCAAGTTAAATATCATATCGTATTTAGTTAATACCCAAAGATAATGTTTTGGATCATGATAAGCAACACAAAATCATGATCTATAAGTTATTTAATCCAAGAAAAATAATAGGAACTAATAAAGTTTTGAATAATGACTATTATGTTAAAGTGGATAATTATGTTATATATGGCCATTTTTGCAACCTAGGCAGCATGGTCCATATATTATGACGATCCATAAGAATAATATCCAAAATACATGATCCATTACATATAAATATGGCATGAATTATAATATGTAAGATGCAAAACTTTTTTGTTTCATATAAAACACAATGCACTAAAACTAAAAATATACCTTAGACAGGTTCATTACAACATTGTTTCTTTACCACATAACACGACAACAATAAAAAAATGTGCTACTAACAACAAAAACTAAATAAGATATCAAACTAAAAAAATATTTCATAACTATGGTTGTAACAAGACAACAATCACAAAACTCTGATTCCTTGAACCCTAAATTGAATTTCATGCAAATGCGCTTTACCATAAATCTTTTTCTTCTTGTAACTTGTCAAATTATCATAGCCCTCTAGAGTGCTGACAAAGGTAGGTTTGCTCAGATTAAAATTAGACAAAAACATATTTACAACATACTTCTTCCTTGTCTTTGCAAATTGTACGTCTTAACAATCAGACTCAAGTTCTAAATGAACATCAATACTATCTGCTCCACTCCACATGCCTCCAGAAATAACCCATAGTCAAGAAGGTTATTTTTTAAACATAAAAAATCTATTTTCCACTTGTAATCCTGAAAAAGAAACAAAAATAAAATCAAATGTTATATATATCATAATAAGTTATGGATCATAAGTCATATAAAGTTGGATCATTTAAGTTATGAATCATAATTCATAAAAGCTAGATCATTTTAAGTTATGGATAATTATTCATACAAATATGGAAACATTAAGTTATGGATCATTATTCATATAAATATGGAAACATTAAGTTATGGATCAAAAATAAATTTGAAAATTTTAGGATCCAAAAGATATGATCCATAATTTCTATGATTCAAAAAGGAGACATGAATCATAAAGTTTTGGATCACGAGTATGATGTAAAAAAACATGATCCAAATAAAATTGACTATTTCTACAAGCTGAACAATTTCTATCAGATGAACAAAATTTCTATAAAAAATGATCTAAATAACTCACCATACAAACTACTATTTTTCATATCTTCATGCATTACTAAAAAATAACGATGTACCTTAACTGAGTTAATAACATCTTTATTATTTATAAATTGAAGGATATAAGAAAAAAAAACATCAAAGATGTTACCAAAGAACTTAGTTTAACTTAAGCAATCTGCTCTGTAAAGTTTTGTATGTGACGTTCACATTGGTGATTGCTTCTGATTTTTGTTTTCCACTACCGGTTAGTGCCCATATTTGCAAACTTCAACTCAACACCTAAATTACATAAAAGATGAATCAAGTAAATTAGTCTCATAACTATTCTTTTAAGTAAACAACCAACAGGTAAAACAATATGAGAACATTAACACAAAAGGTATAATGATTATAACATGAAGTGCACTCAACATTTTCAAGTTGTCCTGTATCTTCACTGATTACATGAATGGTCACCAATGCCACCTCAACCTATATATAATTTAAGGTAAAATCATTCCAAACCCTAAACACTATAGAGATACATAAAATAAAAAAATCAATGTAGGGAAAGAATAAAAGGAAATGATCTGGAGATGGTCCACATAAGAAACCTAACACAAAAGAGTTTAACATGTTAGTGAATAAATTAACATTCATGAATTATTATCATCTTTTGCAATACTATAAGAAGTTGACAAAGATCTCTTATACAAACTTGTGTGTTCATGTGGATCCATTTTAGCAGCATCATTATACAACCAGAGCAGTTTTATGTTAGAAAGCTTCAAAATTTGTATAGACTCTGTTTATTTTAATTGCTATTTCTAGATAAACCTGATACAGTGGATACAAAAATCTCTACCTTAAGGATGTTATATCATCTAGTTCAGATCAGTGTTATGTTACAAACAACTACATCAATTTTTATCACAAGTAAACAAATGAAAACAACAAGAAAATCCTCAAGAAAGTAGATTTTCCAAGATGTGGTTTCTTTGAGACATTAGATCGAACACGTTGCAAGCATCCTTGTTTTCAACTTCATTTATGAACATAAACACATGTTTAGAAAGCATTAATCATCAAAAGTGTTTGTCAACTTATATAAGATAAAAAATTAAACAATAAACTAACAAAACACAAAATATGTTTCTGAAATTAGGGTTTCAAAACTAAAAAACAAAATACGGTATTAAGAAAAGAAAATAATCAAACAATCTGTAGTAAGGGTTTACCTGCTTCGATAACTTGAAATTATACTGATTCCTCTTCAAATTGATCATGATTTTAAAAGAATTGAAAAGACGGAAGCTAAAATACGATGAATCGCTGATTTCCACAACCTGTAGTAAGGTTTATCTGCTTCAATAACTTCATATTGAACAAAAATGAAGCTAAAACACGAATATTCAAAAACGATTTCAAGAATCTACAAAGATTTATGAAGCGTATGAAGCGATTGATGCTGGAATGATGATTGAAAATAGAGTACGAAGTAGAAGGAAGAGTTTCAGTTTGAAAGTAGATGAAAACGTGAAGTGGGGTTTTCTCTTGCAATTTTACATAATTGCCCTAAAATATTCTACCCTTGACAGGAAAATCAGCAAAAGTTCCACTTAATTTCAAAAATGCCACCGTGCCCTTAATAAAAAATTAAAAAAATACGAATTAATTACAGCCACTCCTTTTTTCAGATTAACGGTGTAGATTCGTCCTCACAGTCCTCACAAAAAAACTAGTCCTCACCCGATCCGGAATCTATATATATATATATATATATATATATATATATATATATATATATATATATATATATATATATATATATTTATATATATATATATATATATATATATATATATATATATATATATATATATATATATATATATATATATAGACTTAGGATCTTTTGAGAACCAACTTCACCCCGAGAACCCGAGAACTCCCAAACCGATTTTTTTTTCAAAAAACCGACCCCATAGGCCTCTAAAACGCACACTTTTAAGACTTTTCGAAAAAAAAATTTCCGAAAAAAACGACTTTTTTTTTTAAAAAACTTTGCACATGTACAAAAAAAAAACTTTGCACATGTGCAAAGTTTTTTATACGTACATTTTTTTTCAAGTTTTTTTTATGGATGTCTTTCTAACATATATTTAAGGCGTTCTGTAAAAAAAATTTCAAATAAAGTGTACGTATAAAAAAGTTTGCACATGTGCAAATTTTTTTTTTTGTACATGTGCAAAGTTTTTAAAAAAAAGAAAGTCGTTTTTTTGGGAATTTTTTTTTTCGAAAAGTCTTAAAAGTGTGCGTTTTAGAGGCCTATGGGGTCGGTTTTTTGAAAAAAAAATCGGTTTGGGAGTTCTCGGGTTCTCGGGGGACTTGTGGTTCTCAAAAGATCCTAACTCTATATATATATATATATATATATATATATATATATATATATATATATATATATATATATATATATATATATATATATATATATATATATATATATATATATATATATATATATATATATATATATATATATATATAGGAATAGGTTCAAATGAGAACCACTAAAAGGTTAAGAACTGTGAGAACCGATATTCACACATTAAGAATCATGTTTTTTTTTCGTTTTTTTGTTTTTTCACACTTGTTTATTATGTGAAAATACATCAAACTTAATAATTTTTCTTATTTTTAATACTTTTACAATATTCACAATATAATAAAATTTATAGTTATTAAACTGTGAATACTATAACGTAATAAAAAAATACAACATTATTATACTGTGAATTAGTGGTTCTCACGGTTCTCAACCTTTTAGTGGTTCTCATTTGAACCCTTCCCTATATATATATATATATATATATATATATATATATATATATATATATATATATATATATATATATATATATATATATATATATATACCTTAAAATAACCACAAAATATCATATTTACCCTATGCAAACACAAAATATCAAAAATACTCATTTTAAACTTATAAAATATCAAATATACCCAAATTCTAATTTTTAACATTTAATAATTCAGTTTTTGTTAATTAAAACTAATTTAATTATATTAAAATCTTGATGGGCCATTATACCCTTCACTTAACTAACACAAGGAGCGACTTGGTGCATAGATCTCCGGCTGCCGGAGTGTTTTCCGGCCATTACTGTGCTTGATTGTTGTCCTGATAATGAGGAATCGAAGGAGGTTAAGCAACAGAAATCACCCGTTTGATGTTGCTAATTCTTCAAGTAAGCAGGATAAATCTAAATTTGCGTTTGGAGGTGGATTCGTTACATCCTCATATGCGAATATGAGTTTGAGTTCAATAAAGGAAAATGGAGATCGAGATTGTGTTTTGACCTTAGCGGATTTCAGATCAAGTTCGAAGTCTCAAAATGATGTTAATGGAATCGATTCAGCAGGTAAACTCCATTCCAATTATTCTAAAAATTTGATTGAACCTGGGTTTGTTGTTTGCGACTTGATTATCGAAAATGGAAAGTCTGATTTTAATAATTTGGGTGTTGTCTCTTTGATCGAATCTGATTTTAAGAAACTGAATAACAAGTCGAATGATGATTGTGGTGATTTTGTTTCTTCGATTGCTGCTTTTGTTAGTCCGATTGGAATGGTTCAGGATGAGATTTGCGATTTTCGTTCCAACTCATTGTCGAATTTGAAAACGGTTATGAATTCCGATTGCAAATTCTTCTGTCGATAACTTGATTGAAGCTAATGGTGATTTGGTTAACCAATTTGAAGAAACTCCCAATCAGTTGTCTGCAATTGCTATGTCTGCGAATTATGTGGGAAACAATGAAATCGATGGGTCTGTTAATATGGATTTAAAATCAAAATTGAATTGGAATTTGGAAGGAAATCGAAATTAGGGACAAATGGATTTGGTTTCTGGTGAAGATGGAACTACAATGAATTTGATTGTTGAAGATGACTCCATGGAATCTGATGGTGGTCGAAGTTCACAGGAAGATATTACAATTCCTAATTCCAAGGATTATTTGGGTATTCAATATGGATTAGGCTTGGTTACAAATGATATAATACATACTATAAATCACCACCGCCAATCGGGATCAATTGCGACAATGGTTGCAGTCGGGATCACGCTTGCACACGATCACGATTGCTTCCCGATTTGATTGGCTTTCCAATTATTTATGGTGTTAGTTAAGTGAATGGTATAATGGTCCATCAAGATTTTAATATAATTAAATTAGTTTTAATTAACAAAAACTGAATTATTAAATGTTAAAAATTAGAATTTGGGTATCTTTGATATTTTATAAGTTTAAAATGGGTATTTTTGATATTTTGTGTTTGCATAGGGTAAATATGATATTTTGTAGTTATTTTAGGGTATATATGAAATTTTCTCTTTGTTTAAAGCACACAATAAATAATATTAAATTAGAAACATTATTTGGAAGGGAATGACTAAATATACATCTCGTTTTTACTAGATATACACATTTATGAAAAGTCAACTATTTTTTATTTGTTGAACTTGTATTGTTTTCCGGAAAAAGTAAATATAATTAGTTAAAAATGGTTTAACTTTTGTATAAAGTTTATGTATAGTAGCACCCATTTGGAAAGCGATTGTAAATTTAAAAATAACTAATGGGATAGGTGGCGGGTTTATTATATGTATATCTATGATACTAATTTTATAATTCCTATAAAATATAGGGAGCATTTTTGTAATTCGTTATTAGATATGGACTATCTCCATAAATTTATGAACATAAAGATTATTTCAGTAATAAATCTATATTAAAATGATCATTTACGTACATCAAGCCACATTTCCTATATGTGTCTAATAATTATGTATCTTTATTTATATTTATATTTTATGTTATCTTATCTTATCTTATATTTTATTATATCTTATAAAAGAAAGCATTTTTCCTCTCACCACATGATTTTGAAACCTCCATGATCTTTCAAATTCTCACTTAATACAATCAATTTATTTATAATTTATTTAAATATTTTTACCACATTAATTTGAGATTTTTTTTCTTTATCCCACATTGTTTCACATACATATATAACCTCTTCTCTTTCTCTTATATAATATAATTTATTTGTTTTCATTATTCATCAAACTTGATATTTCAAGTCTATTAATAAATGCAAACAAAGAATTGTAAAAACCACAAAAGTTAAAATCAATTTAATGAATCTATTATATAAGAAACAATTGTAAATTGAGTTGTAAATATGTTTATTGGGTGAAAATAATTGTATCCATCAGAAGTTTGATTAATTGCCCTTTGTATATGGTTAAGAATAGTTTTCTTGTGCTTTCAAAAGTATATCAGTAAATGGGTTGCACGTGTTTTTTGGTTGCATGAAAGTGATTTTTGTTGGATTAGGTGTCTAAGCCATGACTTATAATTGTAATTATCTTATTGATAAAAGCAAAGTCCATTTGGGTTGCCCTCATATATGGAGAATAGATGTATAGTTCAGTATAGAGAATAGTTGATTTATTAATTGTTTAATAAATCAATAGAAAATAAATATATAGTTTATTAATATATTTAAGTGTTAATATATTAATTAGAAACTATAATAATTTATTAAGATTTAATCTAGAATTAATTAGATTTAATTTAGTGATTAAATTAATTAATAAAAGGTGCAGGGACTGGTTGGCATTTATTCAATAGTTGAATAACTGGCCAGGTAAACCAGGGACCAAAGTTGGCGCCATCCTGGAGGCTCCTCTAGGGTTTTGGCGAAACCCAAATTAGGGTTTAGGGGAGTCTGGTCCAAATGGCCAAAAGCCTTGTCCATTTGGAGGCTTTATAGGGTTTCAGGTGTAACCCTAGGAGGCTATAAAAGGAACCCCCTGGGAACCTCTTATTCACGCCACCTCTCTCTCTGTGTTACTCTGCTAGACTGATTCCTCCATAGCTTAGGTGTGACTTGCATTTGAGGCAGGATTCTTTTGCTGCTTGCTTGAAGGATCATAAGATCAAATGTTGATTTTTCTCAATTAATATTTAGAAATTATTGTATCTTTTAGGGTTTTAGTTTATTATCTTCATAGAAAAGAACATAGATCATCTTAGGGTTGCATGTGAAGCATAGGGATTATTTGTTCATTGATTGCATAGAAACCCTTCAATTTTAAGTTAACATTTTTAGAAACAATTTGTATGAACATTTATTAAGTAGTTAAAAATTTATTTAACTTTTTGAATAAGAAAAGTAAGACAAAAGCTAATTACACCTTACATCAATCACACCTCATGTTTATCCAAACCCTTAGAACATTAGGGCAAAAGACGTGAATCAAACAATCCAAACCCTTAGAATATTAGGGCAAAGACGCAAATCAAACAATTCAAACCCTTGAAATATTAGGGAAAAAGACTCAAATCAAACAATCTGAACCCTTAGGGAGTGTTTGGTTTAATGCATTTTAAGGGATTTCGGGGGTTTTGGAATTTAAAGTCTATAAAATCCTTTGTTTGGTTTAGAAAAAAGAAGGGGATTTTAAATCCTGAAATCATAAAAAAAACTTTATCGGTGGCTTTTGTAAAACCCTCGCTCACCCCTAGAATTTGATAATCAATTCCATTGATGACTCTTGAACAATTGGACTCGAATATATAATTTAGTTTCCTTTAAATTTGTTAAAAAGGTAATCACAAGAATTGGATTTACTCAAATTGATTGAAAAATATACACAAAGATGTTTCAACTCAAACTTTTTTTATATTTTGTTCGTAACTACGATGTTCACAAAAGATATGTTGTTTATAAAATATATGTTGTTTATAACCCAACTGTTTAAAACCCAATTGTTTAAAAATAATAAAAGAAGGATAATTTTGTTATTATATATTGTACATTTCATGTCCTTAAGAAACCAAATACAATTTTATAAAATAAATTTTCAATTTCATTCCAAACACGATCCACCAAATATAGTTAATTCCAAATCATTCAAAATCCAAATACTTTAAAATACAAATCCTTTAATGAATTACAAATCCCATAAAAAAGAATCACGTAATCCAAACGCTCCTTTAGAATAATAGGGCAAAAGACGCAAAATCAACCATCTATAACCTTGTTTCCCAATGCTTGTTTTAATATATATCCATTCCATCAAAAGTTTCATCTTCACCTTCACCAGCTACCTACCGATTCGAGTTTAACCCACTCGGCGAAATAACTCGCAAATCGAACTAAATCAAACAAACTCAGTCGCAAATCGGACTAAATCGAACCAACTCATTAGAAAATTAGACTGATTCAAGCCAACAGAGTCCAAAACGTGACTAGATTGGACCGGATCAATAAATCAGCGGGTTCAAATAAACAACCGGTCTAATGGAGAGCCAGATTTATTAGGCCTTCTGGTGTGCCCACCTACAAGCTCTCACTTTTTATCTTCCACATCAGCACCCCTCACTCATCCATTCACCATTGGAAATTGTTACCTCTCATTTCCCCTCACATTTGGTATAAGTAATTATGCTTAATGTACAACCAACTAACCTTTTCATTTCTTTGCTCGCGCAACGTCAAACCCTCGTGCGGTGTCAAAACCGCGACGAGCTTTCACCACGGGGGTGGTGTTCACCTCACTTTTGGTGAGGCTCGCACCCCATGTCGTGGTGCACTTCACAAGGCCTTAAGAAAATGATGAATTGGTGTGCCTTTTATAGAGTTCATTTCACTCCTCTCTTTATTCAGTAGGCGATGTGGGATGAGTAAAAATTTAGTCCCTCCGTTTTATTCTTTACACACAACATATTACTCATTATTACATATATATAAATATATAATACACAACACAAACATTACACATATTATTTTATTTGTCTTTTTACAATGCAAAACACACGAAACACACACACACACGGGTCTTACAACTAGTTCTCTTATATAATACAATTCATTTGCTTTCATTATCCATCGAACTTGATATTTCAAGTCTATTATTAAATAGATATCATTTTATCATAGAAACATTCTTTTATCGCAAGTTTTAAAAGATTTTTACTATTTAGTTTCAACTCTAAAAGATATTGAAACTCAGAAGTAAAAATTAAAATGACTTAAAACTTTTAAAAACTTGACTAGGTTGGAAGTTTATAGTACGTCGTTTTTTAAAAGTGACATCGGTATAAACATTTTTTGATTCACCAACATTTGAGAGGGTGAATATATTGAGGCGTGGAGTGTAAGTGGTGTGTTCAGAGTGTATCGGGTGTCTGAAGCAGGTTATGCAGTTTAGACGCATATCTATATTCTTCAAAATGCTAGGTAAGTCTGGAGGAATGTGTAGTCTGCAAGGATCAACTGTCGGAAGTTAGTCTCATTTCTGACGATTCATAATTACATACAATTTTGCAGTACGGAGGGTTCAACAGTTAAGGTGTATGTTAGGAGTTCCAACAGAAGAAGTAGAATCCACAACCCATGCTCAAGTTCACTGCTGATGGTTTGCAAAAGTCTCTAACACTGAATTCAATGTTTGACACAAGACACAAGACAATATACAATACATGAAGGTGTTATAACTACCATGGGTACATGATCAGTCACATCAACCGACGATTGTAGAAAGCATGACATGAAAGATTTTCTATTATTCTTATCATATATTTCTCCACTATAAATACCTCTTAATGGTTGCAGCTCAATCATGTTGAATGTGAAGTGAGTGAGTCGTAAATATTGTGAAGTGCAATGTATACTTTGTATAGGATTATTTTCAATATAAAAATCTATCTACTTCTCCGGTAGACATAGCTCGATCAGATAAGATCATAATGAATCACTTAAATCACCGTGTTATTGTTTGGTTTCTTATTGTTGTTCTCATATATATATAGATAATATTGTAAGAAGTGCGTTGGTTAGAATGCTTAATCCTAACAAAATAACCGGGAATGAGAAAATATTGTAACTGTAAAATAGCTAGTTTGAGCGGCTATAATTGAATGTGAAAGTAGATGTGACAAAAACTGACACGACACGCTAACCCGACACGAACATGACACGAAATAAACGAGTTTGAGTAAGAAATTTTAACCCGTTTAATTAAACAGATTGACACGACACGACACGATTATTAAACGGGTAAGGTTAAGGTTGAGAGTTTCAACTCGAAGATGGCACGAACATGACCAGTTTACTTATATGCAAGTATTTTTAGTTATTTGAGTAAATTGTACAAATCCAAAACAAAAAACAAAATATGAATGAAATTTTTTGGGTTAGTTCATTCTGCAATACAATAACAACTTTATCTCCTAAGCCAATACTTAGTTTTTAGTTTTGTCATTCTCTCATATATTCCACAGTCTTAATCAGTCACTCTCTCATTCTCGAGACCTCGTTCATCCGCTTCTCTAACTCCTACTGTTTTCATTTTTTTCAACTTGCAATGAACTTTGCCTTTCCACCTCCCAAATTTTACTCTTTTCAATTCTCCCTTTTTCATTTATCTCTCAACCAACTTTTACTCTTCAACTTATTTAATATTTGAACATGATACGACATTACACATTTATACGGTCTAACCCCAGCACCCGCTAACCCAACACGAGTCGACATGAAAATAAACATGTTGACACGGCACGACACGTTTATTAAATGGGTCGGGTTAAAGTCAATCTCTCTCAACCCGTTTAATGGTTTTACTCGATTCAAACCCGACACGACACAACACGTTTGTCACACCTATGTGAAAGTGATCTAAGGGGTGTGGTTTCCAGGTTAGTTTTCATAATTGCTGGCAACCATTATATGCATAACCTTCACTATACCATCTTGACAATTTTTGTAAATTTGTAGTTTTATTTTAAGGAAAAATTTCATACATATCCTTGTAAAACTAAGATGTTACTTCAATATCCTTGCAAAAATTATAACTACATAAATATCCTTATAAAACTAGAGTATTCACGTCTATATCCAATTTTGTATTTTAAATTAAATTAACCACAATTTATATTACAGAAATTTCATAAAAACAAAATACATTGTTAATTGACTTATTTACCCTTCCCCAATTAAAGATTAGAATGAAATCAATTTAATTACGCTTAATAGAAGCAAAGCTCTGAAGAACACAAGCAATATAGAAGCTACCGAATGCAATGATGAAGGCACTTGTTACAGGTCAAGGTATAAATCACTAATTAACTGCATTCTTTCCGATCAATACGAGCCTCAAAAAGTTCCAATTAATTGCACGAATTTAATTACGCTTAATTGCATTATTTCCAATTAATTGCACAATGAAATTTAATTGAATGTAAGTATTAATTAATTGCAGGTTGAAAGTTATGATGAATATGACATTGATAATGGCACATTCTATGATGTTCACGGCACATGGGAAGAACCGACGGAGTACGTTCATTTTTTTTTTGAACGACTATCCGTGTCTTCTCATTGATCGCTGCATAATCCTTAAACCCTCCAACAAATCATGTGGCTTGGACTGGAGTCGAGACCAAGCACAAATGCCCTGCTAAAACCCATGAGTAACTGTAATCGTGGCCATGTGGGTCTTCTAGTTGTAGTAGAAACCGAAGAAATCGTTGAGTAATGGAGCAGTTATTTTTGGTATTTCATCCCCCGGTATCACAAACTTAACATCGAGAAGAACATTTGATCATTTCTCACTTAAAATTGGGATAAATTACGAGCATGTTTTGACGACGCTATGTACTCGGTGTTACTGTTATCTCAAAACCGCCACTGTTGGTAAATCCAAGACGAAGAAATCAGATTCTAAACCGGCGGCGATAACCGAGGAAGAGAAGATGGAGTACGTTCATTCCCGGTGTTTTTGTTTTTTTTTTTTTTTTTTTTTGGAACCGGCAAATAATATTAAAAAAGACTCCCCTAGCAAGGCGCTAGGGGCAAAAGAGTACAGACAAAAACATTAAAGTGATAACTATTTACATGCAAAGGTAATTATAAACGATAAAACGGATCAAAACTCCAAGTGCTCCAGTCCAAACTTTCACCCTTAGTTCTATGTTTCTGCCACAAAAAAACAGTGGATTTGATCGTCTCCATAATTTTCGCCGGTTGAGTGTTACGACTTCTAAAGACCCTTTCGTTCCTTGCCTTCCATAAACACCAAAAAGCACCATAGATAATGCTCAAGAGCCTAACCTTCTTTTTCGGACATCTACCCCACCTTCTGGCAAAGTCAAGAATGGCATTGATTGAATCCGATGAGTTATTAGTAATCCCGCACCAATTCCAAATCATATCCCATACTTGTTTTGCAATCCGACATTGAACCAGGAGATGACTTTCACACTCATCAATTTCTGGACATATCCCACATTTTGGAGATTCAATATGCATACCCCGGTTGTGGAGAGCTAGCGCGGATGGAATACGACCCAGTTTTGCACGCCAAACAAAAGCAGCGACCTTTTTAGGCACTGAAGATATCCATTCAAAAACACCATCACATATCGGATGAGAAGCTCGATCAAGGCGCTTCCTTAGTAATGCTACACACATCTTCCCATCGACTGCATACGGGGATCTCCACTCATCATCAGTATTCGGGATTGGCATAACCTCACTGATCGGACAGTTAAGCTTCTCGAAAGCCTTGCTAGATTTTACAATGTTGAGCCATACACCTGGGCATTGGAATTTCGCAAAGCAGTGGGGATGAACATTTGCTAATTTGTGAATGCCAGTTATTACTTTAGCCCATAGTGTGTTTGGATTTGTTTTTAACTGCCACCACCATTTGGCCATGAGGGCAAGATTTAATGTTTTAATTGATCCCAGCCCCATACCGCCATCTTCTTTTGAAGCAACTAATCTGTCCCATGAAATCCAATGAATGCAAGATCGATCTTCTGTTCCTCTCCAAATGAATTGTCGCTGAATTTTCTCCAACTTGTTGATCACACCTGATGGGGCTGCATAAAGAGACAAGAAATAAGTAGGAAGGTTACCTAGGACTGCTTTTGCTAGTGTGATTCTGCCACCAAAGCTTAGTGTTTTTGATTTCCACATAGATAATTTCGACTGGAATCTATCAATAATAGGTTTCCATGCATTCATCCGGTTCATATTTTCTCCAACAGGTACACCAAGGTAGTTGAAGGGAAGCGTGGCTGGTTGACATCCAAGGGGGGACGCCCAATTGCTTACTTCACTCGGGTTAGCGCCAATACCGAAGACTCTTGATTTGTTGAAGTTGACTTTGAGCCCCGACACCATATGAAAGCATCTAAGAATTCTCGCCAGGTTAACAACATTGCGCCTAGACCATTCCCCCACAAATAGGGCATCATCTGCATAAAACAAATGAGAAACAAAATTGTTAGAGTTAGGGATTTTAACCCCATCAAAAATTCCCACTTCACGAGCCTTATGCATCATCACATTTAGACCCTCCATTCCAATTATAAAGAGGAAAGGCGAGAGTGGATCTCCTTGTCGAACCCCTCTATACATGGAAAACTCTTTGGTGGGGCTGCCATTAACAAGAACCGAGGCTCTAGCGGATTCAAGACACCCTTTCATCCATAAGCGCCATTTGGGATCGAATTGCATCTGTTCCATTACCGAGTCAAGAAATTCCCAGTTTATCGAATCAAAAGCTTTATTAAAATCTGCTTTGAAAATAAGCATCTTTCTTCCACACTTCTTTGCCAGCGAGCACAATTCATTTACAATTAGGGGGCCTTCTAATATGTTCCTGTCTTTCACGTAGGCAGATTGTTCCTCACCAATGCAGTCGCCAATATGTCTTTTCAGCCGGGAAGCAAGAATCTTGGCAATAATTTTGTAAAGGCTGCCAATAAGACTAATCGGACGATAATCGTTGAGTGATAACGGATCCTTCACTTTTGCAACAAGTGATACAAAAGAAGAATTACACCCTTTCGAGAATTTACCCCACCGCTCAAAATATCTCACAAATGATATAATATCTTCTTTCATTAAACTCCAGTAGGTTTTGAAAAATTTAAACGAAAACCCGTCTGGACCGGGCGCTTTGTCACTACCACATGACCAAATGGCATTTTTTATTTCTTCCTCTGAAATAGTATCTACAAGGGAGGCTGCGTCATTGGGATTTAGTTTTTTAAAACCGTTGCTATTTAATTTTGGGCGGCTGCTCCACTTTTCGTCAAATTTTGCCGCGAAAAATCTGTGAACTTCATTTTTTATTGCGTCTGGATTCACATTCCACACCCCCTCGATTAATAAGCCATTGATCTTATTTTTGTTATTTCTATTGTTTACATAGCCGTGAAAGAAGGTGGTGTTTTCATCGCCTTCAACCATCCATTTAATCCTCGCCTTCTGCTTCAAATCAAGAGCGTTACGTTTTTCCATCGCCGCAATTTCCATTGCACATCTCGCTCGAGAGCCAGATTCAAACGGTAGGAGAGGTCTGCTTTCAGCGATTGAGTCAAGGACCTCCAACTGTTGTTTCAACTTTATCAATTCGCCTTTTTCTTTCGCATATTCAAGATCTTTCCATCTTTTAATCCTCATTTTAGTAAACTTAAGCTTATGTGAGAGTAATGAGTCGACAGCACCATAACCCTGAAATTCCGACCAAGCTCCAATCACTACTTCATTGAGACCATCACAGTTAAGCCACGAGTTAAAGAATTTGAACGGTTTTGGTCCAAAATCGATTTTGACTGTGCATAGTTTGATTGGATTGTGATCTGATATATCTCGTGGGAGTACTGTTGCAGCCGCACCAGGAAACTTACTAAGGAAGCCGTCACATATCAAAAACCTGTCAAGTTTACTTAGTTTTTCGCCCACCTGTCGATAATAAGTAAACTTGAATCCTCCCATCCTCAGATCATGTAGAAGGTTGTTGCTGATAAATAGATTGAAATCGTTGGCAGAAGAGGGACAAAATTGGGAATTTATTCGTTCTTCTCTCCAACGTACCACATTGAAATCACCAAGTATGATCCAAATAGCAGTGCGACTAGACTTCAGTTGGGTTAGTTCATTCCAGAGCTGCGTTTTTTCAATATTCGAATGTGGTCCGTATACATTGACGACTGCAATCACTTCATTTATCCCGCTAATGTGACCAAAGACTGCTAAATAGTGTCTGTCTTTAACGCAATCCACCCTCCTGAATGTGTCTGAATCCCAAATGGTAAGCAATCCGCCCGATCTTCCACTAGACTCGATGATGTCAAAATCACAGTTATTATTACCCCAGCATCGAGCAATATTGAAATTAGCGGACGAGGATATACCAAGTTGTGTCTCTTGCAAACATAGAAAGGAAGAGTGATGAGTCATTCTTAGACCTCTTACCCAGTTCACTTTGTGATCTTCACCAATTCCCCTCACATTTAGAGATAGAAAGTTCATTGTAAACCCTTATGTACGCCTTCACCCATCACATCCCGTAGTACCTCATTGTCTGCGTCAACATTAATACCTAACAAATTCCCAATCTCTGCAGTCATTTGTTTCTCGTTCACGACACCATTAGCAACCGTCATATCTTTGTTAAGATCAATAGAGACTACATGGGAGTTGACATATTCTAATTCAGGTCTAATACGTTTGTTTAACTGAATATCAGGAGAGTGATTTATGATCCACTCATCGCTAACCAAGTTGGGCCGTCTTAATAGTGAATTGGGTAATATGCGTTTTCCCCCATCATTGGCCCTCATCGGAAAAGGCCCAAAACTCCCATTATTTAAAAGCCTATTAAATTGCAAGTTGGAATCGTGTCTAACCTGATTGATGTCGGTGGTGGAATTTTCCAAGTTAATGCCAGCATTAAAAACAAAGGTATTATTGTTACACTGATCGTTCTCCATACGTGACTCTTCAACTCTTTCCGTCTTGCTTTGGGATTGGCAGTCAACCTCAATAGCATTCATTCCTGACTCATCAACTTCCGGGAACGCAGCTGGTTCTGGAGAATCGAGGTCGACCGGAGAAACATCAGGATCGCCATCTCTATCATCATCATCGGGGGGAATTTCACCTTCTTCGTACGTATTGTCGTGATTATTCGTCCATGTGGCAGATATTCCATCGTCATCTTTTTCCCGATGCATCCCATATGAGTCTTTGTTACACCACGAGTTTCTAAATGGATTCCACAGTCCTTCATCTTCTAACACTCCGATCTTAAACTTGTTACCTCCAGCGGAAATAACCATTTCTTCATTGATTGTAATCATGGATTTTGTAAGAACAGTTGCCTTACAGAAGGATAAGTCCGCCCGACTCCAAATATCATCATCAATCTCAAGAACTAGACCAAGGTGATCAGAAATTTCTTTAATATTACTAATTGACCTGAATTCAAGGGGAAGACCGACTATTTTTATATTAGCAATCCTTTGTGAGGGGGTATTCGTAATCTCCCGTCCTGCTTTTACCCAGTAAAACCATCTGCTCCAGCTTTCTTTATCTGAGAGAAAGTTACCTGCATCTTTCGCGTTGTCGAAACTGATTATTACATGCAATCCGCCATAATAGAAAACCTTATCGAAGGAGATTCCACAGTCATTAAACAAATCAGGGAGACTGTTAATGATCATCATGTTTGTGACTTCACCAACTAGAACTGTATCGTTCAGAAAATTGCGAAACTCATCGGAGGGAGATAATGCAATTTCTTTCAACTTCTTCTCCCGGACTGTCTCGGTTATGTGGGAACCAGCAACCACTTGGGCAAAGGATTTGACGCCTCTCAAGCTTCGTGAGGAAGAGAGAGGGGGATGGGAGGGTGCGCCTTTCAAGCTTCGTGAGGAAGTGAAAGGGGGGGGAGGGAAAGGGGGGTGAGGCTGGTTGGGCTGTGCTCCGGTAACCATAGGTTTCCTCTGAAATCTAGCAATGTTGACAACAAGGATGGAATGTCCAATACTTACCCGGCCGATCGATTTCTCGAGTAACATACCATCTTTGACTCCTGCGAAGCGAATGAAGGCGAAATTTGAACCGTTCCTATCCTTCTTCGTTGCTTGATAGATGTCCACTATCCGACCATATCGCTCAAATAACACCCGTAGATCTTGTTTGCTAACGCCGTCAGGGATATTTCCCACGAATATTGTTGTCCGATCATCCCTGATATTGTTTCTATTGGTGTTTCTCCTGTATACCGTCTTCCATTCATCGCCGGCTGGGTTGTGACTCATCGACTTCCAAGGGAGGGATTGCTAAAGGATTTAGTTATTTCAAGCGTAATTAAATTGATTTCATTCTAATCTTTAATTGGAGAAAGGTAAATAAGTCAATTAATAAGGTATTTTGTATTTTTTGAAATTTTTGTAATATAAATTGTGATTAATTTAAGTTAAAATACAAAATTGGATATAGACGTGAATACTCTAGTTTTATAAGGATATCTGCGTAGTTATAATTTTTGCAAGGATATTGGCGTAATATCTAAGTTTTACAAGGATATAAATGAAATTTTGCCTTATTTTAATTATAAATTTGTAGGTTTATTTCAATCAAAATGTTGATGTAAGAACATTATTTTAACCGTAAAACCTAAATAAATACCAAAAATCAATTTTGCACAACCAAGCGTAGTTGAAACCTTGAAGGTGCGTAACAGTCAACCCTTCTGTTGGTTTTAGTAGACGCACTTAACCCGCCGGCGACAGCCCTTGCTCTTCCCTTTCCTCATCCAAACCCTAAATCTGAAACCCTAACCCCTATCTTAGTTTTGTCAATTACGAAATTAGTGTTCGATTTTGGTTCCAATTTCCCCTTGAATAGATCGTTGTTCATCGTATCACCCAAATAATCGAAGATGGTGTTGGCGGAGTTAGGGGGGAGCATTTCACGTGCTCTCCAGCAGATGAGCAATGCCACGATCATCGACGAGAAGGTCCTTAATGATTGCTTAAATGAGATCACTCGCGCTCTTCTTCAGTCCGATGTCCAGTTCAAGCTCGTCCGTGATATGCAAACCAATATTAAGAAGATCGTCAATCTCGATGATCTCGCTGCAGGTCATAACAAGCGGAAAATTATCCAGCAGGTATTTATTGTTTTTTTTTTTTTTTTTTATCTACGTTGATTCGGTGTTATCCAAGTGTATACCGGAGTGTATGTAGAATTAGTTATTTTGGATCACTAGTCCATTGATTGGACTATACGTGGCTGCTACAATAAATTTCATGTTTATGCTGTCGATGCATTGGTTTCTAATAAGGGAACAATGAAACTTGAATGTAGTTGAAGAAAATAATTAACCGAATGTGATTTAGCCTTTAGGAACTCCAATTTCTAATCAGCAAAATGTTTAATAATCGCTTCAGATTGAATTCAGTTCCAACCTTCTAAAATTCTAGCTGATAAAAGTTGTTTAGGCGATGGTGGAGACCATCTATGTCTTATTTTGTTCCATTGTCAAAAGCGTTCACTTATGCTGTAGACCATAGATGCACACAATAATATGGCTTAAATCGGCACAATGTTGTTAGGCTCACTCTGGTAAACAACTGGCTTTTGTAGAATTTTAAAACTCAATCACTCATTGCATAATGATCAGATTAATTCTATCTATTGGTGTCTAGATTACATACAGTTATACACTGCTAATGAGCTAAGAGACGCAAAGTGATGATCATCATTAACGATGTATTCAAAAGAATCTCCTCTCCTTTTTAACCCTTTGTGCTGTTTGACAATATGATCTATCCATGTCTCATAGGCTATATTTACCGAGCTCTGCAAGATGTTAGATCCCGGGAAGCCGTCTTTCACACCCAAAAAAAGCAAACCAAGTGTTGTCATGTTTGTGGGTCTACAAGGTATTCTATTCATATAACTTCTGTTGTTTGTAAACTGTTATAGCACAGTCACTTTACTAATTACTAGGTCCACAGATCTTATAATTTTCATGTCATGTATAGGTATTTAATAAGCAGTCTTTGATGTATTTGAATTCTTGATGACATGTGCTATGAAATTTGATTGATTCAGGGTCTGGTAAAACTACCACATGTACAAAATATGCATATTACCACCAGAAAAAGGGCTGGAAACCAGCTTTGGTATGTGCAGATACATTCAGAGCTGGTGCATTTGATCAATTGAAACAGAATGCAACAAAGGCCAAGATTCCATTTTATGGAAGGTTGTTTATTCATCTGTTGAAGACTTTATGATATGCAAACGTTTGGTTTTAGTGAAAAATGTAGTAACCTAACCCTAATCTATTTTTTACAGCTATATGGAGTCAGACCCTGTGAAGATTGCTGTTGAAGGTGTTGAGAGGTTCAAGAAGGAAAATTGTGATCTTATTATTGTTGATACAAGTGGTCGACACAAACAAGAAGCAGCCCTTTTTGAAGAAATGCGACAAGTTTCTGAAGCAACGGTAAATACTTGAGATATTGGTTTTACATGATTGTTTTTATTTTAAGAATTTTGTATTCTGAAGTGTCTGTAATGTTACAGAAACCGGATCTTGTTATCTTTGTGATGGATAGCAGTATTGGTCAAGCTGCATTTGACCAAGCTCAAGCTTTTAAGCAAAGTGTTGCTGTTGGAGCTGTAATTGTTACTAAAATGGACGGTCATGCAAAAGGAGGTGGAGCTCTTAGTGCGTAAGTGTCATTCTTGATCATTACCTCTAAACCGAAGGGCAAAATGGTCATTTATTCACATTCAGACAGTTCATTTGGACTACAATAGAAACAACATCATTTACCCTCACTTTATCCATACAACACTTGATGAGAAAAAAAGAAGCAAATCCTAAGTCCAATTTTTAAAATTCAATTTTTTCTTTTATGCAGAGTTGCAGCAACGAAAAGTCCAGTTATATTTATTGGGACTGGTGAACATATGGATGAATTTGAAACTTTTGATGTGAAACCGTTTGTCAGCCGTCTTCTAGGTTTGTGTCACTTAGTATGATTTTATTGATATGAAGTTGAATTCTGTTTGAAATAATGGATTTGTGTTACATTTGAATTTTAGGCATGGGTGATTTGTCTGGATTCATGGACAAAATTCAAGAAGTTGTTCCTATGGATCAACAGCCCGAGCTTTTACAAAAACTCTCAGAAGGGAATTTTACAATGAGGATTATGTATGAGCAGTTTCAGAATTTACTCAAAATGGGTCCTATCAACCAGGTTCATATTGCTTCTATTTTGTTGTATTGTTGCGTTAAATCGGCATTTGATTCGGCGGATTCAGTGGGTTTTGACTGGAATCGGAATCCAATTCCATTCCAACCTTGCATTTTGTTGCAAAAGAATATGGAATTGAATTCTGTTGGAATTCACAAAATCTTGACTGATGGATTTGAATACGTTATCATAAAACCAAATGGAATTCAGTTTTAATCTTTTTTTTTGTTGAAAAACAAAATACCCCCATTATGCATACATTCACATAATGAAAATGCAAGTTTTAGTTATAAATAAAAATTGAAGACTAATCGGTTTTTATTATTAAATTCCGTTCATTTTCCTGCCAACCAAATGCATTACAAATCATTTATTATTATTATTATTATTATTATTTTGGAAGGAATTGGAATTTGTTAAAGGAATCAGAATTTCAAGGGTTTAGAAAGAGGGCATTTGATTCGTACAATGTCTTTGGTAGGGATGGAATCTGTCGAAGGAATTGAAATACGAGTGAATAAAAAAATAAAACATATATTCTATATATAAATATAAAATCATCAACCCATTTGTATCATTGAATTTCATTCCATTTTCTGTCACGCACTAATTACAATTCCTTCAAATTCCAATTCCTTTGACAGATTCCGATTCCTTTCAGAACATTTTGCTAACCGACCAGGAATACGCATATTTGATACATGTTTTAATTTGGTTACTTTTATGGCGTAGGTATTCTCAATGCTTCCCGGATTCAGTTCCGAGTTGATGCCAAAAGGCCGTGAAAAAGAAAGCCAAGCAAAAATCAAACGATACATGACAATGATGGATTCAATGACCAACGAAGGTTGGAACCAACCCACAAAACAAATCACAATCCCACATCCGAACATCGGAATTAACGATTCCATTCCTTTCCTTTTGCAGAACTGGACAGCACAAACCCAAAGCTAATGAACGATTCAAGAATGATGCGGATAGCAAGAGGCGCGGGTCGTCAATTAAGGGAAGTTGTTGAAATGTTTGAAGAATATAAAAGACTAGCAAAAATATGGAGCAAAATGAAGGGGCTTAAAATCCCTAAAAAGGGAGATATGAGTGCGTTATCAAGAAACATGAACGCACAACACATGAGCAAAGTGCTTCCACCACAGATGTTGAAGCAAATTGGAGGCATGGGTGGCTTGCAAAACTTGATGAAACAAATGGGTTCTAGCAAAGACATGATGGGTATGTTTGGAGGTGGTGATAAGTAGAATAAATGATGTTTGGAAATATTTGGGAAATGAGATTTTCGGAATTTGTAAAATGTTAGGACTTAATGAGATAACTTCTTTTCTTGACTTTATTTATCAACTTTTTTTTTTTTTTTTTTGGGTATGAAGTAAAATAGAAACATTAATATATAACTTATGGTATGGGACAGTAAATGTGGTTTTGTCTGTTTAATTTG
Source organism: Cichorium intybus (assembly GCA_023525715.1). Lineage (NCBI taxonomy): Eukaryota > Viridiplantae > Streptophyta > Magnoliopsida > Asterales > Asteraceae > Cichorium > Cichorium intybus. Next base: position 18,696,909 of record CM042013.1, on the reverse strand, counting down.
TACTTGTTAAGGTATTTGTCAAAATCACCATTATTGTATTCCACTCAAATTTTGTAAAAGAACTTTCAAATGCTGATTAGAGTTTATCCAGTATGGAGTGGAGTGGAGACGGCGTTGTTTGGAAGGAATATTATGATTCCAAGACTTTTGCGTTCATTGATGGATTGACATGAATTCGTTTTTGGATGTTTGGATATCCGAGAGTGAGTATATGATATGATAAATCAAAATTTTATGAACTTTTGCAATAAAAAAGTTACAAGAGATATGTTCCAAGTTATAATAATACGAAATGCAATATATAGAAAAACTATTATATTTCTGTATTTTTACGGTGTAACCATTTTATTTAAGCTTAGTTAATGAAAGTCAGCTAAGTTTGATATTTTTTCTCTGTCCGACCATTATGACATGACATAACTAATTATATTGGTGACAATAGAAAAACCTGTCAATGTTTAGTGGCTTTAGTAAAACCTTTTGGACATAAGGTTTGAGACTAGATATTCCCATAACACCATAAACTTTGACTACCATTTCTACTGTGACTACTTTAACTTCCTATAACAAGTCAAAGTGATATAAAATAAAATTTTAAACATGGATGAATTTCATTAACTAAACGGAAATAAAGTGTTTAAACCACAAATGACCAAAATATAGTATTTCTTTCTTCCGTATATTATCCTAATATGAAAAAATAGTTATTTGAATATTTGCCGAATTATGATAATTTAATGAAAATATTGAATTCGGATAATTTTAATACAATTACAAATATTCTTATGTGTTATGAAAAAGCTAGTTGATATTAAAAATTTGTTTTATACCATCAATTTAAATAATTTTGACATCACTTGATAATAAATCATTAAAAGAAATTGTTTTTATTAAACATAGATTCCATATATTATTATGTTTCAAAAATGTAAATCGTCATAAAAGTCTTTATACTCCATGCTAGTTAACAATTAAACTATAAATCTCTTTCTCTTTTCTTTAAAAAACGACAATTGTTTATATATTTGAGTTTTAGCCCATAAAAAGTCATTTGCCAGCAAAATCAAATTTAATGACTTCTCCAAAAGTATGAACATTATAGAAATTCATTTGCCAGCAAAATCAAAATATGAACATTATTAATGATTTTTTTTTCTAAAAGTGTATGTTTTTTTATAATTTTATTTTTAATCTTATTTTTATAATCTCACCATATGCTAATTATATGATCTCTTTTTGACAGATAATGTTATGTTACTATAAATATTTCTTTATTCTCTATATTCTAACATATAATAGGATAGTATTATGTTATCATACTCTTCATGTGTCTTTTTTGCATGACTGATATATTATTTTAATGTAATATCAATGTATTCTCTCTGTTTAATAGATGATATCATCTGTCAAAAAATAACTGTTTTTAGTAACTTTTTGGTCGATGTTTTTTGTAACTTGCTAGCAGAGGTTATCCCTTGTATGATTGTTTTTTTTTTCTTCTATTTTTTTGTAAATTTTATATTATTGTTTTTAGAGGTGATCATAATAGCCAAAAAATCAAACCATACATGAATTAACCAATATAACCGAATCATTATAACTGAACCGGTCTTGACAAATATCCTCCACTACATTCACATGCTTTTTTCCTTTTGTTAATCACTCGCCTGCTCAAAGTGGATATAATGTTTGTTTATAAACCACTCATACAACATATCATAAAAGTAATTCTGTATACAAATCATTTAGCAAAATAAAAAATGATTGTGAGCTTTTCTAAAGCGGTAAATTAATAGAAAATAACGTATTTTTTGATACATCCAATTTAAGTTAAATATTTAATTATTATATTTTCAAACATTATGCTATTTAAATTATTTGGTAGCCTATTTACTACTTGAGCAAAAAAAGTATGTTGACATGATATTTATGCAGGATGATTTTGACATCTTTTTGGAAATACATGATCATTATATATATATATATATATATATATATATATATATATATATATATATATATATATATATATATATATATATATATATATATATATATATATATATATATATATATATATATATATATATATATATATATATATATATATATATATATATATATATATATATATATATATATATAGTTAGGTTATTCTAAAACCGATAATTATTGTGTGATTGTGTGAACCAATCAGAATTAAAAAAATCAGTTTTCATAATTATAGGAGTCGGTTACCGGATTTATAGGATTTTATTTATTTAAAATTAATTGATTTATATGTCAATTACTATTATGTCAATGTCTGGATTTAAAATGATTGGTCTATATTTAGTTACAAGGTTATACAATATTTATCAAGTTATATTTGATCATAACCCTATATATATATATATATATATATATATATATATATATATATATATATATATATATATATATATATATATATATATATATATATATATATATATATATATATATATATATATATATATATATATATATATATGGGAATCAATTAAGAGGGATGCTTATTAGATAGAGGGAGTGGTGGATTACTTGAACGCCCTATTTTTTAAAATGGTGATGCGGATCTGACTTTCATTAACCAAATACAAATGGTTCGATTTCAGTTTTCATGTTTAACTCAACGGATACATTTATTGAAAATATAAAATATAAATAATGATTTGAAGAGGTAGTATTGATTAATGAGATTATGACATTTGTGTACCAACGATTTGCTACCTTGATTTCTACTAATTAGTAATTACCCATACTTCAAGTTAAATGTAGAATTTCATCTTGTTCCATGTATATCCGTTTTAGTGCAATTAGTTATTTAATAGGATTTTAAGATCACATACTCTAATCCAGCAAAATGTTCAAGCTATTACAGCTCTTAGGTGTATGTAACTCGACATAATGGTCTACTTTATGTTAAAAAAGAATAATTTATAATGGTAAAATCAAGCTACAGTTTTCTCAACACTCGCTAAAATGAGAAAACCATATCAATTTCAAACAAATAACATTATAAAAATGTATTTTATGTTTTATTTTATTATTTTATTATTATTATTATTGCTTTGTATAGCAATATACTTTATGGTTTCCACTTTTGATAGGAGTGTAATCCTTATAGTTAATCGATAGTAACCCATAATCAAAATCAAATTAATCGACTAAACTTATAATCGAAACTGATATTAACCAATAGACAAAGAGAATACAATTGGTTAAAGAAATGAGTTTAAAGGATTGGATTAACCAATTCGTTCGATCATGATTTGACTTTGACCCTATCTGACAGATACTCACACCTATCAATTTTTGATAAATTTACTTTAATATTACAGTAAGATAAAAACACATGTCAGACAAAGAGAATACATAAATATTAAAATTAGATATACCCTCGGTGACATTACTTACGGTAAAATAATATCATCAATCAAACAACGGAATTATAATAGATTATAGTAAGACAAGACATTTTATCAGACAAAATAATATAATAAGATTATAAATTGGCAAACCACACAATCTAGACCGACACATACCATTTCATAATCATATTATATTCTTTCTGTTTGACAAAAGGTTTATATCTTGATTCAGATTACCTAGACGAGACCAAAATAATACATTAAACTACAATAAGATTAAAATAAAATTCGAAATGAAATAATTTAGAAAAAAACCTTACATTTTAATCATATTCGTGAAAAAAACAAAAAAACAAAAACTCATCGTATTATATTTTCGAAAACCCCCGACCAATTGACTACGTGCTTATCGACTAAAATCTCAAATATGTTAACAATTGCAGGTTTCTTTTATCGTTCTATATTTAAAAGATAGAAATCATGACTTAGTCGATAACGAGCGCAAACCGAAAGAACTTCTATGAATATTTCTCTTTGAAAAAATGTCAAATTCAATATAAAAAGGGCATGTAACTTGTTTTTTCTTGGATACTCAGTTTTCTTACTATTGATTCCAATTTTTTTTTTTCCAAACTGATCATTCGACTTCGAAATAATTATAATCATTATCACTTTACTTAAAAACCAAAAATTAATTATTAGACTCCATAATAATAAAAACCGAAATCATTTTCCCGAATACTACTAACTCATTATCCGTGGTTTAATATCATAATAATCAAAGTAAAAAAAAATATCCAAACGTTCCTTAAACAGTTAAACTCATGACATTTAAATTATTTAAAAATGTATCGAACATAAACTTACCGTTTGATCCAAACTGTATGTAGCATGGTTGTATTTTGGCAGGTAACGCACTAACGCAGTCACTTCCGCAACTCATGGACCCAAAACCCATTTGTTTTATTAGGTCATGTTTATGGGACGACTGCAAGTCTCACCCTGTTTCACTACCACATACTTCTCCACAAATATAAAAAAAATTATAAATTTTAATATATATATATATATATATATATATATATATATATATATATATATATATATATATATATATATATATATATATATATATATATATATATATATATATATATATATATATATATATATATATATATATATATATATATATATATATATATATATATATAGACTTAAGATCTTTTGAGAACCAACTTCATCCCGAGAACCCGAGAACTCCCAACTCTTTTTGGATCAATCTTATATCCCCAAACCGATATTTTTTTTCAAAAAACCGACTCCATAGGCCTCTTAGACGCTCAAAATGGGGTCGGGTCGCTGAAAAAATTTTACGAAAAAACGACTTTTTTTTTTTGAAAAAGTTTGCACATGTGCAAAAAAAAAAAAGTTTGCACATGTGCAAACTTTTTTATAAGTACCATTTTTTCAAGTTTTTTTTATGGATGTCTTTTTAACATATATTTAAACCGTTCTATAAAAAAAATTTGAAAAAAAGTGTACGTATAAAAAGTTTGCACATGTGCAAATTTTTTTTTTTGCACATGTGCAAATTTTTGTTTTTGCACATGTGCAAATTTTTTTCAAAAAAAAAAAGTCGTTTTTTTTCGGAATTTTTTTTCCGAAAATGCTTAAATATGTGCGTTTTAGAGACATATGAGGTCGGTTTTTTGAAAAAAATATCGGTTTGGGAGTTCTCGGGGGACTTGTGGTTCTCAAAAGATCCTAACTCTCTCTCTCTCTCTCTCTCTCTCTATATATATATATATATATATATATATATATATATATATATATATATATATATATATATATATATATATATATATATATATATATATATATATATATATATATATATAATGATTTTACAAAATCTGTGTAACATGTTTTTTACTCATTTTATATAACAAAAGTATTAGTCGTTATTATTTTGTATAAATTGATAAATAGCTATGAATTGATTACATTGAATTATTAAAAAGGTTACTTGCACGAAATAATTAAGACGACAAAAGCATTATTATTATTTTCTTCCAACCATATTATAAAATATTCAACATTTTTTTTTCCAGAAAAAGCAAATAAATTTTCTACCACATGTTAAGGCCATCCGGTGTGCAAGCCCGACGCCCCACCCCGACGATGCGACCCCCGCAGTGAACACCGCCCCCCCCCCCCCTGCGACGTCGCATTTTGTGAAGCCCGCACGAGGTCCAAGCGTCGTGCGACATGTTTGTGTGTTTGTGTTTTTGACCGTTTTCAAACGGCTAGTTTGATAATGTTTTTTTTAATTTTCAAATACCTCTATATATCCACATCTCACACATTTCTCACATACACATCAATACACACACATATATTCAATTATCAAAAAATGGCTGGTGTGGAAAATGGAAACCGTAATCGGCAATGGACTCAACAAGAAGAGGTAGCATTAGCGAGGGCCTGGGTCATCCAAACTGAAGATCCCAATGTCAGGAGTTACGCTCATGGTTTCTGGGTACGTGTTGCGGAATCGTTTCACACAATTTTGGACGTAAATCAATATAGGAGTAAAGATCAACTTTGTTTCAAATGGAGGAATTTGTCATTCAAAGTGTATAACTTTGAACAAATTATGAAGGCGAACCGCCACGAGAGGGTCACCGACGAGCATATCCTTTCCCAATCGTTGGAAAAGTATCGAGCGATGCACAACAGCGATTTCGCGCACATGGATGCTTGGAATGTCATGAAAAATGTACCTCGTTTTTGTCATCATTAGGTTTTAATTTTCGTATTTTAGGTTTTCATTTATCATATCTCATGTTTTAAGTTATCGTATCTAGGATTTTAATTATCGTATTTTGTGTTTTAATTTATCGTATTTTAGATTTTTAAATGAAGTATTTTATTTTGAAGAAGTATTTTATGTTTTAATTTATGAAATTATTTGTTGTGTTTTAATTTTAATTTAAATTTAGTTTTTAAATTAAAAAATGAGAGGAAATGAGAGGTAGTGAGAAGTGACCATTTCCGGGGGTAATGGGAGGAGAGAGAAATGCTGACTGGATGCTGAGGTGGCAGACAAAAAATGAGAGGAGGAGAGAGGGCACTCCTGATGGCCTTATAATTATTTCATTGAAGAACGATGCAGAACTTTAGAGTTCTTTCTTTCTTTTTACTATTACTGGACAAAATATTGTATATTTGGAATTTGTTTGATCGGATCGAATAAACTGTCTTATGAGAGTCTTATCCTTACATTCAAACAAGCAATTTTCGTAATATTCGTCAATTTTAATAAAATTTATCTATTGTAACAGAAGAGGTTGCAAGGAAAAAATGACAAATATGTAAAAGGTTGACCCGTTTAATAAATTAAACCATGTTATTAATCTAACCAATTTCCAAATTATATAAAAATAAACATCAATATATAAAAAAGGTCTCTCAAAGACAAAAATATAGCAAAACAATTTAAAAATAATTAAAAAATATATTTTCTAACGTTTTTCATTAATAATAGTTAAATATACATATAACTATACCAATACAAAAATCCATTAATTAACAAAAATCTTCTAGCTGTTTTAAATGTAAAATAATTGATAACATTATCAAGAACAATTTTGTCTAACATATATTTCCTATGTATAAGATAGTCAAATCAACATTTTCTGTGATTCACAAGAAATATTATTTGAATGTACATTAGATACATTATCATTTGAAAAAGTAGTTGCAAACGTTATACAAAATTTTTAAGTTCATTTTCATATAAAGACTTAAAAATTTTTGAATCATATAAAATCCAAAAATGCTTTCAAAATTTTTAGTTGTTCAAATATATTATATAATGAAATAATTGTCATATTCACAACAACCTAATGAACCTTAAAATGCTATTCGACAGATTGTATTTCTTCTTCATTATTAGTTTCGTCAATTTTTTTTCCTATTAATACATTGTCTTATTGGAAAGTGCCATATCACTAACTGTAACGTTAAAACTATAACAAACACATGACATGTATAAAACATTATGACTAATTTCAAGTAATCATTTTATAACACATTGATGTTTTTTTTTATATTAGAATCGTTATCATAACATTGAGACCTCTTATATCATTCACATGAATATGTAGTCATTTCAATGCGTCTAACAATTCATTAAAAAGTATCAACCCGAAGCATCAACAACTTGTATTTTGTTAGAAGACAAATATATACATATATATTAATTATATTAGGCATAAATTTTTTGGGCCCCTTAAGACGATGGGCTTGAGCAATCGCCAATGCCGTCCATCGTCTGAACCCGGGCCTAACCGTACAAATTAGTAATTTAACTCATTAAGCTCGTTAACTAAAAAAATACCCCCGTAAACTTGCTGTGTTTTAGATTATTTGGACCAAACATCAATATAGACAAACTTTGACATTCATACTGCAAACCAACACGCGTTTTCCTCCTGATATACAGAACCAATTTTTCTTGAATATTTCAAATTTTATAATTGTAATACATTTCAATTATGTGATTTCGGTCTGACAAACATGTTTTAATACAGTATTTGAACCTGTTTTCGAGTGTTTGTTGTTTTGCGAAAATAATTATAGGAAGAAAGGGGAGTGGGGGTACAATGGGGCAAGCTATCGAAACAGAAAGAAAGGAGAGAATGAAGAACAGAGGAAAACGTGTGGGTGTGATGCATCATATCATATCATCATATATCATATCATAATATATAGAAAAATAGAAAAAAGTAAATTGAATGAATAAAAATTGTCATTTTGTTGGGACAACAGCCTGGGTTTTATGTCTTGTCCAAATTCGAGGGGCCCTCTCAATTATCACTAAACTTTAGGGTCTTCTACCATAATTTCTTCATTTTATATAGTACAATATGATAATAATGTATTTTCAATCTATTCATTTTTAAAAATGGTTGAAAATTATATTAGATTGATATGTGTTGGGAATTTTGCACTACAAAGTCTACAATGTCTCTAACAAGAAGATGCAAATACAAATACAAACGAAACGAAGGAAAGTAGAATGCTTTTGGGCATAAATAATATAGGAATATTCATGAAAATGACTATTTTTGAATATAGCTATAACAAATTGATCATTTATGAAGGGTGATTCTATCCGCACCCCCTCCCCAAAAGCAAATTACACATACAAAATTACTGTGTACCCTTATGAATGTGTGTGTTGGAGGGGTACATATAACACAATCCTTAGAAAATAAAAAAAATGACAATCATGTTGAACACCTTGCTAGTTTTGAACTAATAATAGAATTGTGACCTCCATAATTGATGCATTCCCTATTCATTTTGGAACGACATAAATTTTAATATAGCAACATTTTAGGAAAAAAAAGTAACAACATAGATGTGATAGCAACGGTTGAATTATGTCACCAACCAATTCGGTTTAATTTAGGGTGGTGGTAAATGAACATTCATAAGATGGAACATGTTTGTGTATGTATGATTCACCGTCATGTGAGTGACATGATGTTCCTTTAAAACAATCATTTAATTTTAAACCATCCTATTTAAAGCTCTAAAATTTTCATTTTATTCTGATTAATATCGAAACTCATTTCCTCGATTTTCTATATGCATTTTGAAAGTTAGAGAACAAGATAAAGACTTTTTTTTAATGGTTGACACAACATGAAATAAGCTCTTCACATATCTACCATATTTTTTGAAACATTTCGATCGATTATGTCATTTCTAGACACTATGGAAGATTTTTTTTTCTAATAACAAGTAACAAGTTCGAAACTCACAGAAACAAGTTTAAAACTCATAGTGAATCCTATTTTTTCTTACTTTAACCGTTATTTTGGTGTACATGTGTTATGTAGGCCTTAAAAGTTTATATAACATATTTTGGGACACTATACAAGCAAAACAATTAACTTTATAACAAGTTGAAACTCATAGGAACTCTTGAACAATCTCCAAACTTATAAGAACCCAGGAACAAATTTGGAACTTATAGGATTTTTTTTCTTTCATATATCTTAGAAATATTGCTTTGAAGACATGTCTTGTCAAAGTACATCTTTGGAAGTTATAAAAAAAGAATCTGATATGAAATATTTAGATGGTCGGATTGTTATTTTTTTGTTGATGTCGTGTTCATAAAAATTTTCTAGTTGTTTTTACTCGAGTTACCATCAAACCATTAAGGAAAACACCCAAGTAACAATGAGTTACAAGTGTACGTATCACAACACTGGGTGGCGATTGAGGATAGATGATTCTTATTTATGGATCGCTACCGGAAATCCTCAAAAAGAACATGAATGCCTAATCAATAATCTATTAAATGAGTTGAAGTAGGAGATGAGTTGTATGAAAAGACCACATAAGATAACATTCTTTACTACTACTAAGCACATAGAGTTGAATATGGCGATTAGTAGCTAATCGACATCATTCATCTAACATGGTGCATGGAGACTACCATAACAATAGATGATATATCTATCAATAATTGAAGCCTAGAAAACATCCACAGACTTTGTTGTTAGCTGAATCACATTAGTTCGAAACATCCATGAGTAAGTTCTACCTTTTGGTATGATAATAACTAGACTAGTTTTGCATTTGCTTTGCCATCAACCAAAGAGGTAGATTTCCATTTCTAGTTTTTTTTCCGGATATAATGGTAGTTGTTTATGAAATATACTGGTTATATGTAACTTAATTTTGTTATTAAATAAATTTATGAATTGATGAATGTCTACCAAACATATCATATGAGAGTACTGTTAATGAAACCTTCAATGATTTATATGTTTGGTATATTTATAGGTGTCCTTTTTAGTAAATACTATGTAATCTGGCATCATATTTGTATAAAATGTGCTATTTTATAACGAACTCTAATTCCTTCACTCTTTTCCAAAAATGATAGAAGATAATAACTTATAATGTATCAAATAACCTCTCTTGACTGTAATTACTTGACCCCTTTCCAAATGCCACCATTGTTTGTTTCACATTTAACTCTTCTTTTTTCCCAACCACAACATTAGTATGGATACTCATGGGTCTGAAACCGAACCCAAAAATACCAAACCCGAGATTGCCAAAGTCGTGGAGCCGAAGAACGAATAAAAAGGGCATGTTAGTCTCAATCCGGTTATGGTTCTGGTCCGTTTCAGTTCTATGCCTAATTTTATTTGTTAAAGATGATATCGGTTCCAAAACTCGACCAGAACCAGAAAAGCTGAATCCAAATAACATTAAGTGCTAGAACTAAGAATCGAAGCGCATACCCTATTCGGTTCCAATTTGGTTTGGGTTCTGATTTCAGTTTGATTCTTTGATTCTTTTGCTCATCCCTAAACATTAGAATAGGAATTAAGTCCTCTATTATCACCGAGTGCTCTTTCATTGTTAAATTTACGTATATCCATTTTCGGGTTACCACTTTGTCATGTTTAATATTTTTCATTTGGGCTTTAGTCATAAAAGTCCTTAAGTTTGTCGTAAATGTTCGGTTTTGTCCTTTTATATCCATTAAAGCCCAAAATTTGCAAACTTTTTCTATCTTTGCCCCTAAAACCTGTGATAGCAGGTTTCCAGGTAACATTGAAATTATTTTCACATAAGAGTCCTTATGTTTGCAATTTTTTTTACGTTTTTACCATGAAATTAATTTCACATAGAAGTCCTTAAGTTTTTTGAAAATGTTTGGTTTTGTCCTCCGCCACCGCTACCACCCACCACCGCCACCACCCACAACCCACCACAACCATCACTTCCACTGCAGTGGTGGGTGGGTGGTGGCGGTGTTGAAGGACAAAATCGAACATTTTCGAAAAACTCAATGACTTCTATACGAAAATACTTTCAAGGTAACCTGGAAACCTGTTATCACATGTTTTAGGGACAAAGATGAAAAAAAGTTTACAAAATTTGGCTTTAGTTGATATAAAATCCATAGAAAGACAAAACCGAACATTTACGAAAAAGTTAAGAACTTCTATGTACAAAAGCCCTTTTCATTTTGTTCGAATCTTGCTAACGAACACCTATTTCATTCCTGTAAAACTGAACACCTAACATTTTCCCTGCTTTTGACCTCCTACAAGTAATGAAAACGTCAATCTACTATACCAGAGGTTGCACAACAGTCCCATAGTTCATGAACCCCCATAGATTGTGAAAAATTCGTAACAAAAAACATACGGGACAATCTTTACATTTTCGAAGAACTGGAATTACACGGTAAGATACGAGGATCAAGATGATCAAATTCATTTCCTTCTTTCTACAAAAGTCCAACATTTATGGATCCTTGATTACCCTGCTTAACCATGACAATTCAATTAAATCAAAACAAGCCTACTGAAACCAAAACGAGACTTGCCTTTGTTACATCAACAATTACCCCGATGGCAATAATAAAACCATCAATCTCCTCCTGTCCGTCAATGACAAAACAACCCGATCACCAATTAATTGAATATCATTAGCCGGTCTCATGATAATAATTCGGTCAAGCATTGAATTTGCCATGAAACCTACTCTATTCTTGAACTACGAAATCTAAAACAACAAAAATAAATCTAAGTTACTTTTTCTCATAATTAACCCAATCTAAAATGAATTTTGATTTAATAACCCATAATGAATATCATTATCTAGTCATTGTTGTTAACAAGTCACGTCCATCATTTTATAAAAGTAACTTTTAGCAAGTTTGTACTGAAGTGACATTTCGCACAAACTCTCATACCGATACAAATATGATGGTAAAAGAATGATTTGATTAAAAGTTGTTTAGAAATATATTAAACCTGAAAATTAGAAGTAAGAGTGATAGATGGGAACTACAGTTGATCCTCTGCAAGTGCACGCTTGGTTGGCTCCATGGCACACGCATCCAACTGTCCCTTTGGTCCTTTTGCTTTCCGCCTGTTGTCCTTTTTAATAAATCTGACCATTGATCGGGGAGGTATGGTATGCTATTCACCCATACCATATCTTCACTTGTACTCTAATAATTTCCATTCTTACACTGCTGATGCTCAACTTCCGCTTACAAATGCCTATTTTTTATATCAATGATTTGGGTCGTGTTCTTTTTTATTTGGGATAATCACAAAATTGACCATCCGAAATTTGGGAGTATGGAGAATAACTCATAATTTTTTGTTTTATCAAATGATAATCACCGTATCTGAAACGAGGCATTTTGAATTTTATTATAGGCTAACTTTATGTCATACTAATTATACATTTTGCTGACAGAACAGACAGTTGAGGTATAAATTTTGGATTTCGAACATAGGAAAAAAAAACATATTCCGAAATTTGAAAAACAATTCCAAAATCCGATTAACAAATTCAGAATTTCATGAAAATGAAACATAGCAAAATAGTAGTTACGATTACTCTAATATCGACTTTTAAGGGCAGAGAGAGCTTTCTTGAAAAATGTTTGTTGCAAATAAGAAAAAGATATACATTTTATATCATCGAATTCCGAAGTCTGGACCCGAAACCACTTAATACCTTATACAAGATAACCACCAAGTACCAAGTTGTTCTTTTTTAAGGAAACAACATGTTAATCTAATGATGTGTTGCACTTTGTGTATATTTATCTTATTTAATAATAAAAATTATTGTATACATATAAAAGTCGTAATCGTTGGCCTAACTAGATGCAATCAGTTAGCAAATTGCTTAAACCTACTTAACGTTTTCCAACGACCTAACAAAGACAACAGAAACCGGGTAATTGATCCTCGATTTTGGGAACCCAGTTTACCTGGTTTCGTGACCGTATCAAAGAAAAGAAAAATTCAAAACAAATTCCGGATATTTCAACCGAATACGTGACAACAAGTTGAGCATTTCAAGAGTATCCAGTGGAACTATATATGTATAATAATAATAGATTGTTAGTTTATTATAACAGGCAATATAATAATAGAGTAACATTTCTAAAGTTGTACTGCATATATCTTTCTGTGCAGATTAAGGCTGCTTCTTCATCCCATGTTACTTACCTTCACGTACCCTTGCTACAGTGGTCCTTCCTCATACCGTATCAATGTCCTTCCTACCTACCTACACCTCTATGTTCACGGGTAAAATCGTAATCATTCGTATGTTGTTCTACATATATTTATTATTCTTACGTTTGTCATATCACATCTTCCATTGATAGAGGTCATAAATTTAATAACAAGTCAAATGGGTTATCATTAAATCACGAGTCAAAAGTAGTCTGTCAACATTCTTTGTCACTTTCTAATGCTATTAGTATTTTAATTAAATTATAAAAGATATATATTAAAACGAATAATGTAAGTAATTGTGAATGAAATGGTTCAGGAGGTCATCGTAAATATTTGTGTGAATTTTGACATGTTTGATCAATGTAACGTGTTTGTGTTATAAAATTTAGTACTTTGTTCATTTTGTTTCGTTACCATTAAAATCAAACAACTAATGACATGTTTCCGATATAAATGAGTTGAAGTTAAGACATCTATCTGTAATTAGTCATTTAAAAAGGACACTACAGAATGTCTATAATACAATGCTCATAAATTTTATTGAAAGTCCATTGAAATTGTATACATGTTGATGAAACTTTTGTTACATCTCACTTGATAGCCTAGGTGAGAAAAAAACGGCACAATAAGGTCGAAATGACTTATAAAGGTAATTATGTTTCAAAACTGTTTAAAAAACATCATCCAAGTTTGGTCTGTTCAAAAAACACCATCCAAGTAAGACCTTTGTACAAAAAACACCATCCAAGTAAGGCTTTTGTACAAAAAACACCAATAAACTACATGTTTTGTTCAAATTTTACCCGATGGTAACCGGCTCTTGCAGGTTAAAGGATGACTTGGCCTAATATTTAGTGACATGGCATAATAACAGATGAACAGTTTAACCTGCAAGTGCCGGTTACCATAGGGTAAAATTTAAACAAAACATGTAGTTCGTTGGTGTTTTTTGTACAAAGGCCTTACTTGGATGGTGTTTTTTGTACAAAGGCTTTACTTGGATGGTGTTTTTTGAACAAACCAAACTTGGATGGTGTTTTTTGAACATTTTTGAAACATAATTACCCTTATAAGTCATTTTCCCTATGGGTTTATCTACCAACACGTTATAGTTCGTTTTTGTAATGTGTAAATAACGTATTAAATGTGAATACAATATTTGTTCCTAGTATATTAACTTTATAATTACTTTTAATAGAAGAATTTAAAATCTTTAAATTTTACAATACACCTTAGACGAGTTTCGTCCCGTATACCTATTTTATCTTCAAGTTTACAATTTTATTCATATGATCGTTTTAAGATAAAAGTATAATCATAGTCAACTTAATTTTTAAAAATTGAAATAAAACAATACTCATATGACATGCCTCTAAATTATCCCTTGAGAATCACAACTGCTTGAATGAAGTTACCTAAGGAATTCTTTTACAAGGGCCGTTTGTTCGTCGAAATTCGAGGGATTTATGGTAATTAGAATCTAATTTCTTCGAATTCCTGCGTTTGATTTAAGTTTTGTTTGAAGAAATTGAAATCAACTTTCATTAAAATTAATGGAATGAATTTCTTTGGTGGTTGGATGAAATTAATTCCCTTAGAAAATTGAATATGCAAGATTACCGTTATACTCATTCTATTACCTTTAAAATTGAAGCCCTCTATCACCAACCAGCACCGCCGCCACCACCCACTACAGCCATCGCCATCACCACCACCACTACCTACCAACACCGCCCACCACCCCTACTACCACCACCACAACCACCACTACCTACAACCACCACCCACCCACCACCACCACCACCATCATCGGCTACTACCACCATCATCACCACCACCACCACCGTCGCCAGCAACCACCACCGCCAACATCACTCAACGCCACCCATCACCACCACCCACCACTACTGCCACCCACCACCACCACCAACAACAACATCAATTTTTGAGGATATTCAGATCTCGAGCTACTGCTGGATAAGAAACAAAGCTAGGAAGAGTGTACTTGATTGGAGACGATGGACCTTTTCTCCATCCTTTGTGTCCACCACTGTTGACTCATGAACCCTTCTCCTTAAAGTCCAAGGGTTCCTTGTCTCCCTCCCTCGTTCACGTAGGGTGCTGCATATTATAGGCATATTTGCTTTCCTCTTATTCGTCCTAGTGTGAGAGTTTCGGATCCCATGGTATATCTTTGTTTACACCCCTCCCCCTTTTACTTGGGGCACTGCATTTTAGGCAGGTAATAATGCAGTTTTATATTAGATTATTTACACGTTATTTTACATGTTTTATTTAATTTATTCTTATAAAAAGACTAGATACACTCACTTTTGTTGGAAGTTGCTATGTATAGGAAAGGAATGAAATTACTGGGTTTAGAGTGGAAATTGGAACAAGGATATAGATGAAACGAAGAGGTAAGGATTCAGAAGTTCACGACGTGTAGGATGGAAGGTCGCTACGCTAAGAGGAGATGACACCGTAATTTGATTTCAATTTGAATTTCAAACTCGCAGAGATATCGAGATAAGTCTAAATTCGCGATGTGAAAGAGGGTATATGGCGACGCGAACTATGCGGTTTTGTAACTATAGATAGAGGTATTCAGACGACATTCCATAGCAATCCATCGATAATTCTCTGGATCTCAAAGCTCATCTTTGTTATTTTTCAGTTTTTTTGAGTAGTTTGGTTAAAATTGTTAGTTTTAGTTTTGTAGCTTTATTTAATCGGTTTTGTATTAATACTCGGTGTTAAGGGTATCCCGAATCTAGGGATTTCTTTGACCATTCGAGATTGAGTTTGGATCTCAGGAAGTATACGTGACTCCTGTAGTTCTTTCAGTTTGTATAGATTGGTTAGCTTGGTTTTGAACAATTGTTCGTTTTTTTGTTTTCAATAAACGAAGATTCTTTGGTTTCATGTTGTTTTGGATCTGTGATCAGATATGTGTTTGATTTGATGTTTGAGTTTTGGTTTGTTTTTTAGTGTTAAGTAATTGTCCTACTATAGAGTGATACTATAGACGAGTTATTATCGACATAAAGTGCTAACCACACACTTCTTGGTTCGACCCTTACTTACCCTAACTAATGGAGGAGTGAGGTTTACTTATTTTTGACCGCATCAACGATTGCACACGTCAGCAGTTCGAGGCTCTTCCTGTTCCATATGGTGCGACGACCACAATCAGTGACCTAGGTATCTTTCAATATTCCCTCCCCTAGTCACATGGGGTGCTGCATTACGACATACTGGCCCTCCTCCTATTCCTTTTGGAGTGTGGGTTTCCCCCAGTTAATTGGGGTGCTGCATATCAGGAAGATTTTGTTCTCCTCTTATTCCATTGGTGTGAGTTCTATTCTCTTTTGATTTGGGTATTTGTTATACCTCCCTCCCCTAGTCACATGGGGTGTTGCATCTTGGGAGATGTCTCTTCCTCATATTCATCTGGAGTGGCTTTCCCTTCTCACATTCATTTGGGGTGCTGCATATCAGGCATATTGGTTCTCCTTTTGTTCGACATAGTGTGAGATCCCCCGACTTCGGTTTCTTCTACTTTGCTTCCCTAATTAGTGGGGCCATCGCCTCTCGACTAGCGCTTCCTACTACTAGTCTCCTGGATCTGGACTCTTCTCCTGGCTTCCGTAGTTTCCCATTAGGATAGCTGAATTAAGACACGGCTTCCACGTAGCGTCTAGTTTCTCGTCCGATGTGGGACATCAAGCCCCACTTCAACTTGCCCCTCCCATTACAGTTTTTGGCTCGTTAGTGCCCCCAGTTTTTCTTGCTCGTTGCTGTCAGCTGTGGCATCCCATGCCTTTTAGACACTATCACCATAGAGTTTTTTTGATGTTCCGCTTAACGATTATAATGTACTTTCAGTTGTTCATGATTTGTCCTTTTTTGCCATTTGTCTCTCGATGATGTAAAAAACCTGTTTTTTGCTAGCTTCTTGCTAGCCTTTACTAATAATATTCCTTTTTGCTGTTAAATCAAATAGCCTTAATAATCTTGGTTTTCTTAAACACATTTCACGTATATATATTGTCTTCTTTATTATCAGACGACTCCAAAATTTATCATTCAACCTAACTTTCATTTTATTTTATTTTTCTAATTTGGAAACATGCATATACAACATATCATTCATCTCCACTCTATTTCTTTTCTATCATTATTTTCCTTCATTTTCTTTTCTTTTCCTTAGTAAACTTGGACCACGACCTTAGAGATACAAGGAAGTGTTCTTCAAATGCAATAAATGTCTAAAATGGGTTTGTCTCGCCACCAAAGTCCACAATTGCCAATGGCCTATTGGTCAAGTGGTAAAAGTGTCACCCTCCCTCTTTGAGGTTGAGGGTTCAAGTCTCGTAAGAGACATAAGTGAATTCAGGAGTAGTTTAGGAGTAGGACTAGGATAAATTCGCCGTTCCAAAAATAAACCAAAGTCCACAATCACCGCCACAAAGCTACCCTCGCCACTCACCACCACTTCCACCAAACCTTCTCCTTCGTTCTCCCCGGTGATTTCACCATCGTCTTTACCATGTGATGTTTATAAAAGTTTTTTTATTCATTAAAATACAACTAAGCAATTAAAGAATTTAGAACGCTGTCCTACGCTATCCAACTCTAGTTGCAGGTTAACATGCACAAATTGACATGCATAAATTGATCATATTTTAAAATGTAATTGTATATTTTTATATTAATAACTATTGTTGTAAATAAATATTAACTCTTATGTTTATAAGAATAATTGGCAGTTTATAAAAAGAGATCAATCACCCATTATTTTTTTACAGCACCTATCAAAGTAACATGATATCACTATCTCACTCACTAAAGTATTCTGTGTTATAAGTAGTTCTCTTTCTAACTCACAAACTCGCCTCCTTTTGCTCTCTCTCTCACTCTCTCTCTCTATCTCTCTCTTTCTCTCTCTCTCTCTCTCTCTCTCTCTCTCTCTCTCTCTCTATATATATATATATATATATATATATATATATATATATATATATATATATATATATATATATATATATATATATATATATATATATATATATTCTTATGATGAAGGTAGAAGATGAATATGCATAGTATACAAGTCCTTGCTATGTTTTTCCACAGCTTTCTTGAACTTTTGAAATTTACGTATGTAATCGGATCTGATTACTTATGATGTTATTAAAAAGCTCAAGAAAGCTGTGGGAAGACATGGCGATTTATGGACTTAATTCTTCAAAGTTCATGCTGATTAGTGGATTCCTAGATACGTATATGTTGGATTTCACTTACAATTGCGTTATTAAGTCTTCAAGTTAGGTCTCCAGTTACAGTGATGTGTCCAGAAATGGCGGAGGCACGGTGGCTCCGGCAATACCGTATGGTTTCCGAAACGACTATATTTCTGTAAGTTTGTTATCTACTTATTCACTAAAGTAGACGCATTAATGAGTATCGTTATTTCAATTCTCCGAATATGATGCGTGTTTTAGCGGTATCCTCGGGCGTTTGAAGACAGTGGAGGAGCAATAAAGCACCGGAGGAGGACGTACTAGTGGAAGGCAGTCGAGGCAGCGTAGCAGATCCACAAGGAAAGAAGGAGCTGACTATGGTAATTATTAGGGTTTTGAATTGGAACGGTGTTTAAAAGTTTTCGATTAGATCTCATCGCTAGATCTGTTAGTTTTAACTTTACTTCTAATTATCTCGCCCAATTATACGATACGTTGTATTCATCTCAGCCACCACGCGATTATGTCTGTTAGTGTCATCGGGAGTTTGAGATGAGCAATGAAGCACCGGAGAGGACGGTCAAGTGGAAGACGGTTGAAACGGCGGAGTAGAACCACCATGAGAGGCGGAGCTGGCTATACCGATTACTAAGGTTTCGAAGTTGAACGGTGTCTAAATTCTCCAATCAGATTTGTTTCAATTTTTCTTTCAATCCTCTTACTCAATTTTAACGGTAGTATATCTGCATTTGCTTCACTGCACTTGTGGCGGACCACGGCGGCTATTTACATTATTTAATTATTTAATTATTTATCATCAATAATGCATTTATAATTACTAATTAACTTGCTTCTATGATTGTTATTTCTTTTAGCTGAGCTGTTGAAGAGCGTGGACCACCGGTGCACCGGGGGGACCGACTAACGAATGCGATGGTATCAAACATTTAACCAATTATTTTCAAGCTTATCTTTCACATTGTTTAACATCATATTTTCGTTTATTAAAAAGAAGAGTTTATTGTGATAAAAGGAAATTGATTTAAAGAAATGTATGTGTGGTGGTTTATAGAAAGGGGGAGCCCATATAAGCCAGAAAGGCAGAACAGGGGAATCACGAGGTGTCAATAAAGATGGGAAGTTATAAGTTAAGGACAGACAGAAGCATAACATGTTATGGAGCGTACTAAGGTACAACCTTAGAATGCACCCAAGCTGTTACCACAATATACGTCTGCATGCATGTACTTCCACTCAATGGATGTTTTTTCCCTCACGCCTTTTCTTCTTTACTATTTTATCATATTAACGTGGTAAATTACTTCTTCAGCAAGTGAGGAAAAAGGTTATTTTTTTTTTTTTCGTATTAAACTTTCATACATATATAATTGACCTGTCAGTTAGTAGTTAGTAACATCAACAAGAAAATAATTAATGTTTTTGTTTAGAGCATTATTGTTTAAACTTATCTGTTATTGATTAGCAATAAATACAAAATATCGATGATTTTCTTTTTTAGGAGACAAAGCAATACATGTACCATCACATCCCGTTAGAAAAAGAACATGGGTGGTGTCTAGGCATGCTCAAAAAAACCGGTCGGACCAGACCGGACCGGCTAAGAACCGGAACCGGCACCGGACCGAACCGTTATACATTTTGTTGGTCCGGTTTCCGGTTTTACGTTTTGTGCTTCGACGGTTCCCGGTTCTTCCGGTTCGGTTCCACCCGGTTCCTAAAAAATAACCGGACCCGGACCGGTTTTACGGTATATTATTTTTTGGATTTTTTTAACGATTTAATACCTTTTTTAATTATCTAGACATTCAGGTTACTTCTCAAAAAATAAAACTCAACATAACCATATGTCTATTACGTGTGAATGTAAATAAACATGGATAACATATTAAAATTTAGCTAACGTCTCATGATCGCTTTATTAAATATGATCCGATTGCTTTTATTAAAAAAACTAACATAACAATCTAATTCCCAAAGCCCATCCTAAATATACGTAAACCCTTACAGTCGGCTCTTATATTCAATCACGGCTGCACGGCAGATTCCACCAAAATTTATCGCAAAGTCCAGTCAAAAAAATTCTACTAAAACTTGATTCTCCAATATAATTTTTCAACATAATGGTGATAGAGATTCCTGCACCTATGGATGAATCTCAAAATCAAGTAAGTTAAAAAAAATTATGTTTGATGTTGTAAATTTTGTTTGATCACTATAATTGAGTTATGATTAATTTATGAATGTAATCGTTTCCATTGCTTTTGAATGATTATGTATCAATTTTTATTGAATTGATGTTGAATGATGTTGTAATTTTGATAATTTGATTCCATTATGTATGTTGGATTGTCATTGTTCTTGAATTATGATTCATAAGTAACTCTTTTTTTGTAACGTAGGATGACGATGTGATTGTTGAACCCACCCCTAATCATGTTATTATTGATGATGATGATTCCGTCAAGGGAAAAAATGATGATATACCATTGCCAAAGAAAACTAAAAGAAAACGAGCACGCCCAAAACCAAAAGCAAAATGTTGGATCACATTTGAGGAGGTTTGGCTAGGATGGAGTCAAAATCAAGCACGGTAAATGTAAGTTTTGTCATAGTATCCTTAGAGCCGATGTAAACAAAAATGGAACCTCTAGTTTTGTAGACAAAATCGACTTCAATAAATAATCGATTAACTTCAAGATCGAAGTATAAAACCCAAATATCACGATAATGATTCAACGGAATATAAAACTATTGAATAATCAACCATTTGGATCAACACATCTTTCATCTTTACTTGCCAGAGAGGGAATCTTGTGTTTCTGTCAAGTAAAGGAATATCGTACTTCATCGATGACATGGTTGAAAATAGTTTTTACGAATCGTTATCGGAAAACCCGGATTGCTCTGATACCAATTGTAGACAAAATCGACTTCAATAAATAATCGATTAACTTCAAGATCGAAGTATAAAACTCAAATATCACGATAATGATTCAACGGAATATAAACTATTGAATAATCAACCAAGAATAGATCGAACGGTAAAAAGAAAGAACACAGGATATTTACGTGGAAAACCCAAATCGGGAAAAACCACGGGCGGAGGAAGCCGAGAACCAATTCACTATATTTTGTGGTGTTTACAAAATATTTGAAGAATATAAAAATACAAAGAGTTTATAAAACTCTTATGTATTTACAAGAGAAGAAATTGGATTTGAGAGATGTGTTTTGATGTTTTTGGTGTGGTTTGCATCAATGATCTTCTAACCTATTTATACTAAAATTTCTACATGCCATTTAAGAAAAAATGGCTCATATGTTGAATTCTTTACAAGCCACATTTGAAAATTGATTAGCAGCCATTTGAAAATAAATGTTGCAGCCTTTGAATAAAAGATTGTTGAATTTTGAAGACATATTCTTCAATCTCCACCTTGACTTCAAAATGGAACAAAACTTGTATACCCATTTGGTAAAACCAACAACTCTTCAAACTTCAAAACTCCATAAGAAATTGCAATCACCATATAGAGAAAAATTGATCCTGAAAAATGAAATACTTCCTCCACCACGAGCCTAATCAGGCTCAAATGCGATCAGAAACACCCACCAAATCCAAACATGTTTTGAACTTGGCTATTGGAAGACTTTTAGTGAACATATCAGCAAGATTATCATTGGTGCTGATCTTGTTTACTGTAATTTCGCCTTTAGCAATAACATCTCTGATGAAGTGATAACGAACATCAATATGCTTCGTTCGATCATGGAACATTTGATCCTTTGTCAGAAATATTGCACTTTGATTGTCACAAAAAACAGTTTTAACGGATAACTTGTTTGAAAGCTCACCTATCAACCGTTTTAACCAGAGGGATTCTTTCACTGCTTCCATAGTAGCCATGTATTCGGCTTCGGTGGTGGATAACGCTACGGTGGACTGTAACTGCGCTTTCCAGCTAATTGCGCAATCACCCAAAGTAAACACGTACCCTGTAATTGATCGTCTTTTATCCAAGTCCTTTGCATAATCGGAATCCACATAACCAAGTACTCCACTATCGGTTTTTCCAAACCGTAGACATAAAGAGGAAGTACCTCGCAAGTACCGAAAAATCCATTTAACAGCAGCCCAATGCTGTTTTCCTGGATTCGCCATGTATCTGCTTACCATGCTTACCGCATATGACAAATCTGGACGTGTACAAATCATAGCATACATAAGAGATCCTACAGCGCTGGAGTATGGTACCTTTGCCATGTATGCTATATCTTCTTCGGTGGTAGGACTTAAGGCGGATGATAGCTTGAAGTGGGCTGCGAAAGGAGTGCTGACTTCTTTTGCGTCATGCATATTGAAACGGTGCAGAACCTTCTCAATGTAGCTTTGTTGAGAAAGGTATAGATTTCTTGCACTACGGTCTCGCACTATTTCCATTCCTAGAATTTTCTTGGCAGCACCCAAGTCCTTCATATCGAACTCAGCATTCAACTGGTCTTTTATCTTTTGAATCTCCTTTATATTCTTCGCTGCAATTAACATGTCATCCACGTATAAAAGTAGATAGACCATTGAACCATCGTCACACTTCTTGTAGTAAACGCAGCTGTCGTTGGTGCACCTTTTCAGCTTGTGACTGGTGTCATAAATGAGTCAAACCTTTTATACCATTGTCGCGGAGATTGCTTGAGGCCATAAAGAGACTTCTTCAATTTGCACACGTAGCTTTCCTTGCCAGGAGCTACAAAACCTTCAGGTTGTTGCATATATATCTCTTCCTTAAGCACACCATTTAAGAATGCTGTAGTAACATCAAGTTGCTCTAACTCATAGACATGAGAGGCAACTAATCCCAACAAGACACGTATTGACGTGTGTTTCACAACCGGAGAGAAAATGTCGGTATAATCGATACCTGGGATTTGACTGTAGCCCTTGGCTACTAAACGAGCTTTATATCTTGGTTTGTCACCAGGGTGGATAGCCTCCTTCAACTTGTAGAGCCATTTGCACTTAACTGTCTTCTTACCCTTTGGAGCTGGAACGAGATCCCATGTGCCATTTTTCTGAAGAGATTCCATCTCCTCGTGCATGGCAACCATCCACTTATTATAATGTTTGGATTGAATGGCTTCGTTGTAGCTTGTGGGCTCTAGAACAGACTCAACTTCATTGGCAACTGTAAGTGCATAAGCGACAGAATTGGCTTAAACATACCTCTTTGGAGGTACAATCTGTCTGCGAGGTCTATCTCTTGCAATGGAGGGACTGTGAGGTTGGCTTGGAGCTTCGGCTGGCTCATGAGAAGAGGAATGTTGATTATTCGAGGGTTGAGAAACCTCGACACCTTCATGAGACTGGTCCTCGAAAGATGAATTTAAAGGAAGCTCCACCTCCACTCGAACTTTGTCTTTTTCCGAATTTTCATTTTCTCTGGTCTGAATGTTGGAGACAGGATGAAGCATGGCTTTTTCATCGAAGGTCACATCTCTTGATGTAATGACCTTCATAAGCTCTGGGCTCCACAATTTGAAACCTTTAACTCCTGTCTTGTATCCAATAAAAATGCACTTAATGGCTCTTGGTTCTAATTTGCCATTATCAACCCGTGCATATGCTGGACATCCAAACGGTATTAATTTTGTGTAGTCAGCAGGCTTACCAGACCATAACTCAAACGGAGTCTTCTTTCCAATAGTACGTGAGGGGGAGCGGTTGATAATATAGCATGCAGTGGAAGCTGCTTCGGCCCAAAAAGACTTTGGTAGCTTCGAGTGAGTGAGCATGCATCGGACCTTCTCCATGATGGTGCGGTTCATTCTTTCCGCAACGCCGTTCTGCTGTGGTGTGTGGACTACAGTGCGATGACGTGTAATCCCTTCTTTACGGCAATAGGAGTTGAATTCTTCTGAGCAGAATTCCAGTCCGTTATCGGTACGAAGGTATTTTACTTCAAAACCGGATTGTTTTTCAACTAACACTTTCCAATCCCTAAAGGTTGAAAATACTTCTCCCTTTGTCTTTAAGAAGAACGACCATACCTTCCTGGAGAAGTCGTCAATAATAGTGAGCATATAAGAGGCTCCACCTTTCGATGTAACCTTTGCCGGTCCCCATAAATCCGAGTGTATGTAGTCGAGTGGTCCTTTTGTCGTATGTTTGCCACTGATAAAACTTACTCGCTTCTGCTTTCCGAACACACAATCTTCACAGAATTCAAGTTCGGTTGATTTGTGCTCCCCGAGCAACCCCCTTCGACTTAGTTCATTCATACCATGGTATGACATGTGAGCGAGCCTGAGGTGCCATAGACGAGAGCGATCAACGTTGGAGAGGGATTTAGAACATACCGAGACTTCGCCAGAGATAACTTGCCCATCCATAATGTAAAGGTTTGCGGATTTTCTAACTCCTCGGAT
Source organism: Cichorium intybus (assembly GCA_023525715.1). NCBI lineage: Eukaryota > Viridiplantae > Streptophyta > Magnoliopsida > Asterales > Asteraceae > Cichorium > Cichorium intybus. The sequence continues at coordinate 18,671,730 of CM042013.1, read as the reverse complement.
GACCACAGAACCTTCCTTGAAAATATGGAGTTTCCCGTCTTTGCCAACAAACTCGTAACCTTTCTTCTCGAAAGTACCGAGACTTAGTAAATTTCGCCTAAGACCGGATACGTGCTTCACATCTTGAATCGTTCGAACAACGCCATCGAACATGCGGAACCTGAGTGTACCCCGTCCAATAATACGACACGAAGTGTCGTTACCCATTAGAACGTGGCCTTCGTTAACCTTTTCATATGAATGAAAAACGCTTCGGTTGGAGCTCATATGAAAAGTACACGCTGAATCAAGTACCCACTCACTCGTGGTTATTAAATCGTAGTCCGAAACGGATAGAAGCTCGCCATCGGAACCAGTTTCGGCAACATCGGCTTCAACGGTGTTATTGGTTGTTTTTCCCTTTGCGATTGCCTTCGTTTTCTCCTTGTTCTTTAACTTGAAACATTCATCGATCAGATGTCCCTTCTTGTGGCAATAATTGCAATATTTGCGATTGGCTTTGGACTTAGATCTAGATCGGTTTTGTGAAGAGCTACCTCTCTCGTTAGGTCTCCCTCTGATGTTAAGACCTTCGGCTTTAGAATCGCTGCTACTGTTCCCAACTATCTGCTTCATCTTTTCCTTTGAATCAAGAGTAGTCATTACCTCGTCAAGGACAAGAGTGTCCCAAGAATAGATAATGATGTCACGAAAGTGATCGTAGGAGTCTGGGAGAGAAGATAATAAAAATAACGCCAAGTCTTCATCTTCGTATTTGACGTCCATATTCTCCAGATTTCCTACAAGCTCTTTAAAGGTAGAGAGGTGATCAGACAAAGAACTACCTTCACTCATCTTTAGGTTAAAAAGTCGTTGCTTCAAGTGTAGCTTGTTGGGCAAGCTTTTCGTCATAAGTAGCTGCTCTAGTTTTAGCCAGAGAGCCGCTGCGGATGTCTCTTTCAACACATCTTGGAGAACGTCGTTAGATTGATGCAAACGGATCTGCGACGACGCCTTCAGATCTTTCATCTCCTTTTCCCCAGTCGACCAAGTTGCCGGCATTTTCTCCATTCCTAATAGTGCTTTGTGGAGATCCATTTGGATCAACACATCTTTCATCTTTACTTGCCAGAGAGGGAATCTTGTGTTTCTGTCAAGTAAAGGAATATCGTACTTCATCGATGACATGGTTGAAAATAGTTTTTACGAATCGTTATCGGAAAACCCGGATTGCTCTGATACCAATTGTAGACAAAATCGACTTCAATAAATAATCGATTAACTTCAAGATCGAAGTATAAAACCCAAATATCACGATAATGATTCAACGGAATATAAAACTATTGAATAATCAACCAAGAATAGATCGAACGGTAAAAAGAAAGAACACAGGATATTTACGTGGAAAACCCAAATCGGGAAAAACCACGGGCGGAGGAAGCCGAGAACCAATTCACTATATTTTGTGGTGTTTACAAAATATTTGAAGAATATAAAAATACAAAGAGTTTATAAAACTCTTATGTATTTACAAGAGAAGAAATTGGATTTGAGAGATGTGTTTTGATGTTTTTGGTGTGGTTTGCATCAATGATCTTCTAACCTATTTATACTAAAATTTCTACATGCCATTTAAGAAAAAATGGCTCATATGTTGAATTCTTTACAAGCCACATTTGAAAATTGATTAGCAGCCATTTGAAAATAAATGTTGCAGCCACATCTTTGAATATCATCTTTAGCAGCCATTTGAAAATAAGTGTTGCAGCCTTTGAATAAAAGATTGTTGAATTTTGAAGACATATTCTTCAAGTTTAAATAAGCACGCCGATAAATGCCAAAAAAATCCGAAAAATGTAAAAGGGCAAATGACTTTGCAATTCAAAAAACAAGGTAATGGGGAGGGTAGTAGTGTCACTACTTGGAAACATGACGATGTTAGAAAAGGCGATAGAAGAAAATGCTGACAAAGGAAAATCAAAGAAGACGATGGATACTTAATTTGTTATTTGCTGAATTGTTTAGTTTTTGAATTTTTCTTTGACGATTGTTTGAAAAAACTTGAATTGGATTTACTATTTTAGTTTCAAACTTGAGGTTTTGGTGTGTTTCTTTTGATGAAATGAGATGATAGATTGTCTAAATGGAATGTCTTAATAGTATATTTTAATAGACTTAAAATTGCTTAACGGGTAAACCGGTTTTGGAACCGGCAAACCGGAACCGGAACCGGCTAAGGATCGGAACCGGTATACTATTCAACGGTTCGGTTCTCGGTTTTGCTTTCAACCCTTCATCGGTTCTCGGTTCTACCGGTTCCCGGTCCGGTTCGGGCCGGTTCGGAACCGACGATCATGGCTAGTGGTGTCGATGTAAATTTAATGTTGAATATAAGGCCATACTTTTTTAGTTATATTTTTTATTCATTGTATTTAAACTTGACATAAGAGTTAATCTAATAAAATGACAACCAATAATACATAATTTATTATTTTAGGTCACTTATTGTACTTAATATGTTACTAAACTCCTTTTTCGGTTTACATTACATCATTAAAATAGATCTTAACTGGATAAACTGATATATTGAATCATACATGTTCTCCGCTCTCATATTTAAATATCGGCTAAGGAGATTTAAGAAAATATTACATTGATTATACATAAAATTTGACGAGTTTATATCAATAAATTTGTATTATTTATAGCAAAATAAATTACAAAAATGGTCCCTGAATATTGACAATTTTTATAATTTTGGGACCCAAAGTTTCCGTTATTGTAATATTGGTTCGAATTTGAGGCTTTTGAAGAATTTTGATCCCCATTAATTACAAGTAAAATGTCTATATTATCATTTTTTTGAACTTTTTAATAATTGTTTGTCATTTAACTAATGTTTTGTTCCATTATTAAATTAGATTGGATCCATCACCTCCTCCTCCTCTACGAGATTCTCCATCTTGTTGGAAAGCTTCTCTCTCTCTCTCTCTCTCTCTCTCTCTCTCTCTCTCTCTCTCTCTCTCTCTCTCTCTCTCTCTCTCTCTCTCTCTCTCTCTCTCTCTCTCTCTCTCTCTCTCTCTCTCTCTCTCTCTCTCTCTCTCTCTCTCTCCACTAGCACCATCTCGGTGACGACAAACATTGTTGTCTCCATCAACAACGTCATCCATGTTTTTTTTGTTGAGTAAAGAAACCAATAAAATTGAACTAGAACTAATATTTAGGGATAGTGTAACGACCGTTTTTCAACAAAAAAAAAAAAAAAAAAAAAAAAAAAAAAAGTGAATAGTACTCCGGCGGCGTGAATAGTGCTCGCGACGCGACGTGAATAGTGCTCGCGACGCGAGGCCCGAAAAAGGCTTCTAGAGAGGTGCGCGATGAGGTAAGTGCTTACGTAATGGTCACGACGCGACCGGGGGTCCGTCGCGACGCGAAGAGGGTCCAGAGGCCTATAAATAGGTGTTCCAAGCCTCATTTTAACTCACAACACACACCAAACACATATACGATATAGAGGAGTGTTCTGGTAAGGAAAATACGGTGAGGAATGATGATGGAAGGTGAGAAACGAGCGGTAGCTGATAACAAAGTGCTAGGGAAGTGTTGGAAGAGCGGAACGGGAAACGTGCCAAGGCTTTGCGAAAACGCCAATTTCAGGTGAGTAATCGCTACCGTATCTCCCTAATAGTTTATATGTGTTAAACTATAAAATACGATGGATGTAATAAACTATTTCCTATAATTCATAATTCCAAAAGTAATGCAGATTAATTTACTTACGAGGACGGTGTCTAGGCCGATTACTTGGGATCTGGTTGTTGGATTTTCCGAAAGGCTAAAATGCTGAAAGGATCCTGCCACCCCAACTAATCTTCTACCTGACCGTTCTTTACTTGATAAATCATGGAGTGCCGTATTGGAATTATTGAAGGAAATATAAAGCTGTAAAGTATTATAATAATACTTATTTGGGAAACAGGTGTGTTGTCGTGAGGGTAAGTCGAAATTATAAATCTAAAAGTATCACAAGATGATACTGAGCAGAGTAATTAAGTAATGGTCTATAATGCATGTCAGGGGACTGCAAGATTTACCATATAATAATAAAACACGAGGTAATCATAGATGTACTATAACCATACCTGTATGAGAAAGCCGTTAAGTGAGTGGGTATACCGTGAGACGGTATAAGTATTCGTGGAAACTAATACCAAATAATAAATAAAAAGAGGTGACAGTAGCTAAAGAGGTGGGTCGTGACAATGTAAGATAAGACTGTGTGGGACAGTCTAATAGTGAGTATCAGTGGATGATACTGTATAGCGAGTGACGTCGGGTAATACGGTAGTTTCACAGTGTGAATTACGAGTCGGAAAGGACTGTGAAGCTGACAGGAACGGTGATCCTGTAACGTGTGTGACCATATAGGTCATACTGTGATTAGATTACTCACTAAGCTTTATAGCTTACCCCTTTATTTAATGTGGTTTTGCAGGATAGGTAACGCTTGGCTTGGATCATGAGACGATCCCTAGTGATATTATCTTGTAAATTCCAGGCTGAAAAAAAACCGGGCGTTACAGATAGGAGTCGACCCATTGTTTGTGAAGTAATAACATAACACAACACGAGGTTAGGCTAAGTATATCCTTTTGTTCGACATCCTTCTCATCGGCAACGTAGGCAGATAATAAAGAATGGGAAGGGGAAGGGGCAACATTACAATATATAACTAAACTAAAATAAATAACAAAATTTTATTAAAAATATCCTTGCAAAACACAACGATACTCATTGACCATTTTGCAATTTACTCATTATAATTTTACGACTCATGACAATATGCGAAGCAGTATAACCATCAACGTTTATATCATCTTAAAAACCCAAAAATACTACCCCATTGTTGTGTGATATCAATGATGTTTATGTTTTCTGTGGGATAATGTTAATTATTATAATTAACGAAGTTAATTTTGTAATGGTTCACTCGAACCCGAGAACAAATTATCATATGTCCTCGATGCTTCAAATATGATAAGTTTAAGTTTAAATAATTGAATTTTTCGAAACGGTTAAATTGATTATTGCTACGTGCACACACACAAAAAAAAATGAAGTTTAATAAACAATGATTATTTAAAATATTTATAAACTAAAATTTATGGTTCAAAAGACAATTCAAAACAAAGAAAAAAAAGCTTGAATGTTTAAATCGAATGGAAAATTTTTGATTGTTATTGACGAAAATATAGTACAACTTTAACAATGGTGCAAAATAGAGTGTAAAGTTGTAAAGTTGTATTGGTTGTGACAAGGTAGGAATATGTCATTTTCAATCCGAATGATGTTAGATACTTTAGATTTAAATGTTTAATAATGTTTTAGTTCACAAATGGTGGATCTTTTCGATGTATTAAATCATCAGAATCCATTGATGTTACTTATAATGTTATAAAATTACTTTTCCACTTTTTTAAATCTTATCAAGTTTAAAAAAAAGGATTTAACATTCAATACCACTAAATTAGCATAAACATATCATAAAAAAGATTCTAGAAGTTGTAGATTACGCTAAAAGATATTAGAATGTTCTAGAATGTCATATACGATTCTAGAATGTAAAGAGAGATTCTAGAATGTCATGAAATATTTTGAAAGATCCTAAAATATCCTAACTTCTCTAGGATATGACATAATGTTACAGGCTTGCTTAGAAATATGCGGAGCCTTATAGATGGTTATAAAGTATGGTAGACTATTATAGAAAATTGTAGAGAATATTTATACATATATAGAAGTGTATGAATACTCTAGAGAAACATTGTATAAACAAATTACCTTGGAGATTCTAGAACCTTCCAATAAGGATGTGGAGGTTAGGCTAGCATTTTTATAACATATGCAATTTGGGCTTATAGTTTTTGTTTTTTAGCCGAAAATAAAAATCGTAAAATACAATAAAATAATAAAATTAATTAAATTGAATTAAACTAACTAAAATAGGAGAATAAATAAAATAACTATTATTAAAAGGATTAAATTTACCAAGTTGTTTAGAAGACCAAACATAATGTTGAAACAGAAATTTGAGATAAATGAACTAAATTTGTCAATATTGAGAAACTTAAGTGTGATATTAGCTTAACTAAGTTTTGAGACTTAACTGTTATTAAATATATAATTATAAGATTAAGTTGAATTTCTGAAGTTAGAAATGTTGATAGTTGGTATTTTGAAGATTTTTATGTATGAGGGACCAACTTTGATGAATCTGATAAATTGGCTTTGACCTTGTCACGACTTACTCGAAAATAGAAATGTTAGAAAATAAGATGTAAGTACAATAAATAAGACTAATGGTGTGTGTGGACATGCAACAGGGAAAATATTTTCTAACCTTGTAGATAGGTTGTGACCATGCATTTGCTTCGGCATGACCATGAAGCAACAGAATAACATTATAATTTGTGTTGCATGACCATGCAAAAACAGCATGGTCATGTGACGAGATGAAAATAAAAAAGAGGTTTGCATGACCATGTAATTCCTTCTACACGATAACGCATTAATGTGTGTGTGTGTGTGTGTGTGTGTGTGTGTATATACATATATATATATATATATATATATATATATATATATATATATATATATGTGTGTGTGTGTGTGTGTGTGTGTGTGTGTGTGTATGTGCGTGTGTGTAGACAAAATATAAATTCTAAAAATAGCAACTTATCTTCATTTATTATTATTATATCATAGTGCTTTTAATTCTTTGTATTACAGGTCTCTAATTCCATTTTGGTCGATTAGAATAAAAACACTTGCACTTTTTGCAATAATAGCAATGTAAATTATCTTTTAGCAATAACAACAATGTAGTTTATTTTAACAAATAATAGAAACAAAGTAACCCTAACAATAATATACTTTATTTTAACAAATAATAGAAACAATGTAGCATAAAGGTACTTTATGTGTACTACATGGGTTGACAAATTATAATAGCAAAAAATAACAACTTACTTTTACTTTTTGTATTATCATAGCATACTCTTTTTGATTTATTGTATTGCGGAGCTCCGATTCCATTTTATCTTTTAGCATAGAAAGATGCTTGCATTTATTTAACAACAATAGCAATGCACTTTATTTTTTAGCAATAAAAACAATGTATTTTATTTTAACAAGTAATAGAAACAAAGTGACAATAAGGAAAATATATTTAAACAAAATACCAAAATTTTTTATAATAATGATAAAAATAACACAAACATTGTAATAAGAATGTTTATTTAATGATTTCTAAATATTAAGAATATTATAATGATAGAAAAAAAAAAGAAAACGATCAAATATTATGAAATGAAAGATTAACATCTTAAATCTCCTTATGTTTCTTAATTGTTGCAAGGACATGATCAAATCTCTTAGCCATCTTTCGGTCTCTTTTATTTTCTTTATTATGGTAAAAGAGGGAAATGTTTCTGATTTGACTAGGAGGAAGCTTCATAAGATTATCAATATGTTTCACCCTCTCTTGTTGTTATTATGTTAGTATGACTTTTCAAATGGTAAAAGCCAGCTCCAATATTAAAATGTTTCTTATCACGATGTGCACACAAAGCAATTTCTTCATCAACTCTTTCCAAAGTGAGTTTGTTGTTGTTACCTTTCTCTTTGTCGAAAAATGATGATAAAGCTATCGAAAACAGGAAACATAATGGTGAAAGTAGATAATTTCGTTTTCTGGATAAAAACATATGACTAACATCTTGTATATATTTATAAATGAATAAATGTTAACTAATAGATTAATTTATTATTATCACTTTCTTAAATGGGGTAGATAAACAGGCGGCATGTATATTAGATAATTATTATAATTACGTATTTTACTGCGTCAAAGTAGCCATTTGAGGATTAAAAAAGTTTTACTAAACCCCTTTGTTGCGAGCGACCTACTCTTAAAATTTGTAGAAACTGAAGCATTTATTGAGTATACAAATACACTTAATGGGATGGTTCATTTGCCATCTGGACGAGTGGTGAATCCAAGATTTAAATTCATAGGTTCCAACTTAATTAAAGTGACAAAATTAATTGGTCTAATAGGTTTGGTTATTGGGTCGGATTATCGGTAACACTACTCATGACAAGTACAATATTAACTTTAATACTAAATATTAAACATATTTAAAAAAAAATTAGTCAACATCTTATAGTCCTTAACAACGAGTTTTCATATTTTAAAAACAATTAATGTATGCAGATTTGCTAATAATATATAACATAGGTTTTGACTTTCTTTATTACGAGAAATAAATACATATGATTTTTAAAAGTTTTAAACACCTTTTTCATTTCTTAAACTTATATAATTAAAAATTCTCATAAATATCAATTTCAAAATAAGCTTTATAGTAATATAAACATAAAAACAAACATATACATAATAAGTTTATAAATTTTAAATCTGAAATTAACACATATAATAGAAAAAAATATTTAAAAGTTTGATATCAAACAAAAATTGACATCTATCAACAAAACTTGATACAACAAGAGTGGATAACATGCAAACACAACGGACAACACTCTCAACATCAATTAAAAAAGATAATAAGCACACACATTTAGTTCTTCGGTTGTATATTAATTCAATAGTAAAAACAATCCTCAATAAAAGCAATTAGAAAGACATATAACCTAAAATAAATAAAAGGAAAAGTGGGCAGCATTCACATAAGCAAAAACTAGGCATATTATCGTGAGTGATGGGTCCAGGAGCAAAAAGAAGCATACAAAGAACGCGATTTAAGCAATTCAAGGCCATATATTGATGTAAAGAATTTACTTTTTCAAATATATTACACATTTACATCTTGACATCCCTATTTTTATATTCTAATATAGATTTAACGGTGTCCATTTTAACAATTTAAAGGTAACCATCTAAATATTTTACATAATTTTTTTTCTAAATCAAGGGTTGTCCATGAACACTCCTTATATATGTGTAGCATCGCCCTTCATCTAGACATAAGCTTAGTTAGGATGTTGCAAGTGTTATATTAAAGAGGGGGGAAAATGCTTGCTTACTTAAGTAATCCAAGAAACATTGTTCATTTGACTATGAACACCTTGACGTCCCCGTGTCAAAGTAACATGGTTGCAACGAATTCATTTTATCGACGAAAATTTAGTCATGCATAAAATAATCCTAAATTTTAGGCCTTTGCAATAGATGAGTATCGAACATTGACAACACCGTTAATTGAGCTGTTGGTTTGCACCCAAGATTGTGTATGGAAAATCAGTGAAACCAATTATAAATGACGTTAATGTTCTCTTAAGAGATGATGACATATGATAAGGTAATTACTTTCAATTTTCATAATATAGTTTTATTTGTTACAAACCACAAATTAGAATTTTTAGATACTAATTACTTTTTTTGCTTTTATATAGAAATTGAGGAAGCAATATACATCTAGGGCTATGCATGGGAGTTTGAGTCGGTTTTGAGGTGAAACTGAACCCAAACCAACAAGTTCAATTTTTGTTTTTTGAAATCCATTTGGGTTTTGGTTTTTGAATGGGTTCATTTTTCGGTTTCAACCCATGGGTTGATGGATTTTGGGTTTGAAGCCGTAAGAATAAGCACTTAATCAGATTCTAGAAGACAAACACAAATTAAGAGCTTAATCAGTCAAAATCAGAATATACACTCAAACCAGCGAAAATCAAAATATACACTTGGGAATAAGCACCTAATCAGATTCTAGAAGACAGACTCCACTCAAAGCCTTAAACCAGCCGAATCAGAATACACATTCATAATTCAAAACTCAGAGATATTTAGAAATCAGAACGCAGAAGCACGAAACCAAAAAGCATCAGTGAATGAGGGAATCAGGATTGTCGATTTCAGTCTTCAGTCTTCACGATTTGCGATTGTCGATTGTCAATTGAAGGAAAGCTAAATACTCTTCTGTCTTCATGAGTTGCCATTGTCGATTGAAGGAAAGTCGGGAACTCGGGATTACCGATTCCAGTATTCACGAATCACGCCTTCTTGGACAAAGGAGCGATATTATTATTTAGTGATTAGGGTTCTTCCTTGGCACTTGACAGCGTTCGCTTTCCTCACTCCTCAAATCACAATGATGGCAATTAGCGATTCCCATTACTACATATTTATTTGGATAAAGTGACACATGAACTTTTTATCTTTACCTAGCAGTTTCAGTTTGTTTTAATTTATATATTATTCGCCGGTTGGTTCTCAGTCCGGGTTTGGAACCGAGCTCATGCCTGATCAAGACAACCCGTTCAGCCGAACAAAACGCCACCATCGAGGTTGTCTAACGATGATCCTTTAAAAGACATTATCTCAAGTTCAAACTCCACAAGTTTCAACCTTAATTTGGCCCGCCATTCAAAAACAAGTCAACCAACTTTTATCTACACCAATAGATATCATTTATTTAGACAAAACATAACGTAAAAAAAAAAGAAAAAGAAGCATAAGAAGAAACAGGCGTTTCTCTTCCATTAGGGTGCACGGAGTAATCTCGGGCTCGATGATAGATGGGAGTGGGATGGGGGCGGTACCGCCGGTACCGCTGCCCCTCCTCCTTGCGGGTTCGGCGGTTTCGGCATTGTGGCGGGTGAGGGACGATGGTGAACCCGATGATCCCAGCCATTATTATAAAAAAAAAAAAATTAATAATTAAAAAATTACATTCCCCTCATCCCTATAAATACCACACCTCCACTCCTTCACAAATCACACCTTCACCCTTCTTTCTTCTCTCATTTTCTCTCAAAAACCCTTTGCCCTCTATTTTATAAAAAACTCTTTTTTTATAAAATGGATTCAAATCGTGGTAAATCCAAACGTCGCAGTTCCTCACAAAGCAGGAGCCGTGAAGTTCCCCCAACCCCATCCCCACACATTTACAGTTACACACAATACCCCAACCAATTCTAACAAAACTTTTCACAATACCCCAACCAATTCCAACAATATCAAACTCAGTTTCCACAATACCCCAACCAATTCCAACAATGCTACGTCCCGGACACTTCTCATTTCCGTAACCAAGTAGAGTCCAGTGATGAAACCATTCCACCCTCGGATAACGAGGAGGAGCAAGAGGACGAGGAAGTGGATGAGCAAGAGGACGCCCAAGAGGACGAGCAAGAGGACGAGCAAGTGGAGGAGCAGCATGCAGATGACCAGGAGGACGTAGAGGAGGTTGTCCCAGAGACACAACCCTCTACGCGTAAAAGGAATTACACCCACCGAGTAAAACGCAGAAATTGGGAGGAGAGGGAGGAGATCGCCTTGGCGAAGGCATACATTAGTTGTTCTGAGGACCAAGAACGCGGAAACACCCAACGGTCCGACTCTTTCTGGCAGAATGTTTTGGAACATTTCCAGGCGCAAATTCAAGGGACCGATCGGACCAAGCATCAAATCAACTCCAAGTACAAAGATATGCTAAATAAGGTAAATAAGTTCAATTGTATTTACAACAATAAAATGAACATGCGTGCCAGTGGGAGGGGGGATGCGGATGTTTTACAGGCCACCCATTCAGAGTACCGGAAATTGTACCGGTCCAGTTTCTCACATACAGGGGCATGGGAAATACTCAAAGAACATGCCAAATGGGAAACGGTCAAAGAAATGGGGATGCATTCCCCACATCATTCCGCCAAACGAAGTAAGACATCCGGCTCCAACCAATTCACCAACTCTCCTTCTGATGCACACTTTTCGCCTCAACCTATCGATCTTGATGAAGCTTCCCCACAACCATCATCACATTCCCGGCAAAGAAAAGGGAAAAATGTGGCTGGATCTTCATCAATGCCAGATGGTTATCAGACCATCGTCGATAAGATATCCGCACTGGCGAATATTAATGAGGCAGAAGCGCAGAAGAAGGAAACCCTTCGTGCAAAGAAAATGGCTGTTTTGGAGAAACAGGAGCAAGAATTGACGAGGAAATCGGCCCTCCTTGAGCAAGAGATCGAAGCGCTCAAAAGGTCTCGTGAACAAAAAGATTTAAAATTCTTCCTTAAATCTCATGATCATTTGACCGGATCAAAATTGGCATTGGTTCTTGGGAAGAAACAGGAAATTGCAGAAATGTATGGGTGGGAACTTTAGGATTTTTATTTCCGTATTTAGGATTTTTATTTCCGTATTTAGGATTTTTATTTCCGTATTTAGGATTTTTATTTCCGTATTTAGACTTTTTTTTTCTTGTACCGGTGTGTTTTTTAATTAAATGTAATTTGAATTTTCTTTAAATTTTGTGCATTTTATTATTATTTCTATTATTAAATTAAGTGTTAAAATTAATTTATTCATTTAATTAAAACATTTAAATATCAAATATATGATGTGGCATTGTGGGTTCAGTGGGTTCAGTGGGTACTGGTTCCATGGGTGAAAGATTGGTGAAAGATTGGTGAAAGATGGGGAAAATGGAAGTGAGAGGAGAGAGAAAAGCTGACGTGGCGTGTGGGTTCAGTGGGATGGGAGGGATCTACTCCCCCCACCCTTATAAATGGCATCATGGCCAATTGTACAACCATCACTAAAACTCCCCTAAAAGGAAGCCTTGCACTCTACAAAATCACATGAAACTATGACTAAATATATACACACATTAACACATATGCATATAAATATAATGAAAAATGTACCTAATTAATTTTGACCATGCTTATCCGCCACTAACCTTACTTTATTCAACGACTCCTTAAAAGCTTGCCAAGCAACCATAGAATGTTCTTGTGACGTCATCCCTTCTTCAACCACTTGTAAAGCCCGTTTATGCAACTGCACAAACCACTGAACCGGGTTACCCGTATCCACACTATCCAACCCAAGATCCGGCACATAAACCCGTTTAAAATCCCTCCTCCATCTTGACAAAACATATTGACCCGGTATTTCCTCTATCCCATTATGATTTAAAACCAATAATGCATGTCGACACAAATACCCTCTAAAATTAAAACAACTACATATACATCGAACCTCCACTCCTATCTTATCATACATCACCTCCATATTCCTAACCGTGTTCCCCTCTGCACCGGATTCCTGCTCCGTGATCATGTACGTGACAATTGACCCGCTCGTGTTGACTTGCGATACACTAAAACAATTCGACATCATTTCAACTTCAAATTGAAACCGTGAAAATATTTCTTTCGTGTATATTTTCGCAAGCTGCGATTCATATCGACAAATTGTTTTTAATTTAGGGGTTGACTGAGTTGACTCGCGATCGTCAAACGCTTCCTTTTGGATCTTGTTTTGGATTACTAAATCATGCATCTCGAAGAATTCTTTCAAAGAAGTTTCACGGTGGACGTACCCGTGAAAAAACGGGACTGTTGACTCGGTTGACTCAACGGGTTGAATAGTCAACATACCCGCGAAGAACGTGTCCTTTAAGTAAACCGGGGCCCACCGTTCTCGATCTTCATACAACTTCCGTAGTGTGTCGTTATCACGGACCGCGAAGCGGTCAATCATATCCTCCCAAGCTAATTCAAACTCGTCGACTTTTATCGGGTTGTAGATTATATTATTCAAAACTGTTTGAAACAACTCCAAATTTTGGAAATTTTCGAGGAGTGTTTCGATGACAAGTGGCAAAAAGAGACGGTGGTGGGCCCGTGGGAAAATCTCGGTGATTACTGTTTGTAGCGTTGTACTTTGATCGGTGATTATTGTTTGTGGAGGGCGGCCCACCATACAAGTCAACCATGTGCGTAATAACCAAGTGTACGTTTGTTGACTTTCATCTGCGAGTAAACCAAAGCCGAGAGGGATAGTTTGACCATGGTGGTTTGACCCGACAAATACCACTAACGGGACATTGTACTTGTTCTTCAAGCATGCTGTATCAAGGGCAATTACGTCTCCAAAGTAATTATACGAAGCTCTTGCTCTTGAATCGATCCAAAACACATTCTTTAAATACCCTTCATCACTAAAATCCATAATGTAGAAGAAATTAGGGTTTATCAACTGAACCCGACAAAAATAATCATGGATTATTTTCGTGTCCCCTTTGTTTAAATTTAACCGTTTTGTTTTCCCAAAATCATTATCAAATTCTTTTTCGTTTGGGCTCCCGTAAGATATATCCACGGTTGGTGTTCTATAGAGTTTGATTGTTCGGACTTCCACGTCAGCAATTGGCTCTAATTTTCGTTTTACCGATTCTGCCCTTTTGTGTGACTTTGAGTTTTGGGCTCTTTCGGGGTCGAATAAGTGATTGTGTTCTAGTTTGACTTCATCTACTCTCCATCTATTTGATTCAATTAATCTTAACCTTATCATTGCCATACAACCGGTTCTTGTTTCTTTTCTTCTTGTACTTGCTTCTTTCAAAGTCTTGAACCCTTCACAATTGCAACATAAAACCGCACCTCGTTTTTCTTTGCTGTTACGTTTTGTCCATGACGATTTTACCCTTATGCCGAATCCGAGTTCTTTAGCGTAACAATTGTAGTACTTGTATGCGTCTTCATATGACTCGAATTCCATTCCAACAACTGGCGGAATGGAATTGTGTTCGGATATGTTTTCTTGATCCTGGTTAATATTTTCAAACTCGAGGATTTGTTCGTTTTCGTTTTCTTGTTCGTTGGTTTCAATGTCGAGGACTAACTCACTGTCGTTTTCCATGTCATCACCTTCGATTCCAAACAAGGATTCCGTTTCCACATCTGTGTTTCCGATTCCGAAGACTTGATTAGTGTCGATGTCAAGATCACCACCATCGTCCTCGAGAAGTTCTTCGCTTTTATCGGAATTGTCTTCCATTTCAAATGAGAATTAACCTACACAAGCAAAAGTTGGTTGTTTTGTTGTATGTAGAGATTTGAAACTAACTTTTAATTACTAAATTCACCCAGGATGTTATTGTCATGGAAAGGAATAGGAAGGGTTTTGTTTAGATGACAGGATTATTCTAAGTAGAAAGAACAGTCAATTAAGAATGAATTAGAAGGCCGTTCAAAAAAAAAAAAAAGAATGAATTAGAAGGTTAATGTTAATGAAGCACAACCACCAATTAACCAGACCACCTAGATCACTTCATGATCCTATAAAATGGTAAAATGTATCATGTAGCTATTTAAAGGTCTTAAGTTGGAAGTTGGAACCTGCTCTTACTGATGAATAGCTGCATCCATTTGCACAAGCTGAAGTTAGACAGCTTTCAAAAAGCATATCCCTAAAGACGCATTAATGCTTGCTTTCAAACAATTGGACAAACACACTTGATATTTGCCTTGTTTTTTCAGTCTGCATATTTTTAGATTGTAACTTGTTCTTTTGTGGTTACATACTTACAAATTGTAAGTATGTAACCACAAAAGAACAAACTAATGTATGAAGAAACCTAATGCAAAAGCTATAGTATACTCTCACTCTCTCAGTTATATTTTCCGAATTGTGTCAACAACATGGCCATCAAACAAATTGTGCTCCCGGAACTTCTTTCCTAGAATATGTAAGCTACCAAAACAAAGCGAACATTGAGATTTCTATTTTGGGCGTGTTCAATTGGTAGGCCGCAATCATCAATTTTGGCCTTCATCTCGACAAAATTAACAAACATAAATTACGTATTAACAACTAAGTAATCAGAAAAATTATGCTGGAAACGCAAAAGGGCTCACCACCAAAGGTTCTTTTATCAGTGAGAATGTGAAATTAACAGAGCTAAGTGTTAATAAGCACGAACTCAAAACACAAAGCAAAATTTAACATAGCAGAAGGCAATAGTATATGTGAATTAGAGAAACATACGTTATGACGGAGATCTAGGGTCAGCGAAAGGAGGATGCCGGTCGTAGAAGGAAGGGTGCACCGGCGTAATTGGGGGAGAGACGAGAGAAGTGGCGAGAGTGGTTGTGTCGAAGTCGGATTCGTTACTTTTACCCTAATAAACAATCTTGTGCCTTGTCAGCCCATTTTTCAACTAATTAATTAAATAATCAGATAATAACTTAACTAAAAATATTGAAATAAATATATAATCATTAAATAAATCAAAGGAGGAGGTGTGTATGAGGAAATGATATTCTTTTGAAAATTATTATAGCATGATTATTTATTTGGTAGAGTTTTATAAATTTTCATTTGATTTTACAAAATCACTTAAATACGGTCTTAGTGCAGAAGACGTTTAATTTACTATATGTTTCATAAATTTTATATAATACTAATAATTGCTTTAGAAAATATGTTTCACAAATATAAATAACCCCTTTACAAAATATGAGCACCTTTACAAATTAGCAGTTTAAACTTTAAACGTTGTAATGGTCATAGAAATAAATTTGTCAAATCAATAAAATTTTATAAAAACTACTTTGCGAAATATGTATTTATCCCATGATAGTTTGGGAAAAAATCGTTTAATAGTATAATACCTCCTGTTTTGACCATGTTAATCACTAAAAATAGTTATACTAAATTATGTATAGTAGAGTTATTGACTTATACATTATGAAACTATATTTTTACCAGCAATGTTTATTTAAAATTTATAAAAAATTTCACAAATAAATCAAGATAAACTTATATAAACGGATAAAAATTTTGTTTCTTTCAATAGTTTGTATTTGCACAAATAAATCAATAACCAATATATTGTTATAATATTTTTATGGTTTATGAATGATTTTATATCTAAATCTATACATACTAATAAACAAGGCACTTTAATGCCACATGGCACCCTTTTAAGGCTTTTATGCCACATGTCACTCTATATTTAATTTAATTTAAATTCAAAATAAATCTCAATAATCTAAATTCAAAAAACCCTTAAAAAATACATATCCTATCCTTTGTAAATTTAAATAGAATTTATTTAAATTCAAAAAATATCTAAAATATAGATGGATTGATTATTTCAATTAATTTCTTAATCAAACCGTGTTAAACTAATTATTATATAAAGTAATATATATATATATATATATATATATATATATATATATATATATATATACACGTATAAATAATAAAGGATGTGTTTCAATAATTAACTAAAGAGTAAATTACAATAAGAGTCCCTGTGGTTTGGGGTAACTTGCAATAAGAGTCCTACTTTTGGATTTTCACTATATGGGTCCTCAAGGTTTGATTTTTCTTTCAATAAGAGTCCTAAGGCCACTAGAAAGACTAAATTATCCTTTATATTTTCCTTTCCATTTTTCTTTGAATATATTATATATTTTAATTATTAAAAAAAATAACCCAACTCGAATACTCGATCCAGGTGTCCTACCGATCCATTTTGCCCCCTTCTGATTTGCAGGTTTGCGGTGGACAAAAGAAGAACAAAGGGGACCATAGTATGATTTTCCTAGAAAAGAAAGCCGTAATCGATTTTGTTTATGTAAACTATCGTCAAAATCACTTCTGAAAATCTCCGCTTTAGATCTGTCGGATTATCGTCAAAATCACTTCTGAAAATAAAGCAGCAATCGAATCAGTAAAAATGGTGGAGGATGGGATCAATTTTGATGTTCTTTTGGAAGTTCCAGTCACCCCAATTTACAGTGGAATCTGTTTTCATTTCACATTTTCCCTTTGGTCGGAGAAGAAAAGGTCGTGATGTTTTCTAGGGCTCTTCAACGTCGGCACCGGTGTATTAATTATGCCGGAGTGCTCACCGAAGAAGACGACGGTGATTGAGGGAGAACATAGGGGATTTTATTTTTCGGCCATTATTGTCCTCCTTGCTCAGAACGAGACTTAACCATGGGTACAACCAAACATACAGACGGTGGATTCCTAAATGTTATTCA
Organism: Cichorium intybus; assembly: GCA_023525715.1. NCBI lineage: Eukaryota > Viridiplantae > Streptophyta > Magnoliopsida > Asterales > Asteraceae > Cichorium > Cichorium intybus. Next base: position 18,653,880 of record CM042013.1, on the reverse strand, counting down.
GCACGATGAAATCGGAGGACTCCAATTTCTCCATAAAAATCAATGGATTGAATCGACTGATTATTTATCTTCGTCATTCTCCGAGGAGAGGTGATCAAACCAATCTTTAAACCACTCTTTTTTGCTCTGAATATCTTCTTGATCCAAAGCTCTTCCAGAAGGTGCTGTCGGTGGTGGTGTGGTGACGGTTAGCGGCTCTAGTGCAAGAGGTGACTGGATAGTCGAATGGATCTAGCATTCTTGAAATATGATTGGTATTTAGCAGCCGTTTAGTGATGGAAGCGGTGCGTGGAGGTGGAACAGACGATGGTGGTGGTCGGGTTTTCAACAAAGTTAGGCGGTGCAGTTGGAGGTAGTGAGGAGGCCGGTGGCAGTGGAAGGTGGTGGTGGCGATGTGATATTTGCTGGATAAAGCCGATCTTCAAATACATTGTGAGGGTTTCTGGGTTTTGGACGATGATGATTACAAACAAACAAATGGGACGATGATGATTTTGGGGTTTCTAGGTTTTTGTTTTTTTTTTCTTTCCTTTTTAATTTATTTAATAACTAATACATTAAAAAAATAATAAAGAAATAAAAAGGGTAAATTGGTCTTTTTAGTGGCCTTGGGACTCTTATTGAAAGAAAAATCAAACATTGAGGACCCATATAGTGAAAATCCAAAAGTAGGACTATTATTGCAAGTTGCCCCAAACCACAGGGACTCTTATTGTAATTTACTCTTAACTAAAACTATAAAATATTGATAAGATCAGTGTTGTAAAACTCGGACAACTCGGTCGAGTACTCACCGAGTTACTCGGACTCGGCCCATTACCGAGTCGAGTTTTCCAACTCGGTCAAAAAACTCGAGAATCTTTCAAACTAATAAACAATGCAGTCCAACTCGGTCAAAATCAGACCAAATCGGACCAACTCAGTTGAAATTCAAACCAAATCGGACCAACTCAGTTAAATAGACCATATCAAACTACATAGAAACGTTTCAGTTCATAAAACCAGCCGGCTCAATAGAACCAACCGCTTCAAGATTGAACCGCGCTTATACTTTACAAGGGCTGCTAGTTGCTTTATTTTATACAGCTCATTTACCTTCTGATTTCTTACCACCCACCGATGTGGGATAGCCAAGCTTTTTTTTCTTTTGTTTCTTTACACAGATGGCAGCATAACACAAACAAATACATTACCGCAACACACATATTACGCACAAATTACATAAACACTATGCATTGTTTTTTAAAGTACACACAAACTTATTCCACAACAACACATTACACATCGTATAGATTTTCAACCGTTAAATAGATAAAGGCAAAACTTAATTGAAACTTAAAATTGAAATGATCTGAAAGTTAACAATTATATATATATTTAAATTATTACAACTTGCAGTTGATCGTAAATTACATCAATATTGTATTTGTTAATTCTTTTTTAGTGATATGATTTCGTTCCATCTTATCTTCCATCATAAATATGAACATAATCAGGATGTCATACTATATATATATATATATATATATATATATATATATATATATATATATATATATATATATATATATATATATATATATATATATATATATATATATATATATATATATATATATATAACCCAATCCGAGTACTCCCCGAGTAATCCGAATACTCGCTACTCCCCAGTCCGCCGAACGAGTACCGAATACCGAGTTCCGCAACATTGGATAAGATTAACAATAACGTTCTATAGTTCCACATACTATTTAACTTTTCTGATAACCATGATTTCCTTTTAAAAACACAAAAAATATAAACGTACGCATGCATCTATAGGATTTGTTTCATATGAAATTGGTTAGTGAAAAGTGAACTATCTGGCTGCTGGTATGAACTGGGGCAGGCCCAGTTAATAGTCTCTCTACGACTCTACCTACAAATTTCAAGTTTTTAGACTTTTGACCCTTTGGTAACAATATACATAAAAATACGACAATTTATAAAGATACATCGCCCTTTTCTTTATAATTTCAAACTAAAAAAACATATTTAAAGTGCATAAAATTTTAATTTATATATATATATATATATATATATATATATATATATATATATATATATATATATACACACACATAGATCTATAATTATAATTGTATCTACATGCATCTCAGTAATATATATATATATATATATATATATATATATATATATATATATATATATATATACTAATAAACAAGGCACTTTAGTGACACATGACACCCTTTTAAGGCCTTTATGCCACATGTCACTCTATGTTTAATTCAATTTAAATTCAAAATAAATCCCAATAATCTAAATTCAAAAAACCCTTAAAAATACATATCCTATCCTTTGTAAATTTAAATAGAATTCATTTAAATTCAAAAAATATCTAAAATATAGGTGGATTGATTATTTCTATTAATTTCTTAATCAAACCGTGTTAAATTAATTATTATATAAAGTAATACATATATACGTATAAATAATAAAGGATGTGTTTAAATAATTATCTAAAACTATAAAATATTGATAAGATTAACGATGTTTGATTTTGTGTTGGGTTTTAAATAATCGTAGATAATTATTTTAGATATTGTTTTTAAGTTTCTTTTTAAAATTGCTAAAATTAAAAAAGAAAATCCTCAATGACCACCGATTTCATTTGACCCTATGCGAAATAAGAACATAATAAATTTATTTATTTAATAAATATTAGTGTTTAGTAATAATATTTATTAAAATATTATGTCTGTTGATAATGTTTATTAAAAATTTTGTATTAAAATATAATGTGACTAATAAACAAAGCATTTTAGTGCCACGTGACATCCTTTTAATGCATTTATTCCACATGACACTCTAAGTTTAATTAAATTTAAATTCAAAATAAATCTCAATAATCTAAATTCAAAACCCCTAAAAAATACATATCCTATTATTTGTAAATTTAAATAGAGTTCATCTAAATTTAAAAAATCTCTAAAATATAGGTGGATTGATTATTTCTATTAATTTTTTTAATCAAACCGTGTAACACACGGGTTTTAAACTAGTTATAAGTATATAAGATTTGATTGACTGATTAAGAGCTCTTTTTTAACGATAATATTTTGTTTTAGAATGGATTTAAAGGTTTAAAAATAAATGAAATAAAAAAGGGAAGTATCTACGTAGGCGCGCGTGATCAGTTAGATTCACAGAAACAAAGCTGCTAAAAAAGTATCAGCTGGTATTGGGTGGTTATGGCTTTCTCTCTCCCCTCTCCTCCGCTTAAACTTCCGACCTCATACTCTTCCCCCACCGTCAACAAGCACAGTGTACCCGTTCCTGTCACAAGCATAAGAAACACTAGGAAGAGACTATCACTCGGACGAACATTTGTCGTAAAAGCTTCAGAAAACGACGATGAAACCCCATCGTTCAATCCTTTTGGTTTCGTCACTGATAATCCGTCAAGCCGAAGCGCCATTCAACTTCCCGAGGCTCCGGCCGAGGACGGAAACGTCGGTCAGATGCTCTACGTAAGTACTTCCAATTACAGATGTTTACTACCACATATATTCTTTCGATTATTCGGAAATCCAAGTTCATTTCTTACTATTTAGTGGTTTATCGAATTAGCTTTTTGTTGTTGTTGAGTAAATGTTCTGTACACTGCGAGCTTAGGTCAATTTTGCGTAAATAAATAATAGGATCGGGTTACGCTCATTAGAATTGTGTTCATCCGTCAAATAATGACCCTCTGTCATCATCCTACCCTGGCGTTGCATATAAGAAGATTAGGTATATCCTTTTCTTTCGAGGATTTAGAGAAATCCTTGGAAGAATTATATGCAAGTGTACTGCAATTGCAAAATTCTAGATGATTTATAACAAATGTTAGCTGTTAACTCATTCAATAGAGAAACTGGCTTAACATTTTGTCTTTTAGTTAGCATTAAGTTGCTTCCATTCACAACATAATTTCTTACAAAGTTACAATTGAACTTTCTCTTCGACGATGCTGCAATATCTGTTAAACATCTTCGATTTTAATTGTATAGAGAATAGAAGATAAGGGAAGGGAATATGGTTCTTACATCAAATCTGGAGGTTTCAGATGGTTTGTCAGAGAAACAGGTACAAAAACTTCAACAAAGCACACACATACTCAAAAACTAACATCCCTTTATTCTAACTATTTCTGAGATTTCAATTTTGGACCTTGCAGGTTCATCTGATGCCAGGCTTGGTCTACGTGGAACTGTTGTTTTCCTCCATGGTGCTCCAACACAGTCTTACAGTTATCGAGTTGTGATGTCTCAGGTTTTCATCCTCATTCTTCTATGTATATGTTTGATAAATCATGTTTTTAACATAATCGACGAATAAATGAGTAATATGAATGATTTACATAAACCTGTCCTTTAGTTATTTCTAATCTTCTTCATGCTTATATTTAGATGGCTGATGCTGGTTTCCACTGTTTTGCGCCTGATTGGATAGGATTTGGTTTCAGTGACAAACCACAGCCAGGATATGGCTTTGATTACACTGGTTTGTAATATCATGAAAGCAAAATAAACATATTAAAATAAATTTACTCTAGTTTTTTTTTAAGCTGAATAAAGTTCTTAAGTTTTCTAGAACAATCTAACTAAGTTAGTGTTAACAGAAAAAGAGTACCATGAGCAACTGGATAAATTACTCGATGTCTTGGAGGTCAAATCTCCTTTCTCACTAGTGGTTCAGGTTCGAACTAATTCCCAAATTTATTTGTTGAAACTTGTTTGTTCTTTTTTTTCCATGAAATCTATTAGTTTATATGAAAATCACATATCTAAGGTTTCTTGACTCTTATTGTAGGGATTTCTTGTAGGTTCTTATGGATTGACTTGGGCTTTGAAAAATCCCAACAGAATATCTAAACTTGTTATAATGAACACTCCTTTGACAGCTTCATCTCCTATCCCAGGACTGTTTCAACAACTCAGGTTCAAATTCTGCAACAAATAAATTTTATTTTTCTTGCCATGCATATAAAAACACATAACGAACATGAGATTCACAGTTTTATTCCTTTTATACCCACGTAAACATAAAAACATTTATTCACTTATGATTTACAGAATTCCACTTCTTGGTGAATTCACTTGCCAAAATGCTATAATGGCTGAGCGCTTTATTGAAGCAGGTAGCGCGTACGTATTTATTCCTTTTCTTAGTTTCTCATCAATGGATGGGTTTCAATATTACAGATGAATTATATAATTTTGCAAAATGCTGTCTTCTTATGAATCATGATCTTATTACAGCTATGTCCTGAAAGTGGAAAAGGCTGATGTTTATCGACTACCATATTTGAGAAGCAGTGGACCAGGATTTGGTTTGTAAAATCCTCTTATCTCTGTTTATTTTGGTAAAAATTTGTTTTAGTTACCATGTAAACGGCACTTCAGAAATTTGTAAACAGTTGGGACTTAATGGAGAAATCATCAATTTATCGACTTTCTTAATTAAATCGTTTTTTTTTTTTTTTTTTTTTTTTTTGCATGAGTCTGATTCTGTGTACTTGAAATATTTAGCTTTGCTTGAAGCTGCTAAAAGAGTAAACTTTAAAGGGACTGCAGGCCAGATAGCTGATGGCTTTGCATCCGGGAGGTACAAATGTTTTTACAAAATCTAAATCTTGTATGGTTACAAAGACAGATTGAAACTATTTATTTTCCAATTTATGTAAATTTGGATTTTTGGTGTCAGGTGGGATACACCAATTTTAGTTGCGTGGGGGATAGCGGACAAGTATCTTCCTCAGTCAATTGCAGAGGAGTTTCAAAAAGCAAATCCATCTGCAGTGACTTTGAAGTTAATAGAAGGGGCTGGTCATATGCCTCAAGAAGACTGGTAACTTTTTTCAACAATGTGCCATTATAATCGATAATTCCATTGCTAATTCACATATAGTTCTGACAAATTTATTAACTTTGTTTCAGGCCTGAGAAAGTTATTGATGCTCTGAGATACTTCATTTGATTATGATACCATTGTAAGTTTATCATCAGCCTTGTGCAGGCAGTGTCCTTTACCTTGTAGTTATGCGAACATGTAATTATAAACCTTTCACTGCCATGGAAATATAGTGGCTTTTATGCATATTCCCAAAAAGAAAATACAAAACTAAGTAACGTTGAAACACACCCATTTCTACCCAAGCAACTCATTTCTTTGCAAAGTCAGATGGTACATCAATAAACATCAGTTTTGACTTTGACACCTGAATCTCCATTGAACCACAACCAGATACACAAAGGTAGGTTAGTGCTTAGTTGACCACAAACATAACGGTTACAAAAATACAGGTTCTTCCAACCTAAATAAAAACCCAAACAGTCAAAAGACTATTTTGCTCTCTTCTTATTCTGCCTACCAGCCGACGGCACTTTCTTAGCAACCCTCTTCTCTTCTTCCTCTTCCACTTCCTCATCCTCGTCACCACCATTAACTTCACTTTTCTTTGCAGGAGGCCTCTTATTTCCTCCCTTCGCTTTCTTTTTTGTAACAGGTTTATCATCTTCAGTTTCCATCACTTCATCATCACTGCTACCCTCATCCCTCCTGTTAGACTTCCTTTTCACAGGAGCCTTCTTACCTTTACTTTGACTTGTTTTCTTCCCACCTTTCACTTTCACATTCTTCTCAATTCCTTCATCTTCGTTTTCACTTTCTGCCACATCACCTTCATCTTTGCTCTTTTTACTAGACCCTTTCTTTTCTTGAACCACTTCTTTCCCTGCTTGATCTCCACTTAGCTTTTGCAATTCAGGAACAATAGCACTTGTCTAACACAAAAAATAAATGTAAAATCCTCAAATATTCAACCAAAACCAACATGAAAAATCATCATAGTACAAACATACCCTGCCTCCAGCAGCAATAAACTCAATCTTCTTTCCTGCCATGAAACATGAAAATTTATGAAGTTTTCATTATGGCAAATAAAACAAAGAATAAACAAAGCTCCCGTAACGACTGTAGCCAAACCATCAACGAAAGCCTTCCCGGGTTTCTTTTCTCGGTTATGGAAAATCCAGTTACTAGGAAACTGACTACTATCAGCCCCAACTTCAACAGCTTTTTCAAGCACCTGTAAGTAAGAGCACCATTTGTCAAAATGGCTCAATTGTAAGAAAAACCATCTTACCATTTAATTTTCCAGGTTTTTTTCCCCATCTAATATGAAACAACCAATCAACAGGAAAGCGACTGCTATCGGCATTGACTTTGACCGAATGTCCAATAACCTACAAGTATTATCCTCCATACTGACTTTAAACGAACTCTGTCCACACATTATAGAGGTGAAAAGACATGATTACCCACCTCTTTAAGAGCACTGTGCAGTGCTGCACATTTTTCTTTGGAAATGCTAGCGGCACTCTGTAGCGGATGGATTCTTGCCTGGAAAATAAATCAAATATCATGAAAACAAAATTAAAATGTATAGTTACCTCAAAATATAGATTCTAACAAACCTGATACAGCACTTCATCTGCAATCCAATTGCCAACACCCGAGATAAAGCCCTGTTGTATGCAAAATATAACAAGTTATAAACCATATGAGAGTACAGAAGAAATAAACGGTTAAATTTAATTCCAACCTGATCAAGTATGAGGGCCTTGATGCCGATTTTCTTCTTACTTAGAGATTTAAAGAGCTTGTCTTCTGTCATTGGCTCCAATAATGCATCTGGACCAAGTTCACATATTGGGGGTGCGGAAGCGGGCTGTTATGTAAACATCATCACATTTATGACAATAATTTCTCCCAAATATGGAAAAATGAAGTGAAGAATGTGTGATTAGTATTACTATCGCCATACATTTTGAAGTAAGCGGACTTTTGCAAATCTCCTCTTGTCAGTAAAAGATAGCTCCAAACCATCATCTAGCTGGTTTTATAAATTAAAACAAGAGAGTAGAGAGAGAAAAATCAACATCATAAATTAAACATGCATGTATCTGAGAAACCAGATCTTACTTCTATAAATAACTTGGAATATTTGGAAGGCCATTCATCGGTATCATTGACTGCAGACCTGAAGGCAACAAATCAAACTAGGTATCAACAATGGTATGAGCATCATATATGGAACAAAATCTCAGCCATCTAGCAAATTGTTCTTTTGTTTTTAATAGAGATTATAACCGTTCAGAACATCATTCTTCACTGTAACTGATTGTTACCAGGGCGATATATTTGCTTACCTTTTATACTTTGTAACAGCAACGCCTTTGATATATATGGCACCAGCCATTCCTGAAAAACAATCACCAATGAATATAAACTGTATAATAACAGAAATAGCTTTCAACACTCTAATGGTGGTCAGCTAGAATTAATTGAGTTTATCATATCTGAGAAACATGCATTGTGTATAAGAGCATAACGCTGACAATTGGCAAACTGGTTTCTATCAACAAACACCTACTCAGTACTCACACAGCCGGATCACTGAATGGTTACGCTTTGTTAAGATGAATGTTTATTATTAACGGAGATACCAATGCGCTTATGAGGGTATAAGTTAAATGTTAAGAAATTAAATAGAATTTAGTTATCGTTTCTAGGGCTCATAAATTGGGCGGACGAAATATACTCACCAAACTGGAAAGAAGGAAAAGGAGGAGAATCGAGCTGGATCCACATATTCTTCCCCTTGCGGTGAGCGGCGACGATTGTTTTCCCGGTGATTGAGGCTTCAAAGTCTGAAGGTGAAACGCCGTCGATGACTTTAGCATCATCCGCGACAACCGACCGCTTAATCTTCTTTCCAAGACAGTTTTCCTCAATGGCTCTTCGAGCAGCTTCTACCTCGGGAAGTTCCGGCATGGTTAATGGAGTTTCGCGCGCTTTTTGCCGCAGGGGTTTGTGTAAGCTTAGGTTTTTACTTTTTAGTTTTTACTAGAGAGTAGAAACAGGAAACACAAGACATAATCAGATGCGTACGATACGCACTACGGCTCTATTTCGGCCAATTAGATGATACCACGTCAGTATCGATTGTACAAGTGGGGAGCACTTCAATAGCAGGCCCATAACTACAGAAGAGCAGCCCAATAAAAACGGTTTACTATTGGATTCATGGACTCTACTCTCTACACTCTAGAAGTGAGCGAAAAACCGGAACTGATCTGTATAAAACCGGTGGTTTTTTCTAAACTGGTATGGGTTGGTCCGATCTGATCGTTTACGACCGGTTTGGGAATATAGCACTTGAAGGCAGAATCAAGTCATCAACCGGTTCTTAAAAACGGTTCGAACTAAACACTAATAAAAAACATTTTTCTACAAAATTAGGTTTTGGCTGATTATACAGGTTTCGGCATTTTCTACCAAAAACCGCTTTAGAAACCTGGTTTTTTCACACGAGTGAAACTAAATTGGTATGTAAATCAATGTAAATCAGTTAAAAATCTAATTTTCCCATCTTTAATTGTCACATGCTTGATATCCTATATTTCTTACATGTTTTGGTAAATTGCAATAGTAGTCTTTTGGTTTTTCATTTTTTAGTTTTATTCATAAACGAAAGCTTCTATTCAATGTGGTCTTTTTCATGACAATTTATTATATGATCTTGGCATTTTACTTATCGCAACCTCAATTTAATTATGTTAAGTCCTTGTACATTGACTAATCTGCTCCTAATTTATATTTTTTTCATTGTATCATTTATAATGGTTCTGCCCTTCCTGTGCCTTGCTCCCTACCACTTATATGATCCATCACTTGGTGGTTCAACGGATAAGAGTCAATAAACATCTCCAAATATGTGACCCGAGTTTGAACCCCGGGGGTTTCAATCAAGGGTGGCTAAGAATTTAGGTGGATGCAACATAGTTCTGAAAGGGGTTGTGTAGCACATCACCAATGGCAAGCCCCCTTCCCCATATTCTCCCAAATTAGGGAAAGCGCGGGAAGGGGGGTTCGACAACCCATTTAGCTCATCAAGACTTTTCTTTTATTTTATCGTCAATATTGAGTCAAAATCGATACTAGATGAGTGATTAATGGACTCATATGCCGCATGCCCATCAAAGCTTGTCAAGCCCACCTAGTAACTTTAGAAGATAAATAGACATGTACTATGTACATAGTATGATTGCCCAAAATGTATTATTTTACCTGTGGATTTGTAATACACACAAGATAAATTATAAATAGGTCAATCCCGAATATTTGTAATTATTATTCCTCGATACAATTAAAGAATCATATTGAATTCATTATGTGCTAAAGTGGATGGCCCAGTTAAGGTTATCAACCCCATATGATAACTATAGAACATGAATAAACATGTGTATAGTATGACTCTCCAGAATGTATCCATTATTTTACTTTTGGTCAAGTTCATGACTTGACTAAAGTCTGTAATATACGCAAGACGAATTATAAATATACCAACTTCCTCATATTTTTAATTATTGTTCATTTGAGAAAATTAAAGAATGCTATTGCATTCTCTATGTGCTAGAACACATTCTTTTTATACTTGAGCTTGTTTCTCACCAGCAACCGTTTACAAGCATCTTATGATCCTTCATAATGCTTGCTTGGTTACTTGATAGCATATTCATCAAGTTTCACATGGTTAGAATAGCAAACTAACTTAAAAGCTAGTTGCTAACTTAAAAACAGGCTGATAGCAGAAACACCGACTACTAGCTGATAAAATAATATTGGTAAAAACTTGTTGATAAGCTAGCTGAGAAATGTAAAATGACAAAAAGAACAATGTTGAGAGTGATTCAATATTATAATAAAACGTAAAATAATTTATTAAATTAAAGTATGTACATATCACAATTCTTTTATTATTTACGTTTTGGTGGAATTTCTTGAATCCCATATCATATTCGCGATATTATCACAAATTTCTCACATCCCACAGTGTTAGTCTCGAATGTTATCATGCCTAAATCTTGAATGATCGTCTAATTCTTATATATGTATGCAATTATTGTATTGTTAAACAATGTTGAAAATCATATATGTCAAGTCATTCATCTAAATATAGTTATGAAGGGGAAGTAGTGTCACAATCACATCGATAGATTAGTAGGATTGATTTTTGCAAATTACATATATCAAATAAGAAATAAATAGACCATATATATTGACCAAATTATCATTTGATCTACATCCACAATTATCAATAAACCATCAATTTTTTCAATATATTTCCGCAACGAAGGTGAGTATGGTAAGTCAAATATAAGAATAAGATTTTTTTTCTAATTGACAAAAAACATAACTAAATCAAAAGGAGAGCATGGGGTAGATAATATGTTGAGATATTATACCTACTTCTGAGACAATGAAACATCCAATGATCGATCTTCAACTCATCTGGATTTACTATTGTGTTCAAAGAACTATGAGAGGTAGGGTTGACAACTATGAGATGCAGGGTTGGCAGAAGTGAACGACGAACTTAAGGAATAAACATGGATAATGAGTTTTTTAATTAATAAATGATACATGGGGAAAAATTAAAATAGAAACTCGATAAGTTAGTTGAAATGCTAGTCCCAGTAGCTTTTAAAAAAAACAATTTATAAGCTAGTTTAGATATGTCAAACATAGTCTTAGCCATATGACATATATTAGAAAATTGTATTTGTTGGGAAGCAAAAATAATTTATATCTATTTTAAAAGTTTCACATAGTTAATATTTTTCTATAAGAGAAATATAACATTGTGTATTGAGTTAATGTCATGAAAATCCTGTAAAGTTTTAGTTTTGGTTTTAAATGGTAGTTGTAGTAATTTTTGGTCTCTCTAAGCCATTGGAGTGAAAAATTACTGGTAAAAAAGGTCATATTGTGAAAAACTAACGGTTATGCAGGTAATATTGTGAAATTTTAAAAAGGTCATATTGTGAAAAATTACCAGTTAAAAAGCATTATTTATATCTCTGAATGATTTTAAAAGTTTCTTTACGATTTGAGAATGATTCGGTGAACGTTCAATTCACTACTAGTTCTAAGTGCAACCTTCTTGCAACTTCAATCCTCAACCCTCTAACTTTTTCACACAAAGTAGTCATTTACTACGATCCTTTCATATATAGTGCTTAACTACAACAAATGACCCTTTTGACACTACAATTTAAACCAATTTTTAACATTTATAATTTGATTATTTGAATGATAAAATAAGATTTGAGGCGCTACACTATGTATTTTTCCTATTTTTCCTTTTCTTTAGTGAAACACCTTCCATTTCAGTGTCTTTTTCTCTTTTGAAATTTATACAATCAAACTTCATATCTTAATGCTTTTAATCTTGAAATAAATTAATGATAGAGAATTTTCTTCCTTTTGTCTATTTTGGTGTTAATGATACCAATTGGTTGCTTGTTTAGATATCATATTTGGAAGGCATTCTGTATTTATTTTCAATAGCCGGTTTACTAGTATTTAAATTTAACAAGCAACATATGTAACATAAAATATATATTAAAATTAAGTCTTTTCTAAAAATCAAAATGAAAAAATATATAATAAATACGGTGAAAAATTTTAAGTGGATATATTAAATACTTTTTTCAAGAATTTTCAAATCTAAAGATCAATAGGTCATTGATTTCTTTGCCGTTTAATGATTGTTGTTCTTCAACTTTTTCTAGGCTTGCTTCATGACTCCATTGACTTTTTTTTTTTTTTTTTTTTTTTGCCTTTTGATCATTGTCTCTTAATTTTTCAGTGGGTTTAGATCTATTGATATGATCTATAAATGGTAATCCAAACCAATTTAGTCACAAACGAGTGAATTTAAATTATAATTTATCAAATGGTTAATAAAAAACAATTAAAAGGTAAATGTAATGAAAGTTAGCAAACAGTATTCAGAAACAACAATAGCAATAAAAATTTGTAGTCCCATAAGAATATAAGAATGGTAGTAATAGAAATATGAGATGGGAGGCAGCCTTAGCTATTTCCAAATAAGACATTCCACAAATATAAAGGAAAAGAAAACAGAAATGGAGAAGACAAAATGTTTGTTCATCGAAAAAGATCTTCGGCAAATTAAACATTAGTTAACCATCAACCAATGCAGAAAAAAATGAGTAGTTAAATAAATTGGATAGATAGTGCTCACGGGTTAATGACTAAAAGGAAAAAGTAAGTATAAAAAATAAAACCGGAAATAAAGAAGGTTAAACGTTTTTTTTTTTTTTTTTTTTTTTTGATAACCGATGACCCCACCCGACCCATCCTTTGGATAACCCTGATGAAGCAACCTCGGGGCCCACGCACACCTGGCAGCAGGGTGATCCGGGTCAATCACCTACGTGGTAGAGAGGTGGCCAGTGGCCATCCCCTGATTGAAACCTAACACTCCATATGGGGAAAGGGGGAGTGAGATTAGAACTTGGAACCTCTTTATGGGGAAAATAAAGAGTCCTAAGCCTTATCCACTAGACCATCAGGGTGATGGTTAAACATTAGTCCCTGGTTGGTTGGTTTGTTTTTTATACATGTGCCAAAAATCCGTTTAACTTGAAAAGATAGTCTTTTTGGCGTGGTTTTGTTGTGGATTTGATCATATTCTAATTGAAATGATTATTTTGTCCATACTAATATCTTTTTCACATTTTATAACTTTTTAATACTTTTATAACTCTTTAATACTTTCACCCTGCACCGATCATTTTCTTCGGCCACATTTTGACCAGTGGCCACACTAGTTAAAATTAAAAAAAAAAAAATCAAAGGAAACAAAAAAGACTTGTTGTCTAAAACGACAATGAAGTTTGCCCCCTGTTAGACAATCTTACATCGAGAAAACACACTAATTTGAACCACGACCACACAATACAATTGAATGTCAATATAACCACCATTAATATAGGGCAACAAACACGGCCCATCATCCAAACAATCAAACATTAAAATATGCTCCTCCCAAAAGAACTTGCCGATTAAGACAAGCTACCACCTAAGAACTATGAGAAACTACATGCGAATGAACACCACCACGAACTTTTAACTCCAGGAACCCTTTGGCCATAACCACTTTAGATGTAGTAGCCAACACAAACACAAGAACTTAATCCCACCCAAATACCCAACTAACATCAACCTAAAACAAGACCGAAGATATATTGAAGCATCCTTAACTTGCTCACTTTTCAAAAAACAAACACCGAAGATATAGAGCCATCTTCCATCTTCAATTTGAAGTTTTTGAAATCTCCATTGACATTTTATTATTTTAAGATACCAAATGAAGCAAGATTGTCGTATATACCTATAGTCATGTTGTTGAGCCATAACTCGCCTAGTAGCTAATTTTGTTTATCGATATTTATTGGAAAAATAGCCTTGGTCAACAATAAATAATTGATAATCAAGAAAAAATATATAAGTATGAAATAAGTAAACTCGCTCTATCAACATGCCACCATGGTTTCATAATATTATGTCAATCAACTATTGCTAATAAAAAATTAAGCCATTTATTACCCGACAGGGTGCTCAAAAGAATTAGATGGCATGATCGTTCATAGTATTCCTAGTACACACATCTCCAACAAATAAATGTGTCCATATTATAATATGTCGTGATCAAATTTTTAAGATTTCTTTTACACATTCAGAAATTTTATCAAAAACATACTAGCAAGGAGCTAGAATTACAAAGTAATATCCATGATTATTTTAAAGACTTTTTGCTATTGGACTTGTTGTAATTGTGTTCTTGGAATGCTTGGTTTTCTGTTTAGAAGTTTTGCTATTAGACATGGTTTTGATAGGTTCAACAGTCTTGGTTGATCTGTCAACAGCAAGATACAATTCTTTTAAAGACTTTTTGCTATTAGACTTGTTTACAGTTGGTCTTTTGAGGCATTGTTGCTGAGGGGTGATCAGTTTTCTTTCTATTTTTTAGAATGACAAGCTTTTGAACTAGTTTTGTGTAACACCCGGTTTTTAATAAAACATCTTCATTTAAATAAATATCAATTTGTTCAATGATTAACATTTTTAAAGATATTTAGAAATCATTTTAAACATCAATTCACCGCATGAATCCCCAATTAAGCAGCATCAGTGTGTACTTCGTCATGCCTGGCCGTCATTTCCACCTGTACAACCTGAAATGGTAATTTAAAAGAGAAAGGATAAGCACACGGCTTAGTGAGTTCCAACAACTACACAACATATCAGTTACACATACTTTACCCCTAACAGGAAAAATACAACCACACGTCATATAATCTGCTCTACCCAGTATATTGGATTATAACCTCCTATACGTATCTGCTCAGTAAATCTAATTCCCCTGCTCAGCACTTAAAGTCGTGCATACACTGTACATCGAGTCATGCGTATCTGCTCAGTGTATTTTGCACGTATCTCTATATTACTCAGTACGTCGAGCCCACACACACCATAACCCAACCCATACAATTATAATTGAAAGATATATACACACAACTTGGTACCATTTACCAATATCTTATAAACATCTTATAAGCACACAAAATACAGTAAAGGACATATAACGTCCACACAATGTAGTGAGAAACTCACCTGATTATAGTCGACTACAACGTTTATCTCTGCTTCGTATTTCCTCTTTAACTGTTAACACAGTAAGACATTTATCACTCTTTACTCCTTAACTATACCATAGTTGCTTCTTCCATAATTCCAACATGATACCTCGTGATTTATCAAGTAAAGGATACCCAGGTAGAAGATTAGTTGGGGTGGCAGGATCCTTTCAGCATTTTAGCCTTTCGGAAAATCCAACAACCAGATCCCAAGTAATCGGCCTAGACACCATCCTCGTAAGTAAATCACTCGGTATTATTTTTGGAATTACGAATAGTATAACCTCTACATATTATAGTTTAACACTTATAAACTACTAGAGAAATACGATAGCGATTACTCACTTAAGATTGGCGTTTTCGCAAAGCCTTGGCACGTTTCCCGTTCCGCTCCTCCAACACTTCCCGAGCACCTCGTTACCAGCTACCGCTCGCTCCTAACTCCTCCCGACCTATTTTCCTCACCAGAACACTCCTCGATATCGTAAGGTTGTTTGGTGTTTGTTGTGGGTTGAAATGAAGAAGTTGAGCCTCTATTTATAGGGCTTGAAAACACTATTTACGATGTCATCACGACGTCATCACGACATCATCGTCGATGTCATCACGACGTCATCACGACATCATCGTCGATGTCATCACGAGGTAAGCGCTTACTTCATTTCTCGGGTACTATTCACGCCGTAGTACTATTCACGACGGAGTTACTATTCACGCCGGAGTTACTATTCACGCCGGAGTCACTATTCACAACGTTTTTTTTTAATTTTAAAAACGGTCGTTACATTTTGATTCAAAGGTTTCTGCTAAGATTGACTTCTGAACTGACTTAGGTTCATGGTATGATTTTGAGATTGGCTTCTGAACCACTTTTTGTTCTGAGGGCTTTTCATTCCTACTACTTATCCTACGGTTGATTTCTAATGTCATGGATCTTGCTTCAGATCTAGGTGAGATTAAGTCTTTCTTGTTCAAGCTAGGCTTATTTCCTTGTATTCTAAAGTCTTATCCTTTTCCCTATTTGAAAACAGGTTTTGGTGACATTGACTCGCTTGATGTTTCATAAAACATTTTTACAAAGGTTTGAGATTCAAAAGTGACGTAAATGATTTTTGAAGATTCTCCAATTTTAAAGTTTTGAGTGTTGATCTCAGGAATTTGTTTTACAAGTTTAGATTTTTAAAATCACTTTCGTTCAAATTTTGAGTGACTACCGAAGCAGAAGTCACTGTTTTTTCTCAGGAGGACACACGATCAGGAGGACACATGATGGTGAACCTTTTAAATTCAGGAACATCGGGGACTACGGGAGTGTCAAGGAACTTTTCTATATCTGATGTCAAGGTCCCCACAATTTTTATGTCACTGAACTTGTCAATAGAAGTACATGGAGTGATTTCTTCGATCACACAGTTATTGTTAAGTATCAAAAGTGTATTTTGTCCATAAATTTTTTAAAGTGATATGACAATTGATGGACTGGTTATGTCAAGGGTGAGATCTGATTTGAATGTTTCATTTTCTTTGTCTTTTGGATTAAAAAACTGATTGCATTGAATCATGGCATGTACAATTTTTGTTACCAAGGCACCACCTTTCATCCACCCTCTGTTGTACGTGTTATCAACAAATGTGATAGAGTATCCAGAAGCATTATAGAGTTTTTCAATTAAAACATTTAGTCTTTCATTGTTAGAACGTGCTAGATCACATTGACTACATACTACATCATACTGATTTGACAAAATGATTCTATTGTCCTTTTCCAAAACCACGTCTATTTTCAACTTGTCCATCGCAACTTCTTTTCCTCAAAATGTCCTCTTAGCTGATAGAGTTCTTGGATCGCTGTTTCTCGTTCCCCAACTGCCTTACGATAAACTATTAGGGCGTTTGCACATGTATTGGAAATTCGCTCAAGGTGAGGTTCTAACGGTTCTGAACAAATATTATTAACATAGAGCATGTTACGTACATGTTCATCGATGCTTACTTCATGACCGATTTTGTGGTTGACAATGAAACAAAATAAAATTTATTTGTGAATCATGTTTTTTTGCATCATCTAATGATTAGTTTTGTTGGTTCGTTAAAAAATATATATAAAAATGAATCACTTCTTACCCTTTCTACAAAATTCCATTTTTACTGGATCCTTATCATATATATATATATATATATATATATATATATATATATATATATATATATATATATATATATATATATATATATATATATATATATATATATATATATATATATATATATATGTGAGGAATCGGACCGGGTACACGCAGCGGAAACACACTATCACACACACACACACAAACTCACGAAAATAAAGCAAGAAGAACACAAGGATTTTTACGTGGTTCGGATTCGGTGCAAATCCTACATCCACGGGCTACAAGTCGATTTTATTTGACTGAGGAGATTACAAGAGATACACTCAATTCTTATAGGTATTGAGTTGTGGTGCATCTAACTCTTCAACTTGAACCTCTATTTATATACATTTGAGTGTGTATATAATATACATATATCAATGTGAATGTGGAAATAGAAATTAGGTGTGAAGACATTTACCTCACCTACCTTTGACAAAAACTTCACCAACCAATTCACCTAACAATCTCCCACTTGAAGATTTTGAACATCTCTCATTAATCTCCGAACATAACAAGTCTTCCAAGCTTCCAGTTTCCAAGAACAAGCTAAGACTCAGTCAAATTCCCTTAGTTGTAGCCGCCCCTCATCTTCAAGTACTAGAAGGGCCAGTTGAAGCTCCAACTCAGCCGTGGCTAATCCCACCACCGACTCATCCTCTGTCTCAACCGATTTGGACACTCTACCAGTTCCAGAGATACACCGAGGACCACTAACACTCTCTAAACTTTGCAAACTTCCAACAGGAGAGAATTTTTCAGTCTTAGTCTTCAAAACCCAACGGCTCTTTGTAACTGTACCCGGAACACACCCCGTGTTCCCACTGTCACAAAATCTCCTGAATGGTTTAGACTTTCCGACTCGTTCAGCTAACATCCCCTTGGCTCCAGAATTCATGTTTGCAAAATGAACTCTCTTAACACTAGATTTAGCGAACCAAATTTTGTCATGCTTAACGGGGACGGTCATACTTCCCTCAGCAGGTACCTCAACCATATATAATGACCCACGCTTCATACCTTGAGCAATCACCGAATTACCATTGACCACCCTCCATTTACCACCACCAAACCTTACTTCCAGTCCTTGTTTATCCAGCTGACCAACAGAAATCAATTTCTTCTTCAGCTCCGGAATCACCCTGACATTTTTCAGGTTCCATGTAGTTCCCAATGAAGTAACCAGATCAATATCTCGCATGCCCGTTACTTGAAGCATCTCGTCATTTGCTAATCGTACCTTCCCAAAATCTCCTTCTTTTAGATTCACCATCGTTTCTCCATTGTCCATGGCGT
This sequence comes from Cichorium intybus, assembly GCA_023525715.1. Taxonomy (NCBI): domain Eukaryota; kingdom Viridiplantae; phylum Streptophyta; class Magnoliopsida; order Asterales; family Asteraceae; genus Cichorium; species Cichorium intybus. Next base: position 18,634,796 of record CM042013.1, on the reverse strand, counting down.
GAAACGAAGCCCCTGAATCCATGACCCAAGAGTCTACAGAACTTTCCATACTTAGTATTAGTGCATCATCCTCAGACACACTTTCAGCACCAGCAATGTTCAATTCTTTCTTTGGACATTGACTCTTAACATGTCCCACCTCTTGGCAGTTCCAGCACTTCATATTCTTCCAAGTTCTAGACGAACTTCTTCCCCGACTCCCACTGCTCCCACTATTCCTGCTATTCCCTCTACCTCTTTCGATATTTAATAACTCAGAAGAAGAAGATCCACCTTGATTCTTGCGTCTAACATCCTCGCCAAGAACCAAATCTCTAACCCCTTCAAAAGTCATACCACTGGTCCCCACTGAACTTGTAACAGCGGTTACTGTTCCAGACCAGCTATCAGGTAGTGAAGCTAGTAGCAGTGAAGCTTGAGTCTCGTTATCAAATTTAATTCCCACAGATGACAATCTGGATAGAATTAAATTTAGATTGTTAATGTGAACCGTAACTGAACCTTCCTCATTCATCCTTGTAGTGAACAGCTCCCTCATCAAGAACACCTTGTTAGCCGCCGACGGTTTCTCATACATGTTCGTCAGAGCATCCATCATACCACGTGCCGTGGTTTCCTTCATGATGTTGAAAGCGACGCTCCTTTCCAACGACAACGTAATAATCGCCTTAGCTTTCTTGTCCTTTGAGTTCCACGCATCTTCGGCAGCTTTTTCCATTTTCTCCGGTTTGTCTCCAAGTACCACGTCCAAATCTTTCTGACAAATCAATGCGTCTAATTGCATTTTCCACCAGCTAAAGTCAGAACCGTTGAACTTCTCGATTACAACCTTGTCTTCAGCCATTACGACAAACAAGAGACAAATATTTTATAGTACTTTTGTGTGACAGAACAGTACCCTTCAAAGTACCGAGATACCTTTAATACGATTAATAGAAATTAGTTTCTAATGTGGAAGATCAGACAAAACTGCAACCACAGAGCATACTCTAATTTCTAAAACTGAGACCTCCTCCGAAACCCGAAGCTCTGATACCACATGTTAGGAATCGGACCGGGTACACGCAGCGGAAACACACTATCACACACACACAAACTCACGAAAATAAAGCAAGAAGAACACAAGGATTTTTACGTGGTTCGGATTCGGTGCAAATCCTACATCCACGGGCTACAACTCGATTTTATTTGACTGAGGAGATTACAAGAGATACACTCAATTCTTATAGGTATTGAGTTGTGGTGCATCTAATTCTTCAACTTGAACCTCTATTTATATATATTTGAGTGTATATATAATATACATATATCAATGTGAATGTGGAAATAGAAATTAGGTGTGAAGACATTTACCTCACCTACCTTTGTCAAAAACTTCACCAACCAATTCACCTAACAATATATATATATATATATATATATATATATATATATATATACACAGACACACACACACACACACACACATACAAACAATCTTTTTTTAAAAACCGATTACATAGAAAAAAACTTTTGATTCATATGTTCTTCCACAAACACGGATATAGAACAAGACAAAAGATATTTTACATATTTAAAAACAAACACCATCTTAATTAGACTTCCAAAATATTCCAAAAGAATTTTGTTAAATTCATCCTAGTCAATGTTATAATAATATAATCATTAGGTGATGATATCTATTAGTCACCCAATAAATGTAAAAAAAATATTAAGTACATCAATAAAAAATTGTCAAATTATAAACTAAAAATCTTATATCTTATAAAGGAAGCATTTTTCCTTACACCACATGCATTTGAAACCCCCAACTTTTTAGCTTCCAACCTAATATTATTTAAATACATTAGTTAATTTGAAGTTTTTTCTTTGTCCCACATTGCTTGACACACAAATATAATCATTCCTCTTTCACTTATATAATACCACTTATTTGCTTTCATTATGCATCAATCTTCATCGTAAAATGACTTTCAAGTCTATCATTGTTTAGTGGTATTTTTATCATTCAACCATGTTTTTATCTCAAAGTTTTAAAGGATTATATTATTTGGTTTCAATTTATAGAAGTGTTGAGACTTAAAAGTGAAATTAAAATTACTTAAAACTTTTAAAAACTCAATTAGGTTGAAAGTTCATAGTATGTCGTGATAAAAAACCGACAACGATGTTGACTTATTTTTATTTACCATGATATATGTACATAAAAATTTTCAAGAGTAAATGTTTGAGCATTGTTCAAATAAATTAAATTAAACCATTATCTATATAACAAAAAATATACATATATGTATCTATATCTATATATTTCTTATAATAAAGGTCATCGAAACAATATGTTTCAGGATAAATTATTTATCTTTTGTCATATTAATTTTTAGTTTTTCTAATTTGTCGTATATTGATTCACACATCTACATAACTTTTAATTTTTCCATTATATAATACCACCAATTAGGTTGTCTTATCCTTTAATCATGATCATACAATGGTTTTCAAAATTTATTGTTAATCAATGGTTAATTTCTCATAAAAATATTTTTTCTCAAAGTTTCAATAGATTCTACTATTTTTTTAGTTTCAAAAGCACTGAAACTAAAAAAGATGAAATATTAAAATGACGTAAAAACTATTAAAACCTCAATTGGGTTGCAAGTTCATAATACGTCGTGTGTCATAGTTTAGCATGTGGTGACAATGTTATAAATATTTTTTTCGTTTGAATAATATTTATATTTATAAAAAAATCAAATAGTAAATGTTTGAACATAATTTAAAGACGTTCAATCATTTGTATTTGTATAAATCTTATAATAAAAGTCATTCAATCATAAATATCAATATGAATTTCTATCATGTGCCACATTAATTTGAACAATTTTAGAAAAAATTAGAAGTGGGCATTGGTAGGTACCCATCCAGATATTACGAATTCAATCATAAAACTAAAACTAATTGTTCATGGAATGTTGCAATCGGTGCCTAAGTCGGTTACAATCAAGAACAAATATATGAACGAAATGGTTTTAGCCTCCTTAGTTATATATGTTTTTTCTTTGAAATTTGTTTATTAAGCTATGTGAGATAAGAAATGAGTTAGGTGTTGTTTGTTTTTGAAGAGGTAAAAGGTCTGCAGTCTGCGGACCACATCTGCAGACATCTGTAGCAGAAGAGGTGGACCAAATGTCTGCAGTCTGCAAAAAGAAGACTGTTTGTTTTTTAAAGTCTGAAAGGTTTGGTGGAGATCTATCTGTTTTTCCATTAACATCAGGGTATTTCTTCTCGATATATAGGTACGCCATTAATGTTTAAATATTTTCCAATTCCAAAATTGTTAGGTAAAATCAGAACCGGGAAGCAAAATTAGGGTATTTCTTCTCAATATCTGTTTTTCCATTTAACCTTGGATATAGATGGAAATGTAGATACAATTGACCACTGAGGGTTTCACCAGCAACAATTGGGCAGCTTGTTTCGATGATTGAAGCAAAATCAGAACCGGGAAGCAAAATCGGGAAGCAATTTCAACAACAATTCAGGAACAACAAGCAATTTCAGAGCAGGGAACCAAAATCGGGAAGAAGATTGGAAGTTTACCATACCTGTGTAATCAGATGGAGCGCCGGAGGGAGGTGCGACGGGAAGCAGCGGAGCGGAGGTGCGCCGGAGAAGTAGTGGCGGCGACTGGATGTGAACTCGATTGAAGTTGCGTTTTTGATTTTGGAGGAACCGGTGCGTATTTTTCTTTAGGGTAGGAGACGCTTCTTTGGAAGAGGTTAGAAGTGGCAGGTTTATCTCTTCAAACATAAGAGGACGTGCAGACTTTTTAACGTCTGCGGGCTGCGAAAAAACAAACACTCTTCTAAGTAAAACGTATGCGCATCTGCAAGCACGCAGACAAAAGAGGTTTGAAGTGGTTTTTAGGAAAAACAAACAGCCTCTTAGTCTCTTTATTTATAGATGTTTGATTCACCATTAGTTGTGTTTCTTAAACGATGTGGGATAAGAAAATAACACAAGTAAAACATTATGAATGAAAGTTTAATCCCACATAGTTACGATAAAGCAATGTAAAAACCTTTTTCATTCTATAAATAAAGGTCTCTCTCAAATTAAAAGCAATTATATAAATCATTAATCATTTTTTTGTTGGGAACATTTCCAAATAATTAAAGTTCAAGAAAATATATTCAAAAGTCTAAAACCGCATGCACCTCCCACATAATGCAATTCGAACTTTTCAAAATCCGAAATCGCATATGTGGTGTCGTGTGGATTTTACTATATAACACATTGCGAATACTCAGTTATCGCCATTAAAAGTGTATTTTTCAAGATATTTGAGTGACAATGAAAGCCTTTGCTAAACTATGGAGAAATATTTATAGTATCACTCAATTATCGTTCAAATTTGTAGTTTTCATCCATTTAGAAATTTATATTTCTATAATATGTCAAATATACTTTTTAATTATTTATGATTATTTATTAATTTTATTTTTCTCTTTGTTTTATATTTTATAAAAAAATTATAATATTGAACATGAACCAATTTGGACATATTATTTAAAATTGATTTTTAATTTTTTAGTATTTAAACTCTTTAGTATTTTAAGCAAACTTTTTATTATTAAGAGGTAGTATATTAGTATATCATTAATAACCAATGAGACTATTTAGAAAAAATAAATATAATAAAGCATATAAAATTAATATTTTATAGAAGTAATTGTTATAGATTACTAAATATTTAATATATTTTTAAATATTTTTTTAAACAAACTTCAAATAAAATCATAATTATAAGAAAAAATAAATACAAAAACTAGAAAGCATACTGTTAATTCAAAATAATTATTTGAAATATGAAACATGACCAAATAAATAGTTTTTATTTCAATTTAGAAATAGATAAAAGTAAAACTATATCGAAATTATACAAAAAATATATATACATGCGCAACCTATATATGTAGATGTTATTAAAATCGTGTGATTCGAGATAACTATTTAAGTTGAACCATATTAATTTAAATTTTATTTGATGATTTGTATTCATTTAGTATAATTATTATAACTTTTTGTATTCCAAAATTTTGATACATGTATATATTAATATATAATTGAAAATAATAACGATATTTTTATATAGCCTATTTAAAAATTATATAAAATAACATGTATCTATCTATATATTTTAATTCTAACTATACAAGTTTCTTCGTGCGTAACGTGCGGGCATTCGCCTAGTGTATTTATAAAACAGAGTGTCAAAAAGAAGAGTGATTATATATCCTTCTATAAAATCTTCCTATTCAATAGATCAAGTGTTAATATCGAGAGAAGAAATTAAGAAAAATAATTAATATATTTCAAATGTCATAATTCAGTGGATAAGAGAATGAAGGGATAAAATAGAAAGAAATATAATTTTTCCAAAAAAAATTCTCCTTACAAAATAACATTTGCTATTTTCGTGAATATACCGTCGTACAATTTGGGGGGTGTATCAATTACTAGGCGAATGCCCGCGCGTTGCGCAGGAAAATTTTTTTAGTTAGAATATAAACAAATACATGTTATTCCTATACCAAATTAAAAAATATATAATTTAAAATCAATTTAAAGATTGTGTATTTGGTAATGTTCTAATTTCGAATATTTAATTTAAATTAATAGTGTTTTCTTTGGTGGATAATATAAGCAAATGAATTATAGTATATAAGAGAAAGAGAAAATGACATATATGTATGTGAAGCAATGTGTGATAAAAAAATAAAACCTCAAATTGATGTGGTAAAAGATGAATCATTTATCTTGAATCACATTGATTTGGATGACTTCGTTTATAATAAAAAAATAGATATAGTTTGAATAAACGAAGTATATATTGATTGAATGACCTCTGAGAAAATTAGAAATCGTCGTTTTGACCATCAATATTACTTAATAAATAAGAGTTCAAAATTGCATTATTCAGCACAATGCATGCGATTTTGTACAACTTGATGAACGAATCCATAGCTCATCTTGGATTGGCTCGCTAAAATTTTAAAGCTCAACTTCATTAAAAAAATAATAAAACTTTAACTATATATTTCCTTGAACTTTAATATTTGGAAATATTTTCAGAAGTAAAAAAATATCAAATGATTTATATAATTGTTTGAACTTGATGGGGACCTTTATTTATAGAATAAAAAAGTTTCTTGAGTTGGTTTATCATGACGATGTGAGATCAAAATTACCTTCATAGTGTGTTATTTTGTGTCAATTTCTTATCCCACATCGCTTATGAAACACAACTGAAGAGAAATCAAACATCTATAAGTAAAGAGACTAATATAATTTTCATCCCACATAGCTTAATAAACAAATTTCAAGGGAAAGAAAACATCTATAAGTAGAGAGGTTAAAATCATTTCTCTCATATCTTTGTTCTTTTGTGTTTTTCATTGTAATCATATTAGGAATCGGTTGCAACATTCCATAAACCTTTGGTTTTAGTTTTATAATTGTTTTCGTAAAATTTGGACGGGTACTCACTGATATCCACATCGATCTATTTTTTCTAATAAATTCAAATTAATGTGGTACATGGTAAAAAATCATCTTAAACTATATTTGATTAAATGATATCTATTATAATATTTATATATATAAACATATTTTTTTGAACTTTGAATAAGTAACTGTTTGAAAGTTCAATGTGCATAAATCTTATGAAAGCGAAATAAAATGTTTACAACGTTGTCATCACACATCCAACTGTGGCCACGACTTACTATGAATGTGCAACTCAATTAGTATTTTAATAATTTTAACTGTTTTAGATATTTATCTTTTTAATTTCAATGATTTTGAAATAGGATAATTGTTGAAACTTTTAGATAAAAAACATGTTTTTTATGATTAACTGACCACTAATTAACAATAGATTTTAACAGTATATTTCTAGGTTTTAATGTTTGTCTATCTATTTATAATTAATTTTAAAAAAGTTATTATGTAACTTTTTCGTGTTTTTGATGCAAACATGATATCTATTATGACAACAATTTATTGTTTAATATTATACGTTTAGATTAGATATAAACTTCAAAAGCTTTTTAGTAATATTCATCTTCATTTTTAAGTTTTAATACTTTTGGAAACTAAAACCTCTAAATATAAGTCTTTATCACTTTAAGAAAACATGTTTGTACGATAAAATGATATTTAATTAATAATAGATATTGAAAGTCATATTATGATTAATATTAATGGATAATGTAATCAAATTAGTGGTATTGTATAAATGAAAGATGAAATGTTAGATAAATGTGTGACACGATGTCAGACAGAAAAATATCAACATAATATGTTAAAAAAATAAATTATTAATGTTGAACCACATTGTTTTAAATGATCTCTTTTATAATAGATAGTTAACATTAACAATTGAAATTTCTATGTATATACATATCGGTGAATCGACAAATGTTTACACCAGTGTTACTTTTTACAAACGACACACTATAAACTTTAAACTTAGTCAAGTTTTTAAAACTTTTAAGGAACTACACTTCAATGTATATGCATATTGGTGAATCGAAAAATTTTATACCGATGTCATTTTGTAAAAAGACGTACTATAAGCTTCCAACCTAGTCAAGTTTTTAAAAGTTTTAAGTAATTTTAATATTTACTTTTGAGTTTCAATACTATTTAGAGTTGAAACTAAATAGTAAAAATCTTTTAAAAATTGTGATAAAAAATGTTTATATGATAAAATGATCACTAAGTAATAATAGACTTGCAAGATTAAGTTTGATGGATAATGAAAGCAAATGAATTGTATTATATAAGAGAAAGAGAAGAGCTCATATATATATGTGAAACAATGTGGGATAAAAAAAATCTCAAATTAATGTGGTAAAAAGTATTTTAGTTAATAGATTGATTATATTAAGTGGGAATTTGAAAAGTCATGGAGGTTTCAAATGCATGTGGTGAGAGGAAAAATGCTTCCTTTATAAGATATAAGATTGGATCCTTTGGGAGTTGGGATTTAAGGCCGTTCCTTATAAATAAATAATAATCTCGTTAATTCGGAGGAGTACATTAAATTAGACTAATCTAAAAACATAAACCTATTTAAACTAATTAACTAATTTATAATCATCTCAGACATCATAAACCCTACTACAATCAGGTCAAGAAGACGACGATGGATTATCTTTAGGTGAACACAGAGGAAACAAAGCCAACAATTCGGGTTCGGATCCTCGCGGCGTACTAAGCGGACTCGGGTGTAAGTAAAAACCCTTCTCTGCAATAGCTCTCTCTTCTTCCTCCACCGGCGTTCGTGGGCTCCCTCTACCGTACAAATCCAACGTCGAAACTGGAGACGACATCATCATCTCGCCGCCAGTGAAGCTCCTTTGTCTTGCCGTTGGAGACATGATGCCGAAAGGTCGGCATCCGTCGTTGAGAGTGATCTCGAGTTTTCCGGTGTTTTGTCTTCGTTCGTGGAGCTTGAATCTGGGTCTTCGAGGGGGAATTTCGCTGACAGGTCGTGGAGGGACGAAGGGTTCTTGTGGAGTGGCACCGGTGAGTCGTTGGACGACGGCGCGAAAGGTGGAAGGGTCGGCTTGGACAAAGGTGGTGGCGGGCATGGAGTTGGGGTCAGAAGCCATGAGAGAGATTGAAGAAGTTACAATGGCGGTGTTGTATTTATATATGAGCAGTGGGCCTACATGAATTACACCATGGGAGAGGCATCGAGTGGTGTAAAATGTCAGGTGGCATGAAGGGGAGGGAAAATTCAAATACCAAGAATTTATTGCGATTATGGTCCTTCGGTTAATATGATTAGTCTTTTTCTCAATAAGAAACCCTATGAATAACACATTCCTTAAAAGATAATATGTACTATTAATTAATGATCTTCAAAGGTATAAAGAAATATATTTGTAAGGAAGATTTTTAGTGTGAAACCGAAAGGTATACTAAAATTACAACACATTTTTAAAGGTAGAAGATTATATTAAACACTAGCAAGGTGTTTGAAAGAGTTTACAAGGAGGGGAAAGCTATAATATGGTTTTAATTTATAAAGCCAAACAAGTTCAATAGCAAACCCAGAACGAAATGATAAGGATAGGACATATGATTTTAAATATAGTATATCGGAAAATTTACATTATGCTGGAAAATTCCTCAATATATTTATACCATGTCTGGAAATTTGAAGGATAGCGCGTGCTATCCCAGGAACCCCTAGGTTCGCTCCCCTGCAAACACCATAATTTAATTAAGTTTTATATTTTTATTAAAAACAATCGAGTAACAATTTTTTTTCAAAGATCACGCCTTTTTCGGCTTGTTTGGTTGGAACAAAGTGACATTGCAAAATCTCCAAAGAAACCACATAATGGCAAGGATAAGCTTCGAAACCCAATAAACATGGCATGTCTGGTTGAAAAGGTTTGACCATAATTATTTTACTCGTTGAATTTTCATGTTTTGTCGTGTTAACCTGTTCACATAAATGAGTTGAAATCTTTTTCCCAACCCGATTTATAGTATGTCGAGTTAGCGAGTTTAGGTTGTAGGCCTTGTAAATGTGTCGTGACGTGTCGTGTCGTGCCATACCAAAAGAGTTTGACGCTAACATTAAGTGTTTCATTTTCGTGTTGTGTCATGTTATGTCAACTCGTTTATTTAAACGGGTTGAAAGCTCTTACCTAAACTCATTTATTTTGTGTTTGGTTAACATATACATGTGGTCATGTCTATAATTTTGGTCATGATTGTTTGCTTTGTTTTGCTTTGAGTAAAAGATGTAACGACCTTATGTCAAAGAAGCAGACCTAACAAACTTGGTTCCCGAAAATTGTGTTTGAAAACTGATAAAAAAACTCATGTTAGGAAGGAAGTCGATCGACCAGTAAATAAGAAGTAGAAACCCAATTAATACACCAACTTTTGCTTATTGCCACATCAATAAAATTTAGAGAAAATGACTAAAATAGCCTAATTCTTTAGGGGTTTTCCTCAAAACAGCCAAAAAATAATCCTATGCCCCGAAATAGCCTACGAAAACGCAGCTCGCAGGGGGCGGCTGCGTTTTCGTCCCTTCCCCTGCGTTTTCGTCTATAAGGCCGCTAATGGGCTGCGTTTTGCTTATATGGGCTGCGTTTTGCTCATAGTGGGCTGCGTTTTCATTGGCTACCGACCCATCAGCCCAGGTATAAAAGCGGGGGAAAAAAAACGTAAAATTTTTCGATCCCGTATACGAGAAACGTTTTTGAAATGGCTTCGCAAGATTTTTCTTCATGGATACAGGTAAGTCTCAAATTTGATATTGTCTTTATGTATTAATTATCGTTTTAGGGGTTAGATTAGTGAATGTACAAACTATAATGCGCAACGTACAAGCTTTTGATGCATGTAAAACTTGGTCTGAGAGGAAAACACAGACGAGAGAGAGCAAAACGCAGTTTTCAGCTTAAACTGTGTTTTGCTCTGGTAAAACTGAGAGGAAAACGCAGAAAACCTCAAAAACTGCGTTTTGCTCAGAGGAAAATGCAGAAAAGGCCAAGAACTGCGTTTTCCTCTTCTGCATTTAGCAGTTCACGTTTTTTTCCCGAAAACCTTAAAAATTAAAACGCAATGCATATATGATTCATACTAACGTTTTTTTTACTAAATTTACAGCATGTTGATAAGACAGATGCAGCGGTTATGAATTTTAAAGGCACCGGTAACAAGATATGAGATGTGGTAGATCGGCTAACTGCACCGCAAATGTCCATTCCAACTAAACTCATCAACCACCAAGAACCTCAAAAACATATGGGAGGGAAAAGGAGGAAAACGCAGGGGAAGGGGAGGAAAACGCAGCCGATGCAGAGGAAAACGCAGCCCACGATTTTTTGGATTTTTTGGCTATTTTCTAGAGGAAAACGCAGGGGAAGGGAGGAAAACGCAGCCGCCCCCTACGAGCTGCGTTTTCCTTGGTTAGTTTGAGGCATAGTCCGATTTTTTGGCTGTTTTGAGGAAAACCCCTAAGGGATTAGGCTATTTTAGTCTTTTTCTCTAAAATTTATCAATGTAAGCTTGTAAATACATGTCAATCGTTCCATCCGCTTAAAATTTTGTTTTTCTAAAATTTTCAACAAGAATGATTTTTCTGAAAACTTTTATAATAATGATTTTTCTTTTCTAAAAAATAATAAAATAGTCATTTTCAGAAACAAAAATTAAAAATATAACAACGATGTCTCTGCTTTAAATATTTAAACAACTAAACATGATTGATATTCTTTATTATAAAAATAATATATTTGTTTCAGTAGAACAATTTTAAGAGATTATAAATTGTATACACTTTGATGTTTTTTATCCATTTAAGTTGGCATCTTTTTATTCTTAACTAAGTTCTAGTATTTTCCTTATTCAAAATAAAACACAATTAAAATCGATATATTTCTTTTTAAACAAATCAAAATCCTGACACGTGAGGTTTCATTAATAGTTTTGTAGGGAAGTAAATGCTAAAAGAATGAGAAGTGTGAGAGGTGAATCCAGCGAAGGAAAAGGTGGAGTCAGGTGGAGAGGTGAAGTCAGATCATATCAGTTGAGGTTGGGTCAAGTCACGTCAGTCGGTGCTGGTGGCTACATGCCATCCGTATTACCTCTCTGTCCTTGCCTTTCTTGCCAACGATACCCGACCGTCGGGTAATGTCCATTACAAATCTTTCACCTTACTACACTTATTAAAAGTACGACAGGTTTGTTAACATTTTTATTAACCAACAAAAAAAAAAAAAAAAAAAAAAAAACGACAGGTTTGAAGGTGAATACGACAAACTTATCGGGTAACACCAGTCCAATAATATTTTATGATGAAAGATATTAATAAATTGGCTTGTTAACATTTTTTATATTTTTGTATGAACTTTAGAAATAATCAGTAAATTAAATAATACTAGTTGTGTAATGGTAACATAAATATTATCATAAACTGATCATAAATAAATTAATCGTGGATCCAATACTAACGTACTTAAATCTCATAAGAATGAGGTAACCAAATGTTATACTCCCTCCGTCCCATATTCTTAGTCCATCTTTCCTTTTCCATATGTCCCAAAATCATAGTCCATTACCATAAATAAGTAGCATCTTTACCAAAATACCCTTTTAACAAACAATACATTTAATAATCACATTAAATGCATAAAAAGTAATATTTTTTCTTTTTTCTTTTTTTGTTCACCTTCTGTGCGTCTAAACAATTGAATGGTTGTATGCTTCTTTTTTTTTTGTTTAACTTTCCATTGTTTTTTTTCCTACCATTGCCGTTTTCAATTTATTGCACAGTTAGAATTTTTAGTCAAAAATAAAATTCACAAGCATTTTTAACAGTAAACTTACTTTTGTATCTTCTTTAAAAAACCAAAACAATTTCTTAAATTGATGTGATAGTTGACTAAGGCTACTGTGCGATTTTTTTAACTTTCCAAATCATAAAATACAGTACACTTACAAACACACAAAATACAAAAGACCAACATCTATCAAATTCTTAACTACGCAGCCAAATGCAATAGAGCTTCGTCTATGAGATTTCGATCACATTCAATTTGGAGTGGTAGGTTACCTTCTCGTTCCAACCTATTCTTACCAATATGCGGTATTTGATAATTGTTGCCACCTTGAACTTTTATGATTTCCTTCATACACGTTTGTAAAGTTAAAAATACATTGTTAAGTTGTTGAGATTCCATTCTTTCAAAAGCTGTTTTAACCGCATGAACCAACTCATCAATTGTACCCAAAACCTCTTGCTCTTGAAGTGATTGGATTGCTCGAAAGAATCCAAGGTCTAACACATTTAAATCCGGACTATTGGGGGGCTGAAAACTTAAACGGATATCAAACCCATCTCGAGATGCCGCTTCAAGAAACTCGATGTCATTAACATCAATATGGGGCTTTGCATTATCTTGTTGAATAAATATAGGACCAAGTTGACTTCCCGGCCATTTAGCTCTAATATCCGGCAAAACTTTTTCTATCAACCATGACCTTGTTACTTCTTTAGTCACGGATAAAATAGGTTTTGTCTCCAACGTGCCCGCAACACGGTTTTTGCTTGAACGCTTTGCGGGTTCTAATCTTGTAAACGGGTAGATACCGATTTTCCCCGAAAAAATTTCGTCACCGGATGCATTAAATCTTGGTCTTGCCACAGCTGCTAAGAACATAACCTTGGAGGGATAAAATTGGATTTTTGGTAGAAAGAAATGGAGGGATAAAATTGGATTTTTGTTTTAAAAAAAAACGTATGAAAAAGTTGGTGGGAAAAAGTTTGTTCCATTTTGTAGCCTAAAGGGTAAAATTGTCAATTCATAGTAAAAAGTTAGTCATTATTAATGTTTTCTTAATCTGTGTGTTTTTTGTCTGTGGACTATCATTTTGGGACGGAGGGAGTATGTAATGTAGACAATAGTACATCAACCCAAAAGTAAAGAGTATCAAACATGAGCCCATGATGATGTAAGAGTATGAAACACAAGCCCACAATGATGTATAGAAGTGTTCAGTATTTCAGTTCATAGTATAGTAGAGAAAAGAGTAGATATATCATATAAGCAACAAAGTTAAAATAAAATTTTTGGAAAAACAAGTGGGAAAATGTTGTACGAAAACACGAGCAAATTAAAAAACTGTTAATGGTATCAATAAGTAACCAATTATTTATAACATTTTAAAATACTATTAAACTAGATATAAATGTTGTGAGAATGTAACAAACTTTTATTTTTATTTTTAAAATACCATGTAACCTGAAATAATAGGTTTTTCCAACTATAATAGTATTTTAAAAATAAACATAAAAGTTTGTTAATTTCTGATATCATTGTTCAACGATATTTTTAAAACGTGTTACATAGTTTGTTACCTATTTATGTCATCATCCATGATTTATTATAACTTTGAAGGTTAACACATCAACAATATAAGGTTAGTTTTTGGTTAGTCAAACCAATGTTGTCAAAATCGAGATCCTATCTAATATTGTTTTACGCTTTGTAAGATCGTGATCATAAAATCTGATTGGGGACCATAATACCTTATCAAACAAAGAAGCCTTCAAATTTGATCGCAATTTCTTGTTTGTGCAGTAAATACTATAATTTGATGTTGACTAAGACATAAATGATGGAATAATTTTTAACTTATTAAGCACAAACCATCTGGAATCGATTTCTGTGTGTTTGTGGTCTTCGTTTTTGTAATCTAATTTATGTGTATGTAAGTGGTTTTCGTTTAGGAACATCGCCACTACCACCGGTTACCACCACCACCACCATCGATGTTGAACCTTTTGCATGATGGTTTTATGGTGTTTGTCATTGGCTGGAATATATGAAGGCCACCCTCACCTTAAGCTCAATGAACACCGTCGCAAAACCCAAGCCTAAAGCCCTAATAAATTCCATTTTTGTAATCGAGATCTGCAAGACTGCAACCCATTTCATATTAGGGATTGATTGCCATCGAAAGGGGCGGTGTCGATAAATTCTAATTGTCTAAGTAAATCGAGCAAACTTAAGATCTTCCGCATCTTGGCGGGGAATTTTTCGGTGCTTTCTGATTTTGATTCATCTGTGATAAATGCAGCCATGGCAATGCAATCCTCTTTGTTCTGATATGTACACAGATCCGAGCCTCATACTTTCTTAAATAATATTTTACATATTTCGTTTCTCATATCTTGATCTTTTATGGATCTGAACATTTTTTTTCCTAAGTTGTTCTGATATCTCCTTTGTTCTGATGTCGGCTTAATCCCCGTTGTTCTGATATATCCAAACAAGTTGTCATAATGTGTGAATTTATTTGATTATGCCTAGATAAACTGATTGATTCAAGCATCACAACACATATGACAACTCTGGCGATGGTGGTTTGGGTAGGTGATGGCGGCTTCGTGCGAGAATGGTGGTGGTGGCGGTGGTTTTTGGTGAAGGGGTGTGGGTTGGCGGGGCTACCAGGGGTGGGGATGGGGTGAGGGTGGGTGTGTATTTTTTTTAATTATTACAATGTAAAGAAAATAGAAAAATAAATTATATTGGACCAAAATTGCAATAAAATTCATATTTTGGATTGTTGGTGTTAGGTGCTAGCCCAAAACTTTTTGGACCAACGTAACAATTTTTGCAAACCACAGGGACCAAAATGCAATTATATATATATATATATATATATATATATATATATATATATATATATATATATATATATATATATATATATATATATATACCACAGGATCCGGTAGGAAACTGCGATGACTTATCGTCCAATCACTCTCATTAAGGGCAACAACGTCAAACGTCTTCTTCGACGTGATGCAATCACGTGTGACGCACCTCAATGGAAGGTAATACGGACTCGATGATACGATCATATGTGACGCATGTTCATCCAATGTGCTTTAAGTGAGTTTTTTTCTCTTTTTTCGTTTTTTTGTCATTTTTCGTTTTTTTATTATTTTTATTTTTAATATTTATTTTTATTTAAAAAAATATTATTTTTATTTCCTATTATACTCGGTTTTAGCTTTTTGTTTTTATTTTTATCTTTTATTTTTTATTTGTTTTTTATTTTTTATTGTTTTTTTATTTTTTTTATTTTTTATATGCTAGAGTACTCTATCTTGATTTTTTTTCCATTTTTTATATATACTTTTTATCTTTTAAGTTTATTTAATATTATTTTTAGCATTTTTTCTTCGTATTTTTAATCTAATTATTTTGGATCGTGATATTTCTAATCATAACGTTTTGGATCATAACATTTTGGATTATATAATTTTGCATCATAGTTTTTTGAATCTTATCATTTTTTATCTTATAATATTTTAAATCATATTATTTTGAATCATATAATTTAAGATCGTAACATTTTTCAAAGAAAACAATCTTTCGTGTTGTAACATTTATAATATATTATTGTTTGGATCATAGTATTTTGAATTATAAGATTTTGATTATAACATTTGGATCATAAAATTTACGACACATTTTTTGATCATTTTAAAGTTTGAATCATAATAAGTTTGATTCATTATATTTTTGTATAATAATAAATTTTGATTCATAAAGATATTGTTCATAATAGTTTGAATCAAAAAACATATTTTGGTTCTTAATATTTTTGGATCATAAATATTTTTCCTAATTTTGGTGGTTTTTTTACTTAAAAATAAAAATTGAACACTTAAAAACTTATTTTCAAAAAATTCTTTTTACAAACATACTAATACATTTTCTAGAATTACCCCTTAAATTTTCATAATTTTTGAAAAAAAATATTTTTTTGATTTTTAAAAATTAAAAATAATAAAAAATAAAAAATTTCAATTTTTGATGATGGTGCCTATTTTGTAGAGAATTAAATTTTAAGAACTTTGGTTTTTTTAAAATTTTTTCTACAAAAAAAAATTATTGCCAAAATACAAACTGGGTGGAAAAAAAAGTTCATCCAATCAGAAGGTGTCATGTGGCACGTGAGATTAGAGGCGCGTGAGAGCTGGAGATTGATACGCATATGCTTATTCAACAAAGACAATATTGACATTATAGTTTTATGTTTCCCTCCCTCTTAGTTTCTGATATATACAAAAATAGTCATTGAATTTTAAAACATAATCATTATTTTCACATTAAATCTTAACCATCAAATTTTACAATTAAACGACTAATATTTGTCCTCGTGGTTTTTACCATTTGTTGAGTTCCTACATGATCCTACTTATATATATATATATATATATATATATATATATATATATATATATATATATATATATATATATATATATATATATATATATATATATATATATGAGAAAATTACACGAATGGTCCTGTGGTTTGGGGTAACTTACGCGTTTGGTCCCTAACTTTTTTTTAACTCGGACAGTCCCTAACTTTTAATTTTGTTGCACGCTTGGTCCTAATAGCTGTAAAAAGACTAACTTACCCTTAATAATTTATTTTTTAATTTTCTTTATATTATTTATAATTTTTAAATTAAAAAGAAAAAACCAAACCCATTTTATCCCTTCCCCGTTTTCCTTTTATCCCTTTCAAAACCAAACCCACTGTTCTCTCGTTTACTCTCTTCAATCGCTGACCCCTCCATTACCGTCACCAACCTGTCGCCGTCTGAACACGCCTTCTGAACAGGGTGATGACAGATCGCCGACCACCATCAATATACGAAGGAACCGCCTTTCCCGTCTTCCTGCGTAGACATGGTCATAGCTAACACCCTCCTCTCTTCTTCTCGTCTTCTACCCCCACCTCACATTTTCTAAACTTGACCGGAGAAGACACAAACATCATCTACTCACTTAACACCCTCCTCCTACCACCGGCACTCATGTTTACCTCTGTCAACAACCACCGACACCCTGATACAAACCTCAAGATCAAAACCAGTGAAAAACGTCAAATCTCAAGATCAAAACCAGTGAAAAATGTCAAACCTAGTGCAAATCAAAATATGAAACCAAAACCAAAATCTAAAATTCAACTCAAGATCAAAACCAAAATCAAAATATGAAATCAAATCTCAGTGGAAATCAAAATCTGAAAACCAATCACTGTTTGTGTAATCAAATTGCCAAGACCAGTCACCGTTCAAATCCAAATGAGTCGCCCCCACCGTCGGAGCTCCGCTCGACCCCAGCCCAGAAAACAGCCCGAGAGAAGAATCGGCTGCCAGATGATAACCCAACGAAATCCATACGGTTTACCGGGGTTCGTTAGAATTCCAATCGGAAAAATGAGATGAAGAAGATGAACTCGTACTTGTGGTTGGCCGTGGAGTGGGAAACAGAGGGGGCAACAAAGGTAGCTGTGGAAGTGGGCAACAGAGGGGCAGCAGATGCGTATGAGCTCGAGCTCTAGAGGTGCTCGATGACAAATCTAGGGTTTCCTGTAAATGGCAGTTGAGAGAGGACGACGAAGCAAATGGCGGGGGAGGAGAGAAGAATCGATTGCTTCACTCCGGAGGTTTGTTGAATCGATGGTGTGTTAGGGAAAAGTCGAAGAAGATGAGGACAACAAAGGTGAAACGAGAGAGAGAGAGAGAGAGAGAGAGAGAGAGATATTAATTTGAACGAGGGTGTTGAACGATGTGTGATAGGTTTTTTTTTCTTTTATGTAATTAAAAAATAAAAAATTAATAATTAATAATTAATAAAAGAAATTAATAAGGGCAATGTTGTCATTTTAAGCGAGTCAGGACCAAGCGCGTAACAAAACAAAAGGATAGGGACTGTCCGAGTTAAAAAAAAGAGTTAGGGACCAAACGCGCAAGTTACCACAAACCACAAGGACCATTCGTGTAATTTTTTCTCTCTATATATATATATATATATATATATATATATATATATATATATATATATATATATATATATATATATATATATATATATATATATATATATATATATATATATATATATATATATATCCTATCCTAATAAATAAGTAACTCAAAGTCACATGTTATCACCACATTCATTTTGCCACATGTCATTTTCTCATAATTTTAAATTTCTTAAAAAAACTAATTTGTTTGAAACGTTTCTAACTCCTTAATGATCGGTTTAATTGTCATTAAATTTCAAAATTAATTGTTATCATTCAATTTCAAAATTAATTGTTTTTAATATCATATTATTTTTTAATGTGTAGAATGATTTGAGAGACAATAGAGAGAAAATTGACGTCATAATATTTTGAAAAACGATTCCCATCATTATAATGAATTTGATTTTCGTACCGGTGACATTCTCATAATAAACTATATTTATCAAAATATACAAAGTCGTAATAGTAAAAATCAAAAGCAAGATGTCAATATACATAAACAAATTTCTTATGTAAAATTATTAATGTTTATATATTCTTAATTAATAACTTTTTTATACCATCCCGTGTAATGCACGTGTTTTACAACTAGTATATATATATATATATATATATATATATATATATATATATATATATATATATATATATATATATATATATGTATATATATATATATATATATATATATATATATATATATATATATATATATATATATATATATATATATATATATATATATATATATATATATATATATATATGATATATTAAGAACTGTAATTATTATGTGGACGTAAGACCCACTCACATCCTAGAAGCAACCAAGGGTATTTTTGTCGATTGATTTATAATTCAGTTAATTAAACTTAAATCAATTCATATAATTATGGTAAACTGAACCTCCACTACATTCATCATTATCATGCCTCTGGTAACACCAACACCACCGACCAATCTCACCACCGACCGATCTCTGCCGCCATCAGCCTCCTATTGTCACCGGTGGAAAACGTCTGCCACAACCTCCATCCCTTTGGACTTCACATACTGCAGTCGTGAAATAGTAAACAATCCACCATCATCGATATCTTGTATAGCCTACACCACCACTGGTTTAACATCAACTTCGTGCACCACCAGCGGTTCACCATCAAGCCAAGCTCTCGAACCCCTTCTTCGAAAGTAAGCTCTCCATTCCTTTCCATAAATCAATAAGTAAGCTCTCCATTCCTTCCCATAAATTCGTTAAGGTTATTGTCAGATAGAATATATGAAAACTTGCTTCTATATGTATTTATATCTGTTTGCTTTGATATATGTATGATTGTATAGAAAAGCGTAGTAATTTTGAGAGTTTATGGATCGAAAATATGCAAAAGAGTTTAATTTAAGTTACATTACAAAGTTGTTTATGCTTGCAAGCCATATATTGCTACATAACATGTCTTGTGTGTGTTTGTACAACAAAGAAGAGACACCATCTATTGCTACATTGCTCACTGGCAAGACACATTTAGGATAGTCTAATCAACGCCTCACGTGTAAGTATTTCGGTTCAATTAAGATTGGTGCATAGGTTAACGAAAGATGTTAGTTTATTGGGCTTAAATTGGTCCATACATTTTTAGTTAATGATATGAAAAATCAAAGAAAAGCATGTTAAAACTGAAAGAGAAATCTAAACAAAATGGAAAAATTTTAGATTGCAAATTTAAAGAAGATCGAATTCTGTTGACACTGTTTCCAAACAGTCTGTCTTGATGAATCCAGCCAGAACTTGGATCCACCATGTTGGTTCATATATAAAAAAAGGTCCGAGTCTAAATGGGTCAACTATCTAGTTTCATCATCGCAAGTCTCGGGCCAGCTGTCTACTTGCATAAAGTTAGCTGCTGATGTAATATATGATCCACAAATAAATAACTAACATGTAGTTTGGTTAGATTAATCTTGTTGCCCTTAGTTTATGTAGTTAAATAGCTGTGGATATATTGTTTCTACAAGATGAGCAAGACGGACCATCATTAGTTTGCAATCCTAAGATATGTTCATGGAAAAAAGACCAGTCATCAAAACGTAAAGGATCCTGCGATTTACACAACATAAAGCAGAGTACAAAATCCAATGGTTTAATCTATACTCATAAGTTATGGTTGTTAAAATCTCCTTTCATAAACCAGACCCTTTTGTTTCCATAAGCATAAAACAAAGTACAAATGATCAATTTCATCATTAGTAGTAGACTAGCAAAAACATATAAATAGCTAAATAAATGTAAAAAAAGGCAAACAAACTTATTAATCAAATAAAAAGCATCTAAACTTTATAAATAATTAAATATATCACTTCTGTATATCATCATAACTCCAATTTTACTGATAAAGTATACAGATCTACTGAAATGGTTAAGAGAACCAGATGCTAGACCAAACAAAGATCTTCACCTTCGGTGAGAACCCTAGCAGTAGGGGCAGCGATTCAACATCTGATCGAGCAGTAAACAAATCTAATTCACGAAGTACAATAGAATCACTCCTGATTTGCCACCCTTGTCCTTTTTCTTTTTTCTTTTCAATTTCCTACTCCACATCCTACTTATAGCGCTAGCATACTTCTCTTTCATATCACTGACGCCCTCTTTTATGGATTTTCCTTATCAGAAAATCGATGTTTTTTTCAGATAAATCGTACTACATTTGTGCCCTTTCATTAAGCCACGCTTCTGAAAAATGAACAATAAGCCGATCGGGTTCAATTTCATCTTTTGTGAGGCGATTTTGCTGTATAGAACTAACGATCTCACTTTTTGTTTTTAAACGTGTATCCTTTTTGCAAATTCATACCACAGACTTTCCAACAAAATCCGCGTTTTTTTTCTCCCACATGAATGAAGAATTGATATCGGGAATTTTGTCTTTTTGTTAATTTGACCTTTTGTCTTCTTATCGCGTGTTGACTTTTTCAATTTGCTGATTTTGTGGTGATCGTTTTTCTTTCTTCGATTAGGTTTTTGATTTGTGCTCGTGAAATTTCGAGTTCACGTTTTACCTCCAAATCAATACCCACTTAGAAAACACGCACAAGAAACCCTATAATAATGACATTCAGTGCTTACCATACACTTTTTTAGAGTACTAATAGCCCATTTAATTTCGTCAAAATTTAAAATCAATTGAGGAACTTGATATTGCAAAATCTCAATTGAATGGAAAAGAATCGATTCATAGTATCCTTGTTAGTAATCATTCTAAGTACAATCTCTCAATTCTTTGTGTGTGTATGTGAGAGAGGGGGGTTTTATTTATTTATTTAATAAATTACAATTTTAATCCTAAGGGTATTTTAGACAATTTTAATAAATCTCTCAACCCCCTCCTTAGTTCCCGCCACATAAATGATAGTAACAGGAGTGGGTAAGAAAACCTAGGGCTGACAAAAATGTACCGTGGAGAACCAACCAACATGTTACCAACCGTACCAACAAAGTCGGTAGCCAACATGTTTGGTAGCCAATATATTTGGCTGGTAGTACCATACCAATTAAACAATCTTGGTACGGTAACGGTACAAAATTTTGAATACCACGGTTGTACCACACCAACCAATTGATATATATATATATATATATATATATATATATATATATATATATATATATATATATATATATATATATATATATATATATATATATATATATATATTAATTAGGAGTAATAACTAACAAGTCACACTCATAAATTAATTACTAAAACAATTCTTAATACTAATTCTTTTTCAAACAATAATAGATATTAAAATCAAACTAATTACACAAGTAACCCGCAAGTAAGCGATGATCAGTTAGTGCAAACAATACTAAAAGTAATGTTTTTGGTATATATCAATACCAATTTGTACCAACCAAACTTGTTGGTAGCCAAATAAGTTGGTACCAAGTATACTTCGTACGGTACTGGTATCCAAATTTTTGTACCAATTATAATTGGTACGGTACACGGTATACAAGAAAAAACCCCGGTACCATACCAATTCCACCCCTAAGAAAACCTATAATAGTCCTGTGGTTTTTTACCCACCGCACCAAACCCAGCCCTTTTTTTTTTTTTCCTTTCCCGTTAAAACCCTTCCTACCCCTCCGCTATCGTCCGCCTCCCCTTCCGTTCCCCCTTATCGAACTTACCATGTCAACCCCCACCCTCCAAAACTCGCCCCTGCTTTCAACCTCTACCCACTGCCAACACACCCCTCTAAATCGAGGGCCGACACCCTGTACCATCGCCGTCCTCGGTGTGTGGTGGTGCAAATGGTTATTTTGATAGGGAAAACGAGGAGGAAGGGAGAGGTTATGGTGGGGGAAAGGGCCTACCCATCAGATTAGGGTTGTTGCAAATTCAAATTCGTTGAAGCCGGTTTCATAGCCTACTACAGTGATCTCTAGCAATGGCTCTCAATTGGCTGAGATTAATTTCAAAATGACACCGTTTTCTTCTGATTCGGATGTTTACCAGGAATTGGTAGAATCGATCCGTGGAAATCACAAGGAGCTATGCGAGTCTGGTCATTACGAGGATACCAAGGTATGATATCTGGATTTTGTTTTATTTTTTGTGTGTATAAATGTGTCTGTGATGCTGTAAGTTTGTAGTTAATAAATATCTTTGTTTATGTAAGTAACTGAAAAAAAAATTAATAGGGCAATTATGCTCAATGTGAAATGGAGACTTGGAAGTTGGCTGAATAGTCAGCAAATGTGGTGTAGATGTTGATTGGTAGGACAGGGTGAAGGAGTGGCACATAAGTTTTTGACCATTGACTTGATGATGATTGGTGGAGAATTATTCAATTGATATTCATACATATTTATTTCATTACATATCAAATGTTTTCATGCCTGTTCATATATAGAGCAAGGCAAACCAAAACGGAAGTTTAATATTGTGAGGGTGTCTATAATTAGCTACTAAAATGGAGTGTAAATCATGGTTATCGATATTGTTGATGATGATGAATATTCTCATGGTCAGGCAAACACAAGGTGATTGCATAGAAGAGGAGAGAAGGGCACTACTACAAATCAAAGCCTCACATATCAAAACTTATGAAGTGGGTGATTTTCTCCCTTCGTGGGTTGATTATGGGGAGTGTTGTGATTGGGAGAGGGTCAGCTGCAACACAACCACCGCCCATGTCACTCACCTTTCTTTGGGTGGGTTAGATGTTCAGTTTGGGAGCAAGTTGTGGGCATTGAATGTTTCCTTGTTTGTTCATTTTAAAGAGTTGACAAGTCTCAATTTGTCATATGATTTTCTTGATAAAGAGATGATCAAGACAGGTACAACACATTCCTGTAAATTGAGTCTATTCAAATTCGTGAACACAACATCTGACTAATTTATGCACTTAATGATGCTTCTTAGGTAACTTAGTAGTTGGATAATATTTTTCTATATATAAATGACCAAATACAAGACTCTTTATGTGTACTTCAGATCCTGCAATTCATGCTACAACTTGTTAAAAAGATTTCTTCTTTTGCAGGACTTGAAATGTTGTCAAGTTTGAAGAAGTTGGAGGTATTAGACCTGAGTTTGAATGATGATATTGATAAAGACATCCTTCCATCGTTGACGACCCTCACCTCTCTCAAATTGTTGGATCTTAGCTTTACAAGCTTGAATGGAAACTTCCGTATCAGTGGCATGGTTTCTTCTTTTCATTTCTTCTTTAAATTATTATGCACAAAATGGCTGTTTCAATGATACTTGAACCCATTTAAATGAATTGCAGATTTTGCAGCTTTAGAGAACTTGGAGATGTTGGATCTAACCAGATGTGACTTTAACGGTGCCTTTGAGATTGAAGGTAATAAATATCATCATAAAACCATCAAGCCAATATAGTCACCTTGAATTCATACAAAAATCCCCCTTTTGCAACATTACATGACCACATAATGACTCTTCCATGTGTTGAAGTTTTAAATATGGTTGTTTTCTTTTCTTGGGACAAAAAAATTACAAGGACACCTTAATTCTTTAATGTAAGCATAATAATATTTAAAATGGATATAAATATATACATGTATATGCTCTCCTAAACAGCTTAATTTGCCGTATCAAACTTGAGCTTATAAATTTGATTGCTTCGATTCCTAAATGTAGGTTCTGAGAGGGTTTCCATATTGAGGAAGTTGAAAACTTTAAAGCTTGCGGCCAACAGATTTAACGAAAGCGTGATTACATCTTTAAGTACCCTTCCATCGCTTACAAACTTGGATCTTAGCGGCAATTACTTCACAGGACCATTTTTAGCGCAAGGTACATGGTATGACTATATATAGTTCTTTCTAAAGTTGTTGGAGTATCATTTTTAGACCATTTGAACTTAATCGATTTTATCTTTTTTCAAATTTAGTGTAATTCATGAGAACTTATATTTATAGAGTGTTTGTGGGATGTTGTTATGTCTATGTGTGATATTCACTAATTCTATTATATGTTAAATTTACATTTAAAAACACTAAACTGGATGTTGACTAAGCACATTAAATGCACGACTTGATGATAAAATCATTCCTGTATCTTATACTTATATTTTTGTTTATAATTACGTGTATATAACTTTGTAGCTTTTTCAGTTGTATATGCTTTATTAATTTGTAAAATAAAGTATAATGTTTTATGTTTTTATTAAGCATTTGATGATAAAATCATTCCTGTATCTTACACCCCTCAACTCCTATAACTACCTAAACCGATCAACCAATAGAACGAATTGGACCGGTTCCAAATATTTGGAATTTGGTCGGTTCCTGGTTCTTGACTTTTTTACACGGAAACATGTTAATTTGGGGTTGTTAGTCTAATAACATGTTTTGTTTAAATGTAAAATGCTGTTGTAAACTTGTAATGGCTGTAATCGTGGGTCAGACTATATACAATTAGTAAAAAGGGTGCTTCAGTCAAAATCTTGGATGTTAGTCAAACTAGCTTGAATGGATAATTCCCTAACAGTCGCATGTTTTCGTCTTTTCATTTCTTCGTTTTTTACACTATTGTACAAAAATTCCTGCTTGAAAGATATGTACACCCTTTTTACACGCAATGCAGATTTTGCAGCTTTAGAGAACTTGGAGATGTTGGATCTAAGCGGCTGTGGCTTCAGTGGTACCTTCAAGATTGAAGGTGATCAATATCATCATAAAACCTTCAAGCCAATATACTCACCTTGGATTCATACAAAAATCCCCTTTTTGTAACATTACATGACATAACATAATGACTCTTCCATGTGTTGAAGTTTGAAAATACTGTCCTTTTCTTTTCTTGGGATAAAGAAAAATTAAGGACTACTAAATTATTTAGTGGAAGCATAAAAATATTAAAAATGGATATAAATATATACATGTATATGCTCTTCTGAACAACTTAATTTGTCGTATCAAACTAGAGTTATAAATTCGATTGCTTCAATTCCTAAATGTAGGTTCTGAGAGGGGTTCTATATTCAGGAAGTTGAAAACTCTAAAGCTTGGATCCAACCAATTTAATGAAAGTGTGATAACATCTTTAAAGACCCTTCCATCGCTTACAAACTTGGATCTTAGCTGGAATCCAATGTCAGGACCATTTCCTGCTCAAGGTACGTGCTATGACTATATATATATATATATATATATATATATATATTTCTTTCTAAAGTTGTTGGAGCATCAATTTTAGAGCATATGAACTTAATGTATATTATATGTGATGCGTATGGGAATGTGGTTATAATTATTAAAGTAAATTACAATTTTGGTCCCTATGGTTGACATGAAATTACACTGGCAGTCATCTTTTTGAAATCCCATATTTATGGTCCTGTGGAGGCAAAAAAATAACAGATTTGGTCCCGGTGATGCCCTTGTCCACATGAAAAGACCAAGCTGCCCTTTATTATTTCTTTTTCAATTTTCTTTTATTAGATTATTTATTAAATTAATTAAAAAAAAAGAAAAATACCCCACCCCACTACCGTCCCCCTCTCTCTCTCTCTGGTGGATCCTTTCGTCCCTTTCCCGTCTCTCGATCTTCTCTCCCGTTTCTCTTTTCCCTTTTTTGTTTTACAGATGCAAAGAGAAGCTAACAGTGCAGATTTCATCCGTGAACTGACACCCGCAGTGGCCGTCGGCCACCAACACCGTCACCACCATGACCAATGCACCACAAAAACGACAACCACAAGATCATCCTATATCTTATACTTAAAAACACTAAAAGGGATGCCGACTGCGACTTGATGATAAAATCATCCTATATCTTATACTTACAACTTTTTTTATAATTACATATGTGTCTTTGTAGTAGGGGTGCAAACGAGCCGAGCCGAGCCCGAGCCGTTAAGAAATATACAGGGCTCGGCTCGTTAGGCTCGTTAAGAAATATACAGGCTCGGCTCGGGCTCGGGCTTGGCTCGTTTAATTCTTTACAAGCCTAAACGAGTTTAAGCTCGGCTCGAGCTCGTTAAGAAGCTCATTTACTCTAATGATTAAATACGTTTTAATTTTTATATATATATAATAAATATTATATTATATATATAGGCTCGTTTAGGGCTCGCGAGCCTAATCGAGCTTGGTGACACAGGCTCGGCTCGGGCTCGTTTAATAAACGAGCCTTATATTTAAGCTCGGGCTCGTTTAAAATCGGTCTCGAGCCGAGCTTTTATCGAGCCGGTCCCGGGTAGCTCACGAGCCGGCTCGGCTCATTTGCACCCCTACTTTGTAGCCTTTTCAGTTGTATATGCTTTATTAAATTGTGAAATAATATATAATGTTTTATGTTTTTATGATGTCACATAAGCATTTACTTTTTATAACTTGGTATCACAAAAATAGTTGCATTAAAAAGATTTGGTATCATAGAAATCACATTTATTGCAAAAATTGACATTATAAAAGGCAGACATGTTTCTAAAATGCACAGTTATTGAAAATCAGTCCCATCTTAAAATTAATGTCATTAAACATAGGGAAAATTACAAAAAAAAAAAAAAACACTATATTTTATCATTTTTTGCAGTTTAACCATCAAATTTTTAATTGTTCTAATAAAACCAAGTTTTGGAAAAAAAATTTAACCTGACCATTATAACCTGAAGAAGCCTGTCACTAACATCATTAGTCACATAAGATGCCATGTAAGCACATATGACCTGCAAAACTGGCTATAACAGGTAACAATGACTTCGATAAAACTTTTGACCAAAAATTGGTATTTTTTTTTTTCCAAATCTTTTAAAAATTGGTTGTTAAACCGAAATTTTGGCAAAATATAGTGTGTTTTTTGTAATTAGCCCTTAAACTTGTTCACATTTATATCTCGTTTTGTTATTTCTAACTTTATCCAAGGTACATGCTATGACTGTAGATTATTTATTACCTAGCATTTGTACTTTATACTTGTATATAGTTCCTTCTAAAGTTGTTAGAGCATCATTTTGAAACCATATTAATTCAATGGATAATGGATTTCATTTTGTTTCCATTTTACCTAGCATTTGTACTTATGCGCCAACGCTTCGTGATAAGACCATTTTATTTTTGTTTATCAATTACTTATATGGACATTCCACGCAAAAAATTCCAGGTCACAATAAACACCACCACCTCTTGAAGGTCTCTCTCCATGGAACCCAAGGATTTGGGTTTTGACTGTGGCTCTGTTTTCAGCATAATTGTGTCTATACCTGGTCCAATGGTCCACGGTTTCTCAAAGAGAATTGGCATATTTTGTTGTACTAATATTACACTCCATAAAAGGCTACCTATTTATAATGATGTAGAAAGACTAATGAACATATAATGCTCCACACCAGCTTCAAACTGTACATCTGAAAATGGCATACATAATATATGAAATATCAATTTCTTTCATATGCCAGAATTATCACATCTCACTAACCTGGAGGAGCTGGATTTAACTCTTACCCAGCTAAATGACACACCAAATATCGAAGGTAAATGAATCGATCATAATTTTTCCATGAGTACAAACTTTACAAGATCATGCATGGTTTCTCATAGAATTACCTTCTTTTTTACAGCTTGTAAGACCTTATCCAGATTGAAAAGGCTGGAGACTATAAATCTTTCTGAAAACAATTTCAACAAGAGCATCATATCATGCCTAAGTCTCGTCCCATCCCTCAAGATTCTTCATCTTTCGAATTCTTTTCCATGGGGAAGTTCCTTTCCCGTTCAAGGCATGTTTATCTTTAAAGAGTCATCGATAAAGAAATTAAATACAAATATTATGTATTAATTTCGGTTTTTGCTAATCTTTTATCAAACCGATTGACATGCCTCTCTATCTAATTTAGGATTCCTTAATTTCTCTGATTTGGAAGTCCTCCTCTTGAACAATAATGGTTTCAGTGGAACAATACCAATGGAAGGTAACCTTCTTCCATTGTTACTTAATTAACAACATTTTTATTGGTTTAAGAACCTATGTAACCCTCTCTTGTTGTCATCCAGCTTTTGCATCTTTCCACCATCTGGAGGTCTTAGATCTGAGTGACAACAATTTGGTTGGGGGCATCCCATCATCAATACAGTCATTATCTTCCCTAAGAGCTCTCTCATTCGCTTACAATAATCTTAATGGCTTATTACCTGATCCTACTACTGGTAAGTTATCAAAGACCATGCACATTTGAGTGTTGTGATTGTTTAGAACAAATGTATAAATGCAGCAATCTTACAGCTGTTGTACATGGAGTTTTCGGCATATAAAAAACTTGATACTACATATGTTACTTCATTACATATTGACAGTAACTATTGGCACAACATTCAAAAGAATGGTGGAGACAAAGTTGCATTAAGTATTTAGATTACTTGACTTGAAGCAATTAGTATTGTTTTATTTTATTATATTTTGGTCACTCGCTTATAAACAGTAACATCAAGGCCTACATCGGTGCATGCTCTTGATGTAACAATGCCTTTCAGGTTTCATGGCTTACGCACAACAATTTATTTTTTCTTGTTTGACAGGGTTGTGTGAGTTGAAAAACCTCCTTGAGTTGGATCTTAGTTACAACAGTCTTGATGGAACTCTACCTCAATGTTTGGAAAATCTTTCATCTCTTAAGTTTTTGGATATTTCTTCAAATGGATTCACAGGGATACTTGTGCATTCACTCATTGCTAATCTTACATCTCTTGAGTACATTGATTTTAGTCATAACATGTTTGGAGGTTCATTCTCATTCAGCTCCTTCTCCAATCATAAAAAGCTTGAGGTTGTTCGATTCAAAAGCGATAATGACAGATTTGAGGTGGAAACAGAAGAGCCTGTAGGCTGGATTCCAATGTTCCAGTTGGAAGTTCTTCAGCTATCTAATTGTAATATGAAAATGCCTAAAGGACTTGTTATTCCTGGGTTTCTAATTCACCAGCACAAGTTTCGGGAAGTAGACATGTCTCACAACTCCTTGGAGGGAAACTTTCCAAATTGGTTGATTAAAAATAATTCGAATCTGCATGGTCTTTTTCTAAGGAACAACTTGTTTGGGAGTATGCCATTGTACAGGAATGCTAATATGATGAGGTTAGATATGTCTGGAAATCGCGTGATGGGTACTATTCCCGACAATATGCCAAAGTTCTTTCCCAACATAGATTATTTGAATATGTCCATGAATGCTTTAAGTGGTGTTATCCCATCCTCAATTGGTGAAATGAGTCAACTATCGGTACTGGATTTATCTGGGAATGGGTTATCAGGAGAAGTACCAAAGGGATTGTTTACAAATGTCTCTTGGTTGAGCTTCTTAAAACTATCAAACAACAAATTGCACGGCGAGGTACTCTCAGGAAACTTAAGCTTAAGTTGGGGCAAAGGGATTTATTTAGATAACAACCATTTTACAGGGAAAATTGGAACGTTGAGAAGTGAGGGAACGCATGAAGGATTGAGAGGTCTGGATATTAGCAACAACTTTTTTACAGGTATGATCCCTGATTGGATAAGCAACATGAGTGACTTGTCTGAACTTGCGGTGAGAAACAACAGTTTTGAAGGCAGGTTTCCATGTGGAGCAGCTTCATTTTCATTTCTTGATATCTCACAAAATTCTTTCTCCGGACCCATCCCGTCCTGTTTAAATTTGCAATATATGGAGCATCTTCTTTTGGGTTCCAACAAATTCACTGGATCAATACCCAAACTCTTTCGTAATTTGACTCAAGTTTTGACTTTGGACATAAGCAACAACAACTTGTCGGGCTTGATTCCTGAATTTGTTGGCGAACTACACAATTTGAGGATTCTTCTTTTGAGAAAAAATAACTTCAGTGGTTCTATTCCAAAGAAATTGTGCCAGTTAAGTAATGCGAGCTTGATAGACTTATCCAGCAACTCCCTTTCTGGTTCCATTCCTAGCTGCCTTCAAAACATTACCGGCCCAAGCGACCTTGCTTTCTTAACACGTATCACCGTTGGGTCTTCCTTTGTATCCTCTTTCACTTACGAGAGGATTTTACAGGCTTTTGATTCTAGCTATCTCGACATCGACGTTGAAGTACCGGATTCACAAGAGGAAGTTCAATATACAACAAAAAGGCTCTTTCTCAACTACAAGGGCGGCATCCTTGATTACATGGCGGGATTTGATTTTTCCTCTAACAAACTAACAGGTGAAATTCCAAAAGAACTGGGATTGTTAGCCCAACTTCATGCTTTAAACCTGTCTCACAATCAACTGACAGGACCCATTCCGGTGAGCTTCTCAAATCTTGCAAATATAGAGAGCCTGGACCTTTCTTCAAATGGTTTGACCGGAAAAGTTCCATCTGAACTGATTCAACTGAAGTTTCTATCTACTTTCAATGTTTCTCATAACATTCTGTCAGGTAGACTCCCAGAAATGAAAGCACAGTTTGGCACCTTCACAGAGGCAAGCTATGAAGACAATCCATTTCTTTGTGGACCACCATTGGAGAAGAAATGCAGGAATTATTCACAGGTGATGGCCGATCCATCAACTCAAGAAGACAAAGAAGACAATGATAAATGGTATGATATCGATATGACATGTTTCTATGGAAGTAGTTGTTCGACATGTGTTGTGGTTTTCTTGGGATTCGCTGCAGTTCTTTACACCAATCCTCAATGGCGTAGAAGGTGGCTAGACTTGGTTGAAGATTGTATATTTACATGTTATTACTTTCTTTATGATTCTGTAAGAAAGCTCTCAAATCTCTTCCATAAATAGGACCTCCTCAAGAATTTGTGAGTAAATGCAAACTTGGTTTCATATACAAGTGTATTTATCTGTTATCATATATGTACAAAGACATTTCTTGCTTCACTTTATGTTATGTTTTTATATTTCTGCTTTATTCTTGTCATGTGTTAGCTGTGCACATAGCTTTCAAAGGTGAGGCATTGGTCACCAAAATTTGCAACTACCGAATGATTGATTTGCATAAACATGGAAGGTGTTCCTTTGAAGGCATTGAGTAGAAGTATGTTCAAGAAAATTGTAAATAGATGGGCAAATATTGTCTATATAGACAACGGAATTGGAGAAATCTTTGAACAGCCGGTTGCGTATTAAATTTTTTACCATGAGTATCATTGCCGACAGGGTAAATGTCATTGTTGATGATAATCATTATGGTTGTTCGTGTGAAAGAAGTTACATGGTGGACACATAGTTTTGAAGACGAGGGGAAGAAATGCCAACAACGATGAGATAATCATACATTTAACTTCCGGTCGTTTTTGTTAGTATCCCGTAGTTATAACAACAATATGAGGTGACAATAGCAACAATAATAATAATGATAATAAAATAACAAAGAAATGAGAGTTTAAAAATCATTTGACAAAGGTTTTAAGCTAAAAATTAATAGAGTCAGCTTAAAGACCAAAGCTCCAAGAAAATGAATATCGGTAAAAAATGGTTACGGTAAAAGGAATTAGAAAAAGGATTACATTAAAAATAGCTTCTAAACTTGCTTGCCCCTATGTTATTGATAGAGTGGGACTATATACAAAACTATAAGGAGTTCTACTTTAATAGTAAATCTATTATTAATACAATAATAATAATAATAATAATAATAATAATAATCTATTTCTAAAAACAGCGTGGGTGTATTTTTTTGTTAAGTGTGGTGAAATTAACAGGAAACTCTCTTTTATCCCCTGTTTTTACCCTGTTCTTCATTGTTTTAACAGTTCCTTCAACAACCAGATGTGACTTAAATCAAGTACCGGAAAATTAGCTAAAAATTAGAAAACTCCTAAAAATAACAAAAGCATAATCATATACCATATATATAGTATTGTGGGCATAAGAACATATGATCAACAAAAAGGGCAAAAAAACTACTATAATAATGCATACCTGGCTACAAATCATGGAGTTGTCACTGCATATTGGATTTTACCTCATATCCTCAAAGTTATCATGAAGAAGTCATAATTTGTATGTCATATTGGATTTTAGTTTAATTAAATAGACAAACAGTTAAGCTTCCTTTCTTTGTGTTATTGCTTATTCTCTTCTGGTTGTTCACCTCATGATAGCTTCTATAAATTAAATATATTTTCTTTCTATAACTTGTATGTCATTTATGCATATTCTTGTTATCAATGATTCAAATTAACTTGAAGATATTTTATATTTAAGTTGTATAATCATTTTGATCAAAGTGAACACCTGAATAAGCAAATTAAGCATGTATGCTACAAAATAAGCAAATTAACAATGCTAGCTTTAAAGCTTTATATAAATGAAAAGTTACATTCAATTTTATAACTAACAAACAATTTAATAACAGGAAAATAGGAGGAGAAATTCTAAAAAGACTTAATTGGCCCTAGATTGACCAGCACTGGAAGATATAATGATGACAACAATGAATTTTAAAATATCCCAAAATAAAAAGAGCTAACAGATGGAATAAGATTTGGAGTGTCGAATGCTGTTCCATATATTAATCTTTTTAGGACTTTCTTCAACATCAGCATTCAGTAATTTGTTGTTTTCTGGTTGAATTTCTCGCACAATATTCCCAAGGGAATGCAATGCAGCCTGTTTAAATAAAGATTTATTAAAAAGTAAAACAAAGGGCTAAGTTGTAATTATACAAGCACCTAACCATGGAGATCAAATAGAAAATTAACAAGTCTAGCAGCAGATGTATTTGACATCAGCAAAGCCGCCCCTTGGGTTGCTAGAAACATATTCAAAATTTAGACCATGGAAATTTTAGTAAAAAATAATATCTAATGCTTAGATAATAGTAATAGTATATTACAATTTTGGTCCCTACGTATAGCTGATTTTTGCAATTTTAGTCGCACAAAGTTCTCTTGCAAATTTGGTCCTTGTTTTAAAGTTTTCTATCAATTTTGGTTTCCATTTTGTTTAAGGTCAACAACCTAGCTGTCAAATTTTTGAAAATTACCATTTTGCCCTAGGACCAAAACTTATAATAACATTATACAACATAGAATTTTCTCTTGATTTTTAATAAAGGCGTTAAATTTTCTTAATAATTGACCTGTTTTGCAATGTTATAAACCTAATTTTAAAAAATAAGAGAAAATTACAAATTTGGTCCTGTGGTATATTGTTTTTTTTTTTCAGTTTTAGTTCCAGGGAAAAATGATCATTTTTCTAAAACTGACTGCAAGGATGTTAACTTAGACAACATAGGGACAAACTCAAACTTGCTATTTAGAGCCTTAAAGTTTATAAACACAAGTAAATATCAAGCATACCTGTGGGGGTGGCAAAAATAGAAAATACATTGCTATTTTACAATTAGAAAGTGATACTTAAATGACATGTTTACCAAAATTGAGCTATTTATTGCATTTAACCCATCAAACTCAAACTTTTGAATTCATCATCGAAAATAAAAAGCAACACAAACCTTATCCAGGATGCGG
Source organism: Cichorium intybus (assembly GCA_023525715.1). Taxonomy (NCBI): domain Eukaryota; kingdom Viridiplantae; phylum Streptophyta; class Magnoliopsida; order Asterales; family Asteraceae; genus Cichorium; species Cichorium intybus. Next base: position 18,600,385 of record CM042013.1, on the reverse strand, counting down.
GATCCTCAAATCTGCTCAAAACTAAAAAAATGAAAATATTATGCACGGAAATTCTTGTTCCAAATGTCAGTTATTTATTAATTTTAGCAGGGTTTTTGAACTCATAATCAAACTATGTAAAACTTAAGTTCAAATATATTATCAAATTCGATTATTCTTTTCTTCTATTACTTAAAAGCTGTAATTTTTGGTTTTGTTACATGCGGGTCCTTTTAATTTTGTGGCACCCGGGACCTCCAAAATATCCGGGTCGGTTTTCCACTTCTTAACGGATCCGATAGACACGTGTTGCTTTCCGCTTTCATCTTTTGCGAACGTCGTCTTTTCGTTTTCCTTCTTCTCTGGTTGCAGTAGGTGCTTATGCACTGTGTCGAATTTCCGTATTTCGTTGATTTCCTACTGCTTGTCGGAGTGTTAAGCGCTTTGCATGTTATCGGTTGGTACTGTTAGTCCCTACCACTGCAATCGTTGAAGAATCGAAGGCAATAACTTCTTCTACTGCGTGCAATTGTGCGCCACCGTCTGCCGACTTTAATTTCTCTTCTGCATTCCAATGGAAGCTTAGAGTACCGAAGCACAAATAGAACCCTTAAATATTCCATTGAAAAGAGGTAAGCTCTGTATTTCCTTCTCCTTTCTTTTTCTTTCGTCAATCCTTCCACTGAATGTTTCTCCACTTCGTCGATTTTGCGTGTTCTACGTCCAATCATTGAAGAATCGAAGGCAATAACTTCTTCTACTACGTGCAATTGTGCGCCACCGTCTGCCGACTTTAATTTCTCTTCTGCATTTCAATGGAAGCTTAGAGTATCGAAGCACAAATCGAACCCTTAAATATTACATTGAAAAGAGGTAAGCTGTGTATTTCCTTCTAAATATGTGGATTTTTTGTTTGTGGATTATTTCATCTTTCCCTTTTCAGAATTTCTCCTCTTCGTCTTCATCTTTATGATTCCCCAGTCCACAGAGAAACGAAGGTCGGCAGTCTTTCCTTCATGCAAAAAATATGGCATTCATATTTATTTGTCGAGTGTCACCATCTTCAAACTGAACGGAGAGCTTTGTCATGAAATCCTTTTCCCTTTCTTCATTCAGATATATGCAATTCACGCTTACTGCTTTTCGTGATCGCCGTTTGATTCTCTGCAGCTGCATTTCTTTGTGCGATGATCAAATCCCCCAAGGCCAACTTATACATTAAGGAAGCTGGAACCCAATATACCTGCATACCCTCTTAATGCTATATGATTTCATTTGAGTGTGCCCTCATACCATTTAGATTCTTAAACGATCTTTTATGGAGATATGAATATTCTTGTATCTAAATTAATTAAATTTCTCTTCTCATTTTTCTACTTCCTTTATAAACCACAGGATTAGGCACTTGCAATTTTTATCACTAACCTTCCATATTATATGAATAGTCGAAAGCTTTTATTGTAGTCTAAACAGAGATTAAATGAACAACTTTTTTCGGTCAAATAAGATTTTTTATTTGTTTCTGGAAAATGAAAACTAAAACTATTAGTTATTTCTGAATAAGAAGTTTGATTTTCATTTAAATACTACTTTCCATGGACTGAACAGTATACAAAGCAAACGTATATAAGCAATTGAATCAGTATTAGCTTCAATTTATATTTATTTTCCATAAATCCCACAACTTTAATATTTGATTGATGATAATAGTTATTATTACACGTTTGGCTGGTGTTTACAGGGAGCAAGTTGGCCTTGGGGTTCGTTCCATTTCAACTCAAATTGGTAATTACATGATACTATGTTGTCATCTTCAATTATCCATGCTGTTTATTTAAAATCTTATACTTAATTCACTTATTCTATTTATCATGTTCAAAGTTAAATTATTATATTATGGCAGTTAGAAACCGCATGAAGAGGTGCAAGTTAATGGGCATGGTTTAGAGGGGAAGTTGAGTTACTGATTTACAGTAGTAGCCATTGATGGAAGTATAAAACTGACATTTTTTTCTTTCTTTTTCTTTCTTTTATACAACAAACCACTACACACTTACTTTATTTAACCAAAGACTCTTTTTTTCTCTTTATAAACAGCATTGGTGGCCGAAATCAAAGAAATAAAAGAGAAAAGCCAAAAAGATGATGATGTCCTCCTAACCATTGCAGCTGCAAGTCGCCACTACATTGTCCCAAATCTTGAATTTGAACTCACTGACAAAGACATTGACGCAACCTTACTAAAACTCATCAAATACTCATGTGAAGAAATTTGCACATTTTTGGGGATTTGATTTGAGGGTTAAATTAATCACTGATGAATTTATGTTTCAGTTTCTTTATGCTTTTCAACGGATTGCTATATCAGATAATGGAGGCCACGAGCAATGATAGTAGATCCTGGCTGTCGATCAGAGTTTAATAAAGAGGTAGATATATTAATACAAGTTTTATGTATCAAAATTTTACTTTTTATTCTTCTTTCATCTTTTATTTTCTTTATTTTGGTAAGTTTTATGCTATTTGGATGCTAACACTTAACAACCACCTTGCAGAAATAGTTGCTGCCTTACCACGAAAGTTAACCGTCTTTGTTACTCATCATCATCGTGATCATGTTGAAGGTAAGAAAATTAAAAAGTAAATAATCTGAATTATTCTATGAGAAATATAACTTTTAGGTTATATTGCCTTTAATGCTCAATTTGTTCTTTTTTCAGGCCTTTCCAATGTCCAGAAGACGAAGCCTGATGCATATTTTTCGAGCCATGAGAACACCATAAGTCGCATTAGAAAAGGTTAGAACCTTTATATTTTCCTATTACCGAAAGTACCTTTGAACTTTACTTTTATTTACTTATTATCAGATTTCTTTTTATATTTTATTTTCTGGTTTATGGCTACAGATGATTGGTCTCTTGGTTGTACCAAAGTTTCTGGAACAGAAGAGACTTGTGTTGGTGGACAGAGATTCAGAATCATATCTGCTCCAGTAATTACCGCTTAATATTTTAAATTAATTTACTCAATGTTCTTTACATTTCAGACTTTCAATATATTATCACTTTTTAAAGAACTAAAAATTAGATTTAAAATATGTCACTCATTGTGATTATGATAATGTAGGGGCATACAGATGGACATCTAGCATTGCTGCATGTTAGCATTAATTCATTGATATCTGGTGATCATTGTGTGGGGTAAAATCTCATTTTAATCAAAGCAAGAGTAGATTATGAAAGCCGTCCCTGTGGTTTCTGATTTTCCCGTGTTCAGTCGGAAATTGATTTTTTTTCATTTTTGGTCTTTATAAGGATTTATATCGGTTTTGGTCCCTAGAGCTTTGAAATAAGGACCAAAATTGAAAAATGTTTTCACCTTGGACTAAACACGGTAAAAATCAGAAAGCACAGGGACCATATTTGTAATTGATTCATAAAGCAAACATTAGCACTTTGCAATTTAATCTCTTTTATTGGTATTATTTTCAGAAAAGGAAGCGGGTTCTTTTTTTTTTTTTTGATAACCGAGGACCCCACCCGACCCATCCTTTGGATGACCCTGATGAAGCAACCTCGGGGCCCACGCACACCTGGCAGTAGGGTGGTCCGGGTCAATCACCTACGGGGGTAGAGAGGTGGCCAGTGGCCATCCCCTGATTGAAACCTAACACTCCCTATGGGGAAAGGGAGAGAGTGTGATTAGAACTTGGAACCTCTTTATGGGGGAAGAGAAAGAGTCCAAAGCCTTATCCGCTAGGCCATCAGGGTGATGGTTAGGAAGCGGGTTCTTGGGTATTAACTCTGGTGGTAATACGAGTGTACGTATACTTATATATTTTATATTGTTCTTACAAAAAAATAGATTATTTTTTATACAATGTTCTTGCAAATAACTAATTATTTGTGTATTCTTTTTGCAGGATTACTTCCAAACGACTTACAAATTTATGGACCTGTGACCAAATGCTTTGATTCCCATGCATGGGAGAGTTAATCTATGGCCAAAACGCATGGTTTGTGGGTATCTCAAGTATGAAAAAATTTTCATATTTATTAATGAAAAACCTATGCGGCCATTTTGGTCAGAATCGGGTTATATATATATATATATATATATATATATATATATATATATATATATATATATATATATATATATATATATATATATATATATATATATATACAATCGGTTTATTTTAGGAACCGTAGAAGTAGAGAATCTACAATCTTGAAAGCCATAGAAGCAAGTTCCAAAATTTTGTTTGATATAATTTCATATACATATGCTGACTTAAACCGTAGTCTTTGGATCTATGCTGCTTCTAATGTTAGGCTCCATATTGACCATCTTGCCCTTCAAAACAAATTGCCTGAGGTAATTGTTCACACTTTCCTTATAAGTTCATTAAACTTTATATTGCTAAACTGACATAATAATAGTTGACTGAGTAAATCGATAAAGTAGTATGTTGTCACTTTATCATTCGAATCTTGTCACTTTATCATTCGATTACTCTTTTCTGTTGTTCATATTTTCTCAAAGTACTACACGGGGATCTGGCTAGCCTAATCTGAGAAGCTCTGGACAAAGGGGATCTGTTTTCTATTGAAATGAGACTGATGTATGAAGAGGTATGTAAATCTTATTTGACTTTGTATATGTTAGCTTAATCCATATTCTTTTTCTGTTTTGCACTTATGTTCTGTTTTGGATTACTTATATAAAAGCCTCATTAACATAGAATTCCAGTAACCAAAAGTTTTCAAGCATTTATATGAATGTTACAAGCATTTATCCCCTTTTATTAACAATTATGCCCTTTTTTGAACAAAGTTGTACATATGCAGTTTTTTTATATCCATATTTTCATATAAATGATTGGCTGAGTAACTTTAACCAAAAGGATGTGGTTCCATGTTTTTTTCCTTCTTATTCCCTACTCCAATGCTGACCCTGCATTTCTAAAGTACGTTGCCATTACCGAAATTATTCACAAGGACCATAACTATCAAAAGTGTGACAGAAAATTACATTGAATTTATTTACTAAAACTGACAAATAATCATACTTTGATTTTTTTAGCAAAACTGTCAAAAAAAACCAAATCTTTCAAACGAGCCAAAACTGTCAAAAGTTTTGAAAACTGTTAAAAATTAAAATCTGCTACACTCAGAGAACAAAACGGATCATCTTACTTGAAATAGGGACTAACGATGTTAAAAGAAGCCTACAATTGGAGCAAATTTCCAAAAATCTGCTACACCCAAGGACCAGAAGCGGTCATATTCCTTGAAACAGGAATAAAAAATGATACAAATTCCTCAAATGAGGTTTAAATTTGTATGTCTGCTATACACGGGGACCAAAAATTGTAATTTTACTTGAAATAGGGACCAAAACATTACAAAAACCTCATATAGGATTTTTTTTAGGGCCAAAGTTGCAAGAGAACTTTTTATGCCCAAATTTGCAAAAGTCTGGTATACTTGAGAACCAAGATTCGTAATTTTATTTTAAATAGGTACCAAAAAATTTTAAATCTCATATGAGGATTTTTTTTTAAGACGAAAATTGTAAAAATATTATACACTCAGGTTCCATGGACGAAACATAGTGATTTTTCTGGAAACAGGGACCAAAAATGGTGACGCCGGAGTCGAAGATTCCAGAATTAAGGATTCCAGTGGTGATGTTGATGTCGGAGTTAAAGATTTCGGCAACATTTCTAATGGTGGAAGTTGTTTGTTGCTTGTGAAGCCGAAGTTAATTGAGTTTGAGTGGGTCAATTTAAGTCGGATACATCATGATTCTCTTGAAAGTACACAATGAGATTATTTTTATAATTTTTTGGTTTTGTGTCATTGGTTAATTAAATAAACTTGTGCGAGTCCATTTTATGCTTTTGTAGTTTTGTTATTGGTATGTTTTTTCAGGTAATTTCTGAGTTATTCAAAAGCTTACAAGCCTTGCTGTTCCATAGCAGGTAGGGATGGCAAAAACCCCAGTGGGGCCCCGTTCCCGTGGGACCCCGAACCCGTACAAGGGGTAATGTTATGAAAAATTCGGGGGCGGGGGCAAGATTAACCCCCGTTTTGATTTCGGGGGCGGGGGCGGGGGTGGGCAACCCCGTCCCGAACCCTCGTGGGGGCCCCGTTAATATATATATATATATATATATATATATATATATATATATATATATATATATATATATATATATAAAACCCAAAAAATAAATTTTTAACCCAAAATTGATTTTTTTAGCCAAAAAAATATTTTTTTAGTTTAAAGATCGGGGGCGGGGGCGGGGAAAAGTGTAGGGATGCTGGGGCGGGGGCGGGGGCAAAACTTTCAGGGGATTCGGGAGCGGGGGCGGGGGAACAGGGGAATTTCGGGGGCGGGGGCGGGGGAAGCTATCCCCGTCCCGTTTGACCCCGTTGACATCCCTAATAGCAGGTGAGTCTTCTGTTAAATAAGTTTGTGTGACATTATAATTACAACAAAAACAAGTTTCTAAACTTTATGAATTGGTCAATGCCTTTGGAAAATCAACGGTTATTTGAAAATCAAAATGAATATTAAAGTTCCATGTAGGGGTGAGCGTGGTCCTGGGACCGACAATTTACCAGCAACCCCCAATTTACTTTCGTTGATTTGGTTATTATAGCATGATTAGCAATTCAGCATCCTACTTTTGTACTTTTACAAAGATCTACCCAATTATTGCTATGTAATCCAAATACTAATTGAAACCAGTAGGATTGCCCATGTAACAAAAAATGAAAATATTATGCTGTAATATTTACGAAAGTGTCCCTGTTTCAAAAAAATCAAGTAAAAATACTTATTTTTTTTAAAACATTGTATTATTAAATTTTTCCACACAAAGGCATTGTACTTTCTTTTTTATCTCATCACCAACCTCGGCTAATTACCCCCCTTACGTACTGCTTCATTGGACGGGCATTTGACATATGGCACATCCTTCAATGCTCCAATCAACACATACAGCAAGGACGAATTAAACATCCCAAATGAAGACATATTCTTCTTTAACAGAATCTCAACGAATCAGTTCATGGATCGATATTTACCCGACCCAAGCCAAGAATGGGAGAGAGCTTCTCAATAAACTAGGTCAAACTCATTAGACAGCTGCAAAGATCTACAATACATCGAGAATGACCAGGGGCAAAACGTGTACAACGACCAATGTATACGCTCTTCTGATTCTTCAGTTGTGGAGAAAACATACTCAAGAAACGTAAGTATGGCAAGATCATTTGAGCTGGCGCGAAGACGTTTGGGGTATGGATGCTTGGATTTATCCCGGTAATTTCCATAAATGGCGATGTACTTTAATTATTTTTAGCATCCGACTTTTGTTTCTTCTGTTACAGCATTGCACTTTCATGTTCCTTTTTGTGTTTTGAAAAGTGTATCTATTTTTAAAAATCAACCCAATTATGCCATTGCTATTATTTAGTAGAGTACGTTGTTTTTTCTTGCATTTATCCGGACCCGTGCTCCAGCAATCCCGAACCCGTGCGGAGCACGGGCTCCCACTAGTTACCAATCACTTTGTGATTTCCATTGCAACTTTCCCAGCCCTCCCGTCTTTAGCATCTTGAACAACTTGGTAAGATTTGAAAATTTATGTAATCTCAAGTATCGGTTAGAGGAGTTCCATACTATGATTAAAAAATTCAAAAAAAAAAAAGAAATAATAGAGGTTCAATTAATTATATATATACAATTCTTGCAAGTTTGTCATGAGACGATGCTAACATGCACCATGGAATAACCCTAACCTGCACCAGCACCATTGAATAAGGCTAACCTGCACCATCAATTTAATTTATAGAAATGGCCCTTACACTATCTATTTTATAGAAACAGTGCCTATATTTTTCTCTCTCATTCACAAATTACCCAGCCTTTATTTTTTTAAAAAAATTGTTTTCTGAAAAAGTACAATTTTGATCCCTAAAGTTTCCAATTTTATTTGAATTATGTTAAATCTGCACCAGCACCATTGAATAAGGCTAACCTGCACCATCAATTTAGTTTATAGAAATGGACCTTACACTATCTATTTTATAGAAACAGTGCCTATATTTTTCTCTCTCATTCACAAATTACCCAGCCTTTATTTTTTTAAAATATTTGTTTTTTGAAAAAGTACAATTTTGATCCCTAAAGTTTCCAATTTTATTTGAATTATGTTAAATCGCAGCAAAGCGTTGATATATTTACTAGTTATTATCTATAAACCACTGGGAGTAAATAGGTCACATGTCCCCGTCTCAGCCCCACATACTTGTTACTTTCATGGCTGATCTGATCTACATTTAAATCTTTTCTTATGGGTGGAAATATTAGGATTTTGTTGTCAAATGCTTAGTTCTATTCTCATTTTCAGTAATTATCTTCTGTATCTCTTTATTTTCATTTTACTTTATTACAGAAAGTAAAACTATCTAAACACATTATTATAAAAAAGCAAAACATCATGTAAATTATCGTCAAAGAGTTCATCCATCTTGTGGTTCAAATCATTTTCACCTTTAAACCGTTCATCTTTTAAAAATCCACCAAGCATTTTGCAGGAATATTTGAGTTTGTGACTGTTAAACTAATGCCTACCAGCTGTTTGTTGAAATGGCTTTAACATTTCCTTTTTGTTTTTTTATGAGTAGTAAAAAGATGGAGCATGTGGATACGACATGAGTAAAAAAACGCATAAAACCTAATTGAAGCATAAAGAAACAACCAATCAGTGACGTAAATCAAGATTATGAACAATCAGAGTCAAGGTCAGCTAATTGATGAGAGCAGCGATTACCTATAAAATATATAGTGGGATAGAAATTGATTCGTTCTGTAATCAAATACTATCTTATAAGTCATGTATATATGAACCTTTATGCTTTTGTATGTTCTTTAAATAATCATTACATATTGGATTCATGGTTTAATTTGGTTACCTCTTGCCTAACAATAAAATTGTAAATATGGTTTGGTATGGGTGTCCAAGCTCATATTCTAAATGACCTTTTCGAGAAATGAACTTGAAATGCAGAAAGAGGTATGAGAATACGTAACACAAAAGCAAAATGTATTAAAAATTGTACTGTTACTTTTTATATTAAAGGCTTGGCTAAAAATATATATCAACTTCAAGCATTCCCTCCGTCAGATTATTCTTATTTTAATTTATGTATTTCAGTAAAATTGAATGAAAATTATGTTATTGTGATGAATTATGATTGTGATAATATTAGTATAATTAAATTTAAGGTTTTTAGAAGTGTATCATAATCCAATACTAGAAGAGTCAAACAAAACCTGACTTTTAAGGATTGGGAGTAGCCGAGTAGGTGTGAGTTTGTTGGTCCGTCAACAAAGACGAGTGTCAAATCTTTATCATGGGGAGCAAAATTTGAGACCTGAAATTTCAAATTGTTGTGCCTCATATACCCATTTTATATTATATATTATATAAAAATAACACGGTTACATAAATGCACCTAGATTCAGAATGCAATGTCCGAAGGTAAGATCTCTCATGTATATCTTCCTTTGTTGTAGGTTGCCCTGAAATTGACATTTTGGCAATAACAATACAAAGCTTTTGCTTCTTTAGATTACTTGAATCAAGTGTAGACTTCAATCAATGCTCTGCCATTCACTTGGCCAACTCTCTCCAAAACGATTTACATTGGCCTTCTAATATTATATTTATAAATACTGTATTAATGTGTGAAAACAAGTTTGAATATTTCAAAGCAAGTTATTACAAATATATCCGTTTTTTAACGGACAAATACATCTAGTTGATACAAAACTTTCATAATATTATAAGAGGTTTCTTTAGTATGGATGAGTGTAGCTTTTACCTATCAAATATGAAGTCAGATAGAAATTGCTTGGTAGTTTAGTTGATGTTATTTTATAAGTCATGTACATGAGCTTGTCATACTTTTGTATATTCTTTAAAAACCATTACCTTTTAGATTCATGGTTTAAAACAGTTTACCCAGGGACTGGCCATTACCTCGTGTATATTGTTGGATAATGTAAGACCTCAATTCTAAGTGGCCTTGTTGAGAAAAATAAACTTGAACTGCAAAAGTGATTATGAGAAATACATAACACAAAAGTGGCATGTATAAAAAGTTTGTGTTGATCGCTTTCTTGATTTAAATGCTCCAATATAAGTATATATCAATTGCACCACTCAATTCTCTGACAAATTGTTCTTACATTCATTTATATATTGAGAAGGAATTTAATAGGGGAATTATATTCTTTGTGAATGAAGACTTAGAAGTTCATTGAAAAGTCTACAAATTTCGTGTTATAACTTTTTGAGAGTGTATCATACTCCAACATTTTAGAAGTGTATCATACTCCAAAAGGGTCAAGTCGGAGTGGCTGACAATAGAATAGATGGAATAGAGTTATGTGTGGAAATTTTTAACAGTGTCTTGACTTATGTGTGGAAATTGACCATTGATTTGGAATATATGGAATAAAGTTATGTGTGGAAAATTTTAACATTGACTTGACTTATGTGTGGAAATAGACCATTGATTTGGAATATATGGAATAGAGTTATGTGTGGAAATTTCTAACGTTGACTTGATGACTAATGTGAGGAAATTAACCATTGACTTGATGATAACCGGTGGAGAGTTATGTAATTAATTTTCATGCATGTTCATTTCATCATATTTTTTTTTAACGGCAAATTTATCTTACTACTAAATTACTCCTTGTTATGTTAGTGCCAAGGTTTGAACCCTGGACCTCCATGTTAGTAACACTCCTTGTTAGCCAAGTGGGTTAGCCCCAACTTGTTCATTTCATCATATATCAAATGTTTTCCATGCCTTGTTACATATCAGTTCATATACCAAGCAGTCCAACACAGAAACCATTTGCATGTTCCTTTTTTCTAAATATTTAATTAACTTTTTCAAAAAAAATCATGCATAACGGGATTATGTTTATCAAAAACATGTTAATATAACTAAATATTATACTTCAATCCCAAAAGGAATTCTTAGTGCCATTTTATGAGCACCTAACAGACAGTAAGATTCTCAATCATAAATTGATGTAAAACAACCGCTTAAATTGTTAATCAAGTATTTGAATAATTAAAACTAAATTTCCACTAAAGCATTATGCTAGAATTACACTATACTAGGTCTCAAATAAGTTTATCAAAGCGGACTAAACTATTTTGAGAGTCTTTTCACCATATAGTTTTTTACTTATTCTTAATTTAGAAACTCTCCATCTCATGCTTTTTCATAATTCAAGTAATATTTTTGATAATTTACGTAGTGTTTTCATTTTCGTATGACTTATAAATAAGCTTCGTGAAAAAGATTTACTATAGTGAAGGTATATTGTGCTTGTTGGTTTGTTTATGTGTTGATATGACATGAAAAGCTTAGTAAAAAATGTTTTCTACTATGGATTCTCGAAGACCTAAGTTACTCCCTTTATTTCTTCTCCTAATTTTGTTATATATGGTGCAAGTACTATTTTTTATCGCACATTTATCTATACACATATTAAATATAGAGTAAATTACATTTTTGGTCAATTAGTCGAGCCAAAGAATTCGGTTTTAGTCTCAAATGATACCATTTTATGGTTTGTCTGTTTTTATGTTTCATAATGGTTTTGAATTACATTTCAATAAAATGGCTAATTTGCCTTTTATCTAATTTATTTTTATGAATATTTGTCATTTATTATATGTTTAAATCAAATATTAAATTACATTTAGATCCATCACACCAAATAAGGATTTTTCTTTGAATAAATCAGTTCAATCTAATTCGATTAAGCGAATACAAATTGATTTTGGTATTTTATATATGAATCTGAATAATCATAACTAAATTAGAATTCGATTCGAACCAACTAAATTACAATTCAGTTGGATCACTTTTCGAATTCGATTATTAAAACTTAAAAGTTATTCCAAAAGATATACAACTTCTCAAATGATCCTTCTATAATCTTATCGTATGCATCCTATTTAACAATCTTTGTTTGGCTTCAAATTTTTAATGTCAAGTCTATCTTTAATCAAAGAAAAATAAAAAAAATAAAGAAATATTTTAGATTATCTGATTCACATTTTAGTAATCAAAACCGATCCTAAACCCGAAATATCAAACCAATTTTAGTCCAAGCTAAATTATAAAGTATTGTTCAAGCTAAATTATAAAGTATTTATAAAAATAAAAATATTTAGAGGGTATTCGTGATTGGGTTTTGAAAAATACATTTTTTAATAGAAGTATCTATTAGATTATACAACAATAAAATAATGTTTATAAAGATATTTATTGGATTAGTTTATGTAATGACAAAGAATCCCGTTAAAACCCTTCCCACCCTCCGCTACACTCCGCCTCCCCTTCCGTCGACGGTGTCCCGCTTATCGAACCCATCATGACAACCCCCAACCCCCAAATCTCACCCCTGCTTTCACCCTCTACCCACTGCCAACACCCTGTACCATCGCCGTCGTCGGTGAGTGGTGTGCAAATGGTTATTTTGATAGGGAAAACGAGGAGGAAGGGAGGCGAAAGGTTATGGTGGGGGAAAGGGTCTAATCATCGGGTTAGGGTTGTTGCAAATTCAAATTCGTCGAAGACGGTTTCATAGCCTACCACCGCGATCTCTAGCAATGGCTCTCAATCGGCTGAGATTAATTTTAAAATGCCACCGTTTTCTTCTCATTCGGATGTTTACCAGGAAACACAAATTGAAAGAATCGATCCGTGGATATCGCAAGGAGCTATGCTAGTCTCAGTAGTGTGGTCATTACGAGGATAGCAAGGTATGATATCTGGACTTTGTTTTATTTTTTTTGTGTGTATAAATGTGTCTGTGATGCTGTAAGTTTGTAATTAATAAATATTTTTGTTTAAACAAGTGACTGAAAAAATTTAATAGGGCAATTATGTTCAATGTGAATGGAGACTTGGAAGTTGACTGAATAGTCAGCAAGTGTCGTGTCATAAGTTTTTGGGAGTGTATCATACTCCAAAAGGGACAGGGTGAAGGAGTGGCTGATAATGAATAGACGGTATAGAGTTATGTGTGGAAATTGTGACCATTGACTTGATGACTTATGTGTGCAAAGATTATTGACTTGATGATGACTGATAGAGAATTATGCAATTGATATTCATAAATATTCATTTCATCACGTATCAAATGTTTTACATGTCTGTTCATCTACCCAGCAAACTGAACCAAAATGGAAGTTTTATCATCGGGACAGAAATTCCATCATCTGCATATTAAAAATGAGTGGATGTGGGTGGGGAGGTGTGTCAACTGAATTTAATATGGTATAAATTACATAAATAATAAAATATCATAAAAAGAATACATAAAGGGAAATATGGGATTCTGCCCAAAATCATTATAAAAACATCAAATATCGGACTAAATTTGTAAGACGACTTTTTTGGACCAAAACCGAAAAAACAAGCCAAATCCTTGAGGACCAAAAATATAGTTTACTTCTAAATAAATGATAGTTCGTAATGCATTTTTTTTCCTCATAAGTAGGATGCAGTGGCCTTCTAATATTAATATCGTTATGTTTGGATTCAACTTTGAATATATCAAAGTAATATATTACAAATGTGTCAGTTGATACAAAACTTTCTTATTTGGACCCTTCTTGATTTTGTTTATTCTTCAAAAGTCATTAATTGTTAGATTCATGGTTAAAATCAGTTTACCTATTAACCGGCCAATAACTTTAAATATTGTTGGGTACCAATGTAAGAGCTCAAGTATAAAGTGGCCTCTTTGGGAAAAGTAAACATGACATGCAGAAGGGAGTATGAGAATTACATAATGCAAAAGTGAAATGTATGGAAAAATTTGTAGAGATCACTTTTCTGAATAAAATACTTCAATAAAAATGTCTATCAGCTACAACAGTCATTAGCTTTGTCAAATTGTTCTTAGGTTTGTTTATATACTTCAGTAAAATTGAATGGAAATTATGTAATTGTCATGGTTGTGATACTATTAGTTTGTAGTTAATAAATATCTTTGTTTATGTAAGTAACTCAAAAAAAAAATTAATAGGGCAATTATGTTCTATGTAAATGGAGACTTGGAAGTTGACTGAATAGTCAGAAAATGTCGTGTCATGAGTTTTTGGGAGTGTATCATACTCCAAAAGGGACAGGGTGAAGGAGTGGCTGACAATGAATAGATGGAATAGAGTTATGTGTGGAAATTTTGACCATTGACTTGATGATGACTGTTATGCAATTGATATTCATACATATTCATTTCATCACTTATAAAAAGTTTTCCATGCCTGTTCATATATAGAGCAAAGCAAACCAAGACGGAAGTTTAATATTTTGAGGGTGTCTATAATTAGCTACTAAAATGGAGTGTAAATCATGGTTATCAATATTGTTGATGATGATACATATTGTTATGGTGAGGCAAACACAAGGGGATTGCATAGAAGAGGAGAGAAAGGCATTACTCCAAATCAAAGCCTCACATATCAAGACATATGATGTGGATGATTTTCTCCCTTCGTGGGTTGATTATGGTGACTGTTGTGATTGGGAGAGGGTCAACTGCAACACAACCACCGGCCATGTCACTGACCTTTCTTTGTACCGTTTAAGAGGGTTAAACATGTACATGGAGGATTGGAGCAAGTTGTGGCAATTGAATATTTCTATGTTTGTTCATTTTAAAGAGTTGAGAAGTCTCAATTTGTCATATGATTTTCTTGATAAAGAGATCATCAAGACAGGTACAACACATTCCTGTAAATTGAGTCTATTCAAATTCGTGAATACAACATCCGACTAATTTATGCACTTAAAGATGCTTCTTAGGTAACTTAGTAGTTGGATAATGTTTTTCTATATATAAAATACCAAACACAAGACTCTTTATGTGTACTTTAGATCCTGCAATTCATGCTACAACTTGTTAAAATTTTTTCTTCTTTTGTAGGACTTGAAAGGCTGTCAAGTTTGAAGAAGCTGGAGGTATTAGACCTCAGTTCAAATGATGATATTGATAACGACATCCTTCCATCATTGATGACCCTCACCTCACTCAAATTGTTGGATCTTAGCTTTACAAGCTTGAATGGAAACTTTCGTATCAGTGGCACGGTTTCTTCTTTTCATTTATTCTTTAAATTATTATGCACAAAATGGCTGTTTCAAAGATACTTGAACCCTTTTAAATGGATTGCAGATTTTGCAGCTTTAGAGAACTTGGAGATGTTGGATCTAAGCGGCTGTGGCTTCAGTGGTACCTTCGAGAATGAAGGTAATGAATATCATCATAAAACCTTCAAGCCAATATACTCACCTTGGATTCATACAAAAATCCCCTTTTTGTAACATTACATGACATAACATAACGACTCTTCCATGTGTTGAAGTTTGAAATACTGTCCTTTTCCTTTATTGGGACAAAGAAAAATTGTGAGGACTACTAAATTATTTAGTGGAAGCATAAAAATATTAAAAAAGGGATACAAATATATACATGTATATGCTCTCCTAAACAGCTTAATTTGTGGTATCAAACTAGAGTTATAAATTCGATTGCTTCAATTCCTAAATGTAGGTTCTGAGAGGGTTTCCATATTGAGGAAGCTGAAAACTTTAAATCTTGGGATGAACGGATTTAATGAAAGCGTGATAACATCTTTAAAGACCCTTACATCGCTTACAAACTTGGATCTTAGCTACAATCAATTCACAGGACCATTTCCAGCTCAAGGTACATGCTATATATATATATATATATATATATATATATATATATATATATATATATATATATATATATATATATATATTTCTAAAGTTGTTGGAGTATCATTTTTAGAGCATATGAACTTAATGTATATTATATGTGATGCGTATGGGAATTTGGTTATAATTATTATGTTGAAGAAGACAGAAACATTAGCGTATGGTCATCTGGTGTGGGCGCACGTCTTTTCTTTATGCCGCTGGTCATCTATGGAAATATTCCTACATCTTATTACCTTCCATTTACCCCATTTCTTATGACTTATGAGACACGGGTATTATATTGATATTGATTGATACATATAAAATAATTTTTCATGGTCATGGTTAGATATTTATAGTAAATTAATTTCACTAATTCTATTGTCTATTAAGTTTACATTTAAAAACACTAAACGGGATGCCTACTAAACATACTGAATGTACGACTTGATGATAAAATCATCCTATATCTTATAATTATAATTGTTTTTTATAATTACATATATGTATATTTGTTACCTTCAGTTGTATATGCTTTATTAAATTGTGAAATAATATATAATGTTTTATGTTTTTATGATGTCAGATAAGCATTTAATTTTTATAACTTGGTATCACAAAAATAGTTGCATTAAAAAGATTTGGTACCATAGAAATCACATTTATTGCAAAAATTGACATCACAAAAGGCAGACATGTTTCTAAAATGCACAGTTGTTGAAAATCAGTCCCATTTTAAAATTAATGTCATTAAACGTAGGGCAAAGTACGAAAAAAAACACTATATTTTATCATTTTTTGCGGTTTAACCATCAAAGTTTCAATTGTTCTAATAAAACCACCAAGTTTTGGAAAAAAAAAATTAACCTGACCATTCTGACCTGAAGAAGCCTGTCAGTTAACATCACTAGTCACATAAGATGCCACATAAGCACATATGACCTGCAAAACCGGCTATAACAGATAACAGTGGCTTGGATAAAACTTTTTACCAAAAATTGGTAGTTTTTTTCGAATCTTTTAGAAATTGGTTGTTAAACAGATTTTTTGGCAATATATAGTGTTTTTTTCGTAATTAACCTTAAACTTATTCACATTTATATCTCATTTTGTTATTTCTAACTGCATCCAAGGTACAGGCTATGCCTGTAGACTATTTATTACCTAGCATTTGTACTTCATACTTGTATATAGTTCCTTCTAAAGTTGTTAGAGCATCATTTTCAAACCATATGAATTCAATGGATTTCATTTTGTTTCCATTTTACCTAGCATTTGTACTTATGCCGACCATTTTATTTTTGCTTATTAATTACTTATATGGACATTACATGCAAAAAATTCCAGGCCACAATAAACACCACCACCTCTTGAAGGTCTCTCTCCATAGAACCCAATGATTTGAGTTTTGATTTAGTACAGGAGTTGGTGATGATTTTGGTTAATAGATTTGAGTTTTGACTGTGGCTCTGTTTACAACATAATTGTGTCTATGCGTGGTGCAATGGTCCACAGTTTCTCAAAGAGAATTGGCATATTTTCTTGTACTAATATTACACTCCATAAAAGGCTACCTATTTATAATGATGTAGAAAGACTAATCAACATATAATGCTCCAAACCAGCTTCAAACTGTACATCTGAAAATGGCATACATAATATATGATACATCAATTTCTTTCATATGCCAGAATTATCACATCTCACTAACCTGGAGGAGCTGGATTTAAGTGTCACCGGGCTCAATGACACACCAAATATCCAAGGTAAATAAATCGATCATAATTTTTCCATGAGTACAAACTTTACAAGATCATGCATGGCTTCTCAATGATACTACCTTCCTTTTTACAGCTTGTAAGACCTTATCCAGATTGAAAAGGCTGGAGACTATAAATCTTTCTGAAAACAATTTCAACAAGATCATCATGCCATGCCTAAGTGTCCTCCCATCCCTCAATATTCTTGATCTCTCATATTCTTTTTCCAAGGGAAATTCCTTTCCCGTCCAAGGCATGTTTATCTTAAGAGTCATCGATAGACATTAAATACAAATATTATGTATTAGTTTCGGTTTTTGCTAATCTTTTATCAAACCGATTGACATACCTCTCTATCTAATTTAGGATTCCTTAGTTTTTCTGATTTGGAAGTCCTCCTCTTGTACGACAACGGTTTTAGTGGAACAATACCAATGGAAGGTAATGTTCTCCCTTCATTACTTAATTAACAACATTTTTATTGGTTTAAGAACCTATGTAACCCTCTCTTCTTGTCATCCAGCTTTTGCATCTTTCCCCAATCTGGAGGTCTTAGATTTGAGTCGGAACAGTTTGGTTGGGAGCATCCCATCAACAATACAGTCATTATCTTCCCTAAGAGCTCTCTCATTCGCTCACAATAATCTTAATGGCTCATTACCTGATCCTGGTAAGTTATCTAAAGCATGCACATTTGAGTGTTGTGATTGTTTAGAACAAACGTATAAATGCAGCAATCTTACAGCTGTTGTGGAGTTTTCAGCATATAAAAAACTTGAGACTACATATGTTTACTTCATATGAATGGTGGAGACAAAGTTGCATTAAGTATTTAGATTACTTGACTTGAAGCAATTAGTAGTGTTTTATTTTATTATATTTTGGTCACTCGTTTATAAACAGTAACATCAAGGCCTACATCAGTGCATGCTCTTGATGTAACATTACCTTTCAGGTTACATGGCTTACGCCCAACAATTTATTTATTCTTGTTTGACAGGGTTGTGTGACTTGAAGAACCTCCTTGAGTTGGATCTTAAAGACAACATGCTCCATGGAACTCTACCTCAATGTTTGGAAAATCTATCATCTCTTAAGTTGTTAGATATTTCTTCAAATCGGTTCACGGGGATACTTGTGCCATCACTCATTGCTAATCTTACATCTCTTGAGTACATTGATTTTAGTCGTAACATGTTTGAAGGTTCATTCTCATTCAGCTCCTTCTCCAATCATAAAAAGCTCGAGGTTGTTCAATTCAGAAGCGATAATGACAGATTTGAGGTGGAAACAGAAGAGCCTATAGGCTGGATTCCAATGTTCCAGTTGGAAGTTCTTGTGCTCTCTAATTGTAATATGAAAATGCCTAAAGGACTTGTTATTCCTGGGTTTCTAATTCACCAGCACAAGTTACGGGTAGTAGACATGTCTCACAATTCCTTGGAGGGAAACTTTCCAAATTGGTTGATTAAAAATAATACGAATCTGGATGGTCTTTTTCTAAGGAACAACTTGTTTGGGTGTATGCCATTGCATAGGAATGCCAATTTGGGGGTGTTGGATATGTCTGGAAATCGCATGACGGGTACTATTCCAGACAATATACCAAAGTTGTTTCCCAACATATATTATTTGAATATGTCCATGAATGCTTTAAGTGGTGTTATCCCATCCTCAATTGGCGAATTGAGCAAATTAGGGACGTTGGATTTATCTGACAATGAGTTATCAGGAGAAGTACCAAAGGGATTGTTTACAAACATATATTATGTGTTAAAACTATCAAACAACAAATTGCACGGCCAGGTACTCTCAGGAAACTTAAGCTGGGGTAACCATGAATATGTTTACTTAGATAGCAACAATTTCACTGGGAAAATTGGAACGTTGAGAAACGAGGGAACGCTTGAATGGTTGAGAGGTCTGGATATTAGCAACAACTTTTTTACAGGTATGATCCGTGATTGGATAAGCAACATGAGTAGGTTGTCTGAACTTGTGGTGAGAAATAACAGTTTTGAAGGCAGGTTTCCATGTGGAGCACCTCCATTTTCGTTTCTTGATATCTCACAAAATTCTTTCGCCGGACCCATCCCGTCCTGTTTAAATTGGGAAAATATGGAGCATCTTCTTTTGAGTTCCAACAAATTTACTGGATCAATACCCAAATCCTTTTGTAATTTGACTCGAGTTTTGACTTTGGATTTAGGCAACAACAACTTGTCAGGCTCGATTCCTGAATTTGTTGGTGAACTATCCGATTTGAGGATTCTTCTTTTAAGAAGAAATAACTTGAGTGGTTCGATTCCAAAGCAGTTGTGTCAATTAAGTAATGTGAGTTTCATAGACTTATCAAGTAACTCCCTTTCTGGGCCCATACCTAGCTGCCTTCAAAATATTACCGGCCCACAAGACCATGCTTTCTTAAAACAGATTATACAAAGGCCTTCATTTGATTACTCTTTTGATTATGGGAGCATTCTACGTGATCTCTTTGTTATCGACTTCAATGAGGGTGAGGTGTTTGGAAGACAAGAGGAAGTTCAATATACAACAAAAAGGCTCTTTCTTAGCTACAAGGGCGGCATCCTTGATTACATGGCAGGATTGGATTTTTCCTGTAACAAACTAACAGGTGAAATTCCAAAAGAACTGGGATTGTTAGCCCAACTTCATGCTTTAAACCTGTCTCACAATCAACTGACAGGACCCATTCCAGTGAGCTTCTCAAATCTTGTAAATATAGAGAGCCTAGATCTTTCTTCAAATGGTTTGACCGGAAAAGTTCCATCTGAACTGATTCAGCTGAAGTTTCTATCTACTTTCAATGTTTCTCATAACATTCTGTCAGGAAGACTCCCAGAAATGAAAGCACAGTTTGGCACCTTCACAGAGGCAAGCTATGAAGAGAATCCACTTCTTTGTGGACCACCACTCGAGAAGAAATGCACGGATAATTCAGAGGTGGTGATGACTGATCCATCAGCTCAAGAAGACGAAGAGAAATGGTATGCTATCGATATGACGTGTTTCTATAGAAGTTCTTTTTCAACATGTGTTGTGGTTTTCTTGGGATACGCTGCAGTCCTTTACATCAATCCTCAGTGGCGTAGAAGGTGGCTAGAATTGGTTGAAGATTGTATGGTTACATGTTATTACTTTCTTTATGATTCTGTAAGAAAGCTCTCAAATCTCTTCCATAAATAGACCTCTTAAAAATTACGAGTAAATGCAAACTTGTTTTCATATGTAAGTGTATTTATTTGTTATGATATATATAGGATGACGTTTCTCCTTCACTTTATGTTATGTTATTATTATTATTATTATTTTTTTTATGGCACATGACATTTCTGTTATATTTTTGCTTCATTCTCTGCTCCACATAGGTCTCGTGTTATGTTTCTTCATTTTCTGCATCATATAATCTATCAATTTCCATAGACAAAATATTTTCTCCATGTGGGATGATGACTGTTCGGTTTTGCTTAAGAATCCCCTGTCCCTATCCCAAAGTTATAATTGCATAAACACTTAATTTCTCTTTTATCTTATCGAATAATCACCAACTTTTACAGTTTTTGTGAAGATATTGATCCATATTTCCATGAGTAGAGCAATATTTAAAATACGTATTCATAACTTTAACAATTAAAAACCAACACTTATAAAGCCTACTGCAAGTTCAATTCTTATATGTTTCATGAATGGAACAAAACTAAGAAAAGAATAAATAAGGTGGTGAAGAAAGTGAGTTTTAGAAAAGAAATTCATAATTTAGAAGGACAAATAAGCCAAATCATACATTCTCTCAACTGCTTTGAACCATGATGCCACCTTCTTCTACATCTAAATAAGCGTACTGTGATTTGATCAATGCAGTTTTATTGAAGATAAAGTGTAAACAACACACAAGAAAGATGAAATTATCATTTTAAATTAAGCTTTTTTCACTTTGAATTTTACACACTTAAAAAGACAATTTTGCCACAATGGAACTCCTTTGAAGATAACATGTTAGACACACAAAAATGATAAACAATCTTTGTGAGTTGTGGATTGGTAATTTTAAGGCATTTGCTACTCGAGCAAGATTTGATAGACGATAATGGAAATGAAACATTAAAGCTTTTTTCACAAGTTTAAACAACACACAAGAAAGATTAAATGATCATTTTAAATTAAAGCTTGTTTCACTTTGAATTTTAGCACTTAAAAAGACAATTTTGCCACAATGAAACTCCTTTGAAGATAACATGTTAGATACGCAAAAATGACAAAAAAATCTTTGCAAGTTGTGGATTGGTAATTTTAAGGCATTTGATACTCGATCAAGATTTGATAGAGACGATAATGGAAATGAAACATAGAGAATTAATGGTGTTAAACCGGCATGAATAACAAACCCAAGAAAATATGATTATACGGGTTGTTGGTGTAAGAAATTTAAAATGAACCAAAATTGAGAAAATCAGTAAAGTTTAGGGCCCTATCTGTCATTGATTATGTCCCAAAATCCCTCTCTCTCTCTCTCTCTCTCTCTCTCTCTCTCTCTCTCTCTCTCTCTCTCTCTCTCTCTCTCTCTCTCTCTCTCTCTCTCTCTCTCTCTCTCTCTCTCTCTCTCGTCAGATGATGATCCTATTAAAAAATTAATACAAAAGCTTTCCAACACTAATGTATATTTTTTTTTGTGGCGATGCTTATTTGGGTATAATGTTGTTGGAAATGCAAAGTTTGGTATACTAAATTAAACTTTGAAGGATCGTTTACTCAACAATGACATGAATATAAACAAGAATAAGTTGTAGAATAATAAAGACTTTAAAGATAAAATGCAGGAATAAATTACACTTAAAGTAAGAACATGGAAAGATAAAAGTGTTTGATGGAATGAAGATATTGATATTTCATATGAAGAGAGTTACATTTAAGTTCATCCAAACCATAGAGATGAAGTGAGGAGGTGATCTCCCTTTTATAGTGTAAGGGAGAGACCACGAGGGAAAAACCTAAGGACTAAAGAGGGTACAGACCATTCCTTTTTCAGTCAGACTAAATGGTTCTAAGAATATAAAAATACAATGTCAGACTAGGGCGGCCCATGCTTGAATATTATAATACTTTCAGTACAAGTGCCATACTACTAAGGGAACACGCCTATAACTAGCCTAATTATACTATATAATCCGATCTTTTTATCTTCTTGTCTTGACTTTGCTTCAATTATCTTAACTTCTTTGGTGACCTATATTAGTGAACATATCTTCATTTCCACCATGTGAATTCACAATGGAGTCCACCAAATGAACAATAGATGAATATATGCTTGGTTTATAGGTTTTTAACCATGGTGTTCTTATATAGTCGAATCTTGAAACTCACCCCATTCGGGATTTCGATCACTCTTCTCCTCTTCATTCTCAAGCCCGTAACGTTTCTCTTAGAACCCTAATTACGATTTATGAATGTGGTTATTTCAAGAAATAATATCATAAAGGTTCTTGTTTGTCAGAAATGTTCGGTTTTACCAATTATTGTATTTTTGGTTCATAAAAACCCTTAAGTTTGGCAGAATTGTTCGGTTTTACCCTTTTATGTATTTTTTGTTCATTAAAACCTTAAGTTTGACAGGTTTATTAAAACCCACAATGGTAAAACCCAACATTTCTACCAAACTTAAGGGTTTTAATGAACCAAAAATAAACTTAAGGGCTTTTATGAACCAAAAATACATAAAAGGGTAAAAGCGAACATTTCTAACAAACTTAAGGGCTTTTATGACATTATCCCTTATTCTAATGAAAGAAAAGGGAAGGAAGTGGTGGTATGGGGGAAAATGTCAACCAGGAAAGGGAGAAGACGGAAGGTACATGTGGTATCGGGAACCGAAGAAGAAAGACAATGATAAGAGTAAATTACACCATTAGTCCATATGGTTTGCCTAAGGTTGCACTTTTGATCAATGTATTGAAAAGCTTATGTGGATGATCCCTATTGTTCCCCGAAATGAACACAGAGTCCCCGGTTCATGTAAAATAACCTTATTATTGTTTCTAATTTCTTTTTCTTTTTATTTTTATCCATTTATATTTTTAATAAATAAAAAATAAAAAATTAAAACCCACCCCATACCCCCACCCGAGTATAAGCATTAGTTTACAGTGCGATTCAATGATTGATGCACCACTAGAGTTGGTTGAATTCAAAGATGGCATTAGCCTCCCAAAAAACGAGAACATATTGTGAAAAATTCTTCCTATCCCACTTTCTCCCCATGCACTATTTCTTCGTGATTCTCACATAATCCTCCTTGGAGTACCACAATTACTATTAAACCCCATTTCTGTATATATAACTGGAAGCTCCCTCTCGCCGCTGTCGACTCTTCTACCGCCAGAGAACCTACCAACTACAAATCCACCACTAGGTAATCTCCATATCGTTAATCCAACCGCTATTGATTCTTCCTCGTTTGGTTTAGAGCGTTCTAGGTTGCTGGAATTCGAATATGTTGAGTCTGTTGGGAGTTCAGGGCGGCAGAGCGGCAAACAGGACACGAGTTTAGGAGAGTGAGCCACAGGAGGATACAATTGGAGTGATCGATGCGCTTAAATGACATCTCACTAGCTTCAGCTCTAAGCATGAACGATTCTTTGCAAACGACATAGTGCGATTGGTGGTGGCTATAAACGGGGGGTGAGGAGAGATTTTAGGGTTTTTAGGGAGAGAGAGAGAGAGATAGTCGGGTGGGGTATGGGGTGGGGTGGGGTTTAATTTTTATTTATTAAAAAAATAAAAGGTAAAAAAAATGAAAATGGCAATAAGGTCTTTTTTAGACCAGGTGACCTCAGGTGTTCTTTTTGAAAACTACAGAGACCATCAACATCAACTTTTCAATACTGGGATCAAAAGTGCAACCTTAAGCAAACTACAACGACTAATGGTGTAATTTCCTCCAACCAAAATGACATTGTTTAGCAACAGCACTGGCAACCAGAAAATGTCTACAAGTAGGGTGTTGAAAAAATGGAAACTAAATACACTGTCCAAACCGAATAACCTTTGGTTTGTTTGGTTGGTCTTATTCAGTTTTTGGTTTAACAAATGATCTGAAATCATATTCACTTTGATTTTCGGTTTCAAATGAGTTTCGATTTAACCGAAGAAACCGAATAAGGGTATATATAATATATTATATAGAGTAAACTACACTTTTGATCCTTATAGTTAGCAACTTTTAAAAGTTTCGATTACACATTTGGTCCCTATCTCAGTTACCATCCATATTGCTTATGTTAGGTTCGTATGAAAGGACCAAAATGTCCCTGTTTTTGTTTTTTCTTTTAATTATCTTTTATTTTAAATATTATATTCATTAAATCAATTAATGGGTCCTTAGTTTTGAATACCACCGCCACTGATACCACAACCATCCTATACCACCACTCTTGCCACCAACTCCACCAATGATGTCGCCAGATCCAACAATACCACCACATCCCTTCATAAAAAACGCCTGACCACCACCCTTTACCCTTTTCCCTGTTTCAATAACCTCTTCTCCATCCCCCATTAATCTCAACCACGACAACCATACAGTAACACGCAATGTCGTTAAATTCAGCATCCAAAAAACAATCTATCGTCTTACTAATGCGCGTTCCATAATGGCGAGAAAACAATTGGGTCTAAAACTTCCTTGAATTGCTTGATTTGACACAATACGAACTCCAAAAATCTATCACACACTTATACAACCCGCCACATTACCCTGCCATCAAGAATCTCCTCAGCCGCCATGACTAATGAGAACACCTACGTCGAAGATTTTTGAGGATTGAAGCTCAATGACGTCAATCATAGATGTCTTGGACACTACTTTAAGAGATATATCACACTAATCATACAAATGATCAGGAACTGCGTAGCCATCACTAACTATATCGAGACCATTGACTCCGTTTCACCTTCATGAATATCTGTCGTTTACCCGAGATTGATGCAGACAACTCCCAAAATTACCCAACCACCACAGCTGTAGTGGTAGTGTTAGCATCTATATAACTCACGTGCACTATTGTATCTAACTGTCAAGCTGTTAGGAGTTAGTTATTTTAGTTAGAAGTTGTTAATGAGTAGTTAGTTGACTTTTCTGTATATATATATATATATATATATATATATATATATATATTCTCTTTGTATTCAGTTTTTTCAATCAAGGAAATACATTCATAATTCCTCTCAAATCGTTTCTTTCTCTCTCAAGTTAACAGGTAGCGGCCCCCAACCGAGGCAAGGGTACACACGTGATTCAAATGAAATCAAAGTTGGGATCTACAATGAGAATTTGAGAATATGGTAATTCCGAAAGATAGGGCACACTAAGAAGGAAGATCGGGGGATTTCTAGTTAGATTTAGGGGTTTATTTAATGTTTGGCAACTTTCATAAATGGTGTTAAAGACCGAGGAACCAAATGTATAATCCAAACCTACAATAGGGACCAATTGTGATTTTTTTTAAACTAGGATTAAAACTGCAAAAACATGCCAACAACAAGAACCAAAAGTGTAATTTACTCTATTATATATGTATACTTTAATTTTTTTCTGGTTTATAATCTGTCATATAATTAAATAATAATACTTTTTAGTTTTTAACCCTGATTCCAATTACCAATTGTGAGTTAAAAGCCTTTAAGATTTAGTGAAACCAACATGTTTTCTCCTACTCAGCTGCTCCTCATTCTTCGTCTGTTGGTGAGTTCAGCCCTTCCATAATTTCATTCTTCCTAATAGAGTGCCACCGGTCCAGACTTCCAAGTTCCAATTGAATATTTGAGATCGACAAAGAGGACTCGAGACCAAGATTCTAGTTTGCGATTGTCTCATTCCGTCGACGTTTATGCTTCTCCTTCACCGACTGCAAGTAGGTTTTCTTTGAATCTTTCTTTTTTGTAAATCAATAAACATGTATTTGAGATTCTTTGTAAATCAGTAAATGGTTATTCTTCTCCTTCGCCGACCATTAGTAGTTCCATTCTTCTTCTTCGCCAACTATGAGTATGTTTTTCGATTCGTCTGTAAATATGTAATGTGATTTGTGATTTTCTAATTTTTTATTTATAAAAGTGACGTTGTGAACAGTGAACATTTAACGGTATAGTGGCGTTCACGGCACCATGTATGTGGCTTGTGATTTGTGAAACCGATTTTGTCATTCTATAATTACTTGTATATCATTCCTTACTTTGTTTTATCAACTGTGAATTATTATTATTATTATTATTATTATTATTATTATTATTATTATTATTATTATTATTAGATGTCACAGTCCTACTCAAACCAAGTTGCTAAGAACTCACTCAACGATTAACACGAAATCACAAGAATCCAATTCAGAACAGTAAAAACAGAATTGAAATTCACTGATCTCATTCAAATGATTAAGAACAAAGGATAAATTGGCGTGTTCGAGAAGCCACTCTCCCAATTGGAATAATCCACTAAAACAATCAAGATACCTCTCCTCCTCACGCACTGAGCAATAAATAACAAACCTAATAATTAGAATACCGAAAATGCCCTTCCACTACCAGATGCTGCTTACTATGCTAATTTTCCCATAATACCCTTTTCTATTATATGTGACTTAACTTGATGCATAGCAATACCCCACCCCCAAAGATTCACCTTGTCCTCAAGGTGAGAAGAATACGTCACTCTAGTACTATTCTTGTTTAACTGCAGAGGAAAAGATGGAGGGTAAATCAAAAACATCCAATAGTACAAGTGCAACATCAGTGGCTCGAGAAAGTAGGCAGAAAATTTGGTGTAGTCTCCCTTGTACTTTGCAATCTCCTGGAAAAGCTCAATACATTTCTTCACAAGGCTCTTGAGAACATATATCATTTCCACTTTTTCCCTTCTTTCAACACTAAATCTACTTTCCAACAATGGTAAAGATTTGTGGTTAAGTAAATTATTATCATTTTCCTGTGCGGAAACTTCTGCAGCTACTGCACGAACCATGGCAGCATGGCTTTTTTCAAGATTCTTCACGTCATTTTCTGTACTATAGAACCCAGTAACAGGTTTCACCATTTGTATATCCACATGCCTAAGATGAATTCTTAATTCCCGTTCCAGTAACTCTCCAAGAAGTTCCGGGCTTTTATACCTAAATTCTTCTCGGTTATAAGCTTTTCTTTTACCAGAATACCCCTCTAACAGACAGTTATTATTAGCTTCATGAATGGTAGCGAGTAAAAGCTTTCTAATATAGGCATCAATAATGTCGGCATTAATCAAGTATAACAATTTTATATCTGACAACACTTCAAGGGCAAAAAAATAAATCCATATTGGTATAGCTTCCACACTCAATATACACACCCTTATAACTGGTGCCCATTCTCTAATTTCTTCAATTTTAGGGACGTCTACTGGTTTTGAGTAAGCTCTTTTCCTTTTGTGTACAAAGCGATACATCAGACCCCTTTTTGGAGAACCGACTATCCACACTCTACCAAATTCAAGCTGCTCCTGTGCAATTAAAGCCTTCTCAACTCCCTTGATTACGAAATTGTCCCCTTGCTCATAATCACATGTATCTTTTTCAGCTCCACTCATGCAAACCCCTATGGCTTTCAGCTTCTTTACATGATCATCACCAACATAATAAGGTTTGGGTAACGAGAAATAACACAATCTTTTCTCAATATGCTTATGATTCTTTTTACATTCAGCAAACTCTCTAAGTGTGGCCACAACTTCCTTGCCCAAGCATTTGTTTATGTGATCGATGTCTAGCACACGACTACACACGTGGTTCAGTACATCAGCAAGGAACATGTGCTTCTCTAAAAAAATCAAGTGGTCGGATATTTGGCTCAATGAGTAATAGACAAACAGATACTTACCTCGTTTGGGGTTCCACTCGATTGTCCACCTTCTTGATAATTTTTGGTGTACTTTTTTCCAAGCAATTAACCAAGAGATAGTAGGGTCTAATTCTTTGTATGTTGCCGTTTTGGCCCTTATAGTTGCAATTAATGGAAACTCGCTCTTAGCCACCCTTGGCCACCCTATTATGAGCTTCTTAGAGAGAAATACCACCCAATCATATGGGTCTTTTAGGTTTTTACTTACATGCTGGATTCTATTTGAGAGTACTAGGTAAATCTGAGCAAGAAAAAATTTGTTTGGTAGAAAAAGTGTTGTCTCAATCTCTTCAGCGAAATTCTTCAAATTATTTTCTATTGCAGGCTTAAACGCCTTGAAGGAATTGAGAATCGAGGCCAACTCCCAAAGCTGTAGTGTAACACCCACGACACCATCAATATTTTTGAGTTTTGTTGCCGCCACAGGGTGTAATTCTGTTGCCGCCCCCCCCCTAATTGTGTTGAAATTGGCGCTGACTGTGGGATTACTTTTGTTATCGTGGATTTATTGGCTAGTGGGCCTAATTTCTCGCCCACCATTCTAGTCGGATCCCAAGCTTTTGGAACGAACACCCTAGTTTCGGCCCACTCATTTGTTTTAAACCCATTACTACGGTGACCTAGAATTGACCCTTCAGTTGCTTCATTTAACAGAGCTGTCGTCTCCGAGTGGCTATATCTGTACTCTGTTATCGTTGTGATTGACGTCACTAGCTTTTGAAACTTCTCGTCCCATCCTTGGTTTGAAATCGAATCCATCTTCCCCCGGTTCTTTGCTTCAGTTTCCAGCGGTGGTGGTGGTGGCCTGTCACCGCTAATTTGGCCAATTTCCTCTGCAATAGTGGAACCCATCTCTACTGATATGTCGTTTATCACAGTCGGTATCTCTATGGGGTTCCAGTGATACTCCAACGGCGTTCTAACCCTTGAGGTGTATTGACGACGAATCAAGCCCTTCAATTCTTCCCAGTCTCGTATTGGTCTCCTTCTATGCTCCCAATCGTAAAATATAAGAGCATCACCTTCAAGAGCCATCACCGCTGCTTCCATCTTCTCCTTATTCTGTAATCGGTGGAATGTGAAGCATTTCTCAGCTCTCCATAACCACTCCTCTGATTCGCTTCCATTGAACCGAGGCATTTCCAGTTTTCTCAATTGCCAAGAAGCGCCTGTTGGATCTCCATTCATTCCACCGTACTGACCTTCAACTTTCGGTGGTGGCGATGATGACAGAGTGCTACTGCTGCCCTTCCATTGTTCCTCCATGGAGGTTCTGATCCCATCTCCCAGAAGCCTTTTGTTTTTAGTAGACATCTCATCTAACTTCTGCATTAACAAGGAGAACTGATTGCTAAACAGCTGCTTCATATTAGTAATAGAAGAACGCACGTCTTTTAAACCTTCCTCTACTACATCCAACCTTTGATCAAGGGTTCCCAGGGCCATTGCTCTGATACCAATTGCTAAGAACTCACTCAACGATTAACACGAAATCACAAGAATCCAATTCAGAACAGTAAAAACAGAATTGAAATTCACTGATCTCATTCAAATGATTAAGAACAAAGGATAAATTGGCGTGTTCGAGAAGCCACTCTCCCAATTGGAATAATCCACTAAAACAATCAAGATACCTCTCCTCCTCACGCACTGAGCAATAAATAACAAACCTAATAATTAGAATACCGAAAATGCCCTTCCACTACCAGATGCTGCTTACTATGCTAATTTTCCCATAATACCCTTTTCTATTATATGTGACTTAACTTGATGCATAGCACAAGTAGACTCAAACGATTTACATGGTAATGATCTAGTGGATCTTGAAAGCCAATAAAACCAGAATCATGATGAATCACGTCCATAAGTAAAACGTATGAGAAACAATAAGCGATCTGAGGTTTTGGATCAATTTGGCTCGTTTAAATATCAAAATGGTGATGATAAAAGCAAGTGTAGACATTGCAAGAAAGAATACTTCTCTGACACAAAACTCAATGGTATAAGTGCTCTTACAACTCACTTAAGCAATCTATATATCTTATAATAGAGGCATATTTCAAAGCACCACATGCATTTGAAACTCCCATGACTTTTCATATTTTCATTGATTTTCTAACTTTTTATGTCTTCTCATATTTCCACAACTCAAGAGTTTTTTAACCTATGATACTTTATTGTTAGTTATCACATCTAATTAATATAAGAGTTATACATAATTCACATATAAATTAGATTCTAGCATGAAGAATATGATGGAAGAAAAGATGATTTGAGAAAACACACACTTTGAAGTTGCATATGTTTATATTGTATTACGAAGGAGAAACATGAAGAAACTATAACAAATTACAAGTCGCAAGGCATGAGAAAAACGGGATGGTTGAGAACACATATTTCGAAGGTACATATGTTTATATTGTATTGGGAATGAGACATGTGAAGAAGCTAAAGCAAATTACAAGTTGCAAGACAAGAAACAAAATGCATATTGGTTCTACCCCAACATAACGGTAGGAAGATATATAATAGATTGATTATTCACCAAAATTGGTGTATATTGTTTGAATAAGTGGCCTTATGTTGTTTGATAAAGTATTTAGTGGTCATTTGGTTCATATAATATTTTTTCATATTAGCGTTCTTTGACAAGGCTAAATTATATTTATTTTACCTACAAGTTTTACGAAAAAATGATCTACAATAATACATTCCTCAAAGATAATATATGTATTATTTTTAGTACGTTTTATTTTTTGTATTAAATTCTAATGTAGTTCATGTTAATGTGTTATATTTTTAATATTGGATTGTCTATATACAATTGACTTAAAATAGATGATTATATTGTTGGTTGAGTAACAAGTCATAATGTATTCAACTCAAGACTTACAATTCCCGAATACATAGAAGTTTGACCTACAAATAATTAATGTATGAAATTGAATTATTAAACTATTAAAATAATAAATTATCTTTTTCTATAAAACGCTTCAAATGTTCTAAGCACTTAATACATGTTAGACTTGGTTATATTTCTATAATTTTAATTATCGATTTTTAAAGACTGACTCATTTTTTCATATATATTTTAAATCTAGATTTTATATCACTAAATGTTGATTACGATGAATGATTTATAATAATTTTTACATTTATTAGAGCATTTTACTTTCATCATATCGACTTAAAACTCTTAACTATTCAACTTCCAACATTAAGTTATTTATTAAATATTAGAACATTTTACTTTCATCATATCGACTTAAACTCTTAACTATTCAACTTCCAACATTAAATTATTTATTAAATATAAAATATATCATCTCGATGATCGAATTTTTGAATTATTAATATACTATACTTAAGTTGTTAATTGATGTATGGTGTTAAATACAAAACCAAAGTTAAACTTTTTAATTGACAATATAATACATTGAATTTGTTGATCGAAAGATGGTCTAAATGCAAAACCAAAATCAAAATATAAACTAAACTTAGACAACGATCAGATGCTTTTTTTTCAAAATAGTTAAAAGGCTTCAATCTGTAAAATATAAAACCTAAATTGAAATATAAACCTAACTAAAAATATATAATTTATTTTTTATAATAATTGAAAATTTTCACAGGTAGTTATAAATCAATTAACAATCTATATATTTATATGAAGATATATTTTTTATAAATATATAATATATGTTTGAAACTTTCAACACTTCAACTTCCTACTATTACCAACACCATTAATTTATTTCAATACACAATCTCTTCACATTTCAACTAATTAACCACTACAACCCAAAAGTTTTTGAACTTATGGTACTTAATTGTTACTTATGACACATTAGTTAATATAAAGATATATATAGTTCGCATAGGATAGGTAGCTTATTTTGGTAGAGTTTGAAAAATAAGATGGAGGAAAATACGACTTGACCACATACAATAATTACTTTAGACTCTTATTTATGTTATTACTGGTATGTTTTATTTTATATTTATTTTAAATTCGGAGACAATTTATGTAAATATATTTCTATATATTTTTAATGTTGGACCATCTATAATAATTAACTCCAAAAAAGGTGTTATGTTTTTTTGTTCGATGTTTGGATGAAAAATTATTATTGATACATATGTCATATGTTTGATTTATTTTTTGTTTTTCATATTTTGATTAAATCTAAAATGTTTATGTTTATATTTGATTGGTTAATATATTTTTACTATATTAATTTACTCATGCGCAACGCGCGGGAATACGCCTAGTATGATATATACAAAACAAAAGTTTGCGGTGGTAGAACGCAAATTATGTTTCAAGGTGGGGATGAAAATAAAATTATTGTATGGAATTCGATCCAAAAGAAAATAGAAAAAGCCTTAACTTATATGCTTATAGTTGATGAACTTCCTTTTAGTTTTGTTAAAAATAAAGGCTTTAGGTATTATTGAAGTATCTCCCTACATTTATTTAAATATCATGTAGAGCTACGTTGACTGAAGACACCTACCACCTGATTCTTGATGAAAAGAAAAAACTTTGTGATTTAATCAAAGGAAACATTGGTAGGAATTGTTTGACGGCAAATGATAAAATTAGGAAAACAATACAAACGTTGAAAAGAAAAAAATTAACTATACGAGTCTCACTGCTCATTTTATTGACATCCATTGGATTTGAAGGAAAAAATGTTGAATTTTTTCTTTTACCAAGCCACAATACAAATGTTTTTATTGGAATGGGAAAATTAGAATGTTTTAACAAATTTGGTTCCAATGATATTGCAATAGACTACTTGAAAAGAAAATTTGCTAATTGAAATAAGTGTCGTTTGAAAGATAAATGGATTCATATCCGACGTGTAGCCTATATATTTTAAATTTGAATGTGATGGCATTGCCCTTGTTGGCAGATTAGTTGATTATATCATAGGCGCAATCAATCGGTTAGACAATCAACTTTAAGGATTATTTTTTTTTAAATATGCTAATTTTGAAAAGTCTGGTAGCACTAAAATTTGAGATTAGATGTACCAGTGTCCACCTACTTGATGTTGGAAACGACTCGCCTTTTATGAAAGAGCATTTGATAGATATCATAGTGATGACATGCATTTTGGGTTTTTGAAACGTTTTTATGATTTACTCTAAAGTTGTCAACGAACCATGTTTTGACTGAATCAATTCCTCACCCGTGTTAAAAACTATAAAAGCACCAGTTCCATAAGTGCCTAATTTTCACTTCTCCTAGCCCAATCATGTTGCATGTTGATCGCCTAAACATCCGGAAATAGGGATTCTCGGAATCAACCATTGTTGTCTTTGATAAAATGTCTTTAGGAATCTTTGATGTTTCCGGTGTTGATTTGTCCCAATTAATTGTTCTAACATTCATAAGCGTGGTTCTTGATACATTGAAGACACCAGTGACATTCAAACATTTATCAAAACCAAGTGCATTTCCTTTCTCAACGGCTGTTTTCACAGCATCCACATTTCCAGCATCCATATATAAGAGATTGAGTGCACTAAAATATGTGCTTATAATAAATTGGCAAACCACGTAATTCAATAAAATGACTTTTTCCCATGGTTTTGAAAACCGGACCGGACCGGCCGGTTCGACCGGTTAAACCGGGAACCGGTCTCGACTCCGGTTTTTTTACCTCCAAAAACCGTTTGTTAGTGAACCGGTAAGAACCGCTGGTTCAAATGAAAACTGGATCAAACCGGACTGGTTGAACCAGTATAAAACCGGCTCAAAAAATTTTATAACTTATTTTGAAACCTGTTTGTATCCAAATCAAACCGGATCCAAATTAAACCGGGTCTAAACAGGTAGCTTCACGTTTGTATTCTATGTAGAGGACTCTGTCTAATCTCTTTATAGAGTGGAGTGATCCCTCAATTTCAATCCTCCACGCGATGTGGGATAAGTTCCCATATATTTTGCAAAGCTTCACGCCACATATCTCTTTTTCTTTGTTACATATCTCTTTTTCTTATTTATTTTTTATGTTAATTATATCAATTATTTTTTCAGTTAATTAAATCTATAAATAAATGGGATGTAGAAAATTATTTATACTTTGACATGTTATTTATGTTCTATATTTTATTGGTATTTTAATTTTTTGAGTTTTTTATGCATTTTGTATTTATTATAATTTTATATTTATTTATGATATAATGATGACGGCATCCGGTTTTTTAGACCGGTCCGACCGGTTGAACCATCGAACCGGCAAGTCAAACGGTTCGATCACCGATCCGGTTTTCAAAACATTGCTTTTTTCCTTTGATAATTCTTCCTTCCGTCCTACAAAATAATTTTAAGATAGACTAATGAGCTTACTTTTGATGAAGGAAGTAAATAATTTTACTTCTATTGTGTAAACAACATTCTCATAAAGAAAATCCACCTCGTTTTCTTAAAAACGAATCAATATAATGTATTTTATATCCAAACTATTCAAATGAATCAAATTTAAAAACTTCAATAATGAATGAGTTATATAGGCCAAAACTCACCCTAAACATACTAATTGGTTTTATCTATAGATTTCGTTTAGAATTCTAATGATATAGTTTTTGTAATCATATTCAAAATATTTATTAGTTACAAAAATAAAAATAAAAACAAAAATAATGGCATGTCAACTAATCTTGTGGTGTCAATGGCTTAAAACCAGGGGCGGATCTGGGCTTATGCCCACAGTACCACGGGCCACTAGCCCACTACTCAAATCTGGCTTAGAAGTAGCACATCTTCAGTCCAAAAATTGAAGCCCAGAAGAAGGAAAAGAAATCAGCCCAACAAAAAGATACGCAAATACGGAAAAGAGGAAAAGAAAGCGCTTGGCGCTGGTTGCCTGCTCACGATCGTGATTCGTGAATACGCAAAAGAAAAAAACGAATGCTGAAAGCCATCGCCTCCTGTTATCGCCTGCTTTACTCGAAAAAAAAAAAATCCGCTGCAAGCATCAATCTCTTCATCTCTTGTAAGTTGTTACTCGAATTTTTTTTTCAGTCGTTCGTCCTTTGAAGTTGTTCATCATTTTATTGTTTTGTAGAGGATAATTATGCTTGTTTCTTCCATCTTCATTGTGGTCTTTGCGGCTATTTTGACTTCCTCCTGTGACTATTTTGTATCTTTGTTGAATTGTGTGTCACCTTAGGTTTTATCAGTACAACAGAAATCTTAGGTTTAGGTCAATTGTAGTTTTGATCTTGAAATTGTGACAGACTTTGTGAGAGTCTGATGTACGAAACATGTGTCGTAATTTTATAGTACAATAGGTTATATTGTGTTTAGCTTTGATATTGAAGTTGCAGTGCCAGAAATATTGGGGTATATGTGTTTGGAATGGATCAAAGTGTGGATCTTTTAAACATGTAGCTTTATTCTTGCTTCAGTTTAAACTTGTATTTTTAGCATTGCATTCTGAATCCACTTGATATATGTTGAGTGTTCTATATAATTTAAAATTTTAGAGAGAATTGTAAGAATAGTGAGAAAAAAATTAAGAAGACTGAAATGGTATTTATAGGGTTTTTTGTGAAATAAGGGGATTTTATTAAAAACATTGAAATTCCTCGTTGTTTTCATTGTAGAGTAGCATTGGGTCTTTTTTAAAGAAATCAATTCGCGGGCATGCTATACAAGAAGGATAAAACGAGAAAGTGATCGAGTTGTGTTTTCTAACTTCTAATCATCTTGTAGGTTTTCTGAATTTAGTTTTTTTGAAATTAGTTGTTTTTTGATTGAAATTAGTTGTTCTATTGATAGATAAGAATGCTAAGCATCTTCTTTGGCTTGTAGAGATAAGGTCTCATAGAAGCAATTGATAGAGATATTGCTTTTGCAAGCTCCCTTGAAAGTTTTGGTGGAGGCACTGATCCTATTTCTATGACATTTTGGAGGTAAAATTATTTAATTTCTCTGTTTTTTGTATTATCATACTTTATGCGGAATTTTTTTTGTGCTACCCCTGAGGAGGATTTCTGGTTCCGCCCCTGCTTAAAACTAAATTGTGGAGGAAGCATTGAACCATATGGGGGTTCGTAAACAGTGATTGAACAAATCTACCATGATTCAAAGGCGAGGTTCGTCGCTGGGCTTCGCAAGTGATTCTCGATCAGAGTAAGTACAGTGTGCGACTTCTTTCACTTCTTCGAAATCCAGTTCTGGTGATTAAAGGCAAGTCCAATTTTGTTTTTGTTCCTTGAATTGTCTATGTTTTACCTTCATTTTGGAGGGTGGAATCCCTCTACGACTCAGTTTCATATAGATGTGGAGTTTTTACTGTAGCACACTTAGTGTTTGATTAAAGTTCTCAAAGAAATCAACAGTGTTTTTGGATTAAGAACATCACATTTTTTACTCAGACACGAACTTGTAAAACCCCAGCCATGATAAAGAACAAAGAACAGAACATTAATTTTGAGGCCAAGGCACTGATGCATACACATTTTAAATAAAATGCTAGGTATCGACCTTCTTTTATTTTATTCCGTTTTGTGGGAACCTTGGCCCACACGTAAGTGTGAGCAATTAAGTTTGCCTGAAAATTAGGTCGCATATGATATCATATAATTGAGGAATTGTAATGCGATAGGAATCAAATGAAT
Organism: Cichorium intybus; assembly: GCA_023525715.1. Taxonomy (NCBI): domain Eukaryota; kingdom Viridiplantae; phylum Streptophyta; class Magnoliopsida; order Asterales; family Asteraceae; genus Cichorium; species Cichorium intybus. Next base: position 18,563,214 of record CM042013.1, on the reverse strand, counting down.
GAACACACATCTTCTTACTCTGTTACTCTCTCTTTCCTTGAATATTTCTCCCTCAATTTTAAGGATCATTCTTCCTATTTGACTCTTCTGGTTGCTGAGATTTGTAGCTTGGGCACTGATTTGTTCAGTCTCAAGTGAGTTATCGTATTATTGGAGTTGGATTACCACACTTGGGTGTATCAAACACAACAATGTGGATATTAATACTATAAAGTTCTAAGCTCATGATCAAAAGGTCATACTACGAGGAGCTACCTGGAAGAAGCTTTAGAGGGTGAAAGCAGACAAAAAAGAAAAGGAATTGCAATTGGAAGAGGAGGTTTTAATGATCCAAGTGTGTACAAACCAGGAAGAAGGGTTGCAAACCAACATCACCTTGAAGTATTCATATAATACGCTTAACCCCGACAAAATCTTGACCATTTATACTAACCTCCTAGTCTTTACTCAATAAAACACTATGGGTTTCCCCTTCATCTGGTTTGAACTTCTTTTTGATTGATCAGCACAGCTGACTGCTGAATCTTAATCTTTCTTGAAAGGCCCTTTTGTATTGTGTAAAAGGAGGTGAGGAGAAAAAAAGACCTGCAATGGAGGAATGTTTTCTTAATCTTTCATTTAGGCGGATTTGGTATGCACATGACAAAGTTTGGATAATCCTAATACATAGCTTTGAAACACGGTCGGACCCAATTTGCCTTGGGTCACGGCCCGCCCGGGCATGATCCGATCTGCCCAAAAATGTTCCTTAAGTGTATGTACAATGATCCATAAGTTTCCAAATCACTTATAAGCTTGATTCTTTCGGTTTTTACAGACTTTTATTTATCCATTAACATCTCTAACATGTTTAGATTTATTAAAAGCATTTAAACATCATGGTTAAACCACGATTTAAGTCGCTACTATGATGATCTTCAAGTTTTAGAACAACACAACAAAGGATAATCATCACATACTTGATCTTAGGTTCAAAACAACTCCAATACTTTAAGTAACACTAGATGGTCATCAATTGGACTTTCTATCAACTTGATAAACAAGTTTTGTCTAAAAAAAACACAAGTGCTAATGGATCAAAAGCACAAATCAAACACAAGTATCCTTTGAAAACTCCATTGAAGCACGATTTCACTTGAAAATTTACAAATACACAAATTATGTAGCAATCATCAAATGATGGATTTCATTCATCAAATACAATTTAGACCATTGATGATATAAGTGATAAAAAAACAAACAACCTAACAATCATAACTAAGCTAAGACATCACTTAATTTGACATTTGATGGATATTTTCAGATTTAGGGGTTTTCCCGAAACCCTAGGACGAAAATTAAGAAGATGAATACGAGATAATACCTAGATGTTGCTTGGAAGTAAGATTTGATGTTAGAACCTGCTAAATCACTATTCAATCCTTAAATTCTTCATGAAAGCGCCATAAACTCTTCTTCCCTCTCAAAGTCCGTTCAATTAGAGAAGACAACTAACTAGTGAGCCTTTATATGTTTGGGAATTAACAACATAAACCCTCTTACTTATGTTGATTACACTTTGGCACTAAATGGAACTTCCATAAGTCACGAATGTTTCATTTTTCACAATAAGTCCCCTATAAACTTTTATTTAATTTCTAAGTCAAACGTAGGTCAAAGATGGTGAAGATCAATTTTGGCCAACTTGTCATTTTCAGTCCCAATTTTCATTTATGTTTCAAAAGGATTTCAAAGCCCATATTTAACTTAGGAAACTTTTAATTAATCTTTGAGCAATTTTTATTGGCATTATTAGTTTCTAGTTTATCTATTTTACCCCAAATGTTAAGTTTCTAGAATTTGGAAAATCTAGTCTCTCGTCTCATTTTTTTCTCCAAATGGTATCAAATTCTGGTTTTAACTTATAAAACACATCTAAGTGACTTTATTCTTCTATTATAATCTTCTTTCATTTATTTACAAATTTTATTCTATTTATTTGAATTTCTTGTAATTTATTTACCACAAAAAATGGCCAAAACAACTAGGCCCAAATTGTGGATGTACAACAGGGACAAATATTTTGGATTTTAACCGAGTTTTAAAATGAGGATAAATATCAATATTTTAATTAAAGTTTTGAAATTATGCATCCATTTAGGATTGGATTAAGAGTTTAAGAGTTATGTGGTCACAACGATTTGAGTAATGGTTCCCTAGTACTTGGTTTAGTGGGCAAAAGGGTTTAGTGAGTGAAGCACACATAAACTTAATTGACAAATAGTGTAGCGTTTGACGTATAAATAAGCTTATATTTTTGGTACCTAATTTAATAGGCAAAATGGTGTAGCGAGTGAAGTACACATGAGCTCAATGAGCAAACTGGTGTATCGAGTGAAGCACACATGAGCTCATATTTGGGTTCGGTTGCTTACAACCTGTGTTTTCCAAGCACAATGTGACGCCCCGTTCCTGCGGGTACCGTCTCTTTACTATTAACTTTAAAAAAATAATAAAAATAAGAAATATAACTCTTTATTTCCTTTCAACATAACAAGGTTACAAAAAGGTGGGAACATGAAAAGATAAACTATTCTAAAGGATTAGAACATATCCTTAAAAACTTTTTATTAGGAAAGTAACTACTTCTTGTGGTCCTTACATCTTTTCTCCTGAGATACATACATGAATACGTAAGCTTTAAGCTTAGTGAGTAGTTATGGTTTTGACATTTAGCATAAATATATGATTAAAACATTTCTTAATAACATCAAGATATACTTTGAAAATATTCTTTAGAGATCTCATAATTACATGTAAGCAGGCAAAATTTCTAGGAGGTTAGCTAACCTCGGGATCCAATTATGGTTGTCCCATAAGGTCCGTTTGCAAGACGTTCCTTTTTATATCTCGTACGTTAGATATTTAGATAGCCCTTACTTAACATGTATAAAACATTTATGCAAACTTCATAATTACACATGCTTTTGAGATAAAATAACAATAAACTTTAAATGCATAAAACACATTCATATAGCATGTATGTACTCATTAAATCACATAAACATACTCACCTTGCTTAAGCTTGCTCTAAACTTCTTGATTAATATGCTACTAAGCTTTTTGAGAGTACTTCTAACTTGTTGGGATGATTTCAAATGCTAAACATGGTGTGCTATTTATAGGTGAATCATGGGCATTGATATGCTTGTTTTTTAAGCTTAAAAAACGGTAAACTCATGAGAATGTTACACCTCATAGTACTTGTCTGTACTTATCTTCCCTTATCTTCCACCTCATGCTTCTAGCCTTTCCAAATCACTCCTTAGCTTAGACTTACCTCCCTTAAAATCTGGACAGCAAGTGTATCTACTTGTACAACCTAGTTATAGTCTTGCTTACTCATTGTTTATAGTTTTGCTTTGTCATGCTTAGCTTAAGGGAGTTGTTCTTGTGTTATAAGAATTGTAAGCATCTTAGTAAGCTACTTGCTTGTGTGTTTATTAATTATTTACAATATTCATCTTATATTAAGTTGTTAACTATAACTTTCCAGCATGGAATTTAATTAGTCTTTTAGGAGTTAAGAAATATATATATATATATATATATATATATATATATATATATATATATATATATATATATATATATATATATATATAAGTATATTGATATGCTTTTGTACATGATGAGAAAACACTATCAGGGCTGTTACACACAAGTTCCAACTTTTGAAAGACTATGAGATTAACTTGGATTATTGAGTTGTAAAAGCATTTGCATTGCATCTTATATTTTATTTATATTGGAATTTAGAGAGATTATCATTGTTTAAGATACAAATGCTTTGAAATGTTATTTTTCTCAAATATATGAAATGTTACTAATATATTGACTTCGGTACCACGTGTTGTTAGTGTTGTAACTAGGCTGTTGAATTCTGTGCGAGTGGATAAATCGGCTAAGATTGTGAGAACTATGTCTTTGGGACGAACTGGGCTGCCAGGGATTGTCTCTGGGATCAACGGCTTCGTTACGATTATAAGCAATTGGGCTCTGATACCATAACAAACCACAATTGAGGAAAAGATAATTCTTCTATTATCATTAGACGTAAACAGGGGAATACATATAGGGGATGTATTTACGCATAACCCCTTAGACTAAACATAACCTGCGAAACTAATTACAAAGATTGATAAGGCTGGATTCCAATCTTCCAGTTGAAAGTTCTTTACCTATCTAATTATAATATAAAAATGCCCGAAGGACGTGCTATTCATGGGTTTCTAATTTACCGGCACAAGCACAAGTTACAGGAAGTAGACACGTCTCACAAATCGTTGGAGGGACACTTCCCAAATTGGTTGATTAAAACTAATACGAATTTGGAAGGTCTTTTTATAAGCAACAACTTGTTTGGCGGTATGGTGTTGGATAAAAATGACAATATGCGGGCGTTGGATATGTCTGGGAATCGCATGATGGGTACTATTCTCGACAATATACCAAAGTGCCTTCCCAACATAATTTATTTGGATATGTCCATGAATTTTGTGGTGTTATTCCATCCTCAATTGGTGAATTGAGTAAACTATCGATACTGGATTTATCCAGGAATGGGTTATAAAGAGAAGTACCAAAGGTATTGTTTACAAATGTCTCTGGGTTAAGTTTGTTAAAATTATCAAACAATATTTTTGAGGGCAGGTTTCCATGTGGAGTGGCTCCATTTGTGTTTCTTGATATCTCACAAAATTCTTTCTCTGGACCTTATCGCCCTGTTTAAATTTGCAATATACACCCTTTATCACCCTGTTTAAATTTGCAATATACAGAGCATCTTCTCTTCATCTTCTCTTGGGTTCAACAAATTCACCGGATCAATACCCAAATTCTTTCGTAATTTAACTCAAGTTTTGAGTTTGGACATTGGCCACGACAACTTATTAGGCAAGATTCCTGAATTTTATGGCGAACCAACAAATTCACCGGATCAATACCCAAATTCTTTCGTAATTTAACTCAAGTTTTGAGTTTGGACATTGGCCACAACAACTTGTTAGGCACGATTCCTGAATTTCTTGGCGAACTTTCCAATTTGAGGATTCTTCTTTTGAGAAAAAATAAGTTTAGTGGTTCTATTCCAAAGAAATTGTGCCAATTAAGTAATATGAGCTCGATAGACTTATCAGGTACCTCCCTTTCTTGTCCCATACCTCGCTGCCTTCAAAATATTATCGACCCAAGTGACCTTGCTTTCTTAAAACATATGATTAAAGTGTATTCACTTGATTCCTCTTTCTATTATGAGTGCATTCTACCGACTTTGCCTTTTGTACAGTCCAACACTGGAGTGAATGGAGCACAAGAGGAAGTTCAACATACAACAAAAGGTTCTTTCTCAGATACAAGGGTAACACCCTTGATTACATGGCGAGATTGAATTTTTATTAATAACAAACTAACAGGTGAAATTCCATAACAACTGGGATTGTTAACCCAACTCCATGCTTTAAACCTGTCTCACAATCAGCTAGACCCATTCCAGTGAGCTTCTCAAATGTTGCAAATATAGAGAGCCCGAACCTTTCTTCAATTGGTTTGAGTGGAAAAGTTCCATCAGAACTGGGTAAGCTTAATTTTATATCAACTTTCAATGTTTCTCATAACAATCTATCAGAAAGACTCCCTGAAATGAAAATACAGTTTGGCACCTTCACAGAGGCAAACTATGAAGATAATCCACTTCTTTGTAGACCACCATTGGAGAAGAAATGCACGAATAATTCAGAGGTGATGGACAATACATCACCTCAAGAAGACATTGAGAAATAGTATGATATCGATATGACATGTTTCTATGGAAGTTGTTGTTCGACATGTGTTGTGGTTTTCTTTGGGTTCATTGCAGTTCTTTACACCAATCCTCAGTGGCGCATAAAAGGTGGCTAGACTGGGTTGAAGAGTGTATGTTTACATGTTATTACTTTCTATATGATTTAGTAAGGAAGCCTTCTATGATCATCCATAAGTAGGACCTCCTTAAGAATTTGTGAATAATTGCGGATTTGTTTTAATATGCAAGTATAATCTGTTATGAGATATATAGGTCGTGATATATGTGAGCTGGTGTTTCTGCTTCATTCTCAATTATGTGTTCGCTTTTTTTGCTACATTTTCTACCTCGTTTACTCTTCCAATTTCCAATAACTTAAGACGACATATTTTCTGCATTTTGGACGATAACCCTCCCTTGAGATATAACTTTTATGAACAGCAGGATTCTCTTATATTTTACTGAATTCACCAACTTTGAGAGATTTAGTGAAGAAGTCATTACTTTTCTATAGTTCTTCGGTATGCTAATAACTTTACCTTGGGTTTATATATGTGAGTCGAACAATATTGAATATATGTATTCATAACTGTAACATTTAAACCACACTTATAAAATCCTACTGCAAAATCCATTCTTTGCGTGTTTCTTACACAAATAAAACTAAGAACAGAATAAGCAAGGCTATGAAGAAAGTGAATTTTTAGAATTGAATTCGTAATTTAAAGGAACAAAGCAGCCTAATCAAACATTCTTTCAACTGCTTTGTACTAGGAGGCCACTTTCTTCATTCTCTCTCTATTTTAAATATCCTTTCTTTTGTCAAAACTACTGCCAAACAAGTTGCATAAGTTGCACCAAGTGTTGTTGTCTGCCGGTCTCGCCACCGGGTTACCCAATAATCTAGAAAATTATTGACAAATTAGGTAACCAAGAACACATGAACAAAATCATACCTAAATCTGCATAACTCATAAGGTTATTATTGATTGTAGTGCAAGAACTGTCCCTTTTCTTTTTTCGTTTCACCTATCTCACTCGGATCTTTATGCATCAAATCCAACACATCTTTCACGTGAAAACACATACTTTCAACAACTGCCCTAGCTATATGAGGCTCATTAGTAAACCTTGTAATCCCGATAGGAAACCATAAGACTTATCACAACCGGGAGCCGAACCAAATAACCTAGGCTGGTTTGGTTTTCCCGTTAAAACGCTCATCCCTAGTTGACGTTGTCGATTCACGAAAGATTCAAAGTTGAGGAGAAGTTTGAGAAGACCCACGTGTCGATGTGGGGCTTCATGGTGATGTTGTTGACCCCAGGGTAGGTTTCGAGTCCGAGCATGTCGATTTCGATGTTGAAATGACCGTTGTTGCATGCGATGGATTTTTTTTCATCTTCCCCTTGTTAGAATCCACCATGGTACTTTTGTTAGAAAATCGGGTTTTAGAATGCTTGGAAACACTGAGAGTCGTGTAACTCTGATAAGCCCCATGAACTTCTAATTAAGGGTATAAAGGTTAAGGAGCCCAAAAGGCTAATGTCCGAACAATCTTGCTGGCCGTGGATTGCTAAATAGTGACTGATGGCAGTTTGGTCTTTTATTTATGGTAGTGGAAGGGCAGGAGGTGGGAGCATCATTTTTTGTTGTCTGGTGTACGGTTGTTCCACTCCTTTATTAACTATATATACTAGGATCTTAAGTAGAGAAAGATAGGCAGAAAAATATTTGTAAAAGTTCTTTTTAGAACGTGGAGAGTACCCCCTCTCGAATGTGGGCTATCCTTGAAGATTAATTTATCAATTTGGTATCTTATTTCTGGTTTTAGAGTTGTTTTCTTGAGTGATTGTTAGCTTGGGAATCTGTTAGTTTATCACCAATTATGGAGGGTCTATCAAATGGTATCAGAGCAGTTGATGTTGGGGAAGAAAATACAACCAGAAGGTTTGATAACATGAAGCAAGAGTATGGAGGATTAACACAGATGATGAAGGAAGCTCTTGATAAGTTGGACCAGCTCTTGGAGAAGGAAGGGCTTCTCACCAGAAGTAGAAGAGAGGAGACTGGATTACAGAGAGGAGGAAACCACTCTCTACCTTGGAAAAGAATGGTGAAGTCGCCCATGACAGTAGCTGCTTACCACCACCGATGGCGCCACTGTCATCATCGCCTTTGGAAAAGAATGGTGAAACTGCATGTATATTCTTCCAGAAAGACATCTGTTTCAAGGGACATTTATGCCCCTTCTTCCATGAAAGCAGTGGCACTCCACCACCAGCCGATGATGAAGAAGAAGTTCCATTGTCATCTCCACACGTTCGAGGGGTCAAGAAGAGAAACAAGGTTGCAGTGATGATCGCGGAAAGCTCAAACGAGAGTGTGAGGAAGTTGGAGAGACCCTCGTTCAATGGCTACAAACTGCCACCGCCGTCTCCACCCCCACCACCGCTGACGGGATTTCAATCAAAGTACGGAAGAATAGTATCGATTTCGGACCCTGGAGGATGGAACATGGCTCTCCTTGACGGAAGGAGTTCGAAGGAGGACAATCCGGCACCGACCAATTTTTCAAAGATCGAAGACGAGCATGAATTGGCGATTTCTCCAATCGGATCGATAACGGCATGCCAACAAAAGTGGGTCAAGGTGACGACCCCATTGCATGATGGCTTACAGGAGGTAATTCTAGGTCACTTTCAAATTGGGCTTAATAAGGTTGTTTGGGCTGAATAAGAACTTTTTGGCTCGAGAGGTATGGAGCACGCCATAAACTCTAAAATTAAAATCAACAACCCATTAAACCCTAGTCCAAATATAATTAATATGAGTGAGAAATTAAACCCTATTCCAAAGAATTTGTATATCCCTAAAAAGAAATTAAACCCACGTGCAAGAGAATCAACGACTCTCTCAACTTACTTGATCGTCTCACTCCTACCGATAGACACGCCATTAGCGACCCCCTTCTCCAATCCGGCAACCACTGTTTTGGCATCGACAAAGTCAACGTCTCCTGAATTCATTTCTAAAACCCTAGGAATTAAGGATGCGTTTTTTTATTCCGAAACAATCATTCAAGATCTGTTGCATCAGAAACACCCCCCAACACCATGGAGAGGTCGTTTCAATTTAAATAATGGGAAATCGGACAAATCCGATGTTGAGCTGAAACATCGAATGAGTAAATATTCAGGTGCTGGGTACGCAAAAAAATTTCATTCCCTTCAATTCTTTACCATGATTGAGTTTACAGGGGGGTTTACGCACGTTCGAGACATCATTCAATGGGGTGTTGATTATTTTCTTAAACCGTTTAATTTTACTATTGATGGTATAAACCAAGTTGTGGTTCAAGTCAAGAATGGGGATACGACGGGTGGTTCAAGCACTCCAAAATATCATACGCGGGAGTTGAACATTGACCAGCCACGACCCGCGATTATATGTTCATCTTGCCCTGGCTTAGTGGCCGACATAACCGCTGCTTTAATGTTTGTTTCCATGTTTCTTAAGGACAACACAGTCACCCAAAGAACCATTTGGGCTGACAGAAGAAAACGTGGAAAAAATGCTACCGATACGAGTCAAACAAAACATTTATCGGTTGATAACTATTTAAAGGTGTCTTCTCTTAAGTTTGCAACAAAATCAGCAAAAGGGAAGGACGAAATCTAGCAGGAAAAGGAAGATCTGGAACAGTTTAAAGCTACAGTGGAAACTAAAGTTAATTTCAAAAATCTTGGGAAGAAGGGTGCTGAGTTTTTCCTTGTGATTTCAAAGAACACCGAAGACGACCCCAAGTTTAATGAGGTATTTTCCCAGAATCTAAAGCGTAAAACCCACGGCGATTCCACAAACTAGACCAAATCGGTTGAATTGTTTAGACACCATTCATCTACGAGTAGCGATAAAATGATACGCTTGAAGGATTATGTGACCGGGAGGAAGGTCGGACCAATTGACATCCATTATTTTACTAGCGAGACCAAAAAGGATGTTGAGAACTCTTGTTTCCCTGAGAAGTTGAAGAGAGAAAGGTATGAGGTCCCGTATTTGGTTGATACCATCGATGAATGTAGATTTGGGCAATTAAAGGAAATTGAAGTGAAGAAACTTGTTGCATCTACACAAGAAGGGGCAAGGCTTGAAGAGACGAAAATTGAACAATGCAAACAGGAGAAGTCTGAGGGAGATTCTGTCTACTTTCACGAGTTATTGATGTTACACTTGCATTATGGGATACTTTGGGTTTACCTTTCCGTTTTGCCACTTCACGCGAATGGGAGAACAAGAATGGCATATTCCTATATTCACCTTGAGGGCAAGGTGAAAGTTTGGGCCGCTGGTATTGATAAGCCCCATGAACTAAGGTTAAGGAGCCCAAAAGGCTAATGTCCGAACAATCTTGCTGACCCTGGATTGCTAAATAGTGACTGAGGACAGTTTGGTCTTTTATTTATGGTAGTGTAAGGGCAGGAGGTGGGAGCATCATTTTTTGTTGTCTGGTGTACGGTTGTTCCACTCCTTTATTAGCTATATATACTAGGATCTTTAGTAGAGAAAGATAGGCAGAAAAATATTTGTAAAAGTTCTTTTTAGAACCTGGAGAGTACCCCCTCTCGAATGTGGGCTATCCTTGAAGATTAATTTATCAATTTGGTATCTAATTTCTGGTTTTAGAGTTGTTTTTTTGAGTGATTGTTAGCTTGGGAATCTGTTAGTTTATCACCAATTATGGAGGGTCTATCAAACTCACTATCAGATTGAAAGACGATACGATCAAACTTCCAATCAGATGAAACTCTGCCTCATAACTAATCTAAGACCGAGTGTAAGTTAGGTAAAAAAACGGGTTTGTAATTAGGGTAAAACCAGGTTTTAATCAGATTCAAAAAACCGGGTTTAAAACCAATATTTCAGCTCGACCCCAAAGCCCCTTGGACTCGGCCAAGGGTTGCCACCCCTTGGACCCCGCTACCAGGGCGCTGTCCCTAGACCCCGTTGTTCAGGGGCTTCCCCCCTAAATCCTAGTGTACTTTAAATCAAAATAAACTCAAATAAGTGTGCACTCTGCACCACCCCTTACTTGTTCAATGTTTGTTAAGATTACATTGGTTATCAAGTTCACCCCATTACATTTAAATAATATTGGTGATCACCAACAACTTTAGTAGCTTTGGAGACGATGTCTTGTAAGGCTAGGACTTGGACCTTTCATGGTGGCTTAAAGGGCGCAAATGTGGTGGATGTATGAGACGATGACATGTGTACGGGCTTGTTTCATGGTGGCAGCGCTTCGATTAATTATAGGTCAAGAAATGCCCAAACTTGCAATGGAGAAACCACACCCAACTTCTAGCATCAAAACATACCAGACACACCACTGCGTGCCCCACAAAGAACAGTTTGTACGTTTTTCATCAAGAAGCCCCTTGAGCACATACACTTCCCACACTTCTTTGTAGTCGAGACTCTTTCGGGAGTTGTTATGGTGTCCAAGTAACGAATATTCACATGTATTTGTTCAAGTGTAGATTGTTTTTGTTGATTATGATCAGCATTGCCATGTAACTACCAACTCATACATTGGCAAGACTTTACATAAGAATCCTAATGGGTGCAAATTGTAGATAGTGTGTAAAATGATTGAATACAAAGGTCAATGGTAAAATTGACAAATATATGAGACCCAAAGGAGATAAATAATTTTCCCTAAACCCTAATCTATTCCATGTTTTATTTCATTTGCTATATACATTGTTACAAGTACTCTTTTTCAAATCACACATTTACTAACACAAATATCAAATGAAGTAAGGATGGCACCAGGGACTTGTAATTCAAATTTTACTCCCAAGTAGGATTCAGTAACCTCAAAACATTATTTGCACAAGAGATATCTGCTCTTTGTTATTGAAACTCATAAGCCCTCTGACTCACACTCAAGCTGAGGATAAAACATGTATGACTTTGCTCTCCACTTTGGCACATCTTTCCAAAATGTTTTGCAATGGCCTTCTAATTTATATTTGAACTACTTCCAATGTATCAAAATTTATTTATTATAAATGTGTGAGTTGATTTATAAAGCTTTCTTACTGTTGGATGATGTTTCTTGAGTATTGATGAGAGTAGGTATTACCTATAAAATATATAGTGGGATAGAAATCGATTGTTCTGTCGTCAAATATTATCTTATAAGTCATGTATATATGAACCCTTCATGCTTTTATATGTTATTAGATAATCATTACCTATTGGATTCATGGTTTAATTTGGTTTACCTCTTACCTAACAATCAAATTGTAAATATGGTTCGGTATGGGCGCACAGGTCTCGGATTCTAAGTGACCTTTCCGAGAAATGAACTTGAAATGCGGAAGGGAGTATGAGAGCAAGTAAACAACCGCAAAATATCTAAAATAATTGTAATTTTACTTTCTATATTTATTAAATGCTTGACTAAAAGTATGTATCAACTTCAATCATCTCTCTGTCAAATTATTCTTCTGTTAATTGATGTACGTCAGTAAAAATGAATGAAAATTATGATGTTATGAATTATGATTGTGATAATATTAGAATACTTAAATTTAAATTTTTTAGAAGTGTATCATAATCCAAAAGGGACAAGTTGAAGAAGTGGGAGACCATTGGATAGAATTATACATGGAAATTAACCATTGACTTGATGACTAATGTGTGGAAATTGACCATTAGCAACTTAGCTTGGGTGGAGCACTAAGTCATGAGGTGCTTGATGTTATCAATCATAACATGGAAGTTAATGGTGGAATTGGCTTTTCTAAGTTCTTGACTTTGTTAGACAGAGAATATCTGAAACTTGAGTCTGATTAGTTTGTTGATGTAATTCAAGCTTGTTTCCCAACATCTCAAGTGTAAACTTTAATCAACGGCCTGTGTCAAACTGAATTAGGTGTAAATCTGTAGGGATTTATGTGACTAGCCACACTAGGAGTCCAGTTGTTGGTATGATTTTTGCTACAGACGTTGAAATAAGTCGCTCAAAATTATTTCTAATCCTAAGTTCTGCTACTCTTAATTTGCTACCATATCTGTAAGAGTAAATTTCTGTATTAGGGTGGCCTTAATATAATAGTTGAGGCAACTGGAAAAATACATTTATGCATCCGTTGGAATGATAATATCTCATTGTTTTGATTACTGAAGCGCTGATCCATTTCGTTATTATTGGTGGTTGGAGGGCAGCATGTCTGTAAGTCCGAATTGAGGGCTTTAAGTATAATATTATTACCCATTAAAAAATAAATAGTCTAGACCACTTCAGGCTTTCGTATATTCTTTAAAAAATCATTACCTATTAGGTTCATGGTTTAAAACTTTAAATCACTTTACCTATGAACCGTCCTTTAACATGTAAATATTATTGGGTACCAATGTAAGAGATCGAATAGCAAGTCACCTTTTTGAGAAAAATAAACCTGAATGCGGAAGGGGGTATGGGAATTACATAACACAAAAGCGAAATGTATAAAAAAAATTCCTGATGACTTTTTTGAATTATACGATTAATTAGATAAAAATATCTATTAGGTACATCAAGCATTCGACATTCCCTATGTCAAATTGTTGTTACGTATATCTATATACTTCAGTAAAACTGAATGAAAATTATGTAATTGCTATGATTGTGACAATGCTAGTGTGTAATTAATTGAAAAAAAGTTAATAGGGAAAATATATTCTATGCAAATGTAAAGCCCGAAGGTCGTTGAATAGTCAACAAATGTTCCTGTCATAAGTTGTTTGGGAGTAGTATATTTTAATTCAGAAGGGACAAATGGTGGGTGACAATGGATTAAAGTTATGTGTGGAAATTGATTATTGACTTGATGTCTAATGTTGAAAAATTTACCATTGACATGAGTACTTGCGGAATTTAATGCAATCAACATTCTTATTTATTACATATTTATTTAATCGAATATCAAATGTTTTCTCCCGATCTGGGATGATTATGGCAGTAATACCCCTAGGGATGGTGGTAGTGACTGTTGTGACTTTGAGCGGGTCAACTGCAACTATGGATGTCAAAATTCCAGTGGGATCCCAATACCTGTATGAGGTGTATTTTTCTGGAAAAAAAATCGAGGGTGAGAGCCAAATTAACCCCGTTTTAATTTCGGGGGCGGGGGTGGGCAGCCCAGTCTCGAAACCCTGTGGGGACCCTGTTAAGAAGTGTTTTATTTGGGATCAAATAATAAGAAAAAGTTTTGTAGGAAATATAATAAGTGCTTTATTTGCATGTTTTTATGACCAACCAACAAAATGAATAATTAGATGATGCTAAAAAAACATGATTAGCAAAAAAAATCTCGAAAAACCAACTCGATATTCAATTTTTATTGAATCAATTTTATATACACTCTGCGGGCAATGTTAGTAAAATCATCACAAAAATGAATTATCGAGGTGTTTTTTCAGAGATTTTTTTTACGAATCATGTTTTTTTGCATCTTATAATGATTCATTTTGTTGGTTCGTCTAAAATAATACAAATGTGTCACTTCTTACCTTCCTACCATAATTTTCCTTTTTATTGGAACCCTATCATCTCTCTCTCTCTCTCTCTCTCTCTCTCTCTCTCTCTCTCTCTCTCTCTCTCTCTCTCTCTCTCTCTCTCTCTCGGGGGGGGGGGGGGGATCCAGGGTCAAGGGCGGAAAAACCGGGGGATTCGGGGGTGGGGGGTGGGGGTGGGGATGGGACGGGGGAATATGGGAATTTTTGGGGCTGGGGAAGCTATCTCCATCCTGTTTAACCCCATTTGAGCATGTGATAGAGCTATGTTTGTACCTTTTGAGAGGGGTAATTGAGGATAACATAGAATTTTGGAGCAAGTTCTGGCCATTAAATGTTTCATTGTTTCTTCATTTTAAAGAGTTGAGAAGTCTTAATTTATCATATGATTTTCTTGATAGATAGATTATAAAGACAGGTACAACAAAGTGGTTAATTGCCCTGGTATATGTTTTCACTTGGTTCCAACATCACATTTTTTAAGCAAATACATTCGAGTAAAATGACGCGATTCAAATTCTCGGACTCAACATCCAACTAATAATTTATAAATAATGAGAGGGTAAATAACATGTTCCTATATAAATGAACTAAGATTAAGCGGTATGATGTCAAAATGTACAACCGTATCGACGTGGCACAACCATGCCGCCGACATTACAGCCTCGTGCTGTGATGTCGGCATCAACCTTCATCGGCAATGCAATGCCTTTGAAACAAGTCGTTCATCTCTCTTCTCTTTCTCCTTTTTCTTTGTCGGCACCACACCCCATCTATACTCTCCCCTTTCTCTCTTTTCTTCTCTCCTCTCTTTGCTTGAGTGGAGGGATTGTCGGAGGCAACCATACCTTACAATGTAACACAAGATTTTACATGTACTACAATTCCTACCATACTAACTATATATGTTTTGGTGTATTTGCTTGAAAGTTACCCTTTTAGGATCAAAATATTATATGTTTTGGTGTATTTGCTTTTAACTATAATTTTTTTTGAAAAGCAACATAGATAATATCAATCTCTTAAAATAAATTACATAAATCGTCCTTATAATTTAAAGTAAGTTGCACATTGCGTCTTAAATGTTTCTTTTTTGCTGGAATTGTCCTAGAGGTGAGCAAAAACCGAACCGTAACAAAAAAACTGAAAAAAACCGCATTAACCGAAACAAGAACCGAACACGCAGTTTTTATTTTGCAAAAACCGAAAATTTTCAGTGCGGTGCGGTTTTTATTTTTTTAAAAACCGCAAAAAAAAAAACCGCACCGCTTGTAGGACCGAACCGCAATATAAACCGAACCACACCACGTATTTTATATTAAAATAATAATTAATTGTATATAAATAACTATTATCTTACTATCATTATTTTGAAAGTTAATAAAAATTATTAAGCAGGATTATGAATATACAATTACGAGTAGTATTCCAAAAAAATCCATTTTGTAGTCATTACCATTTTTTTTAAAACCGCAAAAAACCATATCAATAACATGCAGTTAATAACCACACTGCAACCAAAAAAAAAAAAAAAAAAAAAAACCCATTCGATTATTTTATATAAAAACAGTATTTGCGGTTATTGTCGTCGTGCTAACCTCTGAATTGTCCTATAGTTTGGATATAAAATTTAGAATAAATTACAATTTTGGTCCCTGTGGTTGTCTCAAAATTGCACTTTTGGTCATCATTTTGTTTTTTCACGTTCATGGTCTCTGTGGTGGCCTAAATCTTGCATCTTTGGTCCCTTGGCCAGGTGAAAAGACCAATATACCCTTTTAATTTATTTTTCCTTTTTCTTTTGAGATATTATTATTTTGATAATTAAAAAATAAAAAATACCCCAAAACCCCCACCCCCTCTCTCTCTCTCTCTCTCTCTCTCTCTCTCTCTCTCTCTCTCTCTCTCTCTCTCTCTCTCTCTCTCTCTCTCTCTCTCTCTCTCTCTCTCTCTGCGGCAACGAACAACGCTTCGAAACGACGAGCTACATTACACAAATCAAACGCCGCTGAATGATTCGATCAAAATCCGCAGCAATTGAAAACGCCAAATCAAAAAACAAAAGTGAACGAGAACGATGAAAAGAAGATTCCGCGAGTTGTACAAATCTGCTTTGGGTTTCGCTTTCCAACAACAAACTCACCGATGAACAGATTCAACAAACATGAAATTGTGCTCTGTAAACATGAAATCGTGCTTAAAGCATCAATTTGCGTTCAACCAATATCCTCCTCGATTGTCAAAGAATCAATCCATTGTCTTAGAAAGCTTCATATCCCCCCACCCGTCTATCTTTCTACCCGATGCTTCCTTTTGCTGTACTGCACTTTTCTTTTCATGGGCTCATTTTGCTTCCGCTAAATCTTTTTTCTCTATAATTTGTTTGTGATAGTAGGTTTCACCTTCAATAGAAAATGAAATGTTTGTCCGGTGTATATACGAATTAAATGTTTGTATCCAAAAAGAAAATGAAGTCATTGAATTTGAGTGAAAATGTGAATCGGAGCCTGTAGAGAGCTAGAGAGAGAGAGAGCGCTTTGGTGGGGAAGAATTAGGCACGACAGGTTGGTAATGGGTTCAATAGTGGCTCCTAGGTGGAGGGAGTGGTGGAAACACCGGCTTGTTAAGGAGATATGGTGTAAAATTGAGAACAAATGTAGTGCGTTGCTGCCGGAAATAATAATTTCCCTGCCGGAAACGAATACCCTACAAAAGTAAAAAGCAACCGTAGAGAGAGAGTGTTGTATTTTTCTTTAATTTTAATTAGTAAAATTAAGATAATCAATAATTGGTAAAAAATGAAAAAGAAATAAGAAAATGGTAAATTAGACTTTTCACCAGGCCAAGGGACCAAAGGTGCAAGATTTTGGTCACCACAGGAACCATGAACGTGAAAAAACAAAAGGATGACCAAAAATGTAATTTTGAGACAACTACAGGGACCAAAATTGTAATTTACTCTAAAATTTATCTTTTACCCCGATCCACCAAACTCAGTCCTCCCATTTTCCTTTCCCGGTAAAACCCTACCCTCCTCCGCCTCCCCTTCCGTTGACGTGTCCCCTTATTGAAACCCACATGACTGATGAACCCCCACCCCCCCCCCCCCCCCCCCCCCTAAATTACACCCCCTGCTTTCACCCTCTTCCCACTGCCAACACACCCCTCTAATCCTAGGGTTGACACCCTGTACCATTGCCATCGTGGGTGAGCGGTGGTGCAATTGGTTATCTGGTTCGGGAAGACTAGTAGGAAGGGAGGTGAAAGGTTAAGGTGGGGGGAAGGGCCTAGTCACCGGTGTCTCTAGCAATGGATCTCAGTTGGCTGAGACTAATTTCAAAATGTCACCGGTTTCTTCTCATCCGGATGTCTACCATGAATTGATAGAATCGATCCATGGAAATCACAAGGAGCTGTGCGGGTCTGGTCATTACGAGTATACTAAGGTGTGATATATGGATTTTGTTTTCTTTTATGTGTGTCAGTGTGTGTATATATGTGTTTGTGCGTCATCTATAAAGATCGGGTGGTGCTCCAGTACAAATTACCTTAGTTTAGTTCTATAAAGATCGGGGACTTCTGATATTGAAGGGAAATTATATAATTGACTAATTGTTATGATTTTGATACTATAAGTTTATAGTTAATAGAAATTTTTTGTTTAAATAAGTAACCAAATAAACAAATTAAGAGGACAATTATATTCTATGTGAATGGAGACTTGAAAGTTGGTTGAAAAGTCACGAAATGTTGTGTCATAAGTTTTTGGGAGTGCATCATACTCCAGAAGGGACAAGGTCGCTGTCAATGAATAGATGGAATAGAGTAGTATATAGAAATTTTGACCATTGACTTGATGACTTATGTGTGCAAATTGATTATTGACTTGATGATGACTGGCGGAGAATTATGCAATTGAAACTCATACATAATCATTTCATCACATATAAAATGTTCATATACCGAGCAAAGCAAACCAAAACGGAAGTTAAATATTGTGAGGGCGTCAATAATTAGATACTAAAATGGAGTGTAAATCATGGTTATCAATATTGTTGATGATGATACATATTGTTATGGTCAGGAAAACACAAGGGGATTGCATAAAAGAGGAGAGAAAGGCACTACTCCAAATCAAAGCCTCGCATATGAAGACGTATGATTCTGACTTTTTCCCGAGCTGGGTTGATTATGGTGACTGTTGTGATTGGGAGAGGGTCAACTGCAACACAACCACCGGCCATGTCACTCACCTCTCTTTGGACCGTTTGAGAGGGTTAGATGTTTACATTGTTGGGAGAACGTTGTGGCCATTGAATGTTTCCTTGTTTGTTCATTTTCAAGAGTTGAGAAGTCTCAATTTGTCATTTGATTTTCTTGATAAAGAGATTATGAAGACAGGTACAATGTGATTAATTGCTTTAGTATTTCTTTCACCTGGTTCAATCATCATCTTTTTTGAGCAAAAACATTCCAGTAAATTGACTCTATTCAAATTCATGAAAACAGCATCCAACTAATTTATGCACTCAAAGATGCTTCTTAGGTAACTTAGTAGTTGAACAATATTTTTCTATATATAAAAAACCAAACACAAGACTTTTTATGTGTACTTCAGATCCTGCAATTCATGCTACAAATTTTTAGTATTTTTCTGTTAAAAAATTTTCTGTTTTGCAGGACTTGAAAGGTTGTCGAGTTTGAAGAAGTTGGAGGTATTAGACCTCAGTTCAAATGATGATATTGATAACGACGTCCTTCCATCATTGATGACCCTCACCTCACTCAAAATCTTAGATCTTAGTGACACTAGCTTGAATGGAAACTTTTCTGTTAATGGCATGTTTTCATCTTTTCATTTCTTCTTTAAGTTACTGTGCACAAATGCCTGTTTTAAAGATACTTGCACGCTTTTTACACCCAATGCAGAATTTGCAGCTTTAGAGAACTTGGAAATGTTGGATCTAACCGGATGTAGCTTTAATGGTGCCTTCGAGATTGAAGGTAATAAATATCATCATAAAACCATCAAGCCAATATAGTCACCTTGAATTCATACAAAAATCCCCCTTTTGCAACATTAATGACATGATCCTTTTATTTTCTTGGGACAAAACAAATTTGCAAGGACGACTTAATTCTTTAATGTAAGCACAACAATATTAAAAATTGATATAAATATACACTTGTATATGTTCTCCTTAACAGCTTAATTTGTCGTATCAAACTAGAACTTATAAATTCGATTGCTTCAATTCCTAAATGTAGGTTTTGAGAGGGTTTCCGTGTTGAGGAAGTTGAAAACTTTAAATCTTGCGGACAATGAATTTGATGAAAGTGTGATAACATCTTTAAAGACCCTTCCATCGCTTACAAACTTGGATCTTAGCCACAATCCAATGTCAGGACCATTTTCAGCTCAAGGTACGTGCTATGACTATTTATAATTCTTTCTAAAGTTGTTGGAGTATCATTTTTAGAGATATGAATTTGATCGATTTCATTTTGTTTCCAATTTAGTATGAGAACCTATATTTGTAGAGTGTTTGAGGGATGTTGTTATGTCTATGTGTTATCTTCACTCATTGTGGAGTATGAGTGTTTCGGTTGCATTAGCGTAGTTAACAATGAGACGAAATAGGTGAAATTGAGGGGGGCTTTTGTTTATGTTTTAAACTAGTGGTACCGACATGAAATTTCTTGCAGAAAGAACAACAAAGTCCAAGAAACTTTGTATACATGTCTTAATGTATATTACATGTGATTGTAGTTATCATTTATTATCTAACAGCACACAGAAACATTAGCCTATGGTCCAAGGAGATCATCTGGTGTGGGATCGTGTTTTTTGTTTATGACTTATGAGACATGGGTATTGATATTGATATTAATTGATACATATAAAATAATTTTTCATGGTCATGGGTAGATATTTATAGTATATTAATTTCACTAGTTCTATTATCTATTAAATTTAAATTTAAAAACACTAAACGGGATGTTGACTAAACATATTGAATGCACGACTTGATAATAAAATGATTCCTGTATCTTATACTTATTAATTTTTTTTTATAATTATATATATATATATATATATATATATATATATATATATATATATATATATATATATATATATATATATATATATATATATATATATATATATGTATCTTTATAGCTTTTTCAGTTGTACATGCTCTATGAAACTGTAAAATAAAATATAATGTTTTATGTTTATGATGTCGGATAAGCATTTACTTTTTATAATTTGGCATCACAAAAATAGTTACATTAAAAAGATTTGGTATCATAGAAATCACATTCATTGAAAAAATTGACTTCCGATCACTATATCGCTTTCCACAATCATGATCAATAGCCCCTCTTAACTCTATCCCAAATTAAGGTTTGTCAATAACTGTCAAGGTCAAAATGTTCCTACAAGATAAGATGATTAGAAGAAGTCTTTAAAAATTAGAAATGTCTATTGATTTTTTTCTCAAATACCCAATCTGTTAATTTGTATTTGCATCCTAAATGAGGCAAACCATTCAAAAAGCAGTCCCAAAACGGAGACTGTCCGAAATGAATTTCTGAATTCATGTCGAACGGGTATACAACTAAGGCATGTGCAATTTATGCTATTATCATATAAAACCGACATGTAGTTCCTTTGGTTATTTTTTCATTTAATTTTAGTGTTATTATATATTATTTAATTAAAATAAAGAAGCTTTCAATTCATATCAGGACCCACACTAACAAAGTAACAAGTTCATCCAAACTAATTTTCATTTTCCAAAAATCAAATACTAATTAACAATTTTACCCTTCATGTTCTTTATATATCTTTCCATGAGGTACCAGGACAAAAAGAAAATATAGGCCCTTTAAATTATCAAATTTAATAGGAAAAATGACTTATAAGGATAATTATGTTTCAAAACTGTTCAAAAAACACCATTCAAGTTTGGTCTGTTCAAAAAACACCATCCAAGTAAGACCTTTGTACAAAAAACACCATCCAAGTAAGGCTTTTGTACAAAAAATACCAACGAACTACATGTTTTGTTCAAATTTTACCCGATGGTAACCGGCTCTTGCAGGTTAAAGGATGACTTGACCTAATATTTAGTGACATGACATAATAACAGATGAACAGTTTAACCTGCAAGAGCCGGTTACCATCGGGTAAAATTTAAACAAAACATGTAGTTCGTTGGTGTTTTTTGTACAAAGGCCTTACTTGGATGGTGTTTTTTGTACAAAGGCTTTACTTGGATGGTGTTTTTTTGAACAAACCAAACTTGGATGGAGTTTTTTGAACATTTTTGAAACATAATTACCCTTATAAGTCATTTTCCCATTTTAATAATGTAAGTATTGACGTACCTGATTGTATTTCTCTTATGAAATTTCAGATAAAAGTTTTTAGGCAATTATCAACAAATCAAAATTTAATGGTCACAGGAACAAAAATTTAAGATATTTTTAACTTAATAATTATATTATTGACACACATAACTAGAAGCATTAAAGTATTTGAACAATAGAAGACGTAATAATTATGGTTTTGCCGATCGATATCTGAAAACCTGATATCACGGTGGAAAGGAAAGAACCACCCCCGTTTTTTTTTTTTTTTTTTAATTTATTTCCTTCTCATGAGACCATTGGGAGTACCCATCACTACGCACAAAAGTGATGGGTGACACCTCAGCGCCACGTCAGATTTTCATCACACCACATTCTATCACTCTCCATCACATTCCCCCTTTATACCCATCACATTTTTATCACACCACATCATCTTTTTAATTAAAAAAAATTCAAAAATAAATTAGAACATAATTTTAAAATTAAAACCCATTTCATTAAAAATAAAAATTACAAAAAATAAAAACAAACTTAGAAAATAAAAATTACACTAAAAATAAAAATAAACGTAAACTAGTTGTCGTCATCGGAGTCGGTGTCGTTGTCGTTGTTCCCGGGGCGATATTTAGCGCGGACACTTTCCCGCATCGCTAAGAAAATTTCCAAATCCTCGCCCTCGAAGTCGGATGGTTTTGTTTTCAAGAAGTCGATATCGGCGTTTCGTTGTAACTCCCGTTGCGTTTGGATAATTTGCCGTTGAGTTTTGACAATTTCTTTTTCGACCCGACCCATAATCCCGACCTTTTCGCTTTGTAATTGGACGTATCGGTCGAATTTGTCGCCAAACAATTCCATAACGCTCGAATCCGACCCGGAACCCGAAGCCGCATTCTTGCCGGCTTTTTTTGCCCGGTCTCGCCCCATCGGTCGACGGATCGGTTGGGGCTCGTCCTCATCGAGATCGACGGGCTCGTCGTTCACGTCGATATACGTACGCCCGTCCGATTGTTGAGACGTTTCTTGGTGGACCGACCTCGAGCGTTTCGTTCCCGAAGATTGTGAATCGTCGACAAGAAGCCACTTCGGTTGTTTTTTCAACTCGTTCCAAGCTTGTATATACGGGAACGCTTTTTTCGTTGGCGTTGTTGTTTCGTATTGTTTTAACGCCGCGTTGAAAACGTCGAAGTCGTTGGAGCCGCTTTTCCGCATATTCGAGAGATTGTTGAAGATGCCGTTAAAAGCGTTGAGCTTTAGTCGCATCTCTCGAAATTTCCCCGAAATTTTATCCATGTTCCGTTTTTTTTCGCCCATAAGCTCGTAAAAATTCGCTTGAACTTTGTTCCAAAAAGTAGCAAGCGTTTGCGAGTCCCCGACGATCGGGTCAACGGAAGCGGAAATGTACGCCTTCACCAAGTTTAACTCCTCCTCTTTCGTCCAATTCGTTCTTTTTTCGCCCCCCGTTTGTTTTGCCTTCTTCCTTGCGGCTCGGCGGGTTTGGTTGTCCCCTTCCTCTTGTGTCTCTTGAACCATTTCGGGAGACACCGGTTGCGGTTGCGGTGGTGGTTGTGACATCGGTGGTTGCGATGATTGAGCTTGGAATCCTTGCGGTTGAAACGGAAACGGGGGTTGATATTGTTGATATGGGTTGAATGCCGGATATGGTTGTTGAAAAAGTGGTGGTTGTGCGATCGGAGACCCGCCTTGAAGTAAATTCATAAAACCACCGCGGGGCGATTCAAGATTCGGGTATTGACGCGGGGTCGAGTTTAATCCGAATGGATCATACTCGCGGTTTTGGTTTGAAGGTGGGGTGTTTGGGTTTTGTTCCATTGCAAAAGAAGGTTGAAATTTTTTATGTTTGAGGTTAAAAGATGAAGAATGTGTGTGTAAAATGTTAAAAAGATGTGTGTTTATATATGTGTATATGGGTAATTTTAAAAAAAGGTAAATTTTTTTTTTTTAAATATTCTAGCCGTTCAACGGCTAACGGCTATATTATCTCGTGATGAAGCGTGAAACCGAGCACGGTGGAACACGATCACGCCCCATCACGGTAGCACGGGGCGGTGTGCACGCCGTGATGGGTGCCACCGTGTCCATCACGGCTCCTCTTCACGTAGTACTCCGAACGGTCTGAGGGTAACTTCCAATTTTGCCCTCGATATCCATCAAAATCGGAAGCAAAAATCACTATCGCTCGAAATCAGAGTCGCAATCTTTCCTTTTATCAAAAATTTTCAATCGGCTGCATCCGTATAGCATAAAATCAGCCACCAAATCATCTAAATTACAACAGGAGCAGTTAACTATTTGATTTCTACCATTTTTACAGAACCCATTGATACATAAAATGGGTTAATGAAATTTCATAAATTGCAGTTCTAATCTGTAATGTTGTGACATCGAAGACAATCTGATTTGTGCTATTTTTAATTCTAGACAAATTGAATTAATGAAATTTCACTAGGATTGATATGGATCAGAACTGCATTAGATTTGGAACGGACCTGCATCAGATTAGTACCATTTCTCATTTTCTATTCAACTTGCATCTGAGGAACAACTGGTAATTTCTTTGTTTAGCAATAGATTTGGATCAGACTTGCATCTTACTACATGTCTAGTATGCAATTAGGTTTGGTTCAAATTTCGTATACGTACATCAGACATGAAGCTGTTCTAGCATTGTGTTTGTGTTTTTGTATTGAGATTCTTTTGGTGGTGTTTTTAAAAAATTATAATCTTCCAAGTCAAATCTACTAGAACAATGTTATTTACCTAACCAGATCTGGAACATTGTCAATTTCATAAGCTTTATATACCTAATTAATAAATCGATACATTATTAGCTACTTACACCTTTTTTACATGCAATGCAGAATTTGCACCTTTAGAGAACTTGGAGATGTTGGATCTAACCGGATGTAGCTTCAATGGTGCCTTTGAGATTCAAGGTAATCAAGTCAATATAGTCACCTTGGATTCATACAAAAATCCCCCTTTTGCACCATTACATGGCATATGACTCTTCCATTTTTTGAAGTTTGAAATATAGTCCTTTTATTTTCTTGGGACAAAAAAATTGCAAGGACTACTTAATTCTTTATAGTAAGCATAACAATATTAAAGATGGATATGAATACGTATTTGTATATATTCCAAAAAGGTTAACTTGCCGTATTAAACTAGAGCTTATAAATTTAATTGCTTCGATTCGTAAATGTAGGTTCTGAGAGGGTTTCCTTATTGAGGAAGCTGAAAACTTTAAATCTTGGGTCCAACGGATTTAACGAAAGTGTGATAACATCTTTAAATAGGCTTCCATCGCTTACAAACTTGGATCTTAGCGGCAATTACTTCACAGGACCATTTCCAGCTCAAGGTACATGCTATGACATACATACATACATGCATACATACTTACTATAGATTATTTATTACCTAGCATTTATACTTGATACTTCTATATAGTTCTATCTAAAGTTGTTAGAGCATCATTTTCAAACCATATGAAATCAATGGATTTCATTTTGTTCCCATTTTACCTAGCATTTGTACTTGTACCTCTATATAGATTATTACCTAGCATTTGTACATATGTACCAATGTTTCAAAATAACACCAATTTAAACTACCCATGATGGTACTAATCTTGTCAACTAGTTAGCATTTTACTTTTGTTTTTTAATTACTTATATGGACATTCCACACAAAATATTCCATGTAACAATTAACACCACCGCCTCTTGGAGGTCTCTCTCCATAGTACCCATGGATTTGGGTTTTGATTTAGTATGGGAGTTGGTAATGATTTTGGTGAAGGGAATTGAGTTTTGATTTTGTTTAAGGGATTTAGGGTTTTGATTAAGGTTCTGAGGAAGATGATTTTGATTAAGGGATGTTTTGATTGTGGCCCTGTTTCAACATATATGAGTCTATTCCAGGTGTGATGGTCCACATTTTTCAAAGAGAATTGACTTATTTTGTTGTACAATTTTTACATTCTAAATAACGCTACCTATTTATAATGATGTAGAAAGAATGATGAACATATAATGCTCCAAACCAACTTAAAAATGTACATTTGAAAATAGCATACATAATACATGATATATGTTTTTCTTTCACATGACAGAATTATCACATCTCACTAACCTGGAGGAGCTGGATTTAAGTTTTGCCCAGCTCAATGACACACCAAATATCCAAGGTAAATGAATAATTAGCTTCTGTTAGGCCTGGTTAGTTGTGAATAATTTAAAAGTTAAAGTTGTTAAACGCTAATCAATCGTATTTCTTCGATAATTACAAACTTCATAAGACGATTGTTTCTCTATGAATTCTCTTTTTTCTAAAGCATGTAAGAGCTCAAGGACACCAAATAATGAATGCTAATGAATCCTAAATTCTTTTATAATAAAAGGTTTTACAATATGCATTGTTTCTCTAAGAATTACCTTCCTTTTTACAGCTTGTAAGACCTTATCCAGATTGAAAAGGCTGGAGAGTATAGCTCTTCCTTCTAACAATTTCAACAAGAGCATCATATCATGCCTAAGTCTCCTCCCATCCCTCAAGATTCTTGATCTTACATATTCTTTTCCATGGGGAAGTTCCTTTCCCGCACAAGGCATGTTCATCTTAAAAGAGTCATTCATAGATAAATTAAATACAATTTTTGCTAATCGTTTAATCAAACTGATTGACGCGTCTCTCTATCTAATTCAGAATTCCTTAATTTGCCTGATTTGGAAGTCCTCCTCTTGAGCAGTAATGGTTTCAGTGGAACAATACCAATGGAAGGTAATGTTCTTGTTCGTTACTTGATTAACAACATTATTATTGGTTTAAGAACTCATCCAAAAATGAACGATTACAGAGGCGGGTGGGCAAGTGTCTCAACACCTTATCTAACTTCAACCATCAATAATACATGACTTGTAACCAATCTTTTTTCAGGGTTTTCGTTTAGTAACCATCTCTTGTTGTCATCCAGCTTTTGCGTCTTTCAGCCATCTGGAGCTCTTAGATTTGAGTGACAACAATTTGGTTGGGAGCATCCCATCATCAATACAGTCATTATCTTCCCTAAGAGCTCTCTCATTTGCTAACAATGAGCTCAATGGCTCACTACCTGATCCTGGTAAGCCTTCTAAAGCATGCACGCTTGAGTGATGTGATTGTTTAGAACAAATGTATAAATGCAACATTCTTATACAACATGGCTGTTGTGGAGTTTTCAGCATATATAAAACTTGATACTACATGTGTTGCTTCATTGTATGTTAACACAACATTCATATGAATGGTGGAGGCAAAATTGCATTAAGGATTGAGAATTTGAGATTACTCAACTTGAAGCAATAAGTAGTATTTTATTATAATATATATTTGGTCAGTCATCTATAAACAGAAACATCAAGGGCTACATCGGTGCATGCCCTTGATGTAACATTAGCATTCCTTAATGGTTAATCTTTTTGAATCCGTACGACCATGCAAATGCAAGTCATATATTTCTTGAAGGTTAATTTTTTGTAACTCGCCTTTAAGGTTTTGTGGCTTACACGAAACAATTTCTTTTCTCGTTTGACAGGGTTGTGTGGGTTGAAGAACCTCCTTGAGTTGGATCTTAGTAGCAACATGCTCCATGGAAGTTTGCCTCAGTGTTTGAAAAATCTATCATCTCTTAAGTTGTTTGATGTTTCTTCAAATCGATTCACAGGGATACTTGCGCCATCACTCATTCCTAATCTTCCATCTCTCGAGTACATTGATTTTAGCCATAACACATTTGAAGGTTCATTATCATTCAGCTCCTTCTCCAATCATATAAAGCTCAAGGTTGTTCTATTCAGAAGCAATAATGGCATATTTGAGGTGGAAACAGAAGAGCCTATGGGATGGATTCCATCGTTCCAGTTGGAAGTTCTTGAGCTATCTAATTGTAATATGAAAATGCCTAAAGGACGTGTTACTCCTGGGTTTCTAATTCACCAGCACAAGTTAAGGCAAGTAGACATGTCTCACAACTCCTTGGAGGGACACTTTCCAAATTGGTTGATTAAAAATAATACGAATCTAGAAGTTCTTCTTCTAAGCAACAACTTGTTTGGTAGTATGCCGTTGTATAAGGATGCCCATATGCAGGTGTTGGATATGTCTGGAAATCGCATGATGGGTACTATTCCCGACAATATACCAAAGTTATTTCCCAACATAATTTATTTGAATTTGTCCATGAATGCTTTAAGTGGTGTTATCCCATCCTCAATTGGTGAATTGAGTGGATTAGAGATACTGGATTTATCTGACAATGAGTTATCCGGAGAAGTACCGAAGGGATTGTTTACAAACATATCTTTTTTGTTAAAACTATCTGCAAACAAATTGCACGGCCAGATACTCTCAGGAAACTTAAGTTGGGGTAACCTCGAACAGGTTTACTTAGATAGCAACAATTTCTCTGGGAAAATTGGTATTCCGAGCAGTGAGGAAACTCTTAAATATTTGAGTAGTCTGGATATTGGAAATAACTTCTTTACAGGCATGATCCCTGATTGGATAAGCAACCTAAGTTACTTGAAAGAACTTGTGGTGAGAAATAATAGTTTGGAAGGCCAGTTTCCATGTGGAGCAGCTCCATTTACGTTTCTTGATATCTCACAAAATTCTTTCTCTGGACCCATCCCATCCTGTTTAAATTTGCAAGAAATAAAGCATCTTCTTTTGGGTTCCAACAAATTCACTGGATCAATACCCAAATTCTTTCATAATTTGACTCAAGTGTTGACTTTGGACATGGGCCACAACAACTTCTCAGGCACGATTCCAGATGTTCTTGGCGAACTATCCAATTTGAGGATTCTTCTTTTGAGAAAAAATAACTTCATTGGTTCTATTCCAAAGAAATTATGCCAATTAAGTAATGCGAGCTTGATAGACCTATCAGGTAACTCCCTTTCTGGTCCCATACCTCACTGCCTTCAAAATATTACAGGCCCTAGTGAACTTGCTTTTTTTAAACATATAATGAATTACTCCCTTGAAACCTCTTTCTATTATGGGAGCATTCTAAAGGGGTCGGGTTCTGTCGACCTCAGTAGTGAAGTATCGGAAGCACAAGAGGAAGTCCAATATACAACCAAAAGGCTCCTTCTTAACTACAAGGGTGGTATCCTTGATTACATGGCGGGATTGGATTTGTCGTGTAACAAACTAACAGGTGAAATTCCAGAAGAACTGGGATTGGTAATCCAACTTCGTGCTTTAAACCTATCTCACAATCAGCTCACTGGACCCATTCCAGTGAGCTTCTCAAATCTTGCAAATATAGAGAGTCTGGACCTTTCTTCAAATGGTTTGATCGGAAAAGTTCCATCAGAATTGATGAAGCTTACCTCTTTATCGACTTTCAATGTTTCTCATAACAACCTATCAGGAAAACTCCCAGAAATGAAAGCACAGTTTGGTACTTTCACAGAGGCAAGTTATGAAGAGAATCCACTTCTTTGTGGACCACCACTAAAGAAGAAATGCACGGATAATTCAGAGGTGATGACCAATCCATTAGCTCAAGAAGGCAATGACAAATGGTATGATATTGATATGACGTGTTTCTATGGAAGTTCTTTTTCAACATGTGTTGTGGTTTTCTTGGGATACGCTGCAGTCCTTTACATCAATCGTCAGTGGCGTAGAAGGTGGCTAGACTGGATTGAAGATTGTATGTTTACATGTTATTACTTTCTTTATGATTCTGTTAGAAAGCTCTCAAATCTCTTCCATAAATAGGACCTCCTCAAGGATTTGCGAGTAAATGCAAACTTGCTTTCATATGTATGTATATTTATATGTTATGATATATGTACGATGACGTTTCTGCTTCACTTTATGTTATGTTTTACTATGGCACATGACTTTCCTATTATATTTCTGCTTCATTCTCCGTTATATGTCTGATATGCACATAGCTTTCGTGTTTTGTTTCTGCTTCATTTTATGCATATAATCTATCAATTTCTAGTAACTAAGACATCATATTTTTTGCATGTGAGATGATTGCTATCACCCGTTATTGCTTAAAAATTCCCTCTACCCCTCCCAAAGTTATAATTGCATAAACGCTGAGTTTCTCTTTTACCTTATTGAATAGTCTCCAATTTTGACAGCTTTGTGAAGATATGACTTGGTCCATAATTCCATGAGTCAAACAATATGTAAGATACTTATTCATAACTTTGTCAATTAAAAACCAACACTTATAAAAGCCTATTGCAAGTTCAATTCTCATTGAATTTTACGCACTTAAAAAGACAATTTTGCAACAATAAAACTCCTTCGATAATAACATGTTAGACACAGAAGAGTAGTGAAATATTTATTTTCATTTCTTGGTTTTTATTGATATTCTTTATGGTCTGTTTCTTATGGTGCAATTGTTTGATAATACGTTGTAATTTTGTTGTAAGTAACATCAAACAGGTTTTAAAATAATGTAATGATTTTCTTTAACTTGCCAAAACTTCCCTACTAAATAACAAATATTGATGGGTTTCAAGTCTTTATATGTGCAAATAAGTCACTATGCTAAAAGGTTCTTGTTATAAAAAGATCAACCACAACAATGATTTGTGGTAGCTTATGGTGAATCGTGGCGGCGCATAGCGAGCATTGTCAAGGCTCATATATAGAGAGCATTCTCGCGACTCATAGTTAGTATTTTGGTGATGGTCGATGCACATAACGGGTGTTGTAATGACTTGTAGAGATTACGAGTGAAACGAGGGTTGAACCAAACGAGTTCATGATAAGGAGTCAGACTTGGGATGGCTCGTGTTTGGGATAGTTGCATATTGCATCATCATGCATTATATACATGGACTATCGATTTGATTTCATTTGGTGATTTATGAACTTTATGATGCTTGAAGTTATTGCGACGTTTTCATAACAAGTTATTCTTTCTCGAGGTGTGACAATGTATAGATAATGATTATGGGGGTTTTGACTCGAGTATGACGATCAACCTCATCTACTCTATATAAGCCAACCTCAGGTATGTTCACTAGTCATTCTCATTGTCTAATCTATTCTGACATGTGCTCAAGTTGAAGACTAGGTTAAAAGTTTAAAGTTGTCGGAGGATTTTAGAAGGCCGCGATTTGTGTGGTTCCTTAAACTATGTTTTGTTACTACTTATGATACTTCCTCGCTGCAAATAATTTAAACACATTTGATATGATGTTTTGGGACCAAATTTCCGCATATGATGATTTATAAACTTATTGAGAACTTGTAGGGTTAAAATGATGTTTTTATAATTTCCCTTAGCGACGGGTGTTAGCGAGGGGTGTCACAGTTGTAATCACCACAAATATTTATCGAGAAACATAATTTTGAGCATTTGTGTTTGACAATATTTCATGTCTCATGCTCATATGGATATCATTAGACAACAAGATTTTGATCACTTACCTATAGGAGTATTCTACACCTTCAGGTTGTGAGTGCAGTAGTAGTCTTGGATGACATACCTCATACTAGTTTAGGCAAAGAGTCAATATATATGTTGAGCCATGTGCAAGTGAGAGACTATTGGAAAAAAGCCAGTATCTCAACAATTATAAGACATTACTATATATAGTATGGTACATTGGGTTATACACAAAACATGATCAATGACAAAATTAATTAAAGTTGGAATTACAATAAACTAGTTTGTTAATTTTCATTTTATGTGAATTAACTAGAAACTAATGAGAGGCTAAAAGGAATAAATTATTGGTCCCTTTAATACAAATTTAATCAATCAGAATATCAAGAATAATGTAATATGAAACTATATCTTTATCGATAAGAAACAATTTCATGTACAAGAGATTAATCAGATAACAAACTCGGATTAATTACACGCTCTTGGATATCATTCACATAGAATGGTCTCGACTATATATAACAGAAGAGTTAGAGTCCGAGTATTACATAAATACTAGGTATACGAGACTATCCAGATCCTGAATATCAGGAATATCTTTGGTTATCTTTATAGTATCTATCTTCAACTGAGAATCACGAACATAATTGATTATGACGTTTAGTGCCAGTCACGTTGATTGAGCAGCACCAGCCGAGTCATCAGCATCAACATGAGTTGATGGCCTCAGCACCAACTATTTTAGCATCAAAATTGTCATCATCAAACCCATAGTTTAACTTGACACAAATCCAAATTTGATAAGTAATAAGTATGATCACTTATTTGGATTGATACACACTTGAGGATTTTCCACATTATTAAGGCTATCAAAACCCTAGAGATACCAAAGTATAAAATGAATGGGTAAGATAACTTGAGCCACAGGTTTTGTAAACCCTAATCCCCCCACCTTTGGATTCATCGCCCTTTCTCTCCATCTTCTCTTCTTTACTTCGACTTAAAGAAACCCAAGGGTCATCGTCCACCACCACTTTCCTCTCGGTCTAAATCTCCCCCACTCTCTCTCAGTCCTCTCTCTCCTCTCGGGTTATAAATATCAAGACCAAGGAAGGCCATGGTTGAGGCTTCTTGGACCACAAGAGTGGGTGCTATGTTGGACCCTTGTTCATCTGAGATCAAGAAATGTAAAAACCCTAATTCTTCTTTAGGAAAGTTTTTTTGCAAGTATTGTTGAACATTAATCCAGCTATTGTATTTAGACTTGTTTAATTTTTGTTTCTATAGCTACACATTATAAGAAAAAGGATGCAAGATGGAAGGACATATAACTATCCAACTACATGTGAGTTTGCAGCATTAATGGTTGGTGACATTGGTGATTCACTTGAAAATAGAGACATCATTCTCGGAACTTCATCAAGATGTTTATAATATATTGGTGAATTACATCCTTTTTACCTTACTCTTCAGTATCCTCTACTCTATCTATATGGTGATAATGGTTACAAAAGTGACATCCCTCAAAGAGAAATTACATCTTCTGGCACAAACAAAAGGTCAAAAATGTACAATGAGACAAATTTCTGCCTATAGAATTTAAGACAAGGAAAATATTTTCCCAATAATTCTTAATTTAATAAGGTTATTCCAATAATTTTGTGGTTGATGTATATACGATAATCGAAATTGAGAGACTTTATTGCATGCATCATCAAAAAAGTTCTTAGGTCTAAAAACTTATGACAACTTGAGAATTTTCCAACATTAAAGGAATAAGAATATTGCCAACACCGGGAAACGTGTTGTATTACCTTTTTCTTTTACCGGCGGTACACGTTATATGATGAAAAAGTATTTAGATGTCATGTCCCTTTTATAAGTGGTTTGAATATCCAGATTTTTTGATAATTGTGATTAGGGTTGTTAATAGGGCTGTTAAAAGTATTATTTTTTTCGAAAACTTTTCATAAAGCCATTATTTTTTCGAAAACTTTTCATACATTGCTTACATATTTTTTTCGTATAATTCGCACATAAATACTTATAAAATACGTATATATACATCTAAGTACGTAATTTTTTTTCTTACGTCAAATTTGACTATCATATACTTATTATAGATTGATGTTAAACGTTTTAACACAGAGCCCCTTGTCAAACCGGTAAACTCGCTTGCCTTTATCCTCTAAATCTTGGGTTGAAATCTCTTCCGAAGCACTTTATTCCTTTTTTTCAAAAACATGCTACTCATACGTGTTATATAAAACAAAAATAACATTTGAACAGTTCCCTCATAGATCAGGTGGTACGTCTTACTGCTAATCAAGTAGACGTCCCATGTTCAAATCTCATATCATAGACATTTCTTTTTCTATTATATTAGTATTTTCTATTTAATTCATATTAACAGCTTATAAAAAGTTAAGACACCAAGTTGAAGATGAGATTTAACCACGAGAAACCTACTTGATTGGAAGCAAGACATATCACCAGATTTGCGATAGAACTTGTTCCAGAATAGAGGCAGACGAGCTAACCATAGACAAGGATTCTTTGTTAGAATTATTAATATAAGCTCGAAGAAAGGATTATTTGTTAGAATTATAAATACACTAAAAAATTACATGTTTATATGTATATATGTGTATTCGTAAGTCTCTGTTCCCGAAATGACCAAGTTTAGTTTTAAAAGAATCAAGTTTTGAGAATAGCTTTGGAGGAAGGATAACGGCGCTATGGAGTTGGGATAGCGCCGCTATGGAGATAAGGATAACGACGCTATTGAGAAGAATTAGCGACGCTATGCAGGCGAGTAAGTGACATTGCACGTTGTTGGGATAGCGACGCTATCCGCCACTGTTTGCACCAAAACCATAAATTTCGAGTTTTGAGTAGTATTTAAGGGCACAAAACCCTAGGTAGCCATCATTTAACACCCCTCAACCTCCAGAAACGTCTCCAACCCCTTTCCTAGCCTCCTTCAGTTTGGCTATTTTGGTCATTTTAGAAGATTTCTTGAAGAGAAGGAAGGTGCATCGTGGTGCTAGAAGGTGCTCTTCAAGTGTGAGTCAGCAAGATCTTCATTCTCTAGACCTTTATGAGTAGAAAGTTTCTTCTTTTTGTGTTTATTAAGTTGTTCTAGTAGTTATAAAGGCTTTGGATGGGTTTTTGGTCCCTTAGTTGTGTTATTTAAGGATTTGAGTGATAAAGGTTGGACCTTTATGTCTCTAGAGCCTCCTTTGGAGCTTATGGACTGATCTTGGGAGTAAGCCAAGCTCCCTTGAGTGTTTAAGCTTGAGTTGTCCTCTTTTTGGACCTAGATCTTGACCATGTGCATGCATGGTCATGTTTAGACGTGAAAGTTTGCATTTTTATAGAGTTAGAGACTGTTCGGAAGAGTTATGGAAAGTATTAGACATTGGTTTAACGTATTAAGAGTTGGACAAGTTCTGGGTTGAACAGCGTATATAGCGCCGCCATCTATGAATATAGCGACGCTATCTCAGAAAAATGGATTTTGCGACCCTTGCACTTAGCGACGATATCCGTAGGAGATATCGGCGCTAAGTGAAGGTTGACTTTAATGTTAACCTTTGACTTTGACCGTTAACTTTTGATCAGTTTGACTTTTGGTCAAACTTGAGAGATTCGGGGTACTGGTCTTGGAGGTTTATGTTGGAAATTGTGTCCAAGGTCATTAACTTGTGGTGATATTTCTAATAATAGCAGGGTCTTTTTGGGTTGCTCTCACGGCCTAGCAAAAACAAACAGTAGCATAAAATAAAGAGGAATGATTAGTTTATTAATTTATTGAGAAATAAATTAATTAGAAACTAAATCAGAAATTAATTGATAAATTAATTTGAAATTAATTTATAGAAAACAATTAGAATGATTGGATTGTAACTAATTAAAGGTTTAATTAATAGAAACAAGTTCAGGGTTTGGCCGCCAGAAAGCTCCTTAAGTTTGGAACCCTAGGAGCCTTCCGGTATAAATAGAGGCCTTGAGATCAAACCCTAAGGCATCCAAAACCCCTTAAGGAGCCTCCAACCTCCTTCCTTCCCTCCTCCCTCCTCTTTGTCGATTTCCAATACCCTTTCCAAAGGTTTTGGATCGATTTCTTCAAGCAAAAAGAAGTTCTATATGTTTGTTCTTCTGGTGTTCTTGGGTATGAATTATTAGAGTGATTCTCGTTTGGATCCTTACATCCAAACAAAGGTATGAATTCATAATTCATCTTGTTGTTGATGCAATAGCTTAGAACATATGATCCTAATTATGAACTTGATGATTCTTGTTTGGTTAATCTTCTTAGTTTATGGGATTTGATTTGTTTTTGTCTTCCGATGCATGAATGTTCTTGTTATTATGCCTAAATCCCAACAGTTTATCTTGTTTGGGGTTTAGGATTTGCTAAGTGAAGTTTATCCTTATTAGGATATTCGTGTTGTCGGGGTCTGAGGATACGCGCATGAAGTGATGTTTGGCTTGCCGGATCAGGTGAGTCTTCTCACTATACTATGTGTGAAGTTGTTTGCGTATGTAGTACGCTATGGTAAGGAGAAAGAGTATGATTGTTGTTAGGATTGTATGTGTTTATGTGTAGTCGTATGATTTGTTCTTGCAGTTTATTGATATTGGGATATGCTAGTGCCGATTAGGACTGAGTCAGGTCTCCGGGCCAGCACGATGCATGACCAGTCGTGTCGGTCAATACGAAAGTGTTGCATGCTAAAATGACGATGCATGACGGGTCGTTCTGGACACACGAGGATGTTTAATGTGGAAAGGACAATGCATGACACGTCGTTACTTGATATTGAATGTGATTTATGTATATAAAATGGAATGGATCGTGTGGTATTTTGGGAAACTCGTTAAGCTTTATGCTTACCATTTCACTCTAAATGTTTTTCAGGTATTTGCTGGCTTGAGCTTGGAGCACAGCGCGACTATATCGCGTCTGCGGTTTTGGTATTCAAGTCTTCCATCGGATAATGTTTGTAACTGTTTTGGTAAACAAGATTTTAAATGTTTTAATTATCAATTTTGAATTAAATGTTTTTATTTTCTAACCCGTTTTTATGTATTTGAACCGTTATAAAAATGAAAATTTACTCTGGAAATTGGGACGTTACAGTATTATACAAAAAAAATTATGTAAGCAATATATAAAAAGTTTTAGAAAAAATAATGAAAAATTTTCGAAAACATAATGACTTTTATAGAACAAAAAAAAAAAGTTAAAGCAAATTAGAAATCGGATCTTAAATTATTGGATTTTTATAGTATTATTAATATAAGCTGATATGGCTATCCAATTATCATGTCACGTCAATAGTAACTTGATAGTTACCTTTTAAAAACTGAAAAATGATGTTTTTTAAAGAAACTTATAGCAAATTAGTTTAAAAAATTATGACAAATTAGTAAATTTTTAGATTTTTGTAGTATTAACCCCAAGTCAACAGAACTTTAAATTGTTTCTATAAAGTATTCCATATATTAGTTTATAATGAAAGTAAATGCATGTATCCGGTCGATTAGGCTGGGGGAGCAGTCCCCTCGCCATCCCCTCGCTAACACTGTTAAACAGAAAGGCGAGAGCGAGTGCGAGTGGGGGAGGTGTTGTTTGGGGAGGAGATGTAGCCGTTGGAAGTGGAGGAAGTGAACGTTGGAGATGCTTGGCGACCTCGCTGAGATCTCGACGATGGGAGTTTGGCGAAAGCGAGGGCGAGGGAACCGGTGCAAGATGGCGAGGCTTTGGCGAGGGTTCAGCGAGCTGGAGGGCAAGCTGCTCCCCCCAGCCCGAGATCTCGACGAGGGGAGTTTGGCGAAAGCGAGGACGAGATGATACGGTGCAAGATGACGAGGCTTTGGCGAGGTTTCAGCGAGCTGGAGGGCGAGCTGCTCCCCCAGCCTTAGAGTTTCTGGGCAACAAGGCCCACACTAGGATATCGTTGTGTCTCTTTTGGTACCTCATAGTGCATTATTTCTCTACGTCAATATAACTCCTATCAACACTAATACCTCGGAATGTTTTTATTATAACGCTTATAAATAACTTTAATTCGATGTAATAGTCAGCTTGTTAATTTCAGAAGCCTTTATATCAGTATTTTAAACTTTTAATATCTTATAAAATAAACTCTGAGTTTGTTTGATTATCATCTAATATTTTAAAACCTTAATTTGATATTGATTTAATTGTTTATTGATGTATAGATCGAGAAACAAAGATTAAAAGTAGAATATGGTAGTATTCAAATTAAAATTGATGATTTTTATTGGAAATAAAACTGTTACTGTTTTTGTGTGATGGTGACTTGTGATCTTTTATATATATAGTTTGAAAATAAAACAGGGTTCCTAATAAATTAATGACTCACAACCAAAAAAATCAAAGAGTTCAGATTCGTATATCTGATGTTACCTAAATTAGTTTATATACTTACTTATAATCTACCATATTGAATTTATTTCATTTATCATAGTGACAAGTAATTATGTATTTGAACTGTATAGCGTTACCATGAACACGTGTCGCTACTAAACAAAAGTCCTTTATACATGTGACAACAGGTGCCATCTTTGGCGCCCAAACCGTTACATCTAGTTTCTTAATCCCACTCTCAGCAAACAAAAACGCTATCAACGCGCCAATCTTATAGCCGCGTGTTGTTCACGAGGATACCGGAGCGTGACCGGGATATTCGTTCTCTGTTGTTCACCGCCCATAGCTTAACCCACCCGGATCCCAGTTATAGAAGAGTTCGGATCCTATTAAGCCGTTGTTTCCTTTAACCAACGGCCGACGTGTTGGAATTGACCATCTATGCTACACTTAATTACGCTTCTGCCACCGCCTTTGAACTGCTATATAAGCGGTGGCTCTTGTTACTCTGGGTTTGACAAACTGAACACATAAACGCCCCTTGCTAAATTCCCAATTTGACAGTTTCTTCTTCCCTGAATTCGCCGGTGAATCTGAAAATTTAATGATGTCGTCGGAGAGAAACAAATCTGGTGGAGGATCAGTCATTCGGAGTAGTTTTCAGCGATCAGTTTCACCGACTGGTAGGTTTTGTTCCTCCACAATCTCTTCATCTTCCTCTGCTTTTACTTCTTCCATTTCCAGTCTCTCATCCTCGACTAGATCCACTTCGCCATCGAGAATTAGCGTTCGTTCCGGTTACGTGTCGTCATCTCCGTCGGTTCGGTTTTCGATCAATCACCGTCACTCGTCTCCTGGCCGTTCTGTTGCGGCGTCATCGTCTCCGAGAAATGTGAATCGGCGTTGCGATCGTAATAATAACAATAATAAGGCGTGGAGCCATGGATCAAAGAAGACGTGCCTCTGCTCGCCAACTTCGCATCCTGGATCGTTTCGGTGTAGTTTGCACAAAAACTCGGGTACAAGAAATGGTAACGGTAGTCACGACAGCATGGCGTCATATCACTCGCACAGATTGTACGCTCGGAGATCGGCGATGACGAACTCGCTTGTGAGGATAGGGACCGTGGAAGGTGATCTGATGAAGAGAGCGTTGGCGGCATTGATTCGTCCGTCGTCGCACCAGCAGAGACGGCGCAGTGACTTCCAACCAAGGCCTAGTCGGCTGTCCGTTATGTCCAAAGCCGATGATTGATTCTGCCACCACTAGTATAATCACAACCAATTTTGTAGATCATTTTGATCCTGTCAAATAAGTTTTGTTTTTCATAGGTAGTCCTAGCCGTAGGTTCGCCAATTCGCATTGTAGATACAACTGAAAGAATGTTCGCGTAGATTGTGAAGTCTCCTTAATTAACTGGAGATCCACATTTAGACTACTGTAAATACCTTAAAAAGAATCGTCAGGATTCAAAAGGCTTTGACTCCTCTACTATCTGACTCCGATTCCATTATTGCAGCTATTGATCATCTTTGTGGATCTTCTTGAATCTGATTCGGGTCATTTCACACAAAAAATTGTAGGTGACACGTAACAGTGTTCCATTATTTATATGTTCTTTCTTATGATTTGGTAATTTCTTTTGAGAAATTCATCGTCACTAAATGAATCACTTTTTAACATTGATAACGTGAGTTGAATCACAGTTTTTATGTGAACATACATAAATTCAATATTATCGTCTAGCCTTTGTTATAACTCCAGAATCATGTTTGAATTTCAAACCGTCTTTTAAAATTTTAAAATCCAAAAGTACGTGGTGTGTCTTTGGACTTTACAAATTTGATGTATTAAAGAAATAGAATAGCAAGTATTTTGGTGGTTTAGATTCCGAGCTTTTTTTAAAGTCTCGAAGCTTTTTTGTCGTGGCATCTTGGGAGGAAAAGTTGACCATCAAGTCATTGACATGTGGCATAGGGGACCTTGTCTCGTGGCAGCGATTTTGGAACTAATCAACCGTAGACGTTGGACTTGATTCTACGGAGTAACTTTTCAACACATGCTTTGTTGTCCTTTTTTCTGCCTTGTTTGCATCTTTCTAGCACATTTCCTTCTCTCTTTTTTTCAAATGGTAAAAAGGTATTTTGAATTAATAAATGTTTGTAATGAAAAAGTAAATCGTATCATAACATCCCATGTCATTACTAGTCACAAAGTCGCTTAAACATGAACATAAATTGAATCAATGGGACGATGAAATGACCGGTGATGAAGAGGATTTATCTGTTGTTTCGACACTAAATTGGTCACCCTTTTTAGTTCTTGGACCGGATTCATAATCCCATTCTTAACGTTTGTTTTAGTCATCTGAAATAATTTATTTAATAGAATATTTATGCGATGCAAAGAAATATAAAATATGATCATCGAGTCTTGTTAACCTGATGAAGTAACCTCCAAGGTGTAGCTCTTTTGGTTAGGAATGATACTTTTGGGGTTTATGACAAAAAACAAAAAACTTATTCGAGTCTTGGTAATGGTTGTGTGGTGATTTCTTCCACAATCTATATTTTTGTCTTAAATCTATCATACTCGTAAATCTACATAGTTCGTTTATCCTGGTTAACTCAGATATTCATTCAATTCTACTCTTAAATCTACATATTTTGTCAACCATGGTCCATGGGGTTTAAATCCTCAACCTTTTGGAGAAAAACGTATTTTCAACGCACCCAATACAGTTAGGTTAAATGTCTTTTGGTTAGTTTCTCCTCTGGCGAGTTCCATGCTAACCAATTAGTTTTTTTTATCTTGGCGGACTGTCGAATACCCAATTTGCTTTCACAAGGTGGGTTTCGGTTGTTGATGTGGATTCGAATACCCGATTTTTTCTCATGAGGTGGGTTTGGTTTGGGTTGTTGATGTGGACAAATTAGGGTTGTCGGAACTTAATTTTTTAATGTTTGGGATAAACTTTGATGAAATTAGAATAAAACTGAAATCTATAAAATAGAAATTAAATGAAACTGGGTTGTAAACAAGCATCCTAATTTTGGAATAAAAAAATTTAATGTAAACAAACATCTTAATGTTTGGTAGATATTTCATATAATGGAACTTACTTGTATTATAAGATAAATATTAATATATGTTTGGGTACCGACCTAATATTTGGTGATGCTTATGTTTGTTTGCAATAGTTTAATAAGGAGCGTTAAAATAATCGTGTTAAATTCTGATTGTTGGTTTACTTAGTTTACTTTAATAGTTAACGTGAGACCCAAAATCTTATATTTCGTAATTTAAATACCAAATAAAAAAGTATTTGTCAATTACAAATAAGAGTGTGTATTGGTTGGTTTGTTTCGATTTTAGGTTAAAATCAAGTCATAACTATTACAACCGGTAAATATTGGCGGACCTTTATAGGTGTTTGGGGTAGCCTGTGCTACACCTGAAAATTTCCCAAAAATATAATTTTTTTTTCAAAATTTCATTTTTATGTATCGGTGTCACTGCTGAAATATAATCGGGCTACCCCTGCAGTTCCAGCCGACGGCTTCCTCTCCGTCTGATGGCTTTATACTACCCCTGATCTTCTTTCCTGTGTCCGCCACTGCCGGTAAATGTATTTTGGTAGTCATTGGGTATAGTTAGTATTGGTTATGGTTAATAGTTTTAGTCGATTAATGGTTTTGGTTAATGTTTAATACCAGTTAACTACAAATGATAGTATACATACACATCTATATTGCTCAAACCTGACGTAAAGTTGCTCAATGTTGATGTAATATTAAAATTCTTATTACAACTACATAGCTTAATGTCTGATGTAAAATTTAAGAAACTTAAGACTTGTTTGAGAAAATGAGAGTATATGAGGTATTACTACTTTATTAACATTCAATTATCACTAATTCATTAACTAAGAAATATCTAATTTCAATTCCATATAATTGCATAGCATATGTTATAAGTGTGTGTGTGTGTATATATATATATATATATATATATATATATATATATATATATATATATATATATATATATATATATATATATATATATATATATATATATATATATATGTGTGTGTGTGTGTGTGTGTGTGTGGAGAGAGAGAGAGAGAGAGAGAGAGAGAGAGAGTTAAATGAATTCTTTAATTATAGTGTGATTATAAGACAGAATTTAGACCGTTAGATTGAGAGAATCAATGGATATGATCAAAGGGCATTTTGTAAATAAATTTAAAGAATTTAATTATTTTAATAAAAAGAATACGATTAAGGGTATAATAGTAATATAATCCAAGCTATAACTACGACATGTAATCTTAGTTTGCTAATATCACGGACACGATTTGTAATCGGTTACAATAACACACAATCATCAGAGAATCCAATTACACGATCAAAGAAATTACAATCCGATATTCCGGTTCAACTCTAACAAGAACAATTCTTCCACATCTGTATTCTTCGAGAGGTGCATGCATCAGAAATCAAGAATGGCAGGAAGATGCAGCCGTTCAAGACTTCGAGATTGAGGTTTTTTCAGGATGCGAGATTGAGGATTTTCATGATGCGAGATTGAATTTTCAATTTCAATCTTAACGTGTTTTTAATCAGGTTCCTGTTTGAAAACTGTTATACATTCTATTACCATTCTCTGAGAATGTCTTTGAAAACTGTTATACGCATACCTTGTAAATTATCAAAAAAATAACAAAACCACAACTCATTCTCTGAGAATGCCTTTGAAAAGTGCTATACATTCAAAACAATATATTCTCTGAGAATTCCTTTGAAAATTGTTATTACATATGGTTTGGATAACTCGTACATTCTCAAAGAATAGTTGTGTTGAATGGGTTATTTATGTTTGCATAACTCGTACATTTGTTAGTGTATTCTAAAAGAATATATACATTAATTAAATGGTTATAATTGTTAGGGTGTAAGTGAAAAGAGATAACCATATTCTTTGAGAATTTGATGTATAGAGTAGATATAATATGTACTGAGAATATGTAAAAAATCTAAGAAACTGGGTTAATGTGAACCATTCTCTGAGAATGAACATGAATCATTCTCAAATACATTCTTAGAGAATGTCTTTTGATAAAAAAAATACAGTGCTAAAAAAATAAACCATTCTCGGAGAAGAGATAACCATATTCTTTGAGAATTTGATGTATAAAGTAGATAGAATATGTAAAAAAGATAAGAAACTGGGTTAATGTGAACCATTCTCTGAGAATGAACATGAATCATTCTCAAATACATTCTCAGAGAATGCCTTTTGATAAAAAAAATACAGTGCTAAAAAAATGAACCATTCTCGAAGAATGATCAAGCATTCAATCTTAGACCTGAAAATCATACACTTTGTCCTTTGATTTCACAGTCTTCTTCATCTTCCATATCTTCATTGAACATATTCCAAAAGAAATCATACACTTTGTCATTGATTTCATCGTCTTCTTCATCTTCCATACCGTCGTCGTTGTCTTCGTTGTCGCTGCCACCATTTCTCAAATAGAAGTCGCTCATGGCCTTCAATACCCTTTGCTGGACCTGGTTCCAATTTTGCTTTTCTAGTTTTTCTGGTATGAGTAAACGGACGAGGAGAAACGGACAGACAGCAGCAAAATTGTTGCTGTCGGCGGTCGGTCAAGGCCATTAGAGGCGGCTTTACCGTCGGCGGTACTGATGGTTTGCGAGTACTTTGAGCGGTTGAAGGCAAGAAATGAGGCGGTGAGCGATTGATTTACGGTGGAGTGAAAATGGCAGAAGGGGGTAAGGATGATGATGGGTGTTTAGGGTTCGATGAGTGAGAGAGCGTGTTCCCGAGATTATATATTTGATTTTTAATTAATTGTAATATTGATTTACCATAATAACCTTTATAAATGATTGGACCACAATTGGTCATACAACCACACACACACACACACAGACACACACACACACACACAGACACACACACACACACACACACACATATATATATATATATATATATATATATATATATATATATATATATATATACTAGGTTAGAA
This sequence comes from Cichorium intybus, assembly GCA_023525715.1. NCBI lineage: Eukaryota > Viridiplantae > Streptophyta > Magnoliopsida > Asterales > Asteraceae > Cichorium > Cichorium intybus. The sequence continues at coordinate 18,519,544 of CM042013.1, read as the reverse complement.
ACCCGTGTAATACACGGGATGATAAAAACATAGTCATTAATCATAAATTTATAAATACTTTTTTGCATACAACATTGAACGTTTTATTGATAAGTTTATTTCTTATCTATTATACTTTTTTGTACATTATTTTTTTTTAGTAAAAGTATACATGATGTGGTATGTGTTAATATGTTAAGTAGATAATTTTAGTTTTATTTATTTATTTGTACTATAGAAGATGGAATTATTTTGTGGGGTTTGAAACCAGTAAAATAGATGAAATTTAAAGAACTTACATTATAAAGAATTTTAAACTTTTTATCAAGTTGGTTCGCAAATTTTGGAATAAATTTGAAGTTCCCTTTTGCTTAAAAATAGATAAAGTCATAGCCTCGTCAAATGCTCGAGATGTATATTTTGTTATTTCCAAGGTATTTAGTGTGTTACTATATTTATTTAGTTAATTAACTAATTGAAATATTTAAAAGGAAAAAAATAAATAATTGTAAAATATTATTTGGTTTACACTTAACCTGTGTGTTGGTACACATCATAAATTCACTTAAACACACTTAGGCCCATCAATTTTATTTCTACTCATCGAATTAATACCTCTCCCTAAAATAACTACTAAATAGAATATTAGCTATCACCCTAAGATAGTCGTTTCTAATAAAATATGGACATTCCATGGCATCCATTCTGTGCAGATTATTTAAAAGTCGTAATCTTTTTATACTACATTTGCCTCTAGTTGTGCGGGAGAAGGTCTTAAGGACAAATAAATAGTATAGGAACAAAATTAAATGAAGAACATGTCATTTAATCTTATGTCACCACTTGCTTCGTGATAATTTTATGCAAAACAACATGTCATTTTGGGGACTGAACCTATCGATTAAAATATTTCCATTGTGTCTATCGTTTAGCTGAAGCAATAAGCTGGCAACAACATAACCATCACTATTGATGATAAAATTCTCATGTGCGCTTTGGAAACCTGGTGACCCGACTGGCCCGTAATCCTGTTGAAATATTTCGTATAAACCGCCATCTGTTGTCGTCTGCTACGTGAATTTGGCACGACCTGGAGGAGCAAATTTGGAAATATGTCATGATGAAAACAAAAGGAACCCATGATAAATGGCTGACCTCAATTATGCTTCTTTCTGGATCGGTTGGTAACACTCCATATAAGGATATGGATATAAATAGAGATCAAGTCCTACTGCTCCAAATATGTCTTTTAGAAGTGAAATTACTTGTAAAGCATGTACATCTAGCCTACAGTCATCTCCAACCTACATAGAGAAGCTCATTTACCAATCTGTTGTAATTTTACTTTCTATTATTTTTAAAAGTCAATTACATTTTTGGTCCCTAACTATAGCTGATTTTTGCAATTTTGGTCTAAAATTTTTTCTCTTGCAATCTTGGTTGTTATTTGAGGTCCTTATCACCACCAATGTTTTTAAGTTATAACGTTTTTGGTCCCTACCCCAAGTAAAATGACTATTTTTGGTCCCTGAGTGAAACTAATTTTTGCAATTTTGGTCCCACAAACATGGTCATCTAACTTGGACAGTTGCAAAAACTTCAAATAAGGACTAAAATTGCAAGAGAAATTTTTGGGACCTAAAGTGGAAAAATCAGCTATACTCGGGGACCAAAAATGTTACAAAAAGTTCTTGGGTCCTTATTTAAGACTCTTCTAACGTTTCGGTTCCCTCTTCACAAACACTGTAAATTCAGTTATTTTACTTGGAATAGGGACCAAAACTGTTACAAAAACCTCAAATAAGGACCAAATTTGAAAGAGAGACTTTTAGGGCCACAAGTTGCAAAAATCAGACATACTCATGGACTTGATTAATAGGTAAATTACTCTAACACTTACCTTGAAAATACAAGCTTGGGTTTTATATCTTTTGGATCTCCATCTCAATCAACCACAATACCACATTAAAAATGATCATAATAGGGACTTTTGCTGCTGATTGTAAAGGAATTCCACTATTGACCAGAATACCCCCTGAGAAGCTTATAAGGAGTTGTAGGTAGATAACAATCATCTCCAGCCAAATTTTTTCCAACTCCCTATACTCATATCATTTGCACAGTTGTTAATCAAGCCACCAATTTTTTTGTATAAGCACATACAAGAGAGAAGATTGAGATGGTAAATAGATACATTTGGTGAGAGAGAGAGAAAGAGAGAGAGAGAGAGAGAGAGAGAGAGAGAGAATACCTTTGTGTTTGTAAAGAGGAGGCAGTTGGTGTTTGGTGGTGCGCATATGGTGGCAGCTATGGAGAAAACTCACGTACTTTGGATCAGAAATTCTATTTGACACCATCATTGGAATCGTTATTCCCCGTATCAACTTTAGAATAGAAGACCCAAATCTTGCATTCTCTCATATAAATTTGTTCTGATTTAAAGAAGTGAGGAGGTTGAAATGAATTAGAAAAGGAAATACTATACTGACATTAGCAAAAGCTTGGCTGAGCTGTTGAAGAAGATCCACCAGGGAATGACTTTGCAAAAACTGCTTTCCTAAGGCGTAGAAGCCCGTTGTGGATGCAACTACTTGAAATACCTTTCCGTTGCATATTTTAATCTGCAAATCGAGATGATATTATCATCTGTGCGAATAACTCTGTGTTTTTCTTCAAAATATATCGGATGTTATAATCGAAAACATAGCAAATACTTCAGTTGTGATAACAATTAATCTATTATCTTAAATTCAGATTTATAACACCCACAACATCTTACTTCTTGTATAAAACCCACCCTCAAAGATGGTACTTTTACTTCTATAAATTATAATCAAGCCATTTACATCAATGCCACACAGATTAGTTAAAACATCAATTGTGATTGTGATAAAAAAATTGACTACAAAATAAATGATTCTTACAGCTAAATGATTACGCAAGATTTGTTAGATTTCTCATCAAGCCAAATGATTACGCAAGATCTCTGGTAAACGACAACCAAAATCACATTAATCTCACCAAATCTGTAACTAATAAACCACGAGAACAGAGAAAGATAGATAGAAAGAAAGAGAATTACAAACCTTGTTTGAAAATCAAAACGCCAACTCGAATGAGGGTTTAATTACCTCTATCATTTTAGCGTAGACTTTGTTGCCGAACCCTTGGTTGCAGAACTAATTGCAATTATTAGGCACTGCTATTCGATTGATGTATATAAAAGCTTTCGTATAATATTCAAATTTAAATAAGATTAGCCCCTATTTAGCACCGTATCTTCTTCGATTGCCCTTCCCTGTTCAAACCTTCATTGATTTGCTTCTGATTTTGTGGGATTTGATTGAATATGCCATAATTAAACCGATTCAAAAGAAATACGGGATAAGAATTAGTTGGGTGGGAAATAAATCCCGATTGTTATAGCATTACACACGTGTCAGCTGGAGGATAGTCCTTATAAAAAGGACACGGGGCAAAAGTTATTTTTATTTATTAGGTATAGTATATATATATATATATATATATATATATATATATATATATATATATATATATATATATATATATATATATATATATATATATAATATGTTCTATATCCTCTTAATAAATCTTCCTAACTTTCTTCCTAATCATTAGATCATTACAAGTGTCAAAAACAAGGGATGAGATTAAGAGAGATAATTAGTGGAGTCCATATGTTCTTATATAGATGGTTAGGAAGATGAATTAGGAGGATTTAGTAGGAATAAATACAATTTTCCTATATATATATATATATATATATATATATATATATATATATATATATATATATATATATATATATATATATATATATACTTCGGATCAAATAAGAAATATAATTTTGGTAAGAAAATATGAAGTAATCTCGGTCAATAGATAAAATAGGTGGTTAGGTGGTTTTATTGGGCGGTTACAAAACGGATACCCCTACCAATCACATATGTCGGACGAATTGATCAAACGACCATGATTACTTTTTACTTTCTTACTATTTTATATATATATATATATATATATATATATATATATATATATATATATATATATATATATATATATATATATATATACACACACACACACACACTAGAGGTAGCATTTTGCGTGATGTTGCGGTAACTTTATTAAAAAAATTCAAGGAAAGCAAATTTGTAAAAAAAACTAATTTGTAAAAACTATCAAATGAATTTCTAAAGAGAAAAAAAGTAAATTTTGAAAAAATTTGTGAAAAAATTCCTCCCTGATTTTTATTTTGTGATTTAATCCTCTAAACCTGTAAAAGTTTGTGAAAAAACCCCTTTCACCTGAAATAGCAGGTCAGGGCTTAATTCATAAGTAAAACGATTTTTCAGTGACTTTTTCGCAAATAAAATGACTTTTCTTTGTTTTTGTAAGTGACATAACTTTTACATACGATGTCCAAATTCTACAAACTTTATATCATTGTAAATGTGGTAAATAGTACTACAACTTTGTTTCACAGTCTTTTGTCTGAATAGGTTCAGATCTTTCGCTACAATCCCTTAAACATGAGTACAAACTCATTTATGTCATTTTTTAGTCATTTTCAAGCATTTATATCTCCTTCCTTATAACTACAACTACCCTAAAAAATTTTCTTATGTTTTTATTACTTTAAATAATACAATTTTCATAATGATGACTTTTTCTAATTCCTCATAATTATGAGATATATATAGCTATAGACATTGCATCCCACAATAATTAATATTTCATATGTATGAACACCCATTTTCAAACGAGCATATATTTTGTTATACAAATCTATATGTAACATCCGTTTTTCGGTACGTCGTATTCGCCAGTTAATTTTTTTAAGGGAATAATAATAATAATAATAATAATAATAATAATAATAATAATAATAATTTTAGTCAGGTTTGAGGGGGGAAAGTTCCAATTAATGAAACCTTATGTCTAAACAAATTTATAAATGGGATAAAAGAAATTAATAAGGAATAAGTGAGGGGTCACTTGTGTCATATAGTGAAAGTCGCATGGCTGCCCTTTGGAGGGTCGATCATGACTTTGGAGGGGGTCACTTGTGTCATATTCCTTTTCTCTTTGTTCTAGTTGAATCACCACCACCATACCTCCATCACGAGGTGTATGTTTGTGGGTGTGTGTATGCTTGATTGTTACTATAGATGTCTTCTAACTTATTAAACCTTATATGAAAATTGTATTATTCGAAATAATAAAAACATAGGAAAAATATTTTTGTTAATTGGAGTTATAACGGGAGAGATATGAATGTTTAAAAATGACTACAAAGTGTCGTAAATGGGTTTGTGCTCATGTTTAAGGGATTGTAGCGAAGGATCTGAACATATTCAGACAAAAGTCTGTAAAACAAAGTTGTAGTATTATTTACCACCTTTACAAGTATATAAAGTATGTAGAATTTGGACATCGTATGTAAAAATTATGTCACTTACAAAAACAAAGAAAAAGCCATTTTATTTGCGAAAAAGTCCCTGAAAAATTGTTTTACTTGTGAATTAACCCCTGACCTGCTATTTCAGGTGAAAGGGGTTTTTTCACAAACTTTTGCAGGTTTAGAGGATTAAATCACAAAATAAAAATCAGGGAGGACTTTTTCCTAAATAGAGCCAAAATATAAGGACTTTTTAACAAATTTCCCTATATATATATATATATATATATATATATATATATATATACACACACACACACACTAGAGGTAGCATTTTGTGTGATGTTGCGGTAACTTTATTAAAAAAATTCAAGGAAAGCAAATTTGTAAAAAAAACTAATTTGTAAAAACTATAAAATGAATTTCTAATGAGAAAAAAAGTAAATTTTGAAAAAATTCAAGGGGCTTTTTGGCTGTTTGGCAGGATCTGAATTTTTAAGATCTGAAAATTTATGAGGTCTGAATTTTTAAGAGGATCTAAATTTTTATGATCTGAACTTTTAACATGTTATTTGGTTGAAACCTCTAAATTGTTGTAGTGAATGATAAAAATGACTATTTTACCCTTATGTATTATTTCCTATTGAATTAAATGTGAATGGAGTTGAGGATAAGTAGATGTGGGTGTGGTATGGAGCGGGAAGGGATGGGTAGGGGTGGGTTGTTGGGTGGGTATGGGGTGGGGGCGGTGTCGTATGGGACAAGGGTGGATGTGGTGTGGTGGGATAGGATAGGTGGGTGGGTAAGGATGAGTAGGTGGGGTGGGTTGGGTTAGGATAGGGTGAGCGTGGGGTGGGCTAGTGGGGTGGGTGGGGTGGGTGGAGTGGCATGGCTAAGTGAGTAGGGTGGGTGGGTAAGGGTAGGGTGGATAGGGTTGGATAGGGTGGGTAGGGTGAGTGGGTGAGTGGGTGGGGTAGGGTAGGGTGGCATGGAGTAGAGGTCACGTAGTTAGGGTGGGGTAGGTAGGGTAGTGTAACATCCGTGTTTTGGGCCTAGGAGTTTTAGGCTTAAACCGACAAAGAAAATCTATTTTTTAAATAAAGAAAATAAATGAATAACTAAAATTAATATTTTGTTATATTTTATATTGTGAATAAATGAGCCAAATATAGTTTAAAATCAAATTGTAACCAAATGTGAGAAATTTTGTCATATGAACTAAAAGTGTCAATTTGGCCAAACTTACCCTAAATAAATTTGACTAGTCATGGATTTAGAAAATTAGAAGATATATTAAAGGAATTGAGGTGGAGTTTATATTAGGTCTAATAATTCCTTGAATTTCATTAAGGACCTAGATTGTGAAGAATTTTAGTGTAAGGGACCATTTGTGTCAATTTAGGAAACTAAGGGTTAGTGTTGACCTAGAGAATGACTCAAGTGAAATGAATATTTATATTGGGGGCATATGTATGAATATGGAGACTTCTAATGAGAATAATGGACTTTTGGGGTATTGGGTGAAGAAGGACCAAACTATAGGGACTAGTTTTGCCAATTATGAAAGATATCAAGTTTTAGAGAGGGGTTTCCCCCATTTCAGCCTCATTCACGTGATTTGAGAGAGAGGAGGAGAGGAGATGGCGATTTTCTAAGAGTTCTTGAGAGAATTGAACTTGGATTTGATGATTCTTGCAAACCTTGAAGTGTCCTAGCAATCTAAGGTATAAACCCTTCACCTTCTTGATTTGAATTCGAATTAGGGTTTGGGGTTTTGACTCAATTCGAGATTTATGGTGGGATGAGGTTATTCCTATGATTCCCTAATGTTTATTTGATGTTTCTAAGTTGATTGGAGTCTACATTCAATCCATGGATGCTCTAGATTCAATTGCTTGATTTGTTTGGGTGTTATGAACCCTAGATTTTGGGGATTTGATGAATAGTTGAAGAATCTAGAAATTAATGGATGATTATTGTAGTTTTGGATGAGGGGATTCATTTCTAATGATTTCCTAAGTATTTTAACCTTTGATTTGTAGTCTTAAACCATGAATCACTAGAAAATGAGAATTGGGTGTTGAAATAGGTTTTGTTCATGTAGATGATGATTGGATATCTTGTTTAATGGATGGATGAATGAGTTTAATGTATCAATTTGGATGTATAAGTGGAGTGAGGGTCATTTCCTAATGATTCCATGGAATGGAAGAAGGAATCTCCACTTGTAATCATCAATTGTAAGAATGGAATTGGGTATTCCATGGTTTAAGCTTATAGAGTGAAGTTGTGATCATGGAATGTAATTGATTCATTTGAAATGGTTTTGAATAGTTTAATTGAGTCTAATGATGTGTATTTTGGGAAGGAATAATGTCCTTTTGATGTCCATGAGTTTTGGGAAGAATCGGAACTTGAATCGGGTCAAAAATGAGTGAAAATGACCAAAATCGGAGCTGCACCTGGGCATAACACGACCCGTGTTGGCCTCTGGCCGGATTTTGGGCACTTTTTGGGTTTTGAGCTTTACGGTTTGGGCCTTGGGTCCTTGTTTTAATGCAAATCTTTGGGAATGTTTTAACTAAGATTTTCCTTATATTAAAGAGTCAAGGACTTCATTTTTTATGATGGATGATTGTTCCTTCTTTGTTCAAAGAAGTAATTATAGTGTGACTTTTAGATGAATCGAGTATAATATCTTCCGTTCTTGTATTGTATGAAGGGATATGTTGTAGTGACATGGAAGTGAGACTAAGGACTTGAGCTAGCACTCAACTAAGATGATTTGATGGATGGGATGATGTCTAGGAGCGCCTCCAAATGCATCAAACCTTGTGCGGAGTTAGTGTTGACTCGTCAGTTAACCTTGGGTGAGTTTACCGGGAGTACACATCCCAACTATTATCTTTTGTGTGTGTTATCAATTACTTTTCATGCATATTATTATGTGCAATGTGTTATATGATTACTACTTGTGCATTGCATGAAAATGAGTTTCTAAAGAGGTTTTCAAATAAAGAGTATGATGTTGTTTTTGAAAGACGTTTTGAGCATCCTATTGTGCATTGCATTTCATATAGGATGGGATTGACCGTGTGATACCTTGAGGACGAGTTTTACCCTTCTCAAACAAAGAGGGTGAGGAGTTATTATGAGTTTTACCCTTCTCTAAAATAAAGAGGGTGAGGAGTAGTTGTTCCCGACATTAGGGAATTGCATAAGGGAGTTGCTACCCCTCATGAGGCTAGTGTAATAGCCACTAGTCTTAGTTTCAACCCATACGGGAATCAAGTATTATGCTTCGTGCGTTTGCTTGTGAACTTAGGTGGGTGCCATTCAGGTGAGATGGACTTGTATGAGATGGACGTGGGTTTGGGATAGTTGCATCATGCATTGCATTTGCATATCATAACTATCCATTTTTGAGTAAATCTTTATGATGTCTTAAACAACTTTTAAAGTGTGTGTCAAAACTATTTTTGGAGGTTTGTCCCGAGTGTGGTAGTTCACTGCTCACTCGAAATGGGTCAACCTCGGGTAAACTCACTAGGCATTTCAATTGCCTAACTTATTTTGACGTGTACTCAGGTTGAGGAGTTTAGAGGATCTTCGAGGAGCAGGATGTTTTAGAAGGCCACTGGTTGTGTGGTATCATTTTAAACTATGTAATGGTATTTGAATTGTAACAACCTCGCTACTTTAAAAACTAAAATGTTTTATCTAAATGGGACCAAACGATGTTTTCCGCAACTTAAACCTAGATTATTTCTCATTAAAACCCATGTGTTTTAAAAATGGTTTTGAAAGAAATGACTTATTTGAAAATGTTGAAATTGAAGCTTCACTAAAGGATGATTTTTGGGACAATGATGATAAACCATGGGATAAAATGGTGTTTTATGAAAAGTCTTAAGCGAGGGTGTTTCAGGTAGGGTGTATGGGTATAGGTGGTATAGGTAGGTAGGGTGGGTGGCTAGAATGGGGGTAGATAGATGGGTAGGGAGGGTGGTGTGGTATAGGGTAAGGGTGGGTGTAGTATGGGTGAGATGGGATGGGTGGGTGGAGTGAATGGTTAGGGTAGGGTAAGGTTGGGATGGGTTGAGTGTGGGGTGGTTAGGAATGGACCGGTAAGGGTGGGATGGGGCGATATGAGGGTGGCATGGGCGGGTGGGTGGAAGTGGCGTGTATGGGTAGGTAGGGTGGGTGGAGAGGTTAGGTTGGTAAGGGTGGGTAGGTTTGTGGATTGGGGTGGGGGTGGGTAAGTATGTAGGGTGGATATGGGTAGGTGGGGGTAGGTAGGGTGGCATGGGGTAGAGGTAAGGTGGGAAGGGTTGGAGCAGGTAGGATGGGTAGGTGGGTGCGGATGGGTGCAGGTAGGGTGGGTGGTAAGTAGGGGTGGTATGGGTGGGTAAGGTTGGGTAGGGGTGGTGTTAAAGGCTGTCAGCCCTTACAAATGAGGTTGGAAATATAAATAATATGTCCAAAGAAACGAAAATCACTGTTATACTGAACCAAATAGAGCACACGGTAAGCATGGTCGATCCACAGAGACACGAGATTCAAAGTTTTTACCACTTTGTACAAGGTACTAAGTGATGCAATGGGGGTGGTTTGTAATAAAAATAGAAACAGAAAAGAATGACAAGCAAACAATCGAAATTAAAATAATTGTTGAGAAAGGCCCTGTTTATGTTCTCCTCGATGTTTACCGTATTAGATTGAATTCGTCTTGATGTGTCTATGATTTGTAATTCTAAGTTTGTTGTTAAAAGGCATAAAATATATTTCTTTATGAATTTAACTTGTTGATATGTTTAGTCAAAATACGCTCTTTGACTAAACCTAGTACTTAATATACAACCTAAACACACTCTTAGATTGAATACAAAGACCGCATTAGGATGTTGTACAATTGTCAACAATGTTCATTTCTTCTCATACGCTCGGAAATGTGTAAACATGTGATCAAAATCTTAACAAGAATGCTTATTATTGTTACCAATCATCGACTATATAAAACTATTAGGTACCTTACTAGTCAATTAACCTTGCAATAATTCAATTTATCTAAGTGGTCAATAAAAACCAAACCAAATTTAAAACTAAAAATTGAAACGATAAAATGATCACTAGGATTTAACCATAAACGAACATCAAGTTAAATGCTTCAATCTAAAGGATAAACATGTTTGAACCCAGAACTAGATCTTTGGTTTCTAGCCTGATATGGCTAGATCAAAACAAGAAATCTCATAAATAAATTAATAAAGTTGTTTACGACGAATTAAAAGTAAACCGGACCGTAAAAGACGTGATCCAAGCTTCTAAACCTTCAGAAAAATGCCTTGGATGCTTTCTGGATCGTAACTACTGTGTACGGCTACTGAATGATGCCCTACAGTGGAGAAAATCGGTTATTTATAGAGTTCAGGGAGATAGCGCCGCTATAGGCTTAGGATAACGTCGCTATGGTAACAAACTTCCTGTTTTCTCTTGTTTTATGCAGTTTGCGCAGCTATCTAGATAGCGTTGCTAGTTAGCTCTGCTATCTCCATATTACAGCATTTTCCTTTTTGACTTTTTGCTCCAACTTTCGTCTTTTCTGCTTAATTGTCCAAAAATCTTGTACAAAGTCACTTTTCAAGTATAGTGAGTATTTTTAGCCCATTTTGCATTAATTTATACTCAAAAGTACTCTGATATCGTCCAAAATATGTGCAACAATAACACGATATCATGCGGGGTGGGTGGGTACGATGGGGGGTGGGGTAGTGTGCGATGGGTGGGGTGCGGTGGGTGTGGGTGTGAGTGGCTCTTAATTTTTTTTCAGACATGGTTCCACCTTTTAAAATTTAAGAGACTGTTGATAGTTTAAAAAGTTTTTATTCGGATGCTACCAAACACACTGAATCTGAAAAATTAAGAGACTGTCTCTTAATTTTTCAATTAAATAGCTATCAAACAGGGCCTAGGAGGCTTTTATTCAAATGCTATCAAACATACTAAATCTGAAAAATTAAGAAACCGCCCTCTTGATTTTTCAATTAAGAGGCTACCGAACACGGCTATAAGGTACATGTTTTTGGAAGACTTGTACAAAATGATAGTATATTCTTCCAGTTTGAAAATCTATTCTGTTATAAGCTACATCTTTCTTTGTTTTATACTCTAATTATGGGAATATTGTTTGACAGAAATCTGGATTTTCACGTCAATATAATGTAATATTATAATTATAAAAATTTTGAGTTCGATATTTTCTGTATAACATACCTCTATGTCTCCTTTAACCTCTTGAATTATTTGGCATTTCATATAACCAACCTGTTTCTTATGTTGGACTTACCAGATCTCGTTCATTTTTACAAAATGTTGTATCATCAACTATGATGGTGTTTCGTTCTCAAACTCTAGCCGGCGATAGTGACACAGTATCCATTGTATTAGTTGGCGTTCCACCAATGGATTTCTTTAGCATGTATTGTTGGTTCTATGTGTTTTGTTGCATCTACTTTCATGATATGAATGGCTTATAGCACTTTCTTATACAGCTTTATTCACGAAAAAGTTCACGCATATTGATATGTTACTACTATATTACACGGACAACTTAAACACTACATTTTTTTTAATAATTCTGATAAAGTAACTAGAATAAGCATAAAAACTTTATTTTATTTGACAAGTGAAACGATAAATAAGAATTAATATGACATAAATGATCATTCAATGCTACACTAGACCTTAAACACATGACCGGCCCTTGGGGGGTGTGGAAGGTGCGACTGTAAAGGCCCACGTCGTGTTCATTAGCGGTTCCGCTACTAATCCGTCGCTAACTCGTCACTATCTGTCTCTATTCCTTCGCTAAATAGCACAACTTTTCTATTTATAATGATTTATTAAGTGTCAAATATTATCGTTATATTAATGAATTTTGTTTATATATAAAAATATTATATTTAGGGGCTCATTTTTTACTTTTCTCACAGAGTTTTAAAAATCAACGGACTGCCTCTACTTAAACCAACTTAGTGGTGTGCAAAAATTCCGAGACCAGATAATAACCGAAAAATCAATCTGCTTTTAAATACTAATAAGAAAAATATGGTTTAAAATAACCACTTTTTTGGCTTGGTTTTGGTATTATTAAGTATTTAAAAACTAAAATAACTTCGTTTTACACGTGTGTTTAATTGATTAAGTATATTAAACTGTCAAAGACATTATGGTCCAGCAGTAGATGCGTTTGCCTGGCCTATTTGAGGTTCTGGGTTCAAATTTCATTTAGGGAATTGGTGGAATATGTGAATTAGGAAGTTAGGTTAGGATAGGGATGGCAAAAAAAAACCCGAACCCGACGGGGCAACCCGAAACCCGAGCAAAAAAACCCAAGACTCGAAACACGAAAATTTAGGGTATAGGGTCGGGTTGGGTCTCATTGCCCCGACCCGACCAGACCCGATAAGAATATATATATATATATATATATATATATATATATATATATATATATATATATATATATATATATATATATATATATATATATATATATATATATATATATATATATATATATATATATATATATATATATATTCAATGACCCGAAACCCAATAGGGCATCGCCCCGAACCCGGCCCGAAACTTTTCGGGTCGGGTATGGGTCTCCCCGCCCCGACCCGAACTCGACCAATTGCCATTCCTAGGTTAGGAGTGATTTAGCCGTTCAAAAAACAAACATATTAAACTTTAAATAAATAGCATATGTTTATTGTGGTCATTCAAACTTTTTAAAGTAATAAACAGGCAATATTGTTTTTAGTAAATTATTTGTATTTTGTTCTATCTTAATAACATGATTACTAAAGAAATCAGGAAAAAATTTCAAAAAGCCCAAAGAAACGAGAATTTAATTTATCCAAAGTCCGAAACCAAATTTTTTGGTTTGGTTAAATCAAGTTCACTAAGGCTATGCGGTGTGTATAGGATGCCCCAGACGTGGGGATGAGCTGGCCGCCACCCACGACGTGGAAAACCGCCTCTAAGCGACATGGACCATGTCTGTGTCTGTGTCTTGTGGTGTGGCTTCAGCCACAGCGGACAACACAACAAATGACCGTTCGTTGGAGTTGTTGCTTGACCGTTGGAGGATTTAAAAAATAATAATTTTTATTATTTTCCTATATATTACTAAACATTCAACTTCAATATTTTCACAATATAAGTAAAAAAAACATTTATTTCTATACACTTTTCACGCGAATATTTGGCAGAACATGGAATATCATTCTTCATCATCCTGGTCGTACGTTATCAAATTTTTTTTATACGTTCGTAAAAATGGTATCTCATTTTTTTCTCTCAACAAGCAGAAAGCAGCTCTGGTGCCATCTAAACTACTAGAAAGTCTATAAACAGATATTGTGTGATTTCACATGATCTTGATCTACTTGTACGTGATTACTTTGCCGATGATTGCTTATATGACGATAAAACATTTAAACGACGGTTCCGTTTGAGTAAATCACTATTCCTACGATAGTAATTTTTATTGTGATTTTTAATTTTCAATTAAAGATTTTTTAGTTTTTAGATATTAATTATGTAATTTTTAAATGTCAATTAGTTTTTATTGTACTTTTATTTAATTAATGTAATTTATTTTTTATATTTATTTTTAAAAAAAAAAACTAATAATTTAGGTGATATGGATGGAATGGTAGCTGTCTCTTAGATGGTGTAGTAGAAAAGTGAAAAAGTGTGATGGTGAGATGAGAATTATTCTCGTATGGGGATATTGCACGACGCGTTGTCCACAATTGTAAAGAAAGCAAAGTAGACAAGAGTGCCGGACAAAGTAAACAATTGACTCTACAATCACGCACATTAAACAAAATTATACGCCTAAAAAATATCAGATATTGAACATTTTCACTTGTACAACAAATACAATGAATTATTACAAGCACAAAATTTAATCAAAGCCTCAAAGGAAAAGTAAAATAATTCGTAGTATACGTATCCAACTCAATTATATCTTTCTGGGCGATTATCTATTCCCAAGCAAGGGCACTTCAGTCAATTTGCAAAAATGGTCATCGCGATTGCATTTCGCCCGTCACGTGATACTTGCATGATTGGAATTTGCTGTTAGTATCGAGTAAAATAACTCACTCTGATTTACTATGCAAACTATAAACATTCCCAACAACTCCAACAACACTAACCATAACCGCTAAACTCAACATCAACCAAGCCAAAAACCTCTCTCGGCTACTCAAACCGGGACCCTGGCTACTTAACCGGAGTGCAATAAGGGCTGGAAACGTAAATCCCAACGAAACGGCTGTGGTGGCCCCCGTGAACTTAAAAGCAGTCCAGATACTTGGGATCATCGTGGATCCCAAGTACACGACTGCTAAAAGTACAAAAGTCAACCCTAAACATCTTTTTCGGCTCTCTGATAAGGGAGCCGATCCATTAAAAACCAATGCATCAACCGTTTGCCTTAAAGAAAAATGAATCACCGGAAAAACAAGAACCAAATGAAGCACGTATCCAACACGCACAATGTATGTTAAAGCCGTACTAAACCGAATCCCTAAAGGTCGGTCAAAGTTAGTCAAAATGTCCGATTCCGTGTCCTTTCCGAATAAAAGGTACCCCGCGATTGCGGTCGATGAGTAGATCATGACACAAAGAACGGTTGTTAGACGACCGATTTTGTTCATTTTTTGAGGTGAACGGTTTTCGAGCTCGTTGTATATCGGTTGAACATTGAAGTGGCAAACATACGCGTTTGACATGATCGGAATCACGACGAGTAAGTCTAGAATCGCCTTTTCCGACCCGAAATCGGGGGTCAATCTTGGAGTTTCGATTTTACCCTCGAGGAGTTTAATAAACGCGACGGTAAAAGCTACGAGTACAAAGACAACCGCGAGGGCAACCGAGGCGGCAGAAGTTGTACTTAAAGAATCGATTTTGTTGAGAGCACATAATGGTGCGAGACAAATGATTACCACTATCAAGATTACTAATTTCCGGTGATCCCAGAAACCGTTTCCTAACCATTGATCAAAAACTCCGGTGTGCCGGAGGGAACCCGACATTACATCACCAATTATGATCAGATAAACTACTAAAACACCTGCGTTGTTGATTATGATACAAATTTCGGACAAAATTCTGGCGGGTTTTCCTAAAGCTTCTTGAACGACTTCTCCGTAGGAATTAGCTTTAGATTGAACTGCGAATCTAACAAGGAGCTCAACACTAATTTCAGACAGAATACCCATCAAAAAAATTAGAACGATTCCGACGATTAACCCCAAAACTTTCATGGTGGCAGGAAGTGCCATGATTCCGGCCCCGATGACGGAAGTGGATAAATTAAACACAGCTCCATAGATCCCGGAACCAGAACCTGAAGGTTCTTTCGGAACAATCACAAGGGGCAAATTATCGAAATCGAATTCGTCATTTAGATCATTGTAATCTAGATCATCTACAATGTGGGATGATTTAGGGTTTTGAGATCCATGATTGTTTTGATCTTTTGATTGCAATTCAACAGAAGAATCTTTGGGGATTGGCGTATAATTATTTCCCATTGACAACTCAATTGGGTATGAATCTGCAACTAAATCTTACAGAAAAAGGAAGAAAAGTAATCGAGTTTGAGATATACTTACATAAGTAAAAAAGGAGTCAAATTCGGTACTTACAAGATCGATGAAATGGGAATTTGGATTGAGTACCGTTGATTGTAGGATTGAATGGAGAGGGTTATGAGAGGATTGATTACTAGATCTCAGGGGTTTGTTGATTGTGTTGATGACCAATGGATCTAGGAGGGAGAAAATTATTGGGAAAATTTTGTGTCCGAAGAGGGTTTGCTTTGCAAATACACAGTCGGTGTAGATTGACTTTCAAAATTTGACTTCTACGCTTGTATTTGGGCATTAAACTGATACCGGCCCAAATGAAATAAGGATTTACACAGAGCATACGGAGCGGATCGTGAAAGGAGAGGGAGAGCCGGAGAGGCAATAACTATTACCCAAGTGAACGCAAAAATTGAGAGAAGAACAAGATAGCCACACCAAAGTTTTGTTTTAGCTTTTTTTTTTGAACATGTTCAAGCTAGTGGAAAAATGAATTATCAGGATAATTAATTATTTGTTTTGTTCATGTTTGGTCATTTTTCTTTTTTTGTGTTTTATTTGTTATTAAACTATTTATTTTGTTCATGATACATCCTTACAACCGAGAATAACAGGTTATGGCTTAATTGACATCTACGTAGCAAAATAGGTGGCATATACGTTGTGTTTGAGGGTAACGGTTATCAGTATAAGGGTAATCAACTATTTGACTTGTTTACATTTTGACACTTTCCTTGTTTTCGTGTTTTATTTGCCGTTGGCTTATGACGTCGCTACGCTCGTAACAGTTCTTCAGAAAGTCGCGTGATAAAGAATTATAGCGACGCTATGGATCAACCATAGCGTCGCTATCCATGAACATATCAGATTCTGAAATCGATTTTAAACAGTGATTTTAATGATTATAAAATATTAATAGAAGTTGATATGAATCAAAAGTACTCAGTTTAATTAAATAGTTTAATTTGTTTTGTTAAAGCACAATATTTTGATTCATTGCATATTGGATATTTCGATGATTCAAGCATGAAAGTCATACAAAATTTTCTTATGTGCAATGTGGTTGTATACCAATATCATTTATATGTATGTTTGTTTCTGAATCTCAATTAAAATATTGTGTAGTAGGTTTTAAATGCACTTTTAATTGTATAAAAGCATGCATTGAAATTGTATGGATCTGGTAACATTTTGTAGGGATGAGCATGGGTCGGTTTGGGTCGGTTTTGGACCCAAAACCGAACCCAAACCGATCAGTCCGGTTTCTGATTTTTAAAACCCATCGGTTTCGGTTTCGGTTTCTACATTCGGTTTTGGGTCGGTTTCGGGTTAAACCCATGGGTTCGTGGGTTTTGGGTTTGCACCCATTTTCCAGCAAGTTTAGAAAAAAAAAACACTGAAATTAACAATATGCTGTTGTAGAAAAGAATCAAACTTGTACAAGACAACTCTACAAGAAGGAATTACAATCAAACTTGTACAAGAAAAAGGGTTTAATCGGAAATTGACAATATCCTAAATTCCTTTTGTAAGAAAAGAAACACTGAAATTGACAATATGCTATTGTAGAAAAGAAATTCACATTTTCACATAGACATTGATATCCATTATCCTACATTCCTAATTTCCTACTATAAGAAAAGAAACCCTTGAACTATGAAACTGATATCGTATGTAAGAAAAGAAATCGGAAATTTACATTGAAATTGATATTCCTACTGTAAGAACTAAGAAACACAGACACTGAAAATCTGAAATTGATAACATACTACGTACCTGCGAGTTGTCGAGTGAAGGAGTCCGACTGCTGCGTATTGTCGTATTCTTCGATCTCGATTGCTGCGTATTGTCGTATTCTTCCGATTCCGACTGCTAAGTGTCGATTTCCTCTGATTACAACTACTTAGTTGCCTTACTTACGTATATTCTTTGATCGGTAATCTGATTTAGGGTTTAAACTTCAATCGGGAAAGCGGGAAAGCGAGAGTCGAGAGACAGTAGACTGAGAGAGTGAGAGATTACGTAGTTGAATAATAATACAGTGAGGGTTTAATTGAAATTTCTTTGTAAAATTAATAATATATCAAAAACTAATAATGGGTCGGTTTTAGCATAAGAAACCGAAATCGAAACCGAATTTTCGGTTTTAAAAAATATAAACCCGAACCATTGGTTTCTGTTTTGGGTTCGGTTTTTCGGTTTTGGTTTTGTCGGTTTTTATCGGTTTCTCGGTTTCCGGGTTCGGTTTTGCTCATCCCTAACATTTTGTCTTGACTAGTCTCGTGGTTGTGATGTATCGTTGGTTGTTTTGATGGTTTGGTTTACGACCTACGTGTCGTTTTATTTCCATTAAATGTAATGTGATTTTTCTGTTAGTTTGTAATTGTAATAAATTAGTTAGAAAATTGTGTTAGGTTAGTTAATGTAATAAAAGAATACCACAGACCATCAAGTCGGTACCATAGAGATTGGTGTCACATGAAGTTCCACACAGGCATCAAAAGTTTGTGACAAAGCAAGTGGGAGTCACTAGCATATCTGTGTGATTGTTTGTCCCTAGAATTGACCATGTTTTTCTCGTGATGGCTCACGAAAAAAACACATAGGACTCAAGTGATGGATCACGAAAAAAATGCATAGGACTCAAAGCAGATGTTACCGTTAAATATCTACATGATTATTGTATGGCCCTGTTACTGAAATGAGAAAGTTTGAATTTAAAGAAGTTGGTTTTGGGAAAACCTGGAGATAGTCGCTTACTAGCAAAAGTGTGTTTTTAAAATCGCGGAGATAGCGACGCTATCTTAAGGGATAGCGATGCTATCAGCCGCTGTTTATACAAAACCCTATATCTCAGTTTTTGGGTCATATTTAAGGGCTCTAAACCCTTGGAGTCGTCATTGCCACCCTTTGTAGCCTCTAGAACTCTCTCTCTCTCTAAACCCTAGCCCCCTTTTGTGATTTCAAGCTTCATAGCTCTCTTTGGAAGATTTCTTGATGAAGAATAAGGTGTTGTTGGTGCAAGGAAGCTATTCTACTTGTGGGAATCAACAATATCTTATTTTCTGGACCCTTGTAAGTGCAAAGTCTCCATCTTTTGATGACTAAAAGCTTTATTGTATGGTTTGGGTTACATGTTATGGCATTAAATGGAGAAATGGTCTCTTTGTGATGTTGTCTATGTATTGGAATGATAAAGGTCAAAACTTTGTCCCTAGGACCACTTTTGGAGCTTTTGAACTGGTTATGGGAGTAAGCCAATATTCCTTGAGTGTTTAATCATGAATTGTTTCATTTTTGGACCAAAGTATGAGATTTGACATGCATGTCAATAAATTTTGGATTTTATGAGGTTTCAGACCTATTGGATGAGTTCTGGAAAGTTGTAGCCCCTGCCTTAATGCATTAAGTGCTTAATGGAACATTGCAAATATTCATAGATAGGGACGCTATCTGTCGGGAAGGCCCGATCTGATCCATGGTAATAGTGACACTATCTGGAGGAGATAGCGGCGCTATCTGGTCTCTGTTGACCGTTGACTTTGACATAGACCTTTGATCATTGACTTTTTGACCAGTTTGACTTTTAGTCAAACTTGGGTGATTGAGGTGCCGATTTAAGGGGTTGACCTTGTTTTAGGGTTCGGGATTAGTTGAGTTTTGCAAGTGGGAATTGGTAGTTATGTGCCAATAGTCATAACAAGTTGGTAATATTACTATATATAGTAGGGTCCTTTTGGGTTACACGCAATAAATGATTTAGCCAAAAGAGATCGGAAGCAAACATGAGGGACTAAGCTTATTAATATATTTTTTAAATGTATATTAATTAAAAATCAATATTGGATAAAAGACGTAAGTGTAAATGTCAACGGTTTGAATTTCGAATAGTCCTTATCCACAATAGGATAAGATTTATCCACAAGCGGATAAGACTTATCCAAAGGGGAAAGAGATCAACATGATGCGTATTACAAATACCCACCATGGGTGGAGGTTGTAATTAATCCAAAGCCAGAAAATTCATTCATATCCCCCCTCCTCCATAGTTGGTCAATTTCTTCATATACCCGGTAGAATCATTGCTTAATCTTCAAGCAAAGTGTTATACTACATCAACGGGTGCTAGATCATTGTCTTGGGTGCGATTCCATTAGAGGAGTTCTGCATATCAGATCTACAATTGAGGCAATTCTTGATCATTCTTTTAGTTTACAGATACAAAAGGCTAATGATTTTGTGATCTGTGCTTGTTATGCTATTGTATTCCAACGCCAGTGTGCCTTCTAATATTGCAATGAATTTTTCCCTTCCGTTTCCAAACTTCTACTCTTTTCGGTTTTTTACTTTTTCATTTCTGTCTCATCAACTTCTACTATATCAACTTGTTAAGTATTTCAACATTATACGAAATGACATATTTACAATGTCTAACTTCTAAACTGCAAGAACCCGGGAGAAATTGTAATAAAACGTAAAATAATTATGTATAATAGTAAAGTTATGAGAAAGGGCAAAACAGTCTTTTGCCATACTTTGAACATTAATGTAAAATATTTTGTAACCAGGGATATAAATGTAAAAACTAAAAGTATGATGTAATAAAAACTAAGTTATGGTGCCATATTGGGAGAAATGAAACTGGAGGGTTAAAACTGAAAATTGGCAACTATAAATAGTGGGAAGAATCTCCCACTCCCCAGAAGCCTGCAGAAGCATCGAGAGAGAGCGAGAGGGAGCGAGAGCCTGGGCAGATTTTGAAGGTTCACGAAATTAGGAGTCAAATTCTGAAGTTGGAGGAAGAATTCTTCAATAGAAAGGTTAGTAAGCAAGTTTTCTAACCTAATTTCTTGTGTGTTCATCCCGGGGACAAACTGAATTCTGAAATCATGGTCATGGTTCAGGTTGTTCCTATGATTTCCTCCATCTAAACAAGCTTAAACAACTAAGTAAACACACAAATCACAAGGGTATTGAGGAATTGTCAAATTGGGGGTTTTGAGCTTATGAACTTCACCCACGGGTTCATGAGATTCAAAGCTGATTCCAGTGTTTTTAATGAGTCTTAGGAATCACTTAGGATGTATTAAGACATCCCCAAGTGATTAATTTCGAAAATTGGTGTTTTTGGGTGTAAAATGTTAAAAACGGGATTCTATGGAATTGAAGTAGGAATTTGCGATTCCATGGGTTAAAACCTGATGTAAACTGAAGGTTTTAGTCATGGAATGATTATAAATTGATTAGGTTAAGTATTAAGCACTTAATGGACCAAAACAGGGGGCTGCAGCACAAAAATCGGGCAAAAACCCGTCTCTGCAGCACAGACACGAGTCGTGCCTTTTTGTACATATATTGGCACGAGTCGTGCCACCCTGTAGAAGTCAGAAATGGTCACCCAGTATAAGCACGAGTCGTGCACCCTATAGAACAAAAAGAGCACGAGTCGTGCTCTTTGCTGGGCAGCATTCTGTCCATTTTTGAGTTTTGAACTTCGCTCTAGACTTGTCCGTTGGGTCTATAAATCATACCATAGGCCTAAAATGGTGTGAAAACATGTAGAAAATTGTCGGAACAGAAATACGACCTTCCGAGGGTACTGTAGCAAAATACGTGTATCCCGGGGAAGTTATAAATTGAAGGAAGTTAACTAATAGAGGTTGTAGCCTAATTAATGAATTGTAATTGTATATTATGGTGCTTCTATACTATAAAGTTAGTTATTGAAAATATATGAACTGAGTATAAATGTATAATTCGTATACAATAGGTGGTGGTTCAAACAGGGTTGTTCAAGATAAAAAGAAAGGAGTCCAAGAAGATAACTAACTCCTAGAGGACCGAGGTGAGTGTTGTGTGGATTTCCGAGTACATAGTAAAATGAATTTTATTAAAGAAGGTTTTGGGAGTCAAAATAGTTTTATGGAAATTGAAATGATTTTAACGAAACTGAAAATGATTTAATGAAAAAGGAAATGGTTCGATGGAACCAAAATGTTCTGTGAAACTGAAAATGGAATAAAAGAATAGTAAGTATGTACGGAAATGGTAAATGAAATACAAGGAAGTATTAAAGTAACTGTGTCCTGTTGACAAGTTGAGAAGTATCCGGATAAAGACCACGGTCTGCTGCGGTAGGGGTGGCAATAAGACACTACTGGGATGGTACCTCCCGTCGCGAAGTAGTTGTCTTACCTTGATAGATGAATTCGTTTCATTCTATTAGGGAAGTAGCTATACGGGTGCGTCTCGTATAAAACCTACGGGTGCGCTCGTAGGAATGTACCATTGCAAAGAAATAAGGAATACCTGTGGGTGCGCTCACAGGAAAAGAAATATTGAACATCTAATTAGTAATGATATTATTGGCAAAAATGTTTTTGGGTCTAAACCCATAATGCTCACGAGACATTATGTCTCACGTATGTTTTTTTTTTAAATGCTATGTACTCAGGTAAACAGGAAGGATGTTAAAAGAGTCGGGTGGGACCGTAACTTCTATTGTACAATAATGTAAAATAAACAGGTTTGAACTATGGCTATGATATGTATTTGTGATACCCCGTTTTGTAAAAATTTAAATGGTTTGTATAATTAAATATTTGTATTATAAGTTTGAAAAAAAAAATGCGTAAAAGTTGGAGTGTTACATAAACCCTGCTAACTCGACACGAAAATAAATGGATTGACACGACATGATTATTAAAACGGGTCGGGTTAGAGTCACGCTCTCTTAAACCGTTTAACATTCTCGACATGAATATGCCACGACACGACACGTTTGTTAGGTCTAACTCATATACCGGCAACGTCAGTTTGTAGGGTTTTGCCTAGAAACAAACATGATATACTCGTGAAGCCGTTTATAGGGTTTTGCTGAGGAAAGAACATGGTCGATATTGCTTCTAATTTGCGAAGGAAAATCGGAACATAGACATGCTCTTGCAAATAACCTAATAGGATAATGTAATAAACGCCCTTAAGTTTGTCACAAATGTTTCGTTTTACCCTTTTATGTATTTTTGATTCATTAAATCCCATAAGGTTTACAAAAATGTTCGATTTTGCCCTTTTAACCTGCTATCAAAGGTTTCCAAGTTACCATGAAATGAAATGCGTAAAAAAAACCCTTAGGTTTAAAATTTTTGTATGTTTTTACCCTATGTATTTTTTTTATATTGTACTTCTTTATGAAACAAAAAAAATATTTAATACATGAAAATACTTATTTATACATGAAAAAATATTTCATTAAACATCGTATTTACATTTTTTTAAATGTTATTTATGTGTATATGTTTTTTCCGGTTTATATGGTTTATAACGTAAAAAACAATATTTAAACTAGTGGTTTAAGCGAATTAGGTTGGGTAACCATCCTAGGCTTAAACTAGTGGATTAATAGTAATTAAAGTAGTAGTACTAGGTACTAACTAACGGGGTAGAGTCGGTAATTTACAGTATTGCAATCCACAGAAACCGATGGCTCAGGGGGTCTTGTGATGACACTAGAGCCAAAGTATATAGGTGGTTAAAATAATATTGGGCCCGTATTATTGTAACCACAGGATATGCTTTGGAAATGGTGAAATCACGGGGAGTCCTGAGGAATTTGGTTGTGGAAATTAGTATAGAGATACTTGGGAACCCGAGTCCCATAGGAAGATCATATGCTACCGCTTTTGAGTATATTGATAAATATATATAGATACATATATGTGAAGTAACAAACGCGAATTTCATTTGTTTTATATAGTAAATGGAGAGTGGAAATCAGAATTTGTCGAGTGAAGGACGGACAGCAAGTCATACCCCGTCCCATGAAGAGAACCCTGTCGATGAAGAGGTTAATATGGGTCCTAACCCAAATCCAATACCGCAACCTCCACCTGTGACTTTGGAAGCTATTCAAAATCTTATTAGTAATCTAAAGACGGAGATGAGGGAGGATATGCGCCAAATGTTGAATACACGGTTGGGGGACCCACATCCTAATCCTTCAGCAGATGATGCTTCTTGGAGACCCACTAATGGAGACTCGGTTACAGAGGAGGATAGTGTGGGGACAGAAGACAAGAAGAGATGTTCCTTTAAAACCTTATTGTCATGCAAACCAACGGAATACTATGGTAGCTACGAGCCTAAAGTCACGATGCGGTGGATACGAGAGACAGAGCAAGTACTGGAGGTCAGCAAGTGTCATGAGAAAGATAAAGTTTATTATGCCTCACGAATGTTGAAAGATGATGCGTTAGTTTGGTGGAATACCCTTTACGAACTGGTCGGCAAGGATGTAATCTATAAATGGTCGTGGACCGAATTCACCACCCGCCTGAAGAATAAATATTGTCCCCTTCGGGACATAGAAAAACTTGAAGACGAGTTTCTCACTTTAAAGAAGGGTAATTTGACCGTTGCCGAGTATACTAAAAGGTTCAGTGATATGCTACCGTTTGTTGGAAACATTTACACTACGGAGCGGGCACGAATCAACCGTTATGTGAAAGGCCTACCTTGGGAGTATGAATTGGAAGTAAAACGGGCGGTAACCATGGATGCGGCGTTTGAGGCAGCAAGAAATGTTGAAGATGTGTGGAAACGAAGAACAGTGGAAAGGCAAATTCCTGGGGATAAACGTAAATTCAGTGGCGGGAGCAGTAGCTGGAATAAGAAGGGAAAGTCGGTAGTGATGTCAACCAAACAGGGCGGTCGAAAGATGTGTGATAAGTGTGGGAAAGAGCATGCGGGCGAATGTAAGATGGGAAGTGCAGCTTGTTTTAATTGCGGACGAACGGGTCACAAGGCGAGGGAATGTACCTATCCGAAGCTCAGTGAAGTCGAGTGTTTCTCATGTCACGAAAAGGGGCATTATAGTTTCAACTGTCCGAAGAAGGATGGCGAGACAATGGTATCAACTGCGCAGAAAAAGACGGAGCCCCAAAAGGTGAAGACCCGCGCTTTCCAACTCACCCGAGAAGAAGCAAAGGAGACACAAGACGTGGTCTCAGGTACTCTATTAATTAACCAGATGCCTGCCTACGTATTATTTGATTCTGGTGCTACGTGTTCGTTTGTGTCCTATGAGTTTGGTCTAAAATTCAATATACCGCTAGAACCATTAGATCGTGTATGTGAGGTAGAATTGGCAAGTGGTAAGAAGGTGGGGATAAAACATGTGTACCGTGGCTGCGAACTCAGCATAGATGATCAGAAATTTTCGTTGAATCTTCTTCCGATTGGAGTGAAGACTTTTGATGTTGTCATTGGTATGGATTGGCTTGGGGCCAATGATGCAAAAATCGCATGTGGGAAAAAGGTAGTGTCAGTGAAGATTCCAGGTGGCAGCAAAGTGTATGTGTACGGTGAAAAACCCAAGAGGATGTCCAATTTGATCGGCGCAGCGAAAGTCAGGAGATGTTTGGTGAAAGGATGCTTATCCTACGTGGCGTATGTAATGGTGGAAGATAAAGTGAAGAAAACAGTACATGACATTGATGTGGTGAAAGAATACCCTGAAGTCTTTCCTGATGATTTACCCGGTTTACCACCTGAGAGACAAGTAGAATTCTGTATTGATCTCGTACCCGGAGCTTCTCCTATTGCCCGTGCCCCATACCGTTTGGCCCCGACCGAAATGCGGGAGTTGATGTCCCAACTGCAGGAATTACTTGATAAAGGTTTTATACGCCCCAGTGTGTCGCCTTGGGGTGCTCCAGTACTGTTTGTCAAGAAGAAGGATGGCACGATGCGAATGTGCATTGACTACCGCGAGCTCAACAAAATTACCATTAAGAATCGTTACTCGCTACCGCGAATAGACGATCTGTTTGATCAGTTGCAAGGCGCTGACTATTTCTCCAAGATTGATCTCCGGTCTGGTTATCATCAGGTGCGTGTAAGAGATGAAGATATTGAGAAAACTGCTTTTCGCACTCATTATGGGCATTATGAATTTCTCGTCATGCCTTTTGGTCTGACGAATGCCCCGGCAATTTTCATGGATTTGATGAATAGAGTGTGCAAGCCGTTCCTGGATAAGTTTGTTATTGTCTTTATTGATGACATTCTTATTTACTCAAAGAATGCGGAAGACCACAAGAATCATCTGAGAACGGTACTGGAAGTTTTAAAGAAAGATAAGTTATATGCGAAATTTTCAAAGTGCGAATTCTGGCTGAGGGAAGTGCAATTCCTCGGACACGTTGTCTCAATCCAAGGTATTAAAGTAGATCCAGCAAAGGTGGAAGCGGTAATGAAATGGGAAATACCAAAGACTCCGACAGAAGTGAGAAGTTTTCTTGGTCTTGCCGGGTACTACCGACGGTTCATCCAAGATTTTTCACGAATTGCGGTACCTCTTACGAAGCTAACAAGAAAAGGGGTAAAATTCGAATGGGGAGCGGAACAAGAAAAAGCATTCGCAACACTAAAAGAGAAGTTATGTAATGCGCCGGTTCTAACCTTACCAGAAGGAACTGAAGATTTCGTGGTGTATAGTGATGCCTCGAACAGAGGGTTGGGTTGCGTACTAATGCAACGGGGAAAAGTGATATCATATGCTTCTCGTCAATTAAAAGAACCCGAAACTCGATATGCAACGCACGATTTGGAATTGGCGGCAATTGTGTTTGCATTAAAAATTTGGAGGCATTACCTGTATGGAACAAAGTGCACCTTGTACACGGATCATAAAAGCTTGCAATACGTATTTTCACAGAAAGATCTCAATATGAGACAAAGTAGGTGGCTGGAGCTAATAAATGATTATGACTGTGAAATCGCTTACCACCCTGGGAAAGCGAATGTAGTAGCAGACGCTCTAAGCAGGAAGTTTCATGAAAAGAAAAGTCAAGAGAGATTGATGAAGATCGAATTGAAATCAAGCCTAATAGAAAGCATCAAAGACGTGCAAAAGCAAGTATTAGCAAAAGGAGATTTAAAGAGGGAAAAGCTGGGGAAAGATTTGGTGTTTGGGGAAAATACCCAGGGACTGAAGACAGTCAGAAACCGCGTGTGGGTACCAAAAGCAGGTGGAATCCGAAAGTTGATACTAGAAGAATCCCATAAGTCAAAATACTCCATTCATCCAGGAAGCACGAAAACTTATCGGGATCTCAAAGAATAGTACTGGTGGCCGGGGATGAAGAAAAGAATTGTCAAATATATCTCTAAATGTGCAACCTGTGCACAGGTGAAAGCGGAACACCAAGCCCCGTATGGAAACACTCAACCACTGCAAATTCCAGCGGGGAAATGGGAAGACATAACCATGGATTTCATAGTTGGGTTGCCAAGAACTAGAAGAGGTCATAACAGTATATGGGTCATTGTTGACCGCTTGACCAAGAGTGCAATGTTTTTAGCAATTAATGAAAATACGCAGTTGGAAACATTGGCGCAGATATATAAGGATGAAGTTATAAGACTTCATGGAGCTCCCTTATCTATTGTGTCTGACAGAGACCCACGGTTTACCTCAAAACTGTGGGAAGCACTACAGGAACGAATGGGAACAAAAATTAAAATGAGCACGGCCTATCATCCCCAGACAGACGGGCAAAGTGAACGAACTATCCAGACCGTAGAAGATATGCTACGATCGTGTGCACTGGATTTTGGTGGAAATTGGGACGAGCACTTACCATTGGTAGAATTTTCCTATAACAACAGTTATCATTCCAGTATTGGGATGCCACCATTTGAGGCTCTATATGGCAGGAAGTGTAGAACCCCTTTGTGTTGGTTGGAAGCAGGGGAAACTAAAATAACTGGGCCCGAAATCGTAAGGATAACAAACGAAAAGATCAAAGTAATCCAAGCTAATATGAAAGCTGCTCAAGATAGGCAGAAGAGTTATGCAGACTTGAAGAAGAGACCTTACGATTTAAAGGAAGGTGATCTGGTAATGCTCAAAGTATCACCGTGGAAAGGTGTGGTAAGATTCGGAAAGAAAGGTAAACTGAGTCCAAGGTATATTGGACCTTTCAAGATCTTAAAGAGAATTGGCGAACAAGCTTTCAAGTTAGAGTTACCGCGGGAATTGAGTGGTATACATGATACGTTCCATGTATGCTATTTGAAAAAGTACTTCGGGAAGAGTGAACTTGTTATTCCGTTGCAAGACTTAAAGGTAGAGGCCCCGAATAAGCTGATAGAAGAACCAGAAGCGATGTTGGAGGTGAGAACCAAAAAGCTAAGGAATAAAGAAATTGATCTAGTTTTGGTCAAATGGAAGCACTCGTCGGGTTCATATTTGACTTGGGAGACTTTGGAAGACATGAAGAGAAGATATCCCAATTTCACGAACTATGAGAAGATTCCGAGGACGGAATCCTCTTAAGGGGGAGAGGTTGTAAGAACCCGGGAGAAATTGTAATAAAACGTAAAATAATTATGTATAATAGTAAAGTTATGAGAAAGGGCAAAACAGTCTTTTGCCATACTTTGAACATTAATGTAAAATATTTTGTAACCAGGGATATAAATGTAAAAACTAAAAGTATGATGTAATAAAAACTAAGTTATGGTGCCATATTGGGAGAAATGAAACTGGAGGGTTAAAACTGAAAATTGGCAACTATAAATAGTGGGAAGAATCTCCCACTCCCCAGAAGCCTGCAGAAGCATCGAGAGAGAGCGAGAGGGAGCGAGAGCCTGGGCAGATTTTGAAGGTTCACGAAATTAGGAGTCAAATTCTGAAGTTGGAGGAAGAATTCTTCAATAGAAAGGTTAGTAAGCAAGTTTTCTAACCTAATTTCTTGTGTGTTCATCCCGGGGACAAACTGAATTCTGAAATCATGGTCATGGTTCAGGTTGTTCCTATGATTTCCTCCATCTAAACAAGCTTAAACAACTAAGTAAACACACAAATCACAAGGGTATTGAGGAATTGTCAAATTGGGGGTTTTGAGCTTATGAACTTCACCCACGGGTTCATGAGATTCAAAGCTGATTCCAGTGTTTTTAATGAGTCTTAGGAATCACTTAGGATGTATTAAGACATCCCCAAGTGATTAATTTCGAAAATTGGTGTTTTTGGGTGTAAAATGTTAAAAACGGGATTCTATGGAATTGAAGTAGGAATTTGCGATTCCATGGGTTAAAACCTGATGTAAACTGAAGGTTTTAGTCATGGAATGATTATAAATTGATTAGGTTAAGTATTAAGCACTTAATGGACCAAAACAGGGGGCTGCAGCACAAAAATCGGGCAAAAACCCGTCTCTGCAGCACAGACACGAGTCGTGCCTTTTTGTACATATATTGGCACGAGTCGTGCCACCCTGTAGAAGTCAGAAATGGTCACCCAGTATAAGCACGAGTCGTGCACCCTATAGAACAAAAAGAGCACGAGTCGTGCTCTTTGCTGGGCAGCATTCTGTCCATTTTTGAGTTTTGAACTTCGCTCTAGACTTGTCCGTTGGGTCTATAAATCATACCATAGGCCTAAAATGGTGTGAAAACATGTAGAAAATTGTCGGAACAGAAATACGACCTTCCGAGGGTACTGTAGCAAAATACGTGTATCCCGGGGAAGTTATAAATTGAAGGAAGTTAACTAATAGAGGTTGTAGCCTAATTAATGAATTGTAATTGTATATTATGGTGCTTCTATACTATAAAGTTAGTTATTGAAAATATATGAACTGAGTATAAATGTATAATTCGTATACAATAGGTGGTGGTTCAAACAGGGTTGTTCAAGATAAAAAGAAAGGAGTCCAAGAAGATAACTAACTCCTAGAGGACCGAGGTGAGTGTTGTGTGGATTTCCGAGTACATAGTAAAATGAATTTTATTAAAGAAGGTTTTGGGAGTCAAAATAGTTTTATGGAAATTGAAATGATTTTAACGAAACTGAAAATGATTTAATGAAAAAGGAAATGGTTCGATGGAACCAAAATGTTCTGTGAAACTGAAAATGGAATAAAAGAATAGTAAGTATGTACGGAAATGGTAAATGAAATACAAGGAAGTATTAAAGTAACTGTGCCCTGTTGACAAGTTGAGAAGTATCCGGATAAAGACCACGGTCTGCTGCGGTAGGGGTGGCAATAAGACACTACTGGGATGGTACCTCCCGTCGCGAAGTAGTTGTCTTACCTTGATAGATGAATTCGTTTCATTCTATTAGGGAAGTAGCTATACGGGTGCGTCTCGTATAAAACCTACGGGTGCGCTCGTAGGAATGTACCATTGCAAAGAAATAAGGAATACCTGTGGGTGCGCTCACAGGAAAAGAAATATTGAACATCTAATTAGTAATGATATTATTGGCAAAAATGTTTTTGGGTCTAAACCCATAATGCTCACGAGACATTATGTCTCACGTATGTTTTTTTTTTAAATGCTATGTACTCAGGTAAACAGGAAGGATGTTAAAAGAGTCGGGTGGGACCGTAACTTCTATTGTACAATAATGTAAAATAAACAGGTTTGAACTATGGCTATGATATGTATTTGTGATACCCCGTTTTGTAAAAATTTAAATGGTTTGTATAATTAAATATTTGTATTATAAGTTTGAAAAAAAAATGCGTAAAAGTTGGAGTGTTACATAAACCCTGCTAACTCGACACGAAAATAAATGGATTGACACGACATGATTATTAAAACGGGTCGGGTTAGAGTCACGCTCTCTTAAACCGTTTAACATTCTCGACATGAATATGCCACGACACGACACGTTTGTTAGGTCTAACTCATATACCGGCAACGTCAGTTTGTAGGGTTTTGCCTAGAAACAAACATGATATACTCGTGAAGCCGTTTATAGGGTTTTGCTGAGGAAAGAACATGGTCGATATTGCTTCTAATTTGCGAAGGAAAATCGGAACATAGACATGCTCTTGCAAATAACCTAATAGGATAATGTAATAAACGCCCTTAAGTTTGTCACAAATGTTTCGTTTTACCCTTTTATGTATTTTTGATTCATTAAATCCCATAAGGTTTACAAAAATGTTCGATTTTGCCCTTTTAACCTGCTATCAAAGGTTTCCAAGTTACCATGAAATGAAATGCGTAAAAAAAACCCTTAGGTTTAAAATTTTTTTATGTTTTTACCCTATGTATTTTTTTTATATTGTACTTCTTTATGAAACAAAAAAAATATTTAATACATGAAAATACTTATTTATACATGAAAAAATATTTCATTAAACATCGTATTTACATTTTTTTAAATGTTATTTATGTGTATATGTTTTTTCCGGTTTATATGGTTTATAACGTAAAAAACAATATTTAAACTAGTGGTTTAAGCGAATTAGGTTGGGTAACCATCCTAGGCTTAAACTAGTGGATTAATAGTAATTAAAGTAGTAGTACTAGGTACTAACTAACGGGGTAGAGTCGGTAATTTACAGTATTGCAATCCACAGAAACCGATGGCTCAGGGGGTCTTGTGATGACACTAGAGCCAAAGTATATAGGTGGTTAAAATAATATTGGGCCCGTATTATTGTAACCACAGGATATGCTTTGGAAATGGTGAAATCACGGGGAGTCCTGAGGAATTTGGTTGTGGAAATTAGTATAGAGATACTTGGGAACCCGAGTCCCATAGGAAGATCATATGCTACCGCTTTTGAGTATATTGATAAATATATATAGATACATATATGTGAAGTAACAAACGCGAATTTCATTTGTTTTATATAGTAAATGGAGAGTGGAAATCAGAATTTGTCGAGTGAAGGACGGACAGCAAGTCATACCCCGTCCCATGAAGAGAACCCTGTCGATGAAGAGGTTAATATGGGTCCTAACCCAAATCCAATACCGCAACCTCCACCTGTGACTTTGGAAGCTATTCAAAATCTTATTAGTAATCTAAAGACGGAGATGAGGGAGGATATGCGCCAAATGTTGAATACACGGTTGGGGGACCCACATCCTAATCCTTCAGCAGATGATGCTTCTTGGAGACCCACTAATGGAGACTCGGTTACAGAGGAGGATAGTGTGGGGACAGAAGACAAGAAGAGATGTTCCTTTAAAACCTTATTGTCATGCAAACCAACGGAATACTATGGTAGCTACGAGCCTAAAGTCACGATGCGGTGGATACGAGAGACAGAGCAAGTACTGGAGGTCAGCAAGTGTCATGAGAAAGATAAAGTTTATTATGCCTCACGAATGTTGAAAGATGATGCGTTAGTTTGGTGGAATACCCTTTACGAACTGGTCGGCAAGGATGTAATCTATAAATGGTCGTGGACCGAATTCACCACCCGCCTGAAGAATAAATATTGTCCCCTTCGGGACATAGAAAAACTTGAAGACGAGTTTCTCACTTTAAAGAAGGGTAATTTGACCGTTGCCGAGTATACTAAAAGGTTCAGTGATATGCTACCGTTTGTTGGAAACATTTACACTACGGAGCGGGCACGAATCAACCGTTATGTGAAAGGCCTACCTTGGGAGTATGAATTGGAAGTAAAACGGGCGGTAACCATGGATGCGGCGTTTGAGGCAGCAAGAAATGTTGAAGATGTGTGGAAACGAAGAACAGTGGAAAGGCAAATTCCTGGGGATAAACGTAAATTCAGTGGCGGGAGCAGTAGCTGGAATAAGAAGGGAAAGTCGGTAGTGATGTCAACCAAACAGGGCGGTCGAAAGATGTGTGATAAGTGTGGGAAAGAGCATGCGGGCGAATGTAAGATGGGAAGTGCAGCTTGTTTTAATTGCGGACGAACGGGTCACAAGGCGAGGGAATGTACCTATCCGAAGCTCAGTGAAGTCGAGTGTTTCTCATGTCACGAAAAGGGGCATTATAGTTTCAACTGTCCGAAGAAGGATGGCGAGACAATGGTATCAACTGCGCAGAAAAAGACGGAGCCCCAAAAGGTGAAGACCCGCGCTTTCCAACTCACCCGAGAAGAAGCAAAGGAGACACAAGACGTGGTCTCAGGTACTCTATTAATTAACCAGATGCCTGCCTACGTATTATTTGATTCTGGTGCTACGTGTTCGTTTGTGTCCTATGAGTTTGGTCTAAAATTCAATATACCGCTAGAACCATTAGATCGTGTATGTGAGGTAGAATTGGCAAGTGGTAAGAAGGTGGGGATAAAACATGTGTACCGTGGCTGCGAACTCAGCATAGATGATCAGAAATTTTCGTTGAATCTTCTTCCGATTGGAGTGAAGACTTTTGATGTTGTCATTGGTATGGATTGGCTTGGGGCCAATGATGCAAAAATCGCATGTGGGAAAAAGGTAGTGTCAGTGAAGATTCCAGGTGGCAGCAAAGTGTATGTGTACGGTGAAAAACCCAAGAGGATGTCCAATTTGATCGGCGCAGCGAAAGTCAGGAGATGTTTGGTGAAAGGATGCTTATCCTACGTGGCGTATGTAATGGTGGAAGATAAAGTGAAGAAAACAGTACATGACATTGATGTGGTGAAAGAATACCCTGAAGTCTTTCCTGATGATTTACCCGGTTTACCACCTGAGAGACAAGTAGAATTCCGTATTGATCTCGTACCCGGAGCTTCTCCTATTGCCCGTGCCCCATACCGTTTGGCCCCGACCGAAATGCGGGAGTTGATGTCCCAACTGCAGGAATTACTTGATAAAGGTTTTATACGCCCCAGTGTGTCGCCTTGGGGTGCTCCAGTACTGTTTGTCAAGAAGAAGGATGGCACGATGCGAATGTGCATTGACTACCGCGAGCTCAACAAAATTACCATTAAGAATCGTTACTCGCTACCGCGAATAGACGATCTGTTTGATCAGTTGCAAGGCGCTGACTATTTCTCCAAGATTGATCTCCGGTCTGGTTATCATCAGGTGCGTGTAAGAGATGAAGATATTGAGAAAACTGCTTTTCGCACTCATTATGGGCATTATGAATTTCTCGTCATGCCTTTTGGTCTGACGAATGCCCCGGCAATTTTCATGGATTTGATGAATAGAGTGTGCAAGCCGTTCCTGGATAAGTTTGTTATTGTCTTTATTGATGACATTCTTATTTACTCAAAGAATGCGGAAGACCACAAGAATCATCTGAGAACGGTACTGGAAGTTTTAAAGAAAGATAAGTTATATGCGAAATTTTCAAAGTGCGAATTCTGGCTGAGGGAAGTGCAATTCCTCGGACACGTTGTCTCAATCCAAGGTATTAAAGTAGATCCAGCAAAGGTGGAAGCGGTAATGAAATGGGAAATACCAAAGACTCCGACAGAAGTGAGAAGTTTTCTTGGTCTTGCCGGGTACTACCGACGGTTCATCCAAGATTTTTCACGAATTGCGGTACCTCTTACGAAGCTAACAAGAAAAGGGGTAAAATTCGAATGGGGAGCGGAACAAGAAAAAGCATTCGCAACACTAAAAGAGAAGTTATGTAATGCGCCGGTTCTAACCTTACCAGAAGGAACTGAAGATTTCGTGGTGTATAGTGATGCCTCGAACAGAGGGTTGGGTTGCGTACTAATGCAACGGGGAAAAGTGATATCATATGCTTCTCGTCAATTAAAAGAACCCGAAACTCGATATGCAACGCACGATTTGGAATTGGCGGCAATTGTGTTTGCATTAAAAATTTGGAGGCATTACCTGTATGGAACAAAGTGCACCTTGTACACGGATCATAAAAGCTTGCAATACGTATTTTCACAGAAAGATCTCAATATGAGACAAAGTAGGTGGCTTGAGCTAATAAATGATTATGACTGTGAAATCGCTTACCACCCTGGGAAAGCGAATGTAGTAGCAGACGCTCTAAGCAGGAAGTTTCATGAAAAGAAAAGTCAAGAGAGATTGATGAAGATCGAATTGAAATCAAGCCTAATAGAAAGCATCAAAGACGTGCAAAAGCAAGTATTAGCAAAAGGAGATTTAAAGAGGGAAAAGTTGGGGAAAGATTTGGTGTTTGGGGAAAATACCCAGGGACTGAAGACAGTCAGAAACCGCGTGTGGGTACCAAAAGCAGGTGGAATCCGAAAGTTGATACTAGAAGAATCCCATAAGTCAAAATACTCCATTCATCCAGGAAGCACGAAAACTTATCGGGATCTCAAAGAATAGTACTGGTGGCCGGGGATGAAGAAAAGAATTGTCAAATATATCTCTAAATGTGCAACCTGTGCACAGGTGAAAGCGGAACACCAAGCCCCGTATGGAAACACTCAACCACTGCAAATTCCAGCGGGGAAATGGGAAGACATAACCATGGATTTCATAGTTGGGTTGCCAAGAACTAGAAGAGGTCATAACAGTATATGGGTCATTGTTGACCGCTTGACCAAGAGTGCAATGTTTTTAGCAATTAATGAAAATACGCAGTTGGAAACATTGGCGCAGATATATAAGGATGAAGTTATAAGACTTCATGGAGCTCCCTTATCTATTGTGTCTGACAGAGACCCACGGTTTACCTCAAAACTGTGGGAAGCACTACAGGAATGAATGGGAACAAAAATTAAAATGAGCACGGCCTATCATCCCCAGACAGACGGGCAAAGTGAACGAACTATCCAGACCGTAGAAGATATGCTACGATCGTGTGCACTGGATTTTGGTGGAAATTGGGACGAGCACTTACCATTGGTAGAATTTTCCTATAACAACAGTTATCATTCCAGTATTGGGATGCCACCATTTGAGGCTCTATATGGCAGGAAGTGTAGAACCCCTTTGTGTTGGTTGGAAGCAGGGGAAACTAAAATAACTGGGCCCGAAATCGTAAGGATAACAAACGAAAAGATCAAAGTAATCCAAGCTAATATGAAAGCTGCTCAAGATAGGCAGAAGAGTTATGCAGACTTGAAGAAGAGACCTTACGATTTAAAGGAAGGTGATCTGGTAATGCTCAAAGTATCACCGTGGAAAGGTGTGGTAAGATTCGGAAAGAAAGGTAAACTGAGTCCAAGGTATATTGGACCTTTCAAGATCTTAAAGAGAATTGGCGAACAAGCTTTCAAGTTAGAGTTACCGCGGGAATTGAGTGGTATACATGATACGTTCCATGTATGCTATTTGAAAAAGTACTTCGGGAAGAGTGAACTTGTTATTCCGTTGCAAGACTTAAAGGTAGAGGCCCCGAA
The DNA here is from genome assembly GCA_023525715.1 of Cichorium intybus. NCBI lineage: Eukaryota > Viridiplantae > Streptophyta > Magnoliopsida > Asterales > Asteraceae > Cichorium > Cichorium intybus. Next base: position 18,483,413 of record CM042013.1, on the reverse strand, counting down.
TAAGCTGATAGAAGAACCAGAAGCGATGTTGGAGGTGAGAACCAAAAAGCTAAGGAATAAAGAAATTGATCTAGTTTTGGTCAAATGGAAGCACTCGTCGGGTTCAGATTTGACTTGGGAGACTTTGGAAGACATGAAGAGAAGATATCCCAATTTCACGAACTATGAGAAGATTCCGAGGACGGAATCCTCTTAAGGGGGAGAGGTTGTAAGAACCCGGGAGAAATTGTAATAAAACGTAAAATAATTATGTATAATAGTAAAGTTATGAGAAAGGGCAAAACAGTCTTTTGCCATACTTTGAACATTAATGTAAAATATTTTGTAACCAGGGATATAAATGTAAAAACTAAAAGTATGATGTAATAAAAACTAAGTTATGGTGCCATATTGGGAGAAATGAAACTGGAGGGTTAAAACTGAAAATTGGCAACTATAAATAGTGGGAAGAATCTCCCACTCCCCAGAAGCCTGCAGAAGCATCGAGAGAGAGCGAGAGGGAGCGAGAGCCTGGGCAGATTTTGAAGGTTCACGAAATTAGGAGTCAAATTCTGAAGTTGGAGGAAGAATTCTTCAATAGAAAGGTTAGTAAGCAAGTTTTCTAACCTAATTTCTTGTGTGTTCATCCCGGGGACAAACTGAATTCTGAAATCATGGTCATGGTTCAGGTTGTTCCTATGATTTCCTCCATCTAAACAAGCTTAAACAACTAAGTAAACACACAAATCACAAGGGTATTGAGGAATTGTCAAATTGGGGGTTTTGAGCTTATGAACTTCACCCACGGGTTCATGAGATTCAAAGCTGATTCCATTGTTTTTAATGAGTCTTAGGAATCACTTAGGATGTATTAAGACATCCCCAAGTGATTAATTTCGAAAATTGGTGTTTTTGGGTGTAAAATGTTAAAAACGGGATTCTATGGAATTGAAGTAGGAATTTGCGATTCCATGGGTTAAAACCTGATGTAAACTGAAGGTTTTAGTCATGGAATGATTATAAATTGATTAGGTTAAGTATTAAGCACTTAATGGACCAAAACAGGGGGCTGCAGCACAAAAATCGGGCAAAAACCCGTCTCTGCAGCACAGACACGAGTCGTGCCTTTTTGTACATATATTGGCACGAGTCGTGCCACCCTGTAGAAGTCAGAAATGGTCACCCAGTATAAGCACGAGTCGTGCACCCTATAGAACAAAAAGAGCACGAGTCGTGCTCTTTGCTGGGCAGCATTCTGTCCATTTTTGAGTTTTGAACTTCGCTCTAGACTTGTCCGTTGGGTCTATAAATCATACCATAGGCCTAAAATGGTGTGAAAACATGTAGAAAATTGTCGGAACAGAAATACGACCTTCCGAGGGTACTGTAGCAAAATACGTGTATCCCGGGGAAGTTATAAATTGAAGGAAGTTAACTAATAGAGGTTGTAGCCTAATTAATGAATTGTAATTGTATATTATGGTGCTTCTATACTATAAAGTTAGTTATTGAAAATATATGAACTGAGTATAAATGTATAATTCGTATACAATAGGTGGTGGTTCAAACAGGGTTGTTCAAGATAAAAAGAAAGGAGTCCAAGAAGATAACTAACTCCTAGAGGACCGAGGTGAGTGTTGTGTGGATTTCCGAGTACATAGTAAAATGAAGTTTATTAAAGAAGGTTTTGGGAGTCAAAATAGTTTTATGGAAATTGAAATGATTTTAACGAAACTGAAAATGATTTAATGAAAAAGGAAATGGTTCGATGGAACCAAAATGTTCTGTGAAACTGAAAATGGAATAAAAGAATAGTAAGTATGTACGGAAATGGTAAATGAAATACAAGGAAGTATTAAAGTAACTGTGCCCTGTTGACAAGTTGAGAAGTATCCGGATAAAGACCACGGTCTGCTGCGGTAGGGGTGGCAATAAGACACTACTGGGATGGTACCTCCCGTCGCGAAGTAGTTGTCTTACCTTGATAGATGAATTCGTTTCATTCTATTAGGGAAGTAGCTATACGGGTGCGTCTCGTATAAAACCTACGGGTGCGCTCGTAGGAATGTACCATTGCAAAGAAATAAGGAATACCTGTGGGTGCGCTCACAGGAAAAGAAATATTGAACATCTAATTAGTAATGATATTATTGGCAAAAATGTTTTTGGGTCTAAACCCATAATGCTCACGAGACATTATGTCTCACGTATGTTTTTTTTTTTAAATGCTATGTACTCAGGTAAACAGGAAGGATGTTAAAAGAGTCGGGTGGGACCGTAACTTCTATTGTACAATAATGTAAAATAAACAGGTTTGAACTATGGCTATGATATGTATTTGTGATACCCCGTTTTGTAAAAATTTAAATGGTTTGTATAATTAAATATTTGTATTATAAGTTTGAAAAAAAAAATGCGTAAAAGTTGGAGTGTTACATAAACCCTGCTAACTCGACACGAAAATAAATGGATTGACACGACATGATTATTAAAACGGGTCGGGTTAGAGTCACGCTCTCTTAAACCGTTTAACATTCTCGACATGAATATGCCACGACACGACACGTTTGTTAGGTCTAACTCATATACCGGCAACGTCAGTTTGTAGGGTTTTGCCTAGAAACAAACATGATATACTCGTGAAGCCGTTTATAGGGTTTTGCTGAGGAAAGAACATGGTCGATATTGCTTCTAATTTGCGAAGGAAAATCGGAACATAGACATGCTCTTGCAAATAACCTAATAGGATAATGTAATAAACGCCCTTAAGTTTGTCACAAATGTTTCGTTTTACCCTTTTATGTATTTTTGATTCATTAAATCCCATAAGGTTTACAAAAATGTTCGATTTTGCCCTTTTAACCTGCTATCAAAGGTTTCCAAGTTACCATGAAATGAAATGCGTAAAAAAAACCCTTAGGTTTAAAATTTTTGTATGTTTTTACCCTATGTATTTTTTTTATATTGTACTTCTTTATGAAACAAAAAAAATATTTAATACATGAAAATACTTATTTATACATGAAAAAATATTTCATTAAACATCGTATTTACATTTTTTTAAATGTTATTTATGTGTATATGTTTTTTCCGGTTTATATGGTTTATAACGTAAAAAACAATATTTAAGTTTTTATATAACGGCGAAAATCTAGCATTCTAAAAATCGTTTTTTTATGTCTTTTAAAAGTATAGATATATTATTTACGTTTTTTAGAAGTATAAATACATGTTTAGAGGTATTAGTACGTTTTTAGAAGTTTAAATATATATTTTTGCATATCAACACGTATGTAGCAGTAAAAAGCATGTTACGAAACGAAATAAATGTGCATATACTTCTAAAAACATAAATACGTATTTTATGTTTTAGAAACATATAAATATATTTATTAGAAGTATAAATATACTTATTTCTATGTTTTAGAAGTATATATATATATATATATATATATATATATATATATATATATATATATATATATATATATATATATATATATATATATATATATATATATATATATATATATATATATATATATGCACACACACACACACACGTTTATTTTGTTTCATAACACGCTTTTCACTACTACGTACATGTTGATATGCAAAAAAATATATTCAAACTTCTAAACATGTATTTATACTTCTAAAAATCTAAAATTATATTTATACTTTTTAAAAAAAACATAAAAAACGGTTTTAAGAATGTAAGATTTTTGTTGTTATATAAAAACGTAAATTTGTTTTTTTACGTTATAAATCGTATAAACCGGCAAAAAAACATAACGTAAATACGATGTTTATGATATATATTTTCTTGTATAAATACGTATTTTCATATATTAAATATTTTTTTGTTTTATAAATAAGTATGATATAAAAAATATAGTTAGGGTAAAAACGTACAAAATTGCAAATTTAAGAGTTTTTAACACATTTTATTTCATGGCAATCTGGAAACCTTTTATAGCATGTCAAAAGGGTAAAACTAAATATTTATGTCAAACTTAAGGATTTCAATAAACCAAAATTATATAAAATGATAAAACCGAACATTTATGATAAATTTAATTATTTTTATAACATTATAATATGTAATTTTTAATTTTGAGCATTTGTTGGGCCTTTGACTTATAACCCACATCTTAATAATTTTAGATACCAAAGTGTACGCGGAAAATTAGCGGAAGATTATAAATACTTGCGGAGAAAAACGATATACTCGCGAAATATGCTTTTAATGAATGCTCGTGAATTTTATAAAATTCCCACGAAGAGTCCACGAATATGAGTATCTTTTTTAGTTCGCGAATAAATTTGCCGAAATTTTTTTTAGTCAAATGTCGATTGTATGAAAAAAATAACGTTATGCATTTACGAGTTTCTTTAACTATTTAAATATTTTTTCGTGACAAAAATAAAAAAATAATCATATAACATATATCTCAATAATATATGATTATTTTACTAATAACTCGATATTTATTGATGTTATCATTAAATCTCTTGTACAAAATTAAAACTCTCTTCTACAAATTTTGAGAAATAAATCATTCTCTATTTTGTCTACATTTAAAAATTGAGAGAGAGAGAGACAAATCGATAGAATGGGTCCATCATTGTGCGTCGGTCGTCACGTCCCCTTTTTTATTAAAAATATATAAAAAATGACTACTTTCAACATTTATAAAATAACAAAAAAAAAAGTAAAACAAAATAAAATGATGTAGGTAAACTTGTTAATATTAGTAATTAAATATCTAACAATAGTTGTTTAATAGTATAGATTATACTATAAACTCCATATCAGTCATGTTTATAAAAACTGTTGACAAGCATAAATGTTATCAATGGAATAATTTATTTATGTTGAAGTATTCAAAATTATCGTATTAAATTACTTTTTTTATCAGACATCAAAAGTTCCAAAAATAAAAAGCATCCAAAGATGTAAAAATATAAAACAAAAAAAAAAAGTTGATGGGGGAGCTTTGATAAAGTTAAATAAAGTAATTGTTCGAAGTTGTAAAAGTGCCCCCCGAACAAAAAGAAAGTGAAAGATCAATCCCTTTCAAAGTGTGTTTCCTAGAAAGCCTCTTCCCAAGAGGGAAATTAACCATTTCCACTTTATTTGTTGATGTTGGCCGTGTCCTTGTCAATACTCTTTTCTTTTTATTCCAAATATTCAACCAAGGTTTTAGAAATTTGGTAGAGGTCTACGTCAATCAACTAGACAAAATGTATTCTTAAATCAAACTAAAATCCTATTTACACAAAAAGGTTTGTTCGGTTTTGGAAACGTGTAACTTGATTTTGTTAACAAAGATTAAAACTTTGTGTGCTTGTTTAGTTATAAATATTAGTTCTAATAAAAATCATAGTCAACCAGTTTCTTTTTTATTAGACGTATAAAACATGACAAGGGTTAATGTCGTATATTATACATTAGTGTTTAGTTTTTAGTTGTTTACTAAAATATCATATGTTTTGACTCCTATTTTAAGTTATACGTTATACGTTAAATAATTTACTGCAAAAAATCACAAACTCGATGAACATCTCAACGCAAATTTGTGGGCTTGTTTCAGTAGACAAAAAGCAACTTCAATAAACGTATGTAAGCTTAATTCATTATTCGTGAAAGAATGCTAATAATATATTCAGAGTCCCACCTAATACAAATTGATCATACGCATGAAGGATCCTCGGTCCGCAGGAACCTCCTAAAATCACAATTAGGCACAAATCAGTAACCTAACCGTACCGAGGTCAACCCTCCAAATTCCCTAAGGTTTGACCAAAAGTCAACTGTCAAAGTCAATGGTTAAAGTCAACGCTTAGCGCTACTATGAGGTATCGATAACGTCGCTAAGGTGAGCTTTCCAGAAACGAGTTCCGCCAAAAATAGCGGCGCTATTTTGGGACCTTAGCGCCGCCTAACCACGAATATTTCAACTTCCTTGTTTAACACTTAATTCGTCAAGACAAGGGCTATAGCTTTACAGGGTTCATCCAATGGGTCTATTGGTCTATAAAAATACGAACTTTATGGTCATGCATGTCCAATACATGACAAATCCAATATCTAGGTCAAATGAGTCCCAAAACACTTAGCAGAACTCTCATGACTCAAGAAGTCTTGAGCATGGCCTCTTCCAAGGCTCAAGAGTGCCTTAAATTGGGCTCAAAGCCTGAAACCTAGGGTTTTCCAATAGCGGCGGTTAGCGCCGCTAACCATAGAAGTTAGTGCCGCTATCAGCAACTATCGCGCATACATACTTAAACCCTCATTAGTGCCACTATCCCCTAACGATAGCACCATAAGGCCTTAACAATTCAAAATTTTACATCTCTTAAACATTAAAGTTTATGAATCCTTCATACACTTTAAGAAGCTTGTTGGATGTTAGCATACATCTTGATGTGCTCATGGATCCTTTGTATACCTTGAGGAACTATTTGGATTTTGGTGTATACTTTTAGGTGAAACCATTACCAATAACACATATCCCTTAATAGTATATCCTTTGATTTCTTTTTATGCTTTATGTAATCATGTGATTACCTTGTGTGAAATAATATATGTGTAACATGTTGCATTCCCGAAATGAAATTAATAGAGGTTTTAGAAATATGGACAATTTTTTTTTTTTGAATTGACTTTAATCATGATCATGTACATCTAAATTAGGATCAACTGATGACTTGTATGGCCAATGATAAGTCGGGTACCTAATGATGATGTGATGACATTTTAGACAAGCCTCACATGCACATGAGCCTAACTGCATTTTATATGGTTCATCTATAATGAGCACATGTAACATGTTCCTAAACGCGAAGTCCATACGTGTAAAGTGGATATGTGATACCTTTTAGACTAACTATTTCCCATTCTTAGGACGTGTGAGGTGATATGAACTTGAGATGATTTGGGTTGAGAATTAGAAGGATATGCATTTCATTATTTTTTAGTTATTGATTTAACATTGAGGAATTGATGATATTCTTCAATTCCTACATTTAAATATTTATTTCCCATATTATGATTTACTATTCTTTTGATGATATTGAAAGTATTTTTGGGGTTTTCATTGTACAATGAATGTGACACTTTCTTGTACTTAACTAATGTCGAACCACGATAATGCTCACTAGGTTTCCCAAGTTTAACCTACATATTTTGACATGTGATTTGTGATTATATTAGATGTCTTAATTGTAGACCAAATATTGATTTAACATTTGGATTAGAAGATATTGTATTTAAGACTGAAGATGTATTTAAGATTGTTTACTTACCTTTTCTCTTGATAATTGTATTACACATTTGTATGCGGTTACATTTAAACCCTTTTAAACATTAATAACTTCAACATTTGAGACGTTAATCCATAAGTTATTTCTTTTATTATCATTTTTATAATATATATTTTAAAACGTTTTTTAAATGGATATTTCAAATAGCTTCTTACGGTGTGTTACCAAACTTTTCGAATAAACACATTCTTCGATTTTCAAATATGATCTTTGAATGAAAGTCATTTTAAGAGAAATACGAAAACAAGTTGCGTCAAACTTCTCAATGATTTATGAAACTCGTACACCTTTAAATAACTGTGGCCATAACTAATGTTGTTAAGATCGAGATCTTACCTAATATCATTTTATGTTTTGCAAGATCGTGATCATATCCGAAAATCCTACTAATGAACAAGTCTCCAAATTTGCTCTCAAGGTCATACTTAGAGCAATACCTATTATAATCTAATGTTAATTAAAACGTATGGTAGAATCAAATTTAACTTATTAAGCATGATCCATAGTCCTAATGCTTTCTAAGACTTCTTGTGGTATGCGATGCTCAATTTCAAGTTGAATGAATCATTTTTTAAAGCTTGACTACATACATAGTAATGACTAATTGAAGAGGTAGGATCATATCGTGTTAGGATATTAAGATCTCAATATAGATCTTGCTTTAGATTGGTCTTATTGTGATCGAGATTGTTTTTCGGTTCGAAGATCTTAAAATCTTAAGTTCAAAAACGAGAACTTGACAATCATCACAACTACTGATTTCAAAAATCATAATGGAACTCAAAAAATTATAACTTTAAACTCTAAGATAATTTTCATGTTTTAAAAAATATAGAAAATAGTTATTTTGATGAATATATCTTAATTATATCCATCTATAAAATACTATTTCATATACGGAAAGAATGCTAATAAATATACATTTTATATATATCACTTAACAAAAGACATTCAATTTTCAATAACTCATAACTATTTTTTCTGAAAAATAATACAATTTAGTCGTACGGAAAATAAAAAACACCCCAATCCTCTTTTTAGCGTATGAAAAGCAACAAATGAGTGACAGACACGTCAATAACTGTGCGTATTCACCGAGTGAGTCGTCTAGGAGTGACAGATACCACATGCAAACTCTTTTCTAAAGGGGATTATACCAAAAGTATCCCCAACAATTGCTATATTTACACAATACTACTTCTCCTACACTCCTCTTTTTTCTTATTACATTCCCAAAGTTATCAGATGTTTATTTATGGTCCCATGTGAGGGGTACTTTAGGCATCTCCAAAACAACTTGTTTTCTAGCAACGTATATTTATTTATTTTGACTTTAACTTCTAAATATATCATTCTTTACAAGCACGTAGTAGTTACTAAAATAGAAACAAAAAACACGTAAAACTTACTTAAATGGAAACACATAATTTTAATAGAAGTATATCAAAACTGATAAGTGATTGAACAATTTAAGGTTTCATTAACAGGCACACAAACAAATATAACTTCCGTGTTATATCTGATTCATGTCGTCTAATATATTAAACTAGACGAATATCAATGTGATATACAGGAACAAAATTATATAGTTAAAATAATAATAAATGTGTTTTATTTAAAAATATCAAAGTAAGTCATTGTCATCAACTATGGAATAACAATTATATATAATAAATCAAAATGTTGATGTATCATTAATATATTATCTTATATCAAGACATTAGTTCTAAAACATTAGAAAATAAATAAAGAAATTTGTTAATATATATCATAATAAATAAACAATATAAATTTTCATCGGATAATGATTAAAATAAGAAAATGAATTCATAGTATATTTTGGATCTTTATTGTGAAATTTTTTAGACTTATTGGTAATTAACTAACATAATTAAAAAGTTTTTTAGTTATAAAGAATTATTGTTTAAATATTATAAGTTTTCAACTTTTTATAGAGACTTTAACCAACTACAGCTGAAAAGACCTAAGTAAAAAATTGATAAATTGCATTGAATTATTTCATTTAATACTACAACTCTTAAACATTTTATTAAGACCAATAAACACTTACAACAAAACTTAAAGTTGGTTAATTATATTGAAATATTTGTTTTAATGTCAAAGCTCCTCAAATTCTATCTAAAAATTATTAACTATTACAACTCAACAGACTTTGATAACTTATGTTACTCAAATGATACTTATAATAGTTACTATTACTATTCTTTACTATTATGTCTTAATAGATGAGAAAAAACGATAATTTGATTTGTAAAAACAATTAAAGTTGTTATGAAAGAATATACTATAACATTAAAGATTACGAATATAACTTGGTTTAATATTTCTAATTTAACAGATTGTAAATTAAAATAAGTAAAAGATTGTTAATATATATTAACATTAAAGATTAATGAACTACCTTAAATGAGTAAAAAGTTGTTAAAATGAATTATCATTTAATATTTATATATGAAAACCCCATATGAGTAGCAAAGGAAAAATCTATTTAACCAATTAGTTATATGAATCTTCATATTTTATGTAACGGCCCAAAATCCATAATAAAATTTTCATTTTAAAAAGCGAATTAAATACATAAAAAGGGTTTGCCAACTAAAACCATTCCAATCTAAACTTAGCATTTAAACATATGAAAACATATTTAGAAAAAGCATTTATAAACATTAACCAGCGGAATACTTAATCTTTGAAATCCTCAGATGCGGTACAGTCGCGCCGTGCTCCAAACTCAAGCCAGCAAGTTCCTTAAAAACAGTTAGGGTAAAGGGTAAGCATAAAGGTTAGCGAGTTCCCCAAAAATACCACACGATCAATCACATAAACACCGTCATCGACTCTCGGACTTTTCCCGATCCGCCGACAATCTTCGTGTGACTCTCGAGTTTGCCCCGATCCACCGGCAAACTCCATTAAGTGCTTAATCTATTAAGACAGAATCCACAACTCCCAAGGGTTGTCGCAAACAGTCCTTTAACTTGTAAAAACGTAACTTTAACCACCAATCCTAGCCAAACAAGCTCATGGTGACAAATCTAGTTCCAAAAATTAAGATTAACAACTTAGAACTTCATCCACAACCACATTAAGACTAGGCTTGGGTTTTTCTCAAGGATTCAGAGACAAAAGGAGAAGAACTCATTCTTAGTCTCTAAATCTCACCCTCATCCAAGATATGGAGTCATCATTGTCTTGAAAAGCTTGGAAATGATCTTATAACTCCATTAACAACAAATAGCTAAGGAAAGCAAGGTCTTAAACACTTACAATGAAGACTTGAGAGAGAGTTCGAAGGTGTTCCCAGGGGTTCTAGAGGTAAAATGATGGACCCCAAATAAGTCTTAACCTAAAAAATGACTCAGATCCACAAAAATATAGAGTTTTCCCGCTTAGAGGCAATTAGCGCCGCTAACTTCGCATATGTCCAATACCCGCATCTTTTCCAGACTGACTCACGACTGAAACGTGATCCTGCCACATTAGCGTCTCTAACCCTTAGGTTAGCGACGCTAATGTCATTTTTCCCCATTTTTCATTTTTGTTTTCTTATTAATTACCATCCTCTCGATACTTGGTTCCGGACTTTACACTTTGACTTTTTAAAACCCGAAACTTGACTTCTCGGGATCAGAGTCTTACATTTTAAATCATTTGTCATGTATCTCATTTAATTGATAATTTTATGGAGTGTTTTAAGCTATGTCAAATGTGCTTTCCATCCTAAATAAACCATGACTTCTTTTTTTCTTTATTCAAAACTAATTGCATCATAAATAACCTATGCGGTGTTTAGTTACGACATCCACAATTTTTATTATACTTTTTGTTTTCCAATAAGGAATATAATTAAAACATTACTTTTGTTTCATTTCTTGATTGTTGAATAAATATACAAATCTTTTTAATTATATATATATATATATATATATATATATATATATATATATATATATATATATATATATATATATATATATATATATGTGTGTGTGTGTGTGTATGTGTATGTGTGATTTTAGATATTACAATCTAACGAATAACAAATATTATAAAAATAAATACTATACCTTTTAATAACATGAAACATCGAATATTATATTATAATATATTTATTCAAAAAACACATCAAACACTCGTATATCATACACAAAATTCGTAGAAACAATTTTATGATTTTACATATCAAAATCTAAGGAATAATAAAAAGTATGAAAAAATTAATAACATAAAAGCATTGAAACATCTATTATAACATTTATATTCCTAAAGCACAAAACACTCATAATCATAAAAAAATATAGAAACAATTTCATGATTTTATATATCACAATCTTATGAGTAACAAAAACTATGAAAAAAATAAATACTACAACTTTTAATAACATAAAAGTGCCAAAATAACCATTATAATGTTTGTATTAGAAAAATACATCAAATACTCCTAAATTATAAAAAGAACGTAAAAACAAATTCAAGAAAAAAATTAAAAACAATTTCAAAAATATATAAAAATCAACATACGATTTGTTGAATGAATATACAAATCTTTTTAATTATATATATATATATATATATATATATATATATATATATATATATATATATATATATATATATATATATATATATATATATATATATATGTGTGTGTGTGTGTGTGTGTGTGTGTGATTTTAGATATCACAATCTAACGAATAACAAATAGTATAAAAATAAATACTACACCTTTTAATAACATGAAACATCGAATATTATACTATAATATATTTATTCAAAAAACACATCAAACACTCTTATATCATACACAAAATTCGTAGAAACACTTTTATGATTTTACATATCAAAATCTAACAAATAACAAAAAGTATTAAAAAGTTAATAACATAAAAGCATTGAAACATCTATTATAACATTTATATTCCTAAGGCACATCAAACACTCCATAATCATAAAAAAAATGTAGAAACAATTTCATGATTTTATATATCACAATCTTATGAATAACAAATACTATGGACAAAATAAATACTACAACGTTTAATAACGTAAAAGTGCCAAAATAACCATTATAATGTTTGTATTAGAAAAATACATCAAATATACAAAGAATGTAGAAACAAATTCAAGAAAAAAATTTAAAAAAAATCAAAAATATATAAAAATCAACATACTATTTGGTGTATTTTCCAATTTCTTCTACTCTTCATATTTTAATCACAAACACTTGAAAGACATGAATGTTTGTTATAATAAAATCTATTTATATAACAACAACATACATAAATAAGATGAATACAAAAAGTTATTAGTAAATATTATTAATTTAAGAAATACGAATAGTCATTTAGGTTTAAAATTAACCAATTAATATGTAAATGCAATTATTATTTTTTAATCAATAGAAAATTACATCTTTTGAGAATTTTTATTAATAGAAAAAACAATTTTTGTCTAAATTTAATTTCATATTTCAATTTAGATTTTTCATTGAACATTATGTTATATTTTTTAATGATTTAATAAAATCATATTTCAACAAACTTTTTAAAATTTATTTGATATTTTGTTTTTCGTTTGAATGGAAAAATTATATATATATTAGATTGATAACTATATTATGATAGAATTAAAAAGATAATACTTACAATTATATTTTGTTTAAAACCATAGAATTAACACTCAAATTAGAATTATAAATGAGTTCATTGTGTAATTAAGAGAGAAAATGAAAAGTTTTGTAATATAAACGAGTGTAGTGTGTAACTAAGAGAGAAAACGAAAAGTTTTATAAGTTTCAAATGATTGTGGTTGAAGTAAAAATGCCCATTTTATAAGATATAAGATAAGATTAAGTTGCAAAGTGTTGAGAGACAGATCTATATATCTTGTTTGCTGTCAATGGGCTTCTAGCCTCAGTAATATCAGGTGTTGCCATTTCTTCTTGAAGTAATATATTATTCGGTTTTTTTTATTTTACGTTTGTTTTTTATATTTTGTAAATTTTTTTCGTTTAAAACTCGTTTCAGTCTTAAGTCTTAACTCGTTTGGTTTGTTATACTTACTATTCACAACAAGTTTTAGATCATCGATTATAACAAGTTTTGGATCTTGGATCATAATAAGTTTTGAATCTTGGATTATGAGTTTTGAATCATTATACTTAAAAATAATAATATTTAGAACATAATAAGTTTTTATTTATAGCATTTTTGGATCATTATAAGTTTTGAATATTAAAAGTTTCTTATATAACATTTTGATTCATAACATATGTGGATCTTGAAATGATCCAAAACTAAGAAATTTTTTTGGATTATTTTAAATTTTGAATCATAATAAGTTTGATTTATAGCATTCTGAATCATAAAAAGTTGAGTAAATTACAGTTTTGGTCCCTATTGTTGACCAGAAATTATAGTGGAGTCCACCTTTTCAAATGCCACATCCAGGATCCCTGTGGTGACCAAAAACTTGCAGAGACGGTCCCTCCTGGGGTTATCGTCTGTTTTGCTCCGTTAAATGCCAGTAAAAAGACTAAAATGCCCCTCCTTTTTGTTCATTTGTTATATTTGTTATTTTCAAAAATTAAGGGACTAAAACTGCAATTTACACAAATTGGTAACCTAAATCAATGTTGATCACAAGCCAAAACTCGAGGCGATGATGTTTTGTGAGATGCGAACACGCACCAATCAGAAACGAGAAAGAGAGACTCAAGTAAGGAGAAAGCGAACACGCACCAATCAGAAACGTGAAACAAATTTTGGGTTTTACTTTTTTAATACGACATGGTTTTACAAGTCTACAAGAAAATGAGTTAAGTTTTCTGATCACAAGTCGGGAATACAGATCTAAATTTGAAACTTACTTCAGCAGCAAGGTATTCGAGGACGGCAAACCGGCTTTGACTGAACGGCTCACCGCCTTCTTCCTTGGACCGCCCTTCCTTCCACCAGCGCCCTTCTTTGCTTTTCCAGTTCATTCCACTTCTCTCCGTCTAAAGATCTTCAGAAATGATCGATTTGATTAGGAGTGATGATGGTGAAGTGATCCCCGTCGACTTTCTGATTGGTTTATCATCTTTGGTGGCCTTGACGCACACAAACACACAGAGAAAGAGAAGTAAAATACAGTTTTGGTCCCTGAAGGCTTTTAGACAATTCACAGTCACTTAACGGAAGGAAATAGACGGTAATGGCTCTATGGATCGTCTCTGCAAGTTTTTGGTCACCACAGGGACCCTGGATGTGGGATTTGAAAAGGTGGACTCCCACTGTAATTTCTGGTCAACCATAAGTACCAAACTGTAATTTACTCTAAAAAGTTTTTGATTCATAAAAAATTAGTTCATAAAAGTTTGAATCATAAAACATATTTTGGTTCTTAATATTTTTGGATCATAAACATTTTTTTTGCTAATTTGGTGGGTTTTTACTTAAAAATAATAATAATGTACATTTAAAAAACTTATTTTCGAAAAATTCTTTTTACAAACTTATTAATATAATGTATAAAATGAGCATTTGGTCATCGGAACCAAGCCCAAGCCCGAGAACCGAGATAAGGAACTGAGGGTATATATTGGTCGGTTCTCGGTTTTAATATTTTGTTTAAGTCGGGTTCGGTCCTTCTCGGGTTTGGTACCACTTGGTCGGTCGGGTTTGTGAGTTTGGTACCAAGTATATCATTGAAATTAAAATGCCACAATATATTACAATAAAAAAATGCGCATGCTGCTGCTTCCAAACCTGACTCTTCAATTCACGACTCACGTTCACGTCGTCTCCCTTGCCTGTCGACTTCGACAAACCAAGAAACCCAAAATCGTGTTCTTCCTTTTTCATTAATCCAAGAATCTTTAAGAGTTGAACAAGATAGAAAGTTAGGAGCATTTAATTTTCAAGAAACAATGACAAATTGGTTTCCAACTCAAGATGATTCTCAAGTAAGTTTTTATAATTTTTTTATTAGATTTCATTATTTACTTGAAATCAATAATAATTTGATTAATCTTAATTGGAAAAGTTTGTAATGTACTAGATTAATCTTGATTGGAAAAGTTTCTCGGTCCCAAGACCAAACCCGGACTAAAAAATAAGAGCTTGGTCATTCTCGGTCCCAAACCCGAGCATACCGAACCCGACCCCAAGACCAACTCCTATACCTTGGTCGGTCCACGGTTCCACCTTATGCCTTATCTCGGTCTCGGTCCGGCTCGGATTCGGTCTGAGTCGGGTCGGGCCCAAAACCATGCTCATAAACATCTAGATGGAAGATAAATATTGGTGGATCCATAACAAAATATCAATGGAAGTACACACGTGTTTAGGGTAGTATTTGAAGAAAATTAATATAATTCTGGAAAATTTCTCAAAAATCTATATTATGCCGAAAAAATTGAGGGATTACCCGGACCCCTCGAAACTTTATACTAAATCCATTTCTGAAAATGAACAAACAACATGCTATGCCGTTAACTTTTTTTGGTTTGCCAAAACTAATTCTTGTAAAACTACGTCTATAAATTTGTGTATGGTTTTGTTAGCATTAACTTATTATTATTATTATTTATGCATTCTCGAAAATGTTTGTTATGATGATAGATTTAGGTCGAAGATCTTGAATTGACTATACATATTCCATTATTGAGCGGAACTGTTTTATATATTATGAGCGCAAATATTGAACATTTTCTATGCCAACACATATACGGATATACTTGATCTATAAACAAAATAAATAAGTACAATTAAACATCTAATAGAGAACTTATTATCCTGCCACCCTTGTTCACATTTTTATTATCTATGTTATTAGACTTTATTTTTAAGTTTGGTCTAGTTCAAAGCCGATGCGAGTTTTTTCTTTGAATTTAAGATGTGATGTTTAATTTCTTTTGTTTTTTAAATTAAAACATGTTAAAATATTTATGTGATTGACGGTCTGGTTGAGACTAAAGAAGCTCTACACCAAATGAAAACCAGTTTAAATTATTTAGCTTTGGTTTTATTACCTTTTATTTGTGACTACGATTAGATCCGATTCTGACTAAATGCGTACCACTCATATTGCGATATTGAAATAATGGACACAGAAAGGAGGTCCCATCTGGGTGTTGTAGTTAAGGGTACATGATAACTCATGTCACCATCTACTACCAAACCATTCACGTTTTGTAGGCTCCAACTTTTAACGGTTATTCACTAAATTATCAATTTGATGTGTTATGTTATCAACGGGCGAATTTTATACAAAATACCGTGAAATATTCACCTATTACATTTACTTGGAATCCATTTGATTTTTTGAAATTATATTATAATATAACTTTTACCGCCTAGTATATTTATTTATTATTTTATATAATCGCTTTTTATAGAATTTAAACTTTTGGAGCAAGCACTTCGAAGGAGGTTCATCATTTGTTGAAGACACTTGACATCTTTCAAGCGTTTACATGATATGCGTATTATTTTCTGCCGACAGCTTTGAAATAAATTTGAGGAGAGTTGAACCCACATTCTCCACTATGGGAAGTTTATCCATGCTCCCCTCTACCGCTAGGTCACACAAATAATGGTTTGTGTAACCATTTCTCTCGAGTGCATATTTCATGCACAAAGTATGATGTGAATAAATCGAGTATTGAAATGACATATAAGCAAATGCTCGTTTATAACAAAAATAGATACATCATTGGTTCGTGTATGCCACTAGTTTAGTCACATTTTCCAAACGTCGTAATTCATGAGCCATTTGAGCAACGAAATGACATATAGTCAAGTATTTGTTTTTTTTTTTTTTTTTTGAGAAAAACTTGAGAAACTACAAACAATTAGCGTCTCGGTCATTTAATGCTCATACGAGGTCCTTGAAGTTGTTTTTCTTCCTATTTCAAAGTCTAGTCTATCAATTTGACCATGTTGTCATCATCGGATTACAATGATCTATTATTTGTTTTTGCATATGACGCATACATCAAGAAATAAATGCGAAGAAGTAAATCAATCAAATCGATCAAAATTCTATCCTCATCGATATTCAATTGACTATTCTTCGTTTTTGTTTATAAGATATAAATCAAGAAATACAATCAAGCCGATTAAGACCTACACAAAGTAGAATGCAAAGAATGGTGCTACACATGGTATACTACTACACCATATTCTGAAACGTGGCAGTAACTTACATAAGTGCTCAATATGCGTGAAATGTCATTCACTTCCAAAAGTTTGATACAAAAAGATCATCAAAGTTCATGGAAATAAAACAAAATTAGATTATGACATATTACATATATAACATGTTCATCAAAAGCCTTCCCATCTTATCCACACTTTTATCCATAACATCAAAAACTTGGTAATCTTTATCAAAACATCAAAGCCTTACCACCTTTATCAAAACATTAAAAGCTCATTCATCTTTATCAAACTTTGTTTTCATCATATGTACATGTACTACTTATTTGTAAGGGAGTACTTTAAGCATGTGTACTTGCATGCTCATTTCCAATGGGAGTATTTTTGGCATGTATGCATATATAAAACATATACTTAAACACAACTGCTTGTCTACTTGTTTGCAAGTAAACCTATCACTTACCAATTGATTGACATTTGTACTTACAAGTGTTTAAAGAACCTATCACCTCTTGTTCATGTTTATGATTTACTGAAATATCATAATCTAGAACATTATTGATGTCCATTGTAGGTCCTTCATCCATATCAATTTCACTTGGAAGCCATGCTTGCACCTTATACCTATAATATTCAACATATCATTGATCATACTCTAAATGGCTTTATCTATAAAATTTCTATAACACTGATGATACGTTGTAAGTCTAAGCCCAGTAAACAATGACTTGTTTGAGACACAACAATAAACATTATGAATATGAATTGATTCATTTACAACATCATGAAGATATAAAGCAAAATCATTATAATTTATATTTATAAAAATCGTATAAATATAATTTATGATTTTAGGATCTACATAGCTTATGTGGTTTGGAATGAAAAAGTATGCATAGTGTATACCCATCATTAACAACGTATTCATATCGAGAACACCAATGAACATAGACAATGTCATTTTGTAATTAACAAACTTTTTGTCAAGGTTAGGGTTTTAAAAGAACCAATATTGTATAAAATTGAACAAAAATGTACTAATAGAAGGGTATTGTTGATGCTCAGATTGGTTTCCTTATCGTCATCAAACCGATGGTCAAAATGAAAGGATTATTCAAACGGTTAAAGATATGTTAAGAGCATGTGTAACTAATTTTGGTGGCAAATGGGATGAACATATACCCTTGTTAGAATTTTCTTACAACAACAATTACCATTCAAGAGGGATGAGCTCGGTCTGAAAATCGAACTGAACCGGACCGAAACCAATTAGGAGCGAACGAAAGCGCAACATTTTTAAAACCGAAGAGGACCGATGAAGTTGGTTAGGACCGAACCGATAGTTTAGGATCGATTTATTTGTTAGGACCGAACTGATAATTTAGGACCGAACCGATTTTTTAATCTAATCCCGAACCGATTTATTAATTTAGGACCAAACCGAAAAATCTTTCAGGAAAGACCGTCATTGCATAGGTTACATAAAAAAACACACTTATAGTATCAATTAACCTAATATGATCTTATATAATAAATAATAATCACTGTCTTTTTTAATTTTTACAGTTTGGTCTTCAAAATCCATACGAAGGGAATCTTTTTGAAAGAGGAAACATTGTAGTTTGACTACATTCTCTGTACAACGTGGGCATGCATCAAATTTTTTTTTTTTGAACATGAACATTTTATAAAAGGGCCAGCAAGAAGCTAAAACCCAGATGGAAACAAGAGAAAAATAAAAGATTACAAGATTACATTAGACAATCGAATTTAACATTTCAATGATTTATTATTATTATTATTATTATTATTATTATTGTTATGCGAACAATACATCAATTTCTGTTACTATTTTGTCCGTTCTCATTGGTTTTTTATTTTCATGTGAATAATACATCAAAATTTTAGCCGTATTTATGCATAATTTTAAAAACAAAACGTAACAAAAAAGATACCATGGTCCCCAAAAACGAAACGTAACAAAATAGCAACCCAAAAACAACCGTAACAAAGTTAATAAACATAACCCAAAAAATCTTTTCTGAGCCAAGTTGTAACAAATGTAAAGCGAAAAACAAACGTAGCAAACTATATGTTTTCTCCACTCCATAGACATCTTCCCTTTTTCCTTTTCCATTACGTGCACGTATTGCGCCTTCAATTTCTATTTAAAAACCCAAAAGAAATGAAGTTATTATATACTTTTATAAATTGTTACAATTAAAACAACAAGCGTGTTGTTAATCATTACCTTTTTCTATATAATCATCATTTAGAATATCCTCAACATCGTCTATGATCGGTTTCCGTGACTTTATTACGCAATCTTGGGTGCAAATTAAGGCTTCAATTATTGGGGTTGACAAATTAGTTCTATATGGATCTAATATACGTCCGCTAGTGGTAAAGTTGATTTCGACGCCACGGTCGATATTTGTATTTCCAATATATCTATAAAAAAAATAAGATTATCATTCAAAAACTTAAAAAAAATCTATAAATTTATAAAATTTTTCCTTTGGCCAGCGGACTAATGATTGAGAAATGTACGCTATTTTGTTTCCACCATTTTAAGATGTCAGAGCCGATAACATAAGGAGTTTTCTCCTCTTCCAAGTATATTTTTAACTCGGTTTTCATTGCAACCGAATTGTTTCCCTCCATGCTTAAAAATTCCCTTGAAAGATCATTTCCGACATCACTACATACAACTCCTTCATCCCTACTTTCTTGAGAAGCTTATTGTCCATGAAACTCAAATGTGTCAAACTTTTGTTTATATACTCTAAACAAAGTATCCATTCTTTTCTCAACATCCGTAACCAAAGACGGGACCTTCGACTCGACTTCATCATCGTTTGCATTGTTGTAGTTAACCAACTTTCGAAAAGCATGTTCGAGAAAGAAGATTTCATGTCGGGTTCAATAAAACTACAAAATACATAAAGTCGCTAACTTTCTCAAAATAACCCCAATACTTTTCATATTTTTGGCGCATTTCCTTACCTTTTAAACAAAATAAAAAGATTGTTTCCCAATCTCGTAGATGTTTATTGACATCTAATATTTCTCTAAAAACAAACGTGCCAACGTTTTCGAAGTGGCTGATACAAGCTCGATTTTAGTTTTGAATTTCTCAAAAAAGCGATCATTTCTTCCCAAACACCAAAATCCCCTTAATCGAGATCTTCCTAGATCATGTGCATAAAAAGGATCTAACAATAAAACATATAAGTTAACACATAAAAAATAAAAAAGTAACAAAAAAATAGGTAAAAACATAGAACTTGTGATTTGAAAACAAACATTCAACTTCATACTTGACAAAAACGGGTTTTAATCTCACGGCTATTTTCAACAAATCGTATGTGGAGTTCCATCGAGTCGGACAATCACCGCATCGTTTTTTTATTCCACCCGACATTCTTCAATACATTTATTGAATTTGGTTATTCTTTGTGTAGATTGTCGTATATATCAATCCACTTTTTGCACACAATCTACATGATAACTTTGTTTTTTTAAACCATCATTGACAATAATATCCGATATATGAGCCATGCATCGTATTTTAAAAAGTTTGCCACCGTCGTACAATAAGATTACTGGAATTGGCAAATACGCAAATACTCTGAAATCTGAAAATACAGAACTACGCAAATACAATAAAGATACTCTGAGATCGAACTCTGAAAAATACTCTGAAATCAAACTATCAGTGTAACGACCCAAAAATCTTGAATTTATATTCGAGAAAATACGTAAGGAAAAGACCAAAAATATTTTGAAAGTTTTAAAACAATTTATTTGGAAATGTGGTAAAATACCAAGAGTTTGGAGAAAGATGATGAAAAGAGGGCAAAATGGTCATTTGACATCCAAATGACTTTTAAGAAAAGAAAATATGATTTTTGGAGCTAATATGTAATGAAATAAAATTTGTAACACCAAATACCTATGATAAGTATTTGAAAGTTAATTCTAGTAAAAAGGGTAATTTGGTCATTAGACCATGTGAAGGACCAAACATGTAAAAATATTGTTTGCTTGTGGCAAAAATATAAGAAAAGAAAGTTTATGTGATAAAATGTGATAAAGGTGCCAAAAATTCAAGAAATGAAACTTAAGGACTAAAAATGTAAAATTTGAAAATATAAAAAAGAGGAAAATAACTCTTATAATTCCCAAAAATTATAGAGAGTTCTAGAGAGGCTACGAGAGGGTTTTCTTGAGAGCAAAATCTTGGAGATTCTTGAAGTTAGAAGAAGAAATGAAGAATCAAGCTTGGAATTGGAAGTTTCAAGCTAAAAACCAAGGTTAGTGAATGATTTCTAATCCAAGTTTTGTGTGTTCTTCACGGGAAGAACTAAGGACTGAAATTACAGTCATTGATCAAATGAGTTTAAATGAGTTATAATGTCAAATGGATTTTTAAGTAATAAGAACATATCTTAAAATCAACAAAGTATGTTGCTATTGTTGAAAATTGGAATTTTGTTCAAAAACCCTAAAAATCAAGTTTACATGATCAAATTGATTCTAAGGGGTTTTGATAAGTTCCATAAGTGATAATTGTTAAAATAAATCAGCAGAAGTGATCAATCTCGAACAATTTCGGTTTTTGAATCAAAAATGCAAAAACGGGAATGTTTGGAAAATAATTGAAATATAGGATTTGTATGGTTAAAAACCTGAAATAAATGAATGGTTTTGGTCTTGGAACAAACCCTAGTGATTAAGTCGTGTATTAAGGGCTTAAAATGAGAAAACTGGAGATTTATAGCTTAAAATCGCGATTACTGGTTGCTGCAGACCAGGTCGCGACGCGATGGACAAGGTGTCAGGTCGCGACCCCACGGCAGACTCACAATGCAGTTTTTCAATTGAGTCTCCTGCCAAGTGAACTTGATTTTTGGAACTTGATGCTAGACTTGTCCGTTTGACCTCAAATTTTGAACATAGGTTCAATATGGTCCAAAATGTCACAGGAAATTGTCGGAATGAAAATACGACCTTCTGAGGGTACTGTAGTAAAATACGTATAATATACGATTTATTTAAAGTTGGTCATTTAAAAGCTATAGACTTGTTAAGACCCACATTGGTATAATAAGGACTCCAATGAGCTATAGAGTCAGTTAGAACGAATGTTAACGTATAACATGTTAATTATAGGTTTATGTCAAGTGATTATTGGATCACAAAAGAGTTAAATGCAAGGAATGTTAGTCAATCTACTAGCAATTCATGAGGTGAGTACATGCAGTATTTTTACCCATTCTAGGGTACATGACAAGTAAGTATTTTCAATATTTCTTATAAAATTTCTATATGTGAAATTATATGCAAAAGTATTATTTCTAACTTGTTGTAAAAGTATATTGCTATATTTGAAATTATGTTTTGAACTATAAGTTAAATTAAGTGGAAGTATGTTGGTCTATGAACCAATTATGTGAAAGTATATTTAGATTACAAGTTATATATGTTTTCAAGTATGAATGACATATAGCCATAAGATGTTGGAAAGTATGATTTGGCATAAAGCTTAGAATGTAAGTAATGTTCAAGTAAACAGAAAGTATTTTGTGTGACTGGTATTTGTAGCAAGCAACGATAGTAAGGGAACTATGTTCCACCTACCCGGGTTATGTAAGGGGTCTACTGGGGAAAAAGGCCCATCGCGAAGTAGATTGCCTAAGCAACTTCTATGGTGAGGATTGATCCGTTCTTTCTTGCTATAGAGACTTGGGGTATCACTTATAGTGATTAAGACCCTAAGTATAAAAATCCAGCAAGTTTATAATACCAGTCAAAGAAAGTAAGAAAGATGCTATTTTTGCAAAGTATATCACGAGATAGTAAGATACTATTTTTGCAGAGTAGTTAATGAAATGATTTTGAAAAGTAAAGAGTTATAGTATGTTATTACTATAAAGTTTTTGAAAGATGTTTTATGTAGTAGTTTTATAAAAAGGCTGGAAAAAGAAGTTAAATGTTTGAGTCTAAAACTTATGTAACTCACTATGTTTTGCCACGTATTCCAGGTTAAATGCTATGCTATAATTGGATGAAGTTTAGCTGGAGTGGAGCCCACATAACTCCTGTCTTGGACATAAGGTTTAATCATTTCTTGCTTACTATGGTTAGATTTGGTATGGATTTGTAACACCCACAGTTTTAAACATGTAAATTATCGGTTTTTGATAAACCGTATTTTTGTATTCATGAACTTTTATGAAAAACCATAGTATTTGCAAACAGTAGAAATGGGGTGTCACAATCAGAACTACAGAAATCGGTAATTAGGAAATCGAAAATACGAAAAAAATACTCTGAAAATATGCAAATACAGAACTCTCAAAAAATACTCTGAAATCGAACTATCAAAACTACATAAATAAGCAATTAGGAATACACAAATTCTTAGCAACCAGGAATACGCAATTAGGAATACGCAATCAAGAATACGCAATCAGGAATACGCAAATACGTAATTCGAGAATAAGCAATATGCAATATTGTTGACTATAAGCAATCAGGGATGAGCGAACTCACTTGTGTTTCTGTTTCGTCATTTGAATGTACCCATTTACCATTGATTCGAGTGAAGATACCGGATACGAGAGTAGAGATACCGGATACGAGAGTGGAGATACCGTATATGCAAGGCTGCAATCGGTTTTGGTATGCCTGTATTCGAGATTGGAGTCTGGAGATACGCATTCGTAAAACACCATTGCAGTCTTGGAGGTAGCACTTGGCTGTAATCGTTGAAATAGATGCGACTTATGATATTCCCTTGGTTCAGGTTTTAGCCGAAACTGAGTGGACTGAGGACTGAATACCAAATAATCCAACACCGAAAACTGAACCGTAAAGGATAATTCAGTTATGGTTCAGTTCGGTCCGGTCCATTTTTTGGTTTGTACGCTCGTTTTGAAGGATAATTTGGGTTTTTCGCTCCGTTCGCTCGTGAAAAAGATCTATATTTATTTCTATAGGAGAAATCAAAGATTTTGAAGGCATCATAGTTTTCAAGTGTTTTAAAATGCTAGAGACTTAATTTTACACATTGTTTTTGAAAAATATGCATATGTAGGTAAGTTTTCGAACAACATATGAAATTATAATTAATTTTATTTAGTGTCTGATTATTTTAGAATTAAATAATATAATAAGTTTGAATTTGTTAGTGTATCTCGTATTAGGGGTGAGCAAAACCTGAACTAAATCTAAAAAACCGAAAAAACCATATGAACTGAAACCGAAACATAAAACGACGTTTCAGTTTTTTTTTCATTTTGCGAAAGCCAAAATTTTTGGTGGTGCAATTTTTGGTTTTATAAAAATAAAAGATAACCGAACCACACCGCATAAGGGAACCAAACCACAAAAGAAACTTAAAACCTAAACATCTTGATCTATACATATTAAACATTTATAGATAATATTTATTATCTAGTTATTAATATATTACTTATTAGAAATATAGTCCTGAAATAAGAAATATGAACCAAGAATTTTCATATTAGATTTTTATTATTACAACTAAAAGTCTAATTGTATTTGACCTTTTAAAACCTAAAAAAAAAAAAAAAAATTAAAATGCCCAAACAAGTATGTGAAATCTAAAATATTAAATTGTGGTTTAAAATCTCATAAAAACCGCACGAAAGCCACACGGTTAAAAACCGCACCACAACCATATGAAACCGAACCATAACAAAAACCAAAAAACCGCACCACAATACAAACCCCACAGTTCGGTTTCTTTATTGGAAAAATCGTGTTTGCGGTTTGCGATTCGGTTTTGATCAATATTCGCACCGTGCCTAGTCCTATCCCATATCTGTGTGGCGCGGTCATATATGTTTTTATATATATGTTGAAGTATTTCATCTCTCTATAAATGGTCTTTTGAAAAACAAATTATCAATCTATATATATCTTACATGATATTAAAGTTGAAGTTTGCAACTCCGTGAGTTACACGTCCTTATTATGTAAACTGTTTATACATTATAAAATTATCAAAGTCAACAAGTCAACAAGAAAAATTCAAATAATTTTATAAAAACTTAATTTTGTCACCACATAAACTAATAAATATTTATCTCAAAAAATACTTATTGAGTTAAATAAATAATCCTAAACATCCCCATATAATCTTATAGACTTCAACAGAAGATAGCATGTTGTTCACAAAAATAAATAAACATGAAATACCAACTTTAAATGTAAAACTATTGATTCCGTTCATATGAATTAACGTTTTACATAATTTCATAGACTAAAAGATCAAAAATGTCAATAACATTATAAATGTCAAAAAAAAAAAAACCTAGCACTCCAGTACCTTTATCAGCTGGAGATTCCGAGCCCAATGACCAAAAGACAAAGCTAGCCGGCTCCATGGGACCCACTTCACTCCCCATATCATAAGCTTACAAACTTATCATCCAAATAGAGAATATAGGGTGATAAGCAGAATGACTTATCACCCACTCTAAGTTCCCCATCCCTACAAAATTCGCTATTCCTGCAATAATGTCTCATTTTTAATCTTTTCCGCACGATAGGGTAGAGAGAGAAGACCGATGAAGAGAGAGAAACACATATACGTGTGTGTATATATATAAAAATATATATAGATATGTGTATATATATAGAGAGAAAGACCCTGTCTGTATTCTTCTACCTCGACCTCCCCGTTTCTTCATCTCTGTTCTACCGTCGATCTTGTTAAGGTGAATCTCTTTCAGCTCAGTCTCTGTTTTAAAGTTGCTCTCTTTTCTCTGATCTGTCGAAGTTTTTGCTTTCCTTTCTATTATAAAGAAAGTAAAATTTCAAACTTTTAAACGCCTCCTTGTTCAAGCGAACCAAAAAATTCATGGGTTTTGCAGTTTGGTTTTAGATTGAAGATGAAGTTGTTGAAGATCTAGTTTTTGGTTGTGGGTTTGAATATTTTGCTTTTTTACTTTTACTTTATTTTTAAATCTTGAAGTCTGTGTCCAAGCAATAAATGTTTTCTTTTCGTGAACCTGGTCCTCGCAATAAATAATTGATTAACCTATTTGGGAAATTTTGGGTAGCCGACCCTGTATTTCTTTTTTCTTTTTCTTACTTTTTCCGGGTGTTTTTACAGATCTGCTTAGTTAGAAGTTAGAACCCTAATTTTCAATCTCGCCGATTTGGGGACGGCGGAGCTGCAATGTCGTCTCTAAGTAGAGAGCTCGTGTTCTTGATCTTACAGTTTCTCGATGAAGAAAAGTTTAAGGAGACTGTTCACAAGTAAGTGCCTTTATTTCGCTTTTCTTTTCTTTCTTTCAGTTGGGTTTTTTTTATTTTATTTTATGTTCTTGTTCTTTAGACTCGTATGTAAAGCTACAAGGTTGTTTTCAAACTGGTCTTCGTAGATATTTCTACATACTCCACTATTTAAGGAAATAACAGATAAAAGTAAACGTTATTTGACCCGAATAGGGGATTTAGCGATTTGAAGTCACAATAACAATATAATCAGTTTTAAGACAAAGAAACATGATCTGATGAAGGTTTATTGCAGGCTCGAACAAGAATCAGGGTTTTTCTTCAACATGAAGTATTTTGAAGACGAGGTGCAGAATGGAAACTGGGACGACGTGGAGAAGTACCTTTCGGGTTTTACAAAAGTCGATGATAATCGTTACTCAATGAAGATCTTTTTCGAAATTAGGAAGCAAAAGTATCTTGAAGCATTGGATAAGTAAGCCTTTTTATCAAATTAACTCAAATATTTTTATATAAATCATCATATAATAAAGGGTGTATCAAATTTCCTTGTTAGGCATGATCGTTCAAAGGCTGTGGAAATCCTCGTAAAGGATCTTAAAGTTTTTGCTTCATTTAACGAAGAGCTTTTCAAGGAGATAACTCAACTATTGACACTGGAGAATTTCAGGTACTTTTAATATAAATACTTTCAAAATTAGAAGTCGATTTTGAATTTATTTAACCCTTTATCATCCGTTTCTTTTTTATTGAAGGGAAAATGAGCAGTTATCTAAATATGGGGATACAAAATCAGCTCGGGCTATAATGTTGGTTGAACTCAAGAAGCTTATAGAAGCAAATCCCTTGTTCCGTGACAAATTACAATTTCCAAATCTTAAAAATTCGAGGCTACGGACTCTCATTAATCAAAGGCATGTCCTATAACCGTTTTTATTTCCATCTTTTATATATCTTAAACTAATATTATTAATTTTTTCCGCAGCTTAAATTGGCAACATCAACTTTGTAAAAACCCCAGGCCAAATCCCGATATCAAAACGTTATTTGTGGACCATTCATGTGGACAACCGAATGGTGCACGCGCTCCATCACCCGCAAATAACCCGTTGCTTGGACCATTACCTAAAGCTGGCGGTTTTCCTCCTTTGGGTGCACACGGGGTTTGTATTTGTATTTGAGTATTCAACTATTTGTATTGTACATTAATTTTCGACTATTTTTGCGTATTGATTTCAAAAATTTTGACTGTGTTTTGTGTTTTGATTTGCAGCCTTTTCAACCTACACCGGGTCCGGGTCCCGTTCCGACCCCTCTTGCGGGTTGGATGTCGAATCCTCCGGCGGTTGCTCATCCGAGTGTTTCCGGTAGTGCAATTGGTCTCGGTGGTCCATCTATTCCAGGTCATTTTACTTTGCTACTTTAGACCATGTTTCTTTTTGTTTATTGAGGAAATGGAAGGAAAAAGTAAATGAGGAAAGTCAAAGTCAAATACATATATAATATTAACACTTGTTGCATTATTGAGATTTACAGCTGCATTGAAGCATCCAAGAACGCCACCAACGAATCCCACTTTAGATTTCCCGTCTGCGGATTCAGATCACATGAGCAAAAGAACGAGGACCATGGGCATAAATGAGGAGGTAATTTATCATAAATTTTTCAATATTTATTTTTTTCTAGGCATCTAATACGCGTTACAACAGGTAAATTTGCCGATTAATGTGCTGCCCGTGTCATTCCCGGGGCATAGTAGTAGTCATACTCAAGCTTTTAATGCACCCGATGATTTACCCAAGACGGTTGCTAGGACTTTAAACCAGGGTTCTTCTCCTATGAGCATGGATTTTCATCCGATTCAACAAACTTTGCTTTTAGGTAGTCGCGTGTTTTTTATTTTGGTATTGGACTTTTAGTTGATTATTATTTGGATATTGACTTTGTGGTTATGTCAATTTGATGCATCAGTTGGGACAAATGTGGGCGACATTGGATTATGGGAAGTTGGTTCGAGGGACAAATTGGTTCTTAGAAATTTCAAAGTTTGGGATCTTGGTGCATGTTCAATGCCTATGCAGGTTTTGACCTTTTCTTAGAGTATTACCAATGGTTGACCTTTGATATACTTAAAATTTTTGCCACATCATCTTTTGACTAAAGTAAATACCTTCTCCAATGGTTAACCTCTTCTAATAGGTTCTTTTTAGAAATTTAACTAATTTAAAACTTAAATATAATTAAGGGGTTAAGTGTTATCTGTGGATAAAGTGGTTTCTGGATAAATGAAATTTCATAAATATTTGAAAACATTACGCACACTTTGAGGAAATTGAAGGAAAAGTAAACAAGGGAAAATTTGTTTAGTACTTAATGGGGAAAGCCTAATTTCCTTGATTTTCTCTATTAAAAAAAAACATCCATATATAGCTTACCAGATTAAGCTCTGTTCCTATTATATTCATTAACTCTTTATCGTTTAATGGATTTAGGCTGCTCTTGTAAAAGATCCTGGGGTCTCTGTGAACCGTGTAATTTGGAGTCCAGATGGTTCATTGTTTGGTGAGTCCTAAATATAATTATTATTCAATATTCATATCAATTAATGAAAACCTAGTAGATTAATAGTGTATATGATTTCCGTTCACATGAACAGGAGTTGCATATTCACGCCACATTGTACAAATATATTCATATCACGGGGGCGATGACGTCAGACAGCATCTTGAGGTTTGTTTAGGGCTGTTTTTTCTGGAAGGTTCTACTGTTACACGTATCTGTTTGGGTGTGAAATGACAATTTGATCCTTTCCGTTACAGATTGATGCTCATATTGGTGGAGTAAACGACCTTGCATTCTCTCATCCCAATAAGCAGCTTTGCGTGATAACATGTGGAGACGATAAGACCATCAAGGTTCGTTTTGGCATTGAACCTAAAACGTATTCACAATCAATTACACACAGTAAACCCTAATTATGCTAATTAAGATTACAATGTTTAAATTAATATTGGGTGGTGGTAGGTATGGGATGCTGCAACTGGTGCACGACAGTACACTTTTGAAGGCCATGATGCTCCTGTATATTCCGTATGCCCACACTATAAAGAGAACATTCAGGTAAACACATTATATTTTTTGATTGTTGTTTTGGTGAATTCAGAATTGTGTACTTAAACGTCTTTTTTGTCAGTTTATATTTTCAACAGCTCTTGATGGGAAGATAAAAGCTTGGTTATATGACAACATGGGATCTCGAGTTGATTATGAAGCTCCTGGTCGCTGGTGCACAACAATGGCATACAGTGCTGATGGAACAAGGTTCGGTGATCTATTTTTTGCATGTTAATTACTGTCACATATATGGAAATAGAACAATAAAATTACCAATTTACCCTTACATTCTAACAAACAATTTTCTCTATACTCATCAACTTTACTGAAAGGTGTTTTTTATTTTTTATTTAATTCTGGGGTTGTAACCTTTTTATGTTTTTTTGATAGACTTTTTTCATGTGGGACAAGCAAAGATGGTGAATCGCATATTGTAGAATGGAACGAAAGCGAAGGAGCCGTGAAAAGGACGTATATCGGGTTCCGTAAACGTTCTCTCGGTGTTGTCCAATTTGATACAACAAAAAACCGATTTTTAGCAGCTGGTGATGATTTCTCCATTAAATACTGGGATATGGACAACACACAACTTTTGATGAGTGTTGATGCAGACGGCGGTCTTCCGGTAATATCACTCATCTCATAAACATCAAAAGTTCCAAAAAAATAAAAAATCTGAAATTTCGTCTGTTTTTCTAATATGAAGGCAAGCCCGCGTATCCGATTTAACAAAGATGGCGCGCTATTAGCGGTTTCTTCAAATGAAAACGGAATCAAAATCTTGGCAAATTCTGATGGTCTTAGATTACTTCGGACTTTTGAGAATCTTTCTTATGATGCTGCTTCAAGAACACCCGAAGCCTCAAAGGTATTAAAAATAATCGAAATCACCCGTTTTATTTATTTATTGTAAATTACTTTATGATGTTTTTATATATACTTATCACAATATGCAGCCTGCCATAAATCCGATATCTGCCGCCGCTGCTGCCGCCGCAGCCACTAGTGCTGGATTAGCAGAAAGGGTGGGCTCCGTCGGGTCTATCTCGGGGGTGGTAGGTGTTTTGTTAATTTGTTTAATATATGCATTTTGATTTGTTTGATTTAAATAATTATTATGATTATGGTTTTGTTAGAATGGAGATACCAGAAACATGCCGGATGTGAAACCAAGAATCACTGAGGAATCAAATGATAAATCTAAGATTTGGAAGCTCACTGAGATAAGTGAATCTTCTCAATGTCGGTCATTGAAGCTTCCGGAAAACATGCGAGTAACAAAGGTACTTACAACATTGTACCTTGAAAAATCTTTGTATTTTCATACTCTATTCTTATTAAAATATTATACCTTGAAAAATCTACAAATAGTATTTGGATGACATTGCTATAATTGGTTGGATATTTCAAAGTACGAATAGGTACAAATGAATATGAAATAATAAACAAACCAATAAAAGTATGTTGCTAGTTCTTACATTTTGTGATTGTTTATTATTTTCTTTTCAGATATCAAGGTTGATATATACAAATTCCGGAAATGCTATTTTGGCGTTAGCATCAAATGCTATTCATTTGTTATGGAAATGGCAGCGAAATGAGCGTAATTCAAGTGGCAAGGTAAAATTAGAAGCTTATAATAGTATTTATATAAATTTGGTAGTAAAGAATGTATATAAATTTATGAATATATATCTACAGGCAACAGCGGCAATTTCACCACAATTATGGCAACCATCTAGCGGGATTTTAATGACGAATGACGTGGCGGACATGAACCCTGAAGAATCTGTGTCTTGTTTTGCTTTATCGAAAAATGATTCTTACGTAATGTCGGCATCTGGAGGAAAGATTTCATTATTCAACATGATGACATTCAAGGTAATGTTGTTTTTACCTTTTTACCCCCTTGCTAAAATTCGAATTTTAATGTGAAAGTGATGTAACAAACTTGAATTGGAAAAATGCAGACAATGACAACTTTCATGGCTCCACCACCCGCAGCAACTTTTCTTGCTTTCCATCCGCAAGACAATAATATTATTGCGATTGGAATGGACGATAATACGATCCAAATCTATAATGTTCGTGTGGATGAGGTAAATTTACATACTTTTTGGGATAAAAATATATAATTAATATTTAAGAAAATAACAACACACTTGTGGAAACGGAAGGAAATAAAAACGTTCAATAAATAATCTACTTAAATCACGATTAATATTTTCGTTCTCATAACAATTTTTGGTATGAAGGTGAAAAGCAAACTTAAAGGTCACTCAAAAAGAATTACAGGACTTGCCTTCTCTCATGTGCTCAATGTCCTTGTATCATCTGGTGCAGATTCTCAGGTTAGCAGACGCTAAAATATTTATGGGACTTATAAGTTTTTACTATTGAGTAGATTTGTTAATTTTCTTTTGTTTTGGTAAAATATTATTTTTTCAGATTTGTGTATGGAGTTCAGATGGATGGGAAAAACAAAAGGCAAAATATTTGCAACTCCCGCCAGGAAGGACAACAGCAGCACAATCCGATACGCGGGTTCAATTTCATCACGATCAGATCCATTTTCTTGTTGTCCATGAAACTCAACTGGCTATTTATGAAACATCAAAACTAGAATGCGTGAAACAGGTTAGAACTTGATTTTTCTTTTCGTTTGATTTGAAATATAACCAAAAGGGATCAGCTAGTTTTGGGTAGATGGGTCGAGATTGCTACCTGTAATTCATTATATTCGTCTTGTCCTTGACATTACAAGTTTTGTTGAATTTCTTCAGTGGGTCCAACGTGAATCTTCAGCCCCAATATCACACGCCACATTCTCATGCGATAGTCAACTCATATACGCATGTTTCTTGGATGCAACTGTGTGCGTTTTCACCGCCTCTCACCTCCGATTACGCTGTCGCATCAATCCTTCCGTTTATCTTTCCCCTAGCGTTCTCAGGTAAAGTTCCTTACAAATCCGATCATCATTAAACTTAAAAAACGATCAAGGGTCCAATTCCAATGTAAATTGGGCACCTTGTGGGCCCTAAGCCCTTATGTGAGTGACCTAGCGGGCGGCGGCTTGAAAAATTACCCTCGAAACAAATTCCCACGATTGTTTTCACATCTTTTAGCGGTTATTGCAGCAATCTAAACGTACACCCAATGGTGATCGCGGCTCACCCACAAGAACCAAATCAATTTGCATTGGGTCTTTCAGACGGTGTGGTTCATGTATTCGAGCCACTAGAATCAGAAGGCAAATGGGGTGTGCCACCACCGGCTGAAAACGGGTCAACCAGCAATGTAGCAGCGTCTTCACCTGTGGGAGGTTCAGGGTCAGAACAAGGGGCGAGATGACGTGGCTGTTTTGTGGCAAAACGAGCTCTTTTAAACGCTTGTTTTGCTGGGGAAGGTTTAGGTTATGGTTATGGTTATGGTGGTGGTGTGATTGACATGGGGGACTTGTAGATCTAACTTTATGTGTGTAAGGTAAATGATTCTAGGAAGTTTGTAATGGTGAAAATGTTGTTTATTTTGTTTTTCCACGATAATGTTGATTGGGTACTGATAAAAACCGAGTGAAAAAGATGTTGAAATTAGAAGTTCTGAAGAGTTGGTATCGAATTCACAAATGGAAAGTAGGGTCGGTGTAGGTTTAACCCAATTAAACCAATTTTGATTCAAAGGGTTTGTTGTCGGGTTGGATTGATTTATATGTTTTGATGTAGTTGGGTTATTTGTTTTTATATAATTGTAGTGATTAGATTTACAGGATGTAACTTTATTTTAGAAAGCAAATGTCACACCTTTTGTGAAAATCCAAGTGTCAAATGCTTCATGTCAAATGGATAAACGTCACTATTAACATTTGAAACTTAACGAAAGATATAGTTTGGGTAATATGGAACTTAAAATAGTTGCTCGTGAAGGGTAATGCACCACTTGAAATTAAGGCATACACCGTATGTAAGAAATCGACACATTACTTTTATTGAACAACCAATATTTCAACGGGAATCAATTAAAATACACGTGATAGGAATCTTATAATAACATGATTTTAAAATAATAATAATAAATCTATGAATAGTTCAATGGTTATAATTCAAATTCTCATAAGTCGTACCCCAAAATAATAAATAAATAAATCTGTGAATAGTTCAACGTATTAGTTCAACATCTCATAAGTCGTAGCCAGAAAATGCAAGTGATAGGTATGTTATAATTATATATGATTTTATAATAATAATAATATTTTAGCTAAAAAAATGAAATTTTAAAACTTCGAGAAGTGAAAGTTTGAATTTATTTCGGAATAGAGGGAAAAAAAACTTTATTCTACGAGGATTTTTTTTCTTGCCACAATATTATTAACTTACAACTTGGATAATAAAATGAATTTCTTATGTTTTCTAAGGTAGTATTTAATATGCGGCGATCAAAGAGTAATAAAATAGACATTTACGACAGAATGAAAAAAAAACATGTTTGATTGTCACAAATGACTTTAATGAATGTGATTTATTCCCTTGTACTCATTTTTATTCCTTAAAATGATTAGGGATAGCAAAATTAAAAAATCGTCAAAATTGAAACTGGAACATCGAAAAAGCGTCAAAACCCGATGGAGTGAGTGTGATTTTTTGAAAAACCGACTTCTATGATTCGTTTCGGTTTTGCACCCACAAACCCACAGTTTTAAACTGAAACCGAACCATGTGGGTTTGATCTCACAATCTTGTTTATACTTAATAACAACATACTTTTAATGAGTTTGATCTCACGATTTTAAACCCATGGATTCAGTGGGTTTGAACCTACAACTCTATTTATACTTTACATCAACGCACTTTCAACGGATTTAAACTCACAAACTCATGGTTTTCTATCAGAAAAACCTGAAAACCATGAACCCACAAGTTAAACCGAAAAAACCATCTATACAGAAATCGACCCATATGGGTTTTGAAGCCAAAAAACCGACTTCTAGTATTTGGGTTTGATTTTAGCCAAAAACTGATACAAACTGACGAATGCTCATCCCTAGAGAGGATTGTATTTTTTTCATTAATTTAATGACTCTAACTTCCAATGATTACAAAATATTATAAACAAGGGGTATATTTAGAAAAAACCATATAAGTAAAATATATATTAGACAAAATTGCAAATTTGGTTATCGTGGTATGTAATACATTACTATTTTGTTCCAAAAAGTTTTGGACTAGCACAATTTGTCCAAAATGCATTTTTTTGTGAAGAATTAGGGAGCAAAGAACAAAAAAAGAGTGTTGGGTTTTCCAAAGACATGTCGAGGTTGCTTTCTTAATAATTTGAGGTTTGCTTTGCATGGACTAAAATAAGCCATCTTAGTCACTCATCTAAGAAACTTATCTACAAGCAGGGAAGAAATATACTTTGTATTCTTTTTAACAAGTCAATTGTTATTTTAGGGATGCCTAATACAAAAAAAAAAGAATTAGGGACCAAATAAGGCCGAAATAGATATTTCATGGTGTTATAGTGTTATTAACCTATTGTGAAATATAATTTTGTATACGCTAGTAAAAATAAATATATAGAGAATTTAATTAACGCAAACAATATGTAAAATAATACTTATAATTTATAAGTCAACCATTATCTTAACAGTTAACAATTTTATGTAAATCTTTATCTAAATAATATATTAATGTTTTATAATATCATCTTTTTACTTTATTATAAACTTTAATATATGTTTCACATGTTAATTTTAGAGTAAACTGCAAATTTGGTCCCTGTGGTTTGCACAAAAGTGTGACTAATGTCCAAAAAGTTTTGGACTTGCATCAGTTGTCCAAAAAGCATAAAGTTTTGTGGTTATGGTCCCTGAAAAAACTTTTTTGCCTTTTATTTTTTTTTCATTTTCTAATATCAGTTTTAATTATTCTATAATTAAAAAGTAAAGATAATCTCTCTCTCTCTCTCTCTCCACACACACACACACTATCTCTCTCTCTCTCTCTATCTCTCTTTCACTCACTCTCTCTCTCACACACACACACACACACACACACACACACACATATATATATATATATATATATATATATATATATATATATATATATATATATATATATATATATATATATATATATATATATATATATATATATATATATATATATAATCTCTCTCTTTTTCTCTCCAGCCAACGCCCGTATCCCTACCATGATCTACCGGCCATTTCATCTTCTCCGGTTAACTCCCCGACACATACACACCTGAAAATTAAACTAGATAAAGAACACACACACAAAGCTATAAACTAAAACACAAAATTGCAAATTAAATTAGATGAAGCAAACAAAGAGCATACGTACAAACGAACAAATCAAAACAATAGGAAAAAAAACAAACACACACACAGATTTTTGGGGTTACAGGTTCAGATTCAACCTTTGGGGCAAACCCAATTTTGGTAACTAAAAGTTCAGCACCATCTATCAAGGCTTCAATTTCAGACGCATCACTGTACTCTCGCTGGAAATCGAAGATCATTGATCAAAACGGTTAGAGAAATCATCGGTCTCTTATCCAAACTTTTAGATGATATATATTATGTGAATCTGTTCATCCCAATGCATAAACCACCATGGAGAATCATCCCCTGCATAAAAGCAATTCCTCCGGCGATAACTTCAATATTCCGACAATGTCACCAGATATGGAGATGGAGTCGAAATTAACAGACCTTTTGTTCTCCAACGACAAATTCCTCCTCCACACTTTCCCTATTCAACCAAGAAGCTTAACGCTTTGTAACTTTCGAGAACCAGCTGCGTTAGTAGTAAAGATTCGCATGTGTTTTCCCGGAGCAGCAGTACAAACAGTCGAAACAGCAGCACCAGTAGCAGTTGCAACAGCACCGGTTCTCCACTGTAACAATTACCATATTCCTGCTCAAAGGTGGCAGTTTATAGCGCCGGTTCCTAAGCTAAACCGTCGGACTTCGTAGAGAAGAAAAGGAGAATAGGAGAAGCGACAAGGGTCGCCGGAGAAGAAGAACAATACTTCTAGGGTGTTGCAGTGAAGCATTTGTGTCACGAAAAAATCACAAATTCAGGCAGGAAACTTGGATTCCACCGCTGAATTGGTTGTTTCACAAATTCGCTGGAGAAGAAGAACAATAATTCTAGAGTTTGTAGTGAGAAAACCCTGAAATGGGAAAGGAAGATGGGCAAAAAAAAAAAAAAAGTTTGTGTAGAGAGAGAAGAGAGAGGGACGGCGAGGGAGAGAGAGAGTGTGAGAGTGAGAGAGATGGGTTGGGAGCCATTTCTTTTTTAATAAAACATTAAGATAAATTAAAGAAATATAAAAAATATATAAAAATGAAATTAGAAGGGTAAAATAGTCTTTTAAAGTTTGATAGGGACCGTACCACAAAAAGTTTTCGATTTTGGAAAATTGGTGCAAGTCTAAAACTTTTTGTACCTTAGTCATACAAACCACAGGGACCAAATTTGCAGTTTACTCTTAATTTAAAAAAAAAAATTGATAAAATAAAAATAGAAAAAGATTATGTTTTCACAATCTACCAATGAACATTGAACAATCTAATAGATCTGATTTGACTATATTTTAAAGAGAATCAGAAGCGTGTGACCATTTGACCAATATCTGGATTTTGGACAAAAACATCAAAATTCCTAAACCCACAAAAGCCCTAATCCTTCAAAAGGTAGGAGGACTTCTGCCCAACAAAAACCCTAGGACCTCTGCCAGAATCCTTCTTCTTCTCCCCGTCCTTGATTATACCTTCACATACGCCGCAATGGAGACGGAGAGACTACGCTATGGTGGTGGCGGTGCTCCT
The DNA here is from genome assembly GCA_023525715.1 of Cichorium intybus. NCBI lineage: Eukaryota > Viridiplantae > Streptophyta > Magnoliopsida > Asterales > Asteraceae > Cichorium > Cichorium intybus. Next base: position 18,445,697 of record CM042013.1, on the reverse strand, counting down.
ATGGCAGAGGCCTTCCGTTTGATGGTCGAGACAGTTTTGGTTGCCGATAAATCCATTTGTTGGCTCCTGTTTCTGGTAAACCTATACTACATTATCGTTATTTTTGTTGCTGTACAAGATCTGTGTTACTGTGATTTCTGGTGACTAGTTTAAGTTGTTTCCGTGCATTTTACTTGTTACCACGTAAGATATAGACTTCAATCATTCGTTTCCGCTTCACTAGAGTGTTAGTTTGATTTTGATTTGACGAATGAGCAGCTCCGGTAAGCAGATCTCGCTGATTCTAAGGCGTTTTTTTTTTTTTTTTTTTTAAGAATCGGTTACTCTCTTCTTTTGCCGGAGTTACTTCGTTGTCTATTTCATAGATGCGAAGTCCGTTCTAACTTTATCTTTGAGTTACCTCTGATTCCTTGGTGAATCAGCTTTGATTTGTGTTGTGTGTTCCGACAATTCATAAAGCTGTGTTTTTTTAATCATCAAATGTATCACAAATTTGTGTGGTACTACATCAATTTTATGTTAGATCGGATTAAATGAAGCTTATTACTTAGATCGATCTATGATGATGCTCATGGCTTTACTTCATCACAGTTCTTCACTTGTTGCACTCTAAGTTTGATCTGCTATCTTAAACCAACTTCCATCGGATAAGCAATTTAGGATTTATAGATTCAACAATACTTTCTATTTAGTACTACGATCCAAGGTGTTTCTATTACTATTTCATTAATCATTTTGCTATATTTTTTCAGATTGGATCGATTCCCAACAATGCTGATGCTCTCTCAGACTTGCTTGAGGCAGAGAAGAGGAGGTAAAATACAGTCTTTTTTCGTTTTTTTCCTTTACTACTATATAGGATTGCATCAAGACTGGATTTGCTTCCATGCAGGTTTCCTTTAAGTGACCTTAACAAAGTTGCAAGCCCTGATGCTGAATGCAAAGACGCCAGTGAAACAGAGGATGATAGTGATGATGATGAAGATGCTGCTGCTGGTGACGACAGTGATAACGATGCTGAAGATTCATCTGGAGAAGACAATGATGATGAAGAAGCGGATCCCGACAGTGATTCTGATGCTAACGACGATGAAGAAGATGATGATGATGACGATGACGAAGATGATGACGACGATGATGATGAAGAAGATGATGATGATGAGGAAGAAGACGAAGATGAAGAGAACCAACCACCATTTAAGAAGAAGAAGTAGGAAAATGAATGCTTGATTAGTCCATTTGTTATATTATTATATTTAGAGCTTGAGGGTTTAGACTATGGAAGAGGATGCACACCATTTGTTTTGCATTCTAATTTTGTTTTCCCCTCGAGCAGTAGGTATTCGTTCATGGATGTTGAATCCGTTCGGTGTTTGAGAGTATGTAGGATTTGTGTTCATGGTTATTGGGTATGTTTTTCTTTGCACTTGACAAATCCACAAGGAAAGAAACCAAACTCTTATGCCAAACATCTAAAATCATGATAAAACACATCAAGGTAGCATCAATATGACGTTGTCATCTAATTTGGTGATCGGGGTATGATTGGTTAATGTTTTATAATTGGAACTTGCTTTTGAGCAATGATAGATGACAGAATTGTTTGAAACGGAATTTGATGTTGAACGGAAGTCAAAATAGAGTGTGAACATATATGGTTTTATAGTTACGAGCAAAAAGTTAAGATATGTGTTCCCGCAAAAAGTTAAGATTAACAAAAAAATGTCTTACGAGATATGTGTTTCGGCGGATGTGAGTCATGTCACATGTGACAAAAAGCCAGAAATTCAAGATAAAGCCAATAACTAACAATTATAGTTGGACCAATTAGACAGCCATTTTTTTTATTGGGCTGCGATTTTATTTTAATGGGTTAAGAAATAGCTTATTGGACAACGATTTTCATTAGAATGCATAAGGCTACCGGGTATGAATATCACTCCATCATACCAAAACATATGTCTCCTCAGCGTCATCTCAACATCATTTCCTCATCACTTACCAATAAAAATACTTATCATGCCAATTTATTTTCTAATTAATTTAAAAGTATTTTTTAATATATAAATAAATTTTCTCTAAAGAGAGAACGAGAGGAAGAATGAAAAAGAAGGTATGAAATGAAAAGAGAGATGTGTGGTGGAGGGTGACCACCCTCATAATTCATCAAACCACATCACACATCACATGGTGGTGTTCTAGTTGTAGTCACACCGCCAAGTCAGCCTCACACACCTGACGTGAGTTCCATACTGTTTTCTGATCTCTAGGTAACAAGACCTGCACTTTAACCACTAAATTGGCAATGGCTTGGGTCATTTATATCTCATGTGTAATATCCACATCTTCAAAAAATAGCTCAATCGCAGCCATGAAAATTGTAACTGGGCCGATTGGTCTGCAATTTTGTGCTAAAGGGTTGAGAAATAACGTATTGGGCTGCGATTTTTATTAACTAAGCAAAATTGCAAAAAAGAGTGTGAGCAAGGAGAAAATTTTGAACTCATAACCTCCAATATACCAGGCATGCACATAACCACTAAACTAACAATGTTTTTTTTGTTACTGATATCCATTATGTAGTATTAATATCTTCATAAAATCGCAAAATCGTACCCAAAACCGCGAAATAGCAGCCCAATCTGGCCCTACTGCGATTTTTATGGCATTTTAGTAAATTATTAATTTTTTGGTTATTTTTTATCAAAAAAAATATATAATTATGCTAGATTTGCCATTTGCTCTAAAAAAACTATTCAAATCATGCACTTTATCCAAAAACATAATATTAAAATTAAAAAGCCTTCTAAGACACTTAAAATGAAGCCCTACATAAGGATTTTGGGCCCAACGGTAATTTTTGACCTGTCGATCTTTCTATGGGCTGCTTATAAGCTTAGTAACCCCTCAATGATTGGAACTTAGGCTGCGTTTGATAGTTGCTGACTGAGTCAGAAGCTCGGATTGAGTCAGCCTCTGACTGACTGAAACAATGCTGTTTGATTATGCATCTTACTAAATTTGCTGAATGATAAAAAAGACCATATTACCCTTCAACAATTTATAAAGTTATCACAGATAGAGAAAAAGACATGGTTTGACACAGATATTTTCTTAAATGACAATCTATCCACCAATTAATCAAAACATCATATATATAAAAAAGACCATATTACCCTTCAACAATTTATAAAGTTATATTATGGGTTATTGATCAAAAGGCCCCACAAACTAACTGAAAATGTTTTAAAACGTCCCTTAACTTTTTTTTGTTCTATTAAGACATTAAACAGGAAAAAGTAGTAACTATTTCACCCCTTTTGAAAGTGTAACCGGATGAAACGGTTAACAAGGTGATGTGGCATACACATGGCATTTCGTTGTAATTAAATAAAACTTAAATGACACATCACGCACGTATAATCGGAAATAAATGAGGAGAGTACATCACAGTGTCCAGTAGCTTCATTTCGCATACCTTCGTTGTAGTTGAAAGAACAGTTGGGAGATTAGGGTTTGTCGCAGTAGACTTTCAAGGTTGAAGAAGGAGTTACTTTAGAAGGACAATTGCATGGCTAATAATCTTCCCGATCCAGTGTATTTCAAAGTAAGATTGCATTACAATGGTACGTTTGTTCGACATCCCTGCTCTTATGCTGAAGGGGAAAGTTATATATTTACAGACTTTGATTTTGCTGCTATGAATCTTCACGCATGTGGAAGTTGGTTGGAACGTTTTACTGGATCACCATGTGAGGGACTGTTCTATTGCATCCCTAATAAACCATTATCTACTGGTATAAGACCCATAGAGAATGATCTGGACTATGCCCAATTTTTAGATGAGGCTACTGAAGCATATGAGTCAAATATGGTAATATCATTGTATATGGACCATACGGGTTCAGGGCTAGAAGAATGGTTTGATGAAGACATGAATCTTGTTTTAAGTCCTGAAGGAGAAGATGAGGTAGTTGATAAAGAAGACGAGGTAGTTGATAAAGAAGATGAAGTTGTTGATCAAGGAGATGTAGGTGTTCAAAAAGAGGCTGTTGTAGAAGAAGAGTTCCCAAATTTTAAGGATTTGGATGATTGGATTGGTGAAGAAGAAGTTCCGAAGATGAACAAGACATGTGATGACCAATTCCTAGGTAAAATGTGTTCTGAGGAGACCCATGAGGAGACCCAGGCTGGAGTTGAACATTGCATTTTTAATGAGAATATACCTTGGAAAAACCAATGTCCTGTGTTAGGTATGAGATTTGAGAACCCAAAACAGCTTAAACACATGTTATGTAACTATGCTGTTGCTAATGGATACCAACTATGTTTCAACAAAAATGATAACCAAAGGCTACTGGTTTTATGTTGTAAAGGGGATTGTAGTTTTAGATTGTGGGCCTCTTGGATGGGAGATGAACATTCTTTTCAAATAAAATCATTGAAAAGTGATCATACTTGTGCAAGAAACTACAAGTTGGGATCAATTGTGACATACAAATGGATTGGAAGTCATTACACAAAAGAGATGTTACACAGACAAAAGCTAACTATTAGGCAACTTAGACTTGAAGTTATAAAGAAATTTGGAATAGATGTTAGTCTTAGCCAATGTAGAAGGGCAAGACAACATGCAATGTCTTTGATAGAGGGAACACTTACAGAGCATTATGCAAAATTATGGTCTTATGGTGCAGAGATTACAAGGACTAATCCTGGATCTACTGTAAAAGTGGAAGTAAATCCAATGCCTGATGGAAAGAATTACTTCAGCAAGTTTTATGTGTGTTTTGAAGCTATCAAGAAAGGGTGGATTGAAGGGTGTAGAAGGGTGATAGGAATAGATGGGTGTTTCTTAAAGGGAATTTGTTGTGGGGAGTTGTTATGTGCTATAGGTAGGGATGCTAATAACCAATTATTCCCAATTGCTTGGGCAGTGGTATGTGTTGAGAATAAGGAGAATTGGAAGTGGTTTTTGGATTTGCTTATAGATGACCTTGATCTTGCTATGGGCAATGGCTTAACATTGATGTCTGACCAACACAAGGTAAAATAGCATTGATTTGATTAGTATAAATAGTTATTATTTGTGTATGTGAATTTGTTGGTTGCTAAATATTTCATTATTCTTTTACTTAGGGACTGATAGAGGCTGTGAAGGAACTGCTTCCACAAGCAGAACACAGGCAATGTGCAAGACACATATGTGCAAACTTAAAAAAGAAATTCCCTGGTGCACATTTTGAAAACCTGTTCTGGAAAGCTTCCAATGCTACTACTGAACAACACTTCAAACAGATAATGAAGGAACTGGAGTTGCTTTGTCTACCTGCCAACCAGTTTTTGATGGACAAGGACCCAAAGACTTGGTCAAAGGCTTATTTTCAAACTGGGAGAGGCTGTGCTTCTAATGAGAATGGTTTATGTGAAAGTTTCAATGCAGTTATTGTAGAAGCAAGGAGAAAACCCATCATTACAATGCTAGAGGAATTAAGGCTGTATATGATGGAGAGGATGTTCAAGATGAATGGAAGAGGATGGACCACTGACATATCCCCTTGGGTTAGACATAAGTTGAATGACTTAAAGATGAAACAAAGATATTGGGAGGTATTGCCTAGTGGCTTTCATAAATTTGAAACCAGATGTGCAGGTGAAGCCTATGAAGTTGACTTGGAAAAACGGATTTGTTCTTGTAGACTATGGCAACTGAATGGATATGGTTGTGTCCATTCAGTGGCAGCCATATGTTACCTTAATAAACAGGTTGAGAGTTATGTTCATGAATTTTTTAGTAGGGATATGTACTTAAAAGCTTACAAACATACCTTATCACCTATGAATGGGAGCAACATGTGGCCAGAAACCCCATTTACCCCACCTTTGCCACCAAAGAGTAGGAGAATGCCTGGAAGACCCACAGTTAATAGAAGGAAGGATGTGACTGAAAAGGTTGGAAAACATAGGGTTTCAAAGGTTGGTAAAAAAATGTCTTGTAGTATATGTCATGAACCAGGCCATTGTTGGAAATCATGGTTCATGTGGTAAGTTTCAAAAACAAGAGTTTGCAACGGAAGCATAAAATCATGAACACAAATTCCATTTTCAAGAGGATCATGCTACATGCATGTAGAGATAAGATGAAGAACAAACATAGATTAAGTTCAAGATCATAACCTTTGTTCTTGTGTTTGGTTTGGATGATTTTGATAGCTAGGAATCAAATTAGAATCCCTCTATAGTTGATCCACCACAAGCTTGAACACCCTTGAATGCTAGTTCCACAACTTGCAAGTTAGAACTTCTTTTCTTGTGAAACCAAAAACCAATTTTTGCTAACTATCAAGAGAGCTTTTAGAGAGTTTCTTTGGCTGATTTTTGAAGCAAGAAATGATGTACAAATGCCCTCAAAATCGTTCACAATATAACCCACCAAGAGAAAAGAAAAGCACATGCAACTAGCTTAAAAGAAAGATCCATTTGATTTCTATAATCAAAAGCTAGAAGACACAAGGCATCTTCTTTTTCTTTTAAGTTCTTAATGCATTCTTTTTATTCAAATATGGCTAGTTATATGATGACTAATGAAGTGCTAGTGGGTTGTTATTATTTATAAAACTTAGATAATTATAAGCTTATAAATAATACATCTTCTCATTTCTTTAATGGAATAACATTTAACCCATAATCAAATATATAAATAAACCATCTAAATATACAATCTTAATTGTATAATTATATATATATATATATATATATATATATAACAATATATATATATATATATATTTTATTTAATTTACTAATTAAATTAAATAAAAGGCTTACTTATAAATCAATTAAATCGTTTAACAATTTAAACAATTTAATTGTTACTTAATTAATTCATCACATATGAATTACTAATCAACCTTTAATTTTGTAGTTATTATTATTTACCTCAAATAATAATAACCTACAAGATTAAATTGCAAGTTTAGTATCATTTGATGTTAAATCAAATTTAACGTTCTAAATGATCAATTGGTGTCAAACTTGTTGTTGGTGTGACCCTATAGGATCATGTATTATTAGTAATATCATTTTATGATCATCTTTGGGCATATAGAACTAACAATCTCCCACTTGCACAAGGTTGCATCATAGAATGATATCGACAGTGGTAAACGTCTAGCAACATTTCACTGCCCCCAATAACACATGACATTGTGCCATTCAACAACATTCAATTCTTCAGAAAACACGAGGCTCTAATTGATGTATAAGGTTATCTATCAATTATCCCTTTGTCACAGACATCATGTTGAACATGAGACATGGATCTTAATCATTCTCATTTTATGTTCAACTTTCAAACAGGCACCATAGATGTCTAACTCTCAACACATAAGAGGAACAAATCCCGTCTTGACTACATACGCCCCTCATATAGTTAGTACTATGCATGAGTATGCCCTTTATGGTTGTCTGTATTTCAAGAACAACAGTAAACCATATCAAAGCATAATACACTCTACATTTGAGTCCCAAATATGTATCTCAGGTCAAAGGATACAATGATAATACCTTTATTCAAGAATCACTTATGATGATGATCCATGGAGTGATCTTGAAACGGGTCAAGTCCAATACTTGTTCACTGACAAGTACCTATGAATTTGGTTGCAACCTTTTGCTACTTTTACTTATAAAAGTCAACCAATCCAATTCATATTAGTCTTACTTCATAATTGCTCCCACAACTATGATCGACTATGGACGTTTAGAATAACTAAATTATTCAAGGATTAAACATGCTAATAAAACACAATAATTATGAATGAAACATCACGTCACATATATTACATAATTCTTGTCTTTTACATAAGTTCATATTCATAAAACATTAAACATAAATCAAATCCATTCATTAGAAAAACGGAGCCCTATACCCTTAGCATGACTTTCATGCTTAGTTTGGGGTAAAGGTTTCGTGAATGGGTCTGCCAAATTTTGATCTGTACGAACCTTGTGAATACTTATTTCACCATTCTTAACTTCATGTCTAATGTAGTTATACCTTCGGTGAATGTGTTTGGTTTTTTGATGCAATCTAGGTTCCTTTGCTTGAGCTATAGCACCTAGATTGTCACAGAAGATTTCTATAGGGTCCCGAATGGAAGGGACAACCCCTAGATATTCTATGAACTTTCTCATCCAGACAGCTTCTTGAGCAGCTTCTGAAGCAGCAACATATTCTGATTCTGTAGTGGATTGTGCAATCACTTCTTGTTTGGAACTCTTCCAAGACACGGCTCCTCCATTTAAAATAAAGACATACCCAGATTGAGATTTCGAATCATCCCTATCTGTTTGGAAGCTTGCGTCAGTGTAACTCTTTACCTTTAAGCTTTCTTCCAAACCGCCGTAAACTAAGAACATATCTTTAGTTCTTCTCAAGTACTTAAGAATGTTCTTTACAGCAGTCCAGTGGGCTTCACCTGGGTTCTGTTGATACCTACTAGTCATACTTAAGGCACATGAGACGTCGGGCCTAGTGCATAACATGGCATACATGATGGACCCAATTGCCGAAGCATATGGGACATGTTTCATCCTTTCAAGTTCAGTCCTAGAGTTTGGGCACTGAGACTTGCTTAGGATGGTGCCATGAGGCATTGGCAAGAATCCTCTTTTGGAGTCTTGCATCTTGAACCTTTTCAAGATTTTATCAATATATACACTTTGGCTAAGACCAATAAGTCTCTTAGATCTATCTCTATAGATCTTTATGCCTAATACATAAGCAGCTTCCCCTAGATCCTTCATTGAGAAACAACTCTCAAGGAACGCTTTGACACCTTTTAAGGTTGGGATGTCATTTCCAAATAAAAGTATGTCATCGACATACAATACTAGGATTATGACAATGCTCCCACTAGCTTTCTTGTAAACACAGGAGTCATCCTCATTTTTGATGAATCCAAAACTCGTAATCTTTTCATCAAAACGGATGTTCCATGTTTGAGACGCTTGCTTTAATCCATAGATAGATCTTTTAAGCTTGCACACTTTGTTTGGATGCTTGGGATCGACAAAACCTTCAGGTTGTTCCATATAGACATCTTCCAATAAGTATCCATTAAGGAAAGCGGTCTTGACATCCATTTGCCATATCTCATAATCATAGTATGCGGCTATGGCAAAAAGTATCCTAATCGACTTGATCATTGCCACTGGAGAAAAGGTCTCATCATAGTCAATACCATGAGTTTGTGAGTATCCTTTAGCGACAAGTCTAGCCTTAAAAGTGTGAACATTTCCATCCACGTCGATTTTCTTCTTGAAAACCCATTTGTTCCCAACAGTCTTACAATTGGTGGGAAGATTAACCAAGTTCCAAACTTGATTATCGTGCATGGATTGCATCTCAGTGTTCATGGCCTCAAGCCATTTATCAGATTCAGGATCTGATATTGCACTCTGATAGTTGACGGGTTCATCAGAATCTATCGTATAACATTCCTCTTCCATCAAAAGGTAACCATACCTTTCTGGTTCAATTCGAACCCTACCAGATTTGCGAACACCTTGTGTTACAATTTGTTCCTGATCAACTGTTTGTTCAGGTTCAACAATTTCTTGTTGAATGCTAGATTCAACTTCTTGTGTATCAGGTTGTGGTTCCTGAAGTTCCTCAAGTTCCACAAACCTCCCACTAGCCTCTTCCGTCAGAAACTTATTTTCTAGGAATTCAGCTTTTCGAGAAATAAATATCTTATTCTCGATGGGATTGTAGAAATAGTATCCAAGACAATCTTTCGGATACCCTACAAAGATACATTTAGTTGAACGGGGTTCTAATTTGTTTGAAGCTTCTTGTCTAACATAAGCTTCACAACCCCATACCTTGAGATAGGATAAAGATGGAACCCTTCCATGCCATATCTCATAAGGTGTTTTATCTACCTTTTTAGTAGGTGCCATGTTTAGGAGACGAGCAGCTGTTTGTAAAGCATAACCCCAAAATGATAAAGGTAGAGTACTTCTACTCATCATGGATCGAACCATATCCAATAGTGTTCGGTTCCGCCTCTCAGACACACCATTATGTTGTGGTGTTCCAGGTGGAGTAAGTTGTGAAACAATTCCACAAGTCTTACAATGATCCATAAAGTTTGTACTTAAGTACTCACCTCCTCTATCAGAACGAAGAACTTTAATTGTTTTGTTGAGTTGATTTTCCACTTCACTTTGAAACGTTTTGAACATTTCAAATGCCTCATGTTTATGTTTAATCAAATAAACATATCCAAAACGACTAAAGTCGTCAGTGAAGGTGATGAAATATCTTTCACCATATCTAGTCATTGGCTTGAAAGGACCACATACATCCGTATGTATGATTCCTAACAAGTCCTTTGCTCTCTCATTGGTTCCGGAGAAAGGAGCTTTAGTCATCTTGCCATGTAAACAAGATTCACATATATCAAATGAGTCATTCTCATTTGCCTTCAAAAGTCCACTCTTTTGAAGTTGGGATATGCGATTCTTGTTTATATGCCCAAGGCGACAATGCCATAGATAGGTTTGACTCAAATCAAATTTGGGTTTCTTGGTGAAAGTGTGGTATAAAGAGCTATTGTTAGTCTTTTCATCAAGGTTTACTTCATAAATTCCATTTAAAGGCCTAGCCTCAAAATAGAATACATTATTTTTGTAAACACAAATATCATCATTATAAAAGGAAAGATCAAATCCACATTGTCTTAATTTAGCAACCGAAATAATATTCCTAGTCAAGCTAGGAACATAGTAAACATTCAACAATGTCACACACAAGCCATTAGGTAGTAATAAATTAAAACTTCCAATTGAATCCACCGCAACTCTTGCATTGTTTCCAACCCGAAGTACTACCTCATTTGCCTTCAGTCGCCTACTCCTTTTGAACCCCTGCAACATATTACATATGTGAGTTCCACAACCAGTATCAAATACCCATGTGTTAGGAGATAAATTATAAAGTTCTAGGTCTATCACATAGATACCTGAAGTGCCTTCACCGGCCTTCTTCTTCTTCAACTCCGCAAGATAGGTAGGGCAATTTCTCTTCCAATGCCCAGCTTTGCCACATTCAAAGCATGTTTCATCTTTGGCAACCTTTGCCTTCTTCTTGGGCGGATGGGAAGGTTGGACAAATTTCTTGCCCTTACCTTTGAAAGCTTTTGCTTTCCCTTTGCCCTTGGAGTTGGTGGGGTGTTCTGGTCTAGTTCTCTTTGTTCCACCTTCCTTGATCATGAGAACTTGAGTGGTTTTCTTAGGCAGACTCTTTTCCCCGGTAATTAGCATCCCATGTAATTCCAGGATAGTCTTGTTCAAACCATTCATGTTATAATTCATGACGAAAGGATCAAAGGACTTTGTCAAGGAGTTAAGGATCATATCCGTTGCTAGCTCTTCGGGCATCACAACTCCAAGACGTGCCAAATGATCAATGTGACTCTTCATTTTGAGCACATAAGAGCTTACCGACTGCCCTTCCTCCATCTTGCAAGCATGGAAAGCCCGAACAGTTTCGAACCTTTCCGTTCTTGCAAGTTGTTGGAACATTTCCTTTAGTTGATTAATCATGTCATAGGCTGAATGATTCTCCAAATCCTTCTGAAGGTCGGGAATCATGGTTGCCAACATGAGGCATGATGCATCGATGGAATCATCCATCTTTTTAAGCCATGCATCGTGTGCAGGCTTAGGAGTGGCAGGGGGCTCTTCTGTAAGTGGTTCATTGAGAACATATTCTTTATTTTCTTGTTTGAGAACAATTCTCACACTACGGTACCAATCCAAGAAGTTGGTATGGTTAAGTTTTTCTCCTTCAAGGAGAGACCGTAATGAGGTTTTGTTAGGAGCCGAGTGTGTGTTGTTTGGTGCCATCTACAAAATTTTAACAAGGTTCTATTTAGTAAATTATGATATTAAGTCCTTAATAATTAATACCCTTTCTTGTTTCATAAACTTTAATTAATTAAGGTCTAGAATCCAAGTTGCATCACGAATAAGTGGTTAGGTATCCTTTATCCCGCCTATTCGAATCAACAAGGTAGGTAACGGTTTACCAATTATATCCAAATATAATTTCTAGATTTATGGGATCCCATTATAACATTTATAAGTTTGGCATGTTTGATCCCATCTATGCCTTGGATTTCTAATGCTTAGGTGACCTTTATCACAAGAGATTTCCAAACGAATCATCCTACTTAAACGGACGTGTAGTTTTGTCAACTATTGATGGTTAGGTGTCCTTTATCCCATCAATATTGCAAAACTACTTCTTGTATCACAAGAAGACTCCAAGTGGTTAGGTATCCTTTATCCCACAAGGAAATACAAGTGATACATGAGTGTCTTTAAGAAAGACGGCATAGATTCGTATTTCATAAGGGATTTGAATGTTTTACAATTCTAATTTTGAAAAACATATGGTATCATGTAGATTGCATGCATCCAATGAACATGGTACCATTAAATCTTATTTTGTTAATTGGTTCCTAAATCATAAAATCTCCATTTTATTGATTCTTTGTTTGTGGTCAAGATTAATATCCAATATTAAGTTTGAGTTTGATCACATATATTAGAACCAATTTATAATCCTAAATAATTACCATTATTACTTAGGGTTGGAGTTTGTAAGAGTTTATAAAATCTCCATTTTATTTCTTGTTTCAATCATTTTCAAAACTTGACTTAATAGGTTTTAAACAAAACCCATTTTAATAAAACCCATTTTTCACATCTTATGTTTTAATTGTCAACTTTTGAAAATACAAACTCCTTGATGATTATGTTTAATTATCTAGGTTGTCTAGCATGCAAAATCTTATTTTCATCCACAACATAACATAATAAAACATTCAAACATCACAAGCATGCATGGGTGCATAAACACAAGCCAACTAGTTTGATATTTCATGTGAGCCACACATGAAATATCAAGTCCAAACCTAGGGACAAAAGAGTGACAAAAACTCAACCAAATGATCTCCGATTTGGCTACAATTTTGCCAAGCTTCTTATATCACCAAATGACACTTGAACCACCATTTTTTGACACCATTGAGTGACATGTGATTTTTCTATGGAGCCCTCAAAAATTTCGAAATCAGGGGCAGCAGGAAGGAATTTTTGTTGTTTTTGTTGCATTTTTCAATTCATTCTTGGCTATATTGATGCTAATACTTGTTGAAACTTAATGTATATTCTAGATATTAAAGTTACCAACAAGTATATCACCAAATGACCAAGATATGAATTTATAAAACACTTCCAAAACAATTTTGAAATCTGGACAGCAGCTCTTCAGAAAGTGCTGCTGTTGGGTGCAATCTTCTCTTGGTCTTTTACTTCCTTCTCTTGTTACATTTTGTGAAATAAATAAAATACAACTATTCTAATATTTACAAAATGAATATTAAGAAGGAAACAACTAATTATTATTACAAACCATTTGAATAAATCAATAGATTACAACCATATCGAACACAAACACAAAACATGCATCATATGGTCCTTGGCTTGTTTATGCACCATTTTATCACATAAAATCATAAGAAAATCAACACTTTGTTTTTCTAAGGCAACAATTTATGTAACCAAAAGCATGCATACATAAGATATAGTTGGTTACATAAAATCATAGATAATATAATTGCATATTGCCAAAGAAGCCATGCATGAAACTTTCATTTAAGAAGATGAACATTCATGGCTTCCAAAAACCAAGTTTATCCAAATAAACTTATTATCTAAACATGCAATATAGCCATGGCTCTGATACCAATTGTTGGAAATCATGGTTCATGTGGTAAGTTTCAAAAACAAGAGTTTGCAACGGAAGCATAAAATCATGAACACAAATTCCATTTTCAAGAGGATCATGCTACATGCATGTAGAGATAAGATGAAGAACAAACATAGATTAAGTTCAAGATCATAACCTTTGTTCTTGTGTTTGGTTTGGATGATTTTGATAGCTAGGAATCAAATTAGAATCCCTCTATAGTTGATCCACCACAAGCTTGAACACCCTTGTATGCTAGTTCCACAACTTGCAAGTTAGAACTTCTTTTCTTGTGAAACCAAAAACCAATTTTTGCTAACTATCAAGAGAGCTTTTAGAGAGTTTCTTTGGCTGATTTTTGAAGCAAGAAATGATGTACAAATGCCCTCAAAATCGTTCACAATATAACCCACCAAGAGAAAAGAAAAGCACATGCAACTAGCTTAAAAGAAAGATCCATTTGATTTCTATAATCAAAAGCTAGAAGACACAAGGCATCTTCTTTTTCTTTTAAGTTCTTAATGCATTCTTTTTATTCAAATATGGCTAGTTATATGATGACTAATGAAGTGCTAGTGGGTTGTTATTATTTATAAAACTTAGATAATTATAAGCTTATAAATAATACATCTTCTCATTTCTTTAATGGAATAACATTTAACCCATAATCAAATATATAAATAAACCATCTAAATATACAATCTTAATTGTATAATTATATATATATACATATATATATATATATATATATAACAATATATATATATATATATATTTTATTTAATTTACTAATTAAATTAAATAAAAGGCTTACTTATAAATCAATTAAATCGTTTAACAATTTAAACAATTTAATTGTTACTTAATTAATTCATCACATATGAATTACTAATCAACCTTTAATTTTGTAGTTATTATTATTTACCTCAAATAATAATAACCTACAAGATTAAATTGCAAGTTTAGTATCATTTGATGTTAAATCAAATTTAACGTTCTAAATGATCAATTGGTGTCAAACTTGTTGTTGGTGTGACCCTATAGGATCATGTATTATTAGTAATATTATTTTATGATCATCCTTGGGCATATAGAACTAACAGCCATAACAAAGCAAGATGTCCAAAGGTGCCCAATCCTGCAAAACAAAATGTCAAACGTGCTAGGACCATGCCAGGAAACCAGGTAGAAATAAATTGCTTACATTTTTGTGTTTTCAATTTGAACCAGTAATTTGACAGGAATTGCTTGTATTTATTTGACAGGTACCAGTTGAAGGAAATGGGGATAATGAAGTTCCAATGGCAACTGAAGATGTTCCAATGCCACCTGAATTTCCAATGCCAACTGAAGATGTTACAATTCAATGTGATGATGCTCCAGTCCCATCTCAGACAGATGTCTCAAGTCAAAGTCAACATGTTCCAATGACCAGTCAAAGTGAAGATGTCCCATTGTCACATCTGATGCATGATAGCAGATTTGGATGTAAAGTGAAGAAAGAGAAGATGGACAAGATAAGGAAGTCAGAGAGGATTGTTAAGAAAAAGTTGGCCATGAATGTGATTGGAAAAAATGGAGAAGGGAATTCTGTTGCCAAACCAGTCACATTAGAGTAGGTTTAAAGTTGGATGTATGTTTTAGAATTGATAACTGAATGAACATGTTTTAGCAGACTTGGTATGTATTAAACATGTCAATGTGGTGGTGTACATGTGCCCACTAATTTTGGTAATATTATGACATGTTTTAACAGACTTGGAATTGCTTATGTTGGTAATATTATGACATGATTCAAATTTAGCAATGTACTATCATAATTTTGGTAATATTATGACATGATTCAAATTTAGCTATGTACTATCAAAACCGGATTTAATACTAGCAATGTAATATAACATTAGGATTTAATAGCAATGTACTTTCAAAAGTTAGGATTTAATAGCAATCTACTTTAATTTAACCAACTGTACAGACTAACCAACTGCACAGATGGTCCCCATCCATAGAATATGTCCATTTACCTAAAAAGCACTGTACTTTAATGTCCCACATGTCCCCAATAAACAATTATACAGATGGTCCCCAATAAACAATTACACAGATGGTCCCCAATAAGCAGTTTCCGATGACATTCTTTTTTTGGGTCAATATAAAGCACACATGCACATCATACAAACATTTACAAAATCTGGGATCAAGTTTCAAGGATCCCATTAATATTATATAAGTTAAGTACAATCAAGGGATCAAGTTTCAACCTTTTACAAAAGATGGTCCCCAATTCGATTTTGTCCTAAGTTCTAGCTTACATACAAAATGCTATTACATCTGGACAACAAACATCAACTACCCGACATCTCAAAAACCTTTACCCCAAGATCCAATAACTTGTGATAACCAAACCACAATCCCCACCAACCCTTACCTACTAATACAGTTATACACATCAAAAACCCTAAACCCATCTTCCACCAACCTTTACCAGCACATGTACAGACAACAGACCACCAACATGACAACTAACATAGCTATTAGCACCCCACAATCATATGATTTCTTTTTCTCAAGTTTTAGAGCCTCTTCTAGATCAACAACACGTGCAACAGATGCATCAAGGTCAGCCTTAGCTTTTTGTTTTTCTTCTTTGATAATGTCCTTCAGAACAGGAATCTCTAAGCTCACAATACGAGCTTCTTCCAGGTCTCTCATCAGAAGGTTGATCTCACCTTTGTAGTGTCTTGACAGCGAATCATCGACCCATCAGAACCAGCCACAATCTTTTCCCATAACCTGCATTTTCCTTAATGTTTATACTATATTCCGATTATGATGCACGTACTTAAAAAATACAACAATATCACTTACCATGGAGTGGCGACAGTTCAAAAACCGGCGACGAGGGTTTTCGGGTGTCGATGAAGTCCTCAGTAACACCGTCTCCTTGCAGAAACACCTGGGGAGCGGTCGATTGTTCTCAACGAGACCAAGATAGAACGGATTCCAGTAAGCCATTGTGGATTTACGTACGCTGAAGTAACTTTCGCTCGAACGAACAAACCCTCCTCTCGGTTGCAAATAAACCCTCAATGTTTTCAAAATCGTGTTTAACAAGTCCCACCGGGTTGCCGCTCCGGGTCATCCACCCGTTTGCCCGATCCGCCCCATCGACCTGTCCGCTCACGTGGCATTTACGGAATTTCTTTTTAAATCAAAATTCAGTTTTAACCGGGTAACCGGATTTAATTTAAAAAAATGGCTAAACCAACACATGTCTTTCCTGTTTAATGTCTTAATAGAACAAAAAAAAAGTTAAGGGACGTTTTAAAACATTTTCAGTTAGTTTGTGGGGCCTTTTGATCAATAACCCTTATATTATTATTCATAAAAATTAAACAAATATACCAGTCTCTCATCTTTTTTCTTTCTCTCACTAGCAATTTTCACATTTTTGGGTTCTTAATTTCATAATGGCCGGTGTATCACCGGGCAAAATTCCTGGTCCAGATTCATCATTGGAATGCGATGAGCAAGGAAATCAAATTCATAAGTTTTCTGCACATGGTTTTATAGATCCTGAAATTACTTTCAATATGGTTGAAAAAATAAAAAAAATATGAACAAACAGCCACGTATCTTCAAACAACATTCTGTTAAAAATACAGTGTTGAATATCTCGATTGACAGGAGCATACAAAAAAGGAAATCTGTGATTAACCACAAACGGTCTACAGGAAAACTTAATGGAAAAGAAAGAGATGATCAATCTCAAAAGGATCTCGAAAAAGAAAAACAATATGGAATGTGTGTTGATGCATCGACTGAATTCAGCAATGTTTTGGAGAAGTGTGCTTCGCCAATATACCGTGAGCAGTTGCTAGACACTCTTTCTAGAAAGATAACTAATGAGGGTGGCACAATTAACACAGACACGCAAGTTTCTGAAGATGGTGCCAAAGGTTCTGATCACGTAGGGAAATGCCATCTGATTACTCCTCTTGAGATGAACGAGGGCATGATAACGGATTACTCATCTTCTGAAGAAAACAATGATGAAGATGATGAACCTTTCGTGGATCCTATGAGTCAACCGGCTACCTATAAAGATAACTGCATGCTGCCTGATCAACTCGCGGGCAATGGTGGAGCTGCGACTGTGTCTACTCCGGCTAACGAAAATACGCTCCAACGGTCACATTCTTTTCCGACAGTCAATGGGGAACACGCTGCAACGGACACCTACATATCCTCGATCAATGGGGAAGGTAATTCTAATTCCTCTCTTTTAGATTGCAATCGTAACCTTCATTGTTTAGATATTCCATGTTCAAATATTCCCACTAGCTTAAAGTATCAATTGAATATTGATAAAGAGATCACTTTTGACCAATGTGACTCTATAATGGGAGACATAGAGACAACCTTTTCTACTAGCCATGATGATATTACCCCATGTGTTTTAAAAAATAATGCCTTGTCTAAACATATGATCGGCTTAAACAAATCCTCTACCTCCTTCCTTGGACCGTCTACTCTCCAACCTCCCTCTCTATTGGGCCATTATAAGAATTCATCCATCTTGGGTCATCCTAAGCCCATCTCCTCTAATATATCAAAATACACTCATAAGCCCACCATATCTAAATCAATTAAGCCCACTAATACCAATGGTTTTAGTAATAAAGATTGTTTGAAATCTAAGCCCACTAATACCAATGTTTTTAATCCCACTTTGGTTCCCAAGCCTAATGTTGTTTCACAAAGAAAAATTATATATAACATGGAATCTGAAAAAATAAATAAAAACGCTTGGTTACATAAACTTCCGATGCTCGTTAACTCTCAAGCGAACATTTTGAGTGGTTCGCACAAACACTCAAGTGACAATTTTCGCTTCATTCCTAATTTAAGTCAAGATGTTGACGTGCCCGTTGATATTCCTGTGACAGTCGTTAAAAAGATCTGTGAGACTCATGCGCGGACCATATGTGGTTACTTTGTTGGATGTAAAATGAATTATTCGGATGTTCGTTTTCTAGCTTCTAAGATGTGGTCCCAACATGGTCTTGAGGACGTTTTGTTAAATGGTAATGGAATTTATTTATTTAAATTTAACAATGACCAAGGACTCCAACATGTTATAACCCATGGCCCATGGACATTTAGGGGTGCCCCCATTGTCATGCAAAAATGGAGACCCGGACTTAACATTCATAGAAACAACCATGACAAACTTCCTCTATGGATTAAAATCCATGACATCCCTTATGAGACTTGGAGTGAGGAAGGGTTAAGTCACATTGCTTCTAAAATTGGAAAGCCTCTTGCCATGGATTCTTATACGGCTAACATGTGCACTTATGCGGCCGGTAAAGCAGTGTATGCACGTGTCCTCCTAGAAGTTCCTACGTGTCCCAAATGGGTTGACAAAGTGATGATCCGTATCCCAGATCCCGAAACTCTTGAGTTTTCTACTCATACTCTTAGAGTTGAATATGAATGGAAACCGCCTATGTGCTCCCATTGTAAGGTGTTTGGTCATGAAACACATGTGTGTATGCAAGTTATTGCTAAAGCTAATGCTACTTCTCCCACTAATACGGATAAGCTAGAACAACCTCACTCTTCTACCATTATAGATAAAATTGATGATTTTATTACGGTTTCAAAAATTAAGAAAAATCTTTCAAAACTTGATTCTCAAAATGAAAAGAAAAACAATGAGTCTTCTAAAAGTAATACGAGTGGAAAATACAAAAGCACAAACCAAGATAACTCTTCTTTCAAAAATAATAATAATCTTAAAAGTAATAGAAATAAGTCTCGATTTGAGTTCCGCCCAGTTAATAATAATAACCGCCCCCCTTTTCCCCCTCATTCTCCTAATCCCACCCAGAAGGGTAAGGCCAGTGTAGTTGGTTTCCCTAGCCCCTTCATCTGCTTTTCTTCCTCTACTACCCCGAAACAGTCTGAGAGCCCCACCCCCATTTTCAACGCTTTCTCTGTTCTCGAGGCTTGTACTTCCGACATCTCTTTTCTTCCCTCTTCTTCTTCCCCCTACCCCCTATGCCTGATCCCTCCCAAGTTATTCCCAATGATTTTGATCCGAATACGGATGACCTCTTTGTTGATAATGAGTATATTGAGGTTGAGTCTGATGATGGTGAGACTGCCCAATTCATTGTTGATAAGATTGGATCCCCAATTGATGACATTATGATAGCTCCGACGAGCGAGCAGATGGATTCCACCCACATCCCAGTTTCCATATGACGCACATAGCTGCATGGAATACTCGCGGCCTCTGTAAGCCTTCTCATCAGAAAGCTTTGAGAGATCTTATTCGCGATCATAATCTCCAAATTTGTGCTTCTATCGAGACTCGTGCTTCCTTCTCTAATCTTCCTCTTATCTGTACGCGGGCTTTTGGATCCTGGGCTTGGTCGTCTAACGGTCTTTTTAGCCCTAGGGGGACTAGAATTGTGGTAGCCTGGGACCCCATTGCTATTGATATGATGCTTCTTGACTTAAATGATCAGGTTATGCATTTCTACGTTAAAATTCGTGCCTCTAATAAATCCTTCTTATGCTCTTTCGTCTATGCTCATAATAATCATATTCTGCGACGCTCCCTTTGGCATTCTCTTTCGGCCCATAAGAAAGTCGTTAAAGATGCCCCTTGGATCCTCTTGGGTGATTTCAATGTTGCTCTTGACATGAAAGATAGCACCTATGGGACTTCTGTTATCTCTCGTGCCATGGAGGATTTCAGGGAATGTGTTAATCACATGGAGATGGAGGACCTTAACTATAAAGGTCTCTTTTACACATGGACCAAGTCTCCTAATGGTACTGATTCTCAAAAAAATTGACCGTGTCATGGGAAATCCTTATTTCATTGCCTCATTCCCCTCTGCTTCTGTCAATTTTCTCCCCTATCGTTCTTCTGACCATACCCCTGCTGTGCTTTCTCTTCCCAGTAGATCTACGTTCAGGCCGAAACCGTTCAAATTCCCTAACTTCCTGACATATAAGAACGATTTCAAGCAGGTTGTTGCTGATTCTTGGAATTCCAATATCCCCGGATATAGGATGTATAAGGTTTTCCAAAACCTTAAAAACTTGAAAAAACCCTTGCGTCTTCTCCTTCGTAGACAGGGTAACATCTTCTCCAAGGTTATCTCCCTCCGTACTGAACTTGATAGAATTCAGATTGCTCTGGATCAGGACCCTTTCAATAATGATCTTCGTGAAGAACATTGCAGGTATCTCCTTGCTTATAACGAGGCTACCCTTGATGAAGAGAGGTTTCTGAAACAAAAGGCCAAGGTTGACTGGCTGCGTGAGGGAGATAAAAATTCTGTATTTTTCCACAAATCTGTTAGAAGCCGCTTATCTCGTAGTCGTATCGATTCTATCCAGGATGCTCATGGAAACTGGATATCGGGGAATGACCTTCCAAACCTTTTTGTTTCCCACTTTCAATCTTTCTTAGGTTCTGCCTACCCATCCATCCCTATTCGTGACCCTTGTTCCCTTTTCTCTAATAAGCTCTCCCCTATCCAGTCTGCCGCCATGCTTACTCCTGTTACAGACGAGGAGGTTAGGGGTGTCATGTTCCAAATGGGAGATGATAAAGCCCCTGGTCCAGATGGCTTCTCGGCTAAGTTCTTCAAGTCTGCTTGGGATATTGTGGGTACTGATGTTTGTTTGGCGGTTAAGGAGTTCTTTTCGTCTGGAAAACTCCTTAAGTCTTTCAACCACACCGTACTTGCTCTCATCCCTAAGGTTGACTCCCCTTCCAAAGTGACTGATTTTCGTCCGATCGCATGCTGTAATGTTGTTTACAAATGTATCAGCAAGATTATTGCGGACCGTATCAAGAATCATCTCTCTTGTTTGGTTGATGATAACCAGTCTGCTTTCATCCCTGGTCGTTTGATCTCCGACAACGTTCTTCTTGTCCACGAGCTCATGCGGGATTATCATCGCCACCGTGGACCACCAAGGTGTGCTTTTAAAGTCGATATTCAAAAAGCTTATGACACCGTCGACTGGTCTTTTCTTCGAACCATCTTGTTTGGATTTGGTTTCCCTGATCGTATGATTGACTGGATCATGACATGTGTTTCCACTACGGCTTACTCAGTAAGTATCAATGGTAACATACATGGCTTTTTCGACGGTAATCGGGGCCTTCGCCAAGGTGACCCTCTCTCTCCCTATCTCTTCACTCTTGTTATGGAGGTACTTAACCTTATGATCAAGAGAAAAATATCTGAATCCGATTCGTTTAAGTTCCACCGCCAATGTGAGGAACAGAGTATCACACATCTATGCTTTGCCGATGATCTTCTCCTCTTCTCTCATGGGGATAGATCTTCGGTAAGCATCATATGTGATTCCCTTGCTGAATTCTCTGGGGTTTCTGGGCTACATCCTAATGTTGCGAAAAGCGAAGCCTTTTACTGCAATGTTGGTGATAGAACTAGGACTGCTATTGACCATATTGTTGGGTTCCCTGAGGGATCTTTCCCTGTCCGATACCTTGGCATCCCTCTTATCACCACCCGTCTTGTCCACAAAGACTGTAAAGGACTTGTTGATAAAGTCAAATGCAGGATTAATGACTGGAAAAACAAGACTCTCTCCTTTGCTGGCCGTCTCTAGCTCATTCTCTCTGTTCTTTCTTCTATGCAAATCTATTGGGCTTCTGTTTTTATTCTTCCTAAATCTATTTCGAAAGAGATTGAGAAACTCATGAGGGGTTTCCTCTGGTGCCATGGTGAGTTGAAACGTGGTAAAGCCAAAGTATCCTGGAAAACTGTGTGTCTCCCTAAGGAACATGGTGGACTTGGAATCCGTAATCTTGCTGTTTGGAATGTTGCCCTTATGGCTTCACATGTTTGGAGACTCCTCTCTAAGAAGGATTCCCTATGGGTCAAGTGGATCCATTCTTACCATCTCTGTGGACGTAACTTTTGGGATGCCCCCAAAAAATACGGTTCAGGTTTTGCTTGGCGAAACATCCTTGATATGCGAAGTAAGATCAGAGAATTTATTGTTTCCCAGATAGGTGATGGTTGCTCTACATCTGCTTGGTTCGATAACTGGCATCCTGCTGGTCCCCTCTCTAAATTCATGTCTGCCCGTGACATCAGGGCAGCGGGATTCAATCCTGATAGTAAGGTTGCAGACCTTGTCATCAACGGATCTTGGGTACGGCCCGGTCAATGGAGGGACCGCCATCATAATCTTCTTCCTCAAAACCCTCCTTCTATATCCCCATCCGTTCCTGATAAACTCCAATGGAGATCTAGTGACGGTAATCTTTCTGATTTTTCTGTGCGTTCCGTTTGGCAGTCTATTCAACCCTATGACCAGCCTGTTGATTGGTATCATCTGGTTTGGTTCTCCCAGAATATCCCTAGACATGCATTCATTCTATGGGTTGCTCTTAAGAATCGTCTTAAGACTCATGATAAAATCAAAATCTGGGAAACCAACTCCAATCTCATTTGTGCCTTCTGCGGGGATTGTGCTGATTCCCTTTCCCATCTTTTCTTTCAGTGTTCTTTCCCCTCTATGGTTTGGCATGATCTTCAACATGTCATGAATCTCTCCGTCCCCACTGATAGCTGGTCCGATATCATTAATCAACTCAAGCCCATGTCTAAGATTAAGACCATTTGGTCCATTATTAGAAGACTTGTGCTTGCTGGAGCTGTTTACCACATTTGGCAGGAAAGAAATTCTCGAATTTTCAAAAAAACAAAAAGATCGTATCATGCAGTCGTTAATAGTGTTAAGGATGATATCCGCTGTAGACTGCTGAGTCTTTCTATGAAACATTGCACTAATGTTAATTTGGCTAAAAGGATATGGACCATCCCTTAACAATCCAACTATTGCTTCTATTTCTCTCTGCTTGTATGGTTTGTTTTATGCAGGTTGTGTTCCTTTATGTTATTGTTATGTTTCTGTTCCCATGTATTGTTTTTGGTTTCTAGTTTAGCTTTGTTGTCCTTTGGGGCATGTCCCGATGGATTTTCTGTTTTTTCCTTTGGTGGGGAGTCCCCAGCCTCTTATTGTATTTATTCTTTTTATTAATAAAATTTGCCAGAAGTACCGTCCTCTTTACCCAAAAAAAATTAAACAAATATAATAACAACCTCCATGTTATCTATAATACGTATATTACAAAGTAAAAACAGTTTCAACACTGCTCCAAACAATTATGACTACAATTATCACCGGATACATCTTTTAAGGTGTAATGCCTTGATATGAAAAAAAAGTCAAATGTTAAATGGTTGGATGGATAATGTACTCGACAGATGTCTGAAGCTATAATGTTGACTTGATGAGTAAAAGAGCAAATGATGCTTGAAACTGTAGATCATCACAGTCCTGATCTTCAAATAAAACAAGATAATAAGAAAAATGATAATAGCAATTAGGTTTAGATTATATTTCTTGAGAAATTTGTAGCACCAACTCAGTACTTATGTAACACCTCAAAGATTTGTCTGTAACTGCAAAAATGCCAAAACATTTTCGTTTGCTGGATAGAGACATTTCGACATATTAGGATTAGTACTGTGTTCAAAAACACCAAAGCCTATCAAAGTCACTAAGAAAAAGGAGCCAATACCCCGTACTCAATTAAGATACAACCCAATTCTAAACAATATCATATATTCAAGAAATTGGAACTCAATTAAGATACGTGAAATTGGAACTAGGATTTTCATAGAACTACAAAAGAAACTGGAATCATATGCGACTGCAAACAGGTATGCCACTGCAATCAGAAAATCAATCTGAACCTACAATCGAGCTTTACACCTTTGCAATCGAAACTTGAATTTCCCATTTATAATCAGAACTAGCAATCGACCTTTATAATCGAGTTTTATAATCGATCGGTGAACCTGATTGAGAGTGATGGCAAGCTGTCTCCTCGTTGTGATCGCATTGAACAAACCAATTGAAAGGATGCGAAGCAGAACAACAATTTGAACAAACCGATGGAGGCGGGGAACAAAAGCGAGAAAGAGAAGGAACAACCAAAAGGGCAAGATGCGTGTTTTTTTTCCAGTCAGCCATATGTTGATGCTTACCGAATCAGATGGTAATCAGATAATTTGGACCGAGTCAGAGGTGGTTTTTTTGGGCTATCAAACGGCCTGACTCGGACCGAGTCAGACATTATCTTTTACTGGACCTCGTTGTAGTTGTCTCGCTTTCTATTACTCTATTGCTACTTTTGATCGATAATATTATAAGATAGTTGCTTAATCAATGTGCTCTACTACGGAATCAAACCAATTTTTCAATAGTCCATTTAGCGTATCGGTTATGTCCACACCCAGAGATTGGTTCTTTTGTTTAAGTTATAAGCCCGACTCGTAAGATTATACTTCCTTGTGCATATATTTATAAGTAGTACTTCTTGAGAGTGGCATAACCTTTTTATTTGTTTTCTAGTTGCTTTGGCAAGATACTAATTCAACCATGTTACCACAACTAGTCGGATCACTTATAGTCAATAACAACCAATAAACATGCGTCGTCGCTAACAATTAATTTGATCATCGAGCCTTAGGTTTTGATCTCACCCAAAATGGATCAAAGAGAAATCTTCCATGTCGTTGCTCGAGGGCACATTTTTCAGTACCATCAATTTTTTTTTCCCAATTTTCATAGGAGTCCATTTTTATTAAACACTTATGTTATTGTTGTAATCACTGGATGGTAACAAGGATGAGATTTCTAAGAAACATTTTATTTAGTGTACTTATTGTAAAACTAAAAATAAATGGGTCAAATATGAAAATTGACATATAGTGGGGGGCCATTTGGTTATTCTCTCTTTCTTATTATGTCGGTCTCCGAGTTCAATATTGGGGGAGTCCAAACCTTAACGAAACTATCGAACATTACAGAACGGAGTTTTGTTACGTTGATTCTGCAAGTATCGTATCTTGATTGCTAAGAAACCTAAGCGACTTGCGTAATTATGGTATGTATTGCGTAATTTTTTCTTCAAGTTTTCTTACTTTCTTGATTAGGTTAAACTTTCACAGATTGGGCGACAGAGAACACGTAGATTTAGTTTGTGGATTTGCAGTGAAGTCGTATTTCTTTTTCCAGTGTCTTTTAATTCTTCTTCGGAGGCTTTTCTTTTTGAAACTTAATGTAGGCGGTTATCTAGTACTTGGTCAGCTTGAAAATTTCTGAAAATAATTTCTGGCATAACTCATTAACAGTAACTTTAGTATTTATGTTTGCTGTCAATTTGCATCCTGGAAATGATTAGAAATCACGTAGCTCTCTTCCAAATAAAGAGGTTTTAGCTTGTTTTGATGTTTATTCTATTTGAACTTGCAACTGTTCGATGAAATGCCTGAATTGGGATTCTTTTATCGTAATCCTCCTTCTATATATTTAGATTCCCAAATTCTGTTAGCAAACACACTGTATGGCGGTTGGCTAGTACTTGGATAGCTTGAAAGTTGTAGATTTGAAAATCTCTTAACCAATTTCTATAACTTCAGTAGCGTATATAATAATTTTAGTCTTATGCTTGCCAATAATTCACATTGGGAATATCACTAGAAATCACATAGCTCATTTCGAATGAAGAGGACGGCATTCAAGTCCACTTTGATGTCTAGTGGTTTGAGACCTTCAACTGTTCGATGAAATGCCTGAATGAATTATTTGATACTTAAACTCCCAAATCTTGAACTTCATCCTTGATCCTTCTTTCAGGATATGGAGACCGAAGACGACTATGTCGAATACATCCCCATTGCCAAACGAAGGGCAATGGAAGCCCAAAAGATTCTCCAACGAAAAGGCCAAGCTTCCACATTAGAAGACGAAACAGAAAAATCAAAACAAGTAGAAATGAAACCAAGTTTACTTGTAAAAGCTTCCCAATTAAAACGCAATCAACCCGAAGTAACTCCAACCGAACAAGCAGTCCAACAAGAAAAAGAAATGATGGAAAATCTTTCAGACAGAAAAACTCTAATGTCAGTTCGCGAACTTGCAAAAGGCATAACATATTCAGAACCTCTACCAACAGGATGGAAACCACCATTACCCATAAGAAGAATGTCTCAAAAAGCATGTGATGGTATCAGAAAACAATGGCATATAATCGTTGATGGTGACGAAATCCCTCCACCAATTAAAAACTTCAAAGACATGAGATTCCCTGAACCAGTTCTAAAAAGATTGAAAGAAAAAGGAATTGTACAACCAACTCCTATTCAAGTTCAAGGGTTACCTGTGATTTTATCCGGTAGGGATATGATTGGAATTGCATTTACAGGGTCTGGAAAAACATTGGTGTTTGTGTTACCATTGATTATGATGGCATTACAGGAAGAAATTATGATGCCAATTGCACCAGGTGAAGGTCCTTTCGGGTTGATTATTTGTCCTTCTAGAGAATTGGCTAGACAGACTTTTGAAGTTGTTGAAGAGTTTTTATTGCCTTTGAGGGAATACGGATTTCCTGAAATTAGACCGTTGCTTTGTATTGGTGGTGTTGATATGAGATCACAGTTGGATATTGTTAAGAGAGGTGTGCATATTGTCGTTGCTACCCCTGGAAGGTTGAAGGATCTTCTTGCCAAAAAGAAAATGAATCTTGACAATTGTCGGTAAGTATTTCTATTATATTTTACATTTGTCTTCTGTGCATTCAACCTTCTAAAAAAACACATTTCCACACAGGTACCTAACTTTAGACGAAGCCGACAGACTAGTCGACCTCGGGTTCGAAGACGACATCCGCGAAGTATTCGACCACTTCAAAGCCCAAAGACAAACCCTCCTCTTTTCCGCCACAATGCCCGCAAAAATCCAAAACTTCGCGCGAAGCGCGCTAGTCAAACCCGTAACCGTCAACGTAGGCCGGGCTGGGGCCGCCAATCTCGATGTCATCCAAGAAGTCGAATACGTAAAACAAGAAGTCAAACTCGTGTACCTTCTAGAATGTCTCCAAAAGACCCCACCTCCCGTCTTAGTATTTTGCGAAAACAAATCCGATGTAGACGACATCCACGAATACCTCCTTTTAAAAGGAGTCGAAGCCGTTGCGATTCACGGCGGGAAAGATCAAGAGGAGAGAGAATACGCGATATCCTCGTTTAAAGCGAGTAAAAAAGACGTTTTGGTGGCTACGGATGTCGCATCCAAGGGTTTGGATTTCCCGGATATTCAACATGTGATTAATTACGATATGCCGGCTGAGATTGAGAACTATGTGCATAGGATTGGGAGGACCGGGAGGTGTGGGAAGACCGGGATTGCAACTACTTTTATTAATAAGAATCAAAGCGAGACTACGCTTCTTGATTTGAAGCATTTGTTGCAAGAGGCGAAGCAGAGGATACCGCCCGTGTTGGCGGAGTTGAATGATCCGATGGAGGACGGTGATGCGATTACGAATGCGAGTGGGGTTAAAGGGTGCGCGTATTGTGGGGGGCTCGGGCATAGGATCGGGGTTTGTCCGAAATTGGAGCATCAAAAGAGTATGCAGATTGCGAGTTCTCGGAGGGATTATTTTGGGTCGGGTGGGTATAAGGGGGAGCTTTGAGGTGTTTAAGTTGTTTTGTATTATTGGAATTTTTGTGGTATGAAGTTTAATTGGATTGTAATTGCTAAATTTGGTTAGATTATAGTAATGATGTTTAAGAAAGTGATTTTATCATCTTTTTCCCAAACCTAACTGTATCTAGTGAAATGCTCTCTTTTTTTTTTTTTTTGGCAAATTCACCACAATTTTTAAATCTTGGATTATACATTTTATTTATCTTAAAGCTTAACTGGAATTCTTTTTGTATCAACTGGTTACCATTCAACAAATTTTGACGGATACCTAGTACATATAACATATTTTTTATAGGTTTCTGCAACGTACTCTTTGTGGCCAATCTTTACTTTGGAAAAGTATCCAATTCCTTAAAGATGGTGGTGTCAGAAGTTATAAGGTTGGTGCATCAACCATGTATGAATCTGTGCAACCACTATCAATCAATTAGTCATTTCTGCTTTAAATAACCAATCACAGTGCAAGAGGCTACAAATTGTTTCTCGTCTTTTTCTCCATAAAAAATTACTTGTGTGATTGCCTTTTGGCAAGTGTTGCTGCCATTCTTAGTGCAAGTGACGTGGAAGATGCTCTGAATCCATGGACAAATAAAGCAGAAGTAAAGAAAAAGTACGGGTCGCAGAATGGGTAAAGTTTTTAAAATTCACGGATTGGTCCTCTATCCCGGTTCAGATTGTGTTTTCATTTAATTTCTTGTAATTTTGTTGGATTTTTCTAAATTGCTATATATCACTCCGTTTGTAATTATAATAATTAATATGCATATATTTTTGTAACTTGTACAAATTTTAATTAGGTATTCTGTTTGTTCACCTTTTAATACTTTAATATTCTGTTTATTTATTTTATAGATCTTTTAATTTTTATAATTCTTGTAAATTATTCTTTTTTTTTTTTTGGCAGGGAAAACCGTGGGCCTACTCAATGCCCTGCAAATCATGTGGACCCAAAGAAAGACGTTAGCACCCAAAACTTGAAGCCCGTGAATGAAGCATAAGGATAAAGCAACTCCTAATCTCCTATCTCAACTCTCAAGTCCTTTCATCACCAAACCACCAAGTTAAACGATATGTTTACTTGTAAATTTCTACAATGCAACATTTATAATTTTTTATGATTTTTGTTCTAGTATTATGTTTGTTGATGACTTATAATTTAAATATTTTAATTATTCTGTTTTGTTTTTATTTTTATTTTTTTTGTATTTTATAACAAATTAATATAAAAGATAAGAGCTACGCTATGGAAGGGGATCATTTGTCCGAAGAAGCAATATCTTCGATTAGGATAGCAACAGTCATCGATTAAAGATGAAATCAATAATCATGTTCATAAAGAACGACATACACCATTTGGCGACCTAGAGAAGACTATCGACATTCACTTGATGGGAAAAGAATGCTACAGTGGTAGCGTTAATAAAAAAGATGGTTATGTAAAACGAGGATATGTAATATGAAAAAGTTACCAGACAAAGTAAAACAAGATTACAAATTATCAAGCACACTGCACACGGAATCTGTCCAGAATAGATCACGTGATTTGTGCTTCAGTAAAAAACTCTCACCATTCTCACACATCCAAACATGACAAAAAGGATAAAAATGTTCCAAATGGCCTTAACGGTTTTTTTAAGAAAAAGACTTAAATAGTCTAATTTTCTAAGTTTTACAAAAAATAGCCAAAAATTAAATAAACGATCAAAATAGCATCTATTTTCACATAGTTTTGAAAGCCAGCTGCGAAAAGTATATATTACCTGCGAAAAGTATATATTATCTGCTAAAACCTCTCAAAACCCTACCTACGAAACTCTCTTAATACTTGTGAAAATTATTATTTTTTCAAATGTTCTTAAATTTTCTTTAAACCCATTAAGCAGAAGAGAATCATATGCAGAAACCCCTTGTGAATCATGTGTGTACCGTCATTCTCTCACCTACTCTCTCCAACTTCTGGACCTCTTCCATTTTGATTTTCTTTTGTTTTGTATCTTTCTGTTATTGTATTTTATTATTCATTTTTTCAATATCTTTTCTATTAAACTTTGTCTTTATCAATACTTTTGTTTCTGTTAGTATTTTCAAGATAATCACAATTAAAGGATTTAAAAGAGATGTAGTCATCTCATACTATTTATTTTTCATGTGTAATCTTGGTATCTAATTACTTCTCTGAAATGATCATCAGTCATTCTTCTTGATTTCTTTTTTTTTTCTTTTACCTTTTTACCTTTTCTATTTTAATACATATTAAATTATTTTTTATATATGTGAATACAAATTAATTCGCGGTCAAACTTCTATTTTTCGCAGTGAAAGTTTTACTTTTTGTAGTCACAACTTACTATTTTCCAATGTAAATAAATATTAATAATTTAAAAAATAAAAAAACTTTTAAAAAATAAATTTCGCAAGTATTAAGAGATAGTTTTATAGGTTTTGAGTGACTTCAAAAATAAAAAAATTTAAAAAAATAAAAAAGTATCAAAAAACTGAACTTTTCGAAGGTAATATGTACTTTTCGCAAGTTTTGTTCATTTTTCGCAAGTAGCCTTCAAAACCTGCGAAAATAGATGCTATTTTGATCATTTAGCTAATTTTTAACTATTATTTTTGGCAAAACCTAAAAGGATTAACTAAATTAGTATTTTTCTCCTTTTTTTACAGGCTTTCTTAAACGGACTACCCATAACTCCATTCAGGGATGAAGGCATATATACTTAAGGTAGGTAGGTCCTTGGAGCTACCTTTTTTTTTTCTTTTTTTTTTTTCCAATTTTTATAGTATATTATATATGAAAAAAAAACTTGAACCACCTTAAAAATAATTAGGGATTTATCTTAGTCCAATAAATGTCAATCGATTTAAAAAAATCAAGTCTTAACTTGTTAGCTCAATCAAATAAACTAGCCAAAACATACTAAAATACAACAAAAAGAAGGAAAAAATGAAAAAAATATATATATACGGTAACAGCCCAAGACAGGCTCACATCCTCTGTCCTCACCTTGATGGGTTTTTCATTATGCATCTTTACTAAATATCCAAACCATATACGTTTCAATTTGTGATTTACCTTTGTGATTTACCTGAAGAACTTTAATATAACTATTCAAGTTATGGTTAATTGCTTTTAAGACATCACCTAGCCCAGCTATTAGCATTTTTTTACTCTTTCATTTCGTTTGGTTTATTTAAATAAGAAATCACGTGACTTTCGATTCCAGATTCGCCACTGACTCCATTACGTCCATAACCGACCGGATTCCATAATAGGCTAACCAGCATAACCAGTATGCTTTAGAGGACATAATATATAAACGGTTACAAGCCAGGCCCAACTGGTGTTGCACAGAACGTTTTCACGTGGTATCCTGGTTAAGCTTCAAAATTCCAGAACGTTTCCTTCCTTTCCGAAAATGGTAAGAAATCATGACACGATATGGTGAAACCAATTGCTGCTGTTTATATCCCACTAAAAACAGAACTACAGTGTCATGTTCTAAGACTACAGAAAAAAGGGATCACAACAGGCCCAACCAGCCCAAAAAGACCAAAACGAAACCAACACAAGTTCTAAACCAAAATCACCCATCACTAATTCACTACCCATCTCCTAACTTAAACTAACTAGCCATCTAACCATCAACCTAAAGCTTAAACAACAAACCACCATGAGCAGCAAAAAACGGAGCAAACACAAGCGACTCCACAGCCATAAGTTTAATCAAAATATTAAGCGAAGGTCCGGAAGTATCCTTAAGCGGGTCCCCGATCGTGTCACCAATCACAGCCGCCTTATGTGGCTCCGACCCCTTCGGTCCAAGTGTCCTCGCATGTTCCGATGCCCCAGCCTACAATAAACAAACCAAAAAAAAAATCACAAACCCTACCTACCACAATTAATAAAAACAACCACAACAATATCTTAAAATCCATAAACTCACCTCAATATACTTCTTCGCATTATCCCACGCACCACCTGTATTCGACGCCGAAATCGCCACCTGGACACCCGAAACCAACGCGCCAGCTAGGACACCTGAAAGTGTCTCCACTCCGAAAAACGTTCCGACAATTAGAGGTGTCAACATGACAAGCGCGCCAGGTGGAATCATCTCCCTGAGAGACGCATCGGTCGAGATTTTGACACATGTCGCGTAATCCGGTTTCGCGAGTCCTTCCATTAAACCAGGAATCGTATTGAACTGCCTACGAACTTCCTCCACCATCTTCAAAGCCGCACTTCCCACACTTTTCATAGTCATGGCTGAAAACCAGTACGGAAGCATCGCGCCGACAATCAAACCGATAAAAACTTTCGGTGTCAGAACATCGACCGTCTCAATTCCCGCACGGCTCACGAACGCGCCGAATAACGCTAGCGAGACTAACGCGGCGGACCCGATCGCGAATCCCTTTCCGATTGCGGCGGTGGTGTTTCCGGCGGCGTCGAGCGCGTCGGTGCGTTCGCGGATTCTGTGGCTCATTCCGGCCATTTCGGCGATCCCGCCTGCGTTGTCGCTGATGGGGCCGTACGCGTCGATGGCGAGTCCGGTTGCGATGGTGCTGAGCATTCCGAGAGCGGCGACCGCAATTCCGTACATCGCGGCGAATGTGAAACTGACAAAGATGCTAATTGCTATTGCGAAGATGGGAATGATTACGGATTTGTATCCTAATGCGAGACCGAATATCACGTTTGTTGCGGCTCCGGTTCGGCAGGAATCAGCGACGTCTTGTACGGGGCTGTATGAAAGAGAAGATGAATGAATTTGTGATCGTATAGACAGAACAGGTTGTACTGTGTTTGATGTGTATTTGTTTCATAGAAATTTTGGACATACCTGTAAGCATTGCTGGTATAGTATTCTGTCACGAAACCGATGATGAGTCCAGCCCAAAGACCGACACATACACACAAGAAAAGTTGCCTGTATACACAAGAAAGTATACGTCGAATGTTAAATTGTGAATGGCAAAATATTGTGAATAAGTGAATTAAAAAGGGATTTTTGCTTACCAGTTATGCACGACCTTCTGTGCACCGAAATTAAAGATTGTGAAGGATGTGGGCAGTGCAATGAAACTAACAATTGCAATACCAACAGTCATGAGAACAGTGGAGATGATAAGCTGCTTCTTCAATGTTGTTTGGATTTCATCAACGGCTTTGATTTCAAAGAAATCGGTTGCAAAAAGGGTGGTTATCAAACAAACAAGGATTCCAATAGAGCTCACGAGTAACGGATAGCACATTGCTGTGAAGTCATGCTCGATTCCAAAAGAGGAAATTGAAGCAACAACAAGTGCAGCACAAGATGATTCTGCATATGACCCAAAAAGATCAGATCCCATTCCAGCAATGTCCCCAACGTTGTCTCCAACATTATCAGCAATCACAGCTGGGTTTCTGGGGTCATCTTCTGGAATGTTCCTTTCGACCTTTCCAACAAGGTCAGCACCAACATCAGCTGCTTTAGTGTATATACCTCCACCAACTCTTCCGAACAGAGCCATTGAAGAACCACCGAGTCCATAACCAGTTATGGCCTCGAAGAGTCCTTCCCAGTCATCACCATAGTAGAGCTTGAACAGATTAATGGCGATGTATAGAACTAGAAGTCCGTTTGCTGCGAGAAGAAACCCCATTACAGCACCAGATCTGAACGCAGTGACAAAAGCTTTACCCACGCCTTTTCTGGCTTCTAGGGTTGTCCTTGCGTTAGCGTAAGTTGCTATTTTCATCCCAAGGTAACCTGAAATGATGGAGGTGATAGCACCGAGCAAGAAGGCGATTGTACTGAAGAGAGCGGTTGCAATTGCAGGCTTGCACATTCTGAACTTGTCGTAGGTGCACTGCTGGCTCTTGGTGCTGAACCCCTCAACGGAACCAAGGAAAACGAAGATCAAAATTGCAAAAACAACCATGAAAATACCGACGTATTGATACTCGGTGACCAAGAAGGAGGTTGCACCTGTTATATTTTAACATACAAGCGCTGAATTAGCAAAGTAAACATCAATACTCAGCTACAAAACAATGAGATGTTATCATTCGAACAGTGCATGACAGAAATGTCTGTTTACACCTACTTCAGTTTCACAAACGCGCGATTTACCGAAGGAGCAAAAGGTCAAATTTATTATTGCCAAAATGTTAAATTCAACGCAACCTAAAACGGAAGATATCAATGAGAGGTCTTACCTTCGGAGATTGCATTCTGAATCTCGGCGCATTTAATAACGATGTTGTGATCATTAACTCCCTCCTCTTCTTCAATTAAGTAGTCATCGTATCCATTTTTGTTGTTGTTAGCCGGAGGTCCGTTGCGGTCAGGTGTAACCTTTACTTTAGAGACTAACACCCACTGAAACAACGAGAAAATGATACCAATCACGGCGCATACCGGAATAATTATTTCCGTCGCAAAGCTTGACAGCAACGCCGGACTCATGGTATCGGAAACCTAGTATATCGGCGGAAGTTGGAACCAATAGCAGTTCTGCTTCGGAGAAAAGGAGGAAGAATGCAAGTAAGCAAGGTTTAGGGGAGAGTAGTGAAGTGGAAGGCGGTGAGAATATATAGTTGGAGGGATGAGAGAGAAAGGTGAGAGGATAAGGTAGATAGTGGAGCATTTTATCTGATTGGAGCTTTTAGGGTTCTTCGGTGCAGCCGCACTTTTAATCCAACGGTCCGATTTTGCCGATCGAGTTTCACGTTAGGGCTAGATTTTTCGTTTAAGGTGAGAGTTTATCCGATCTACTTTTCTATAAATTTGGTTATAGTTTTTTTGGCAAATGATAAAAATCAGTTTAGTGAAATCTGATTCGGTTATTTAATAATTTTTTGATAGTATGGAAACAGTTTTAATAAAATCCGGTCAAAAATCATTTTTCTCGTTTGCAGATTTTGATGTTAGAATTCAAGTAAAATTTATGTTTGATAAAAAGGGCTTGATAAGCAAAAATCATCATTTTGACCATGATATAAAGTATTCTTCATGAATTTGTTTGGTTTCGGACCACTTGATAATGAGATGTCTTGTCTTATGTGGACGATCGGTGGTGTAAATGTAAATGTTTAAGAATTCGCCAATTCGGTAGTTCTTTCGAAGCATAGCATGCTTCTTTAGCCTCTTTGTGACAATCTAATCTCTGAATCAATCGCAAACGTTGTATCCGTAAGTGAAGATCTTGACATAAAACAATTAAAATTATTGTGTTTCCATCGACGACGCCAATTTGTTGGGTTGTCAAACCAACAAATGAAGAATGCTACTATATATACACTAAAAGATAGTATAGTAGAAGCAACAGTCGAAGCAACAACGACGCATATCAAAAGTCAAATGTCTATCATATTTTGCATAAGGTCCACAAGTCTTGATATGAAATAAGTAACAAGTAAAAAGTGGGTTTTGTAAATGTAGTCAAACTAAAATTACTAAAATCATGCAATGGAAGTAAGAGTAAATATTCAACGATAACGAGTATCTAATTTCAAGTTCTATTAATCTATTATGTGAGTTAGACTTGAATTCATGTCGAAATCAAGGTCGAACGCAAAATTTACCAATAGTCGTGGCACCAGAGATGCACCATATTAAGTAGTGACACTTTTTTTTCCGTGGAATGACACCCTAATAGAAAAAAAAAATTGCACTATATTTGCACTACGTGTACGGAATTTAGCCGTTGCATAGACCATCCCATGACACTATACAAAACTGACCTCGGTCAAAATCAATTAATGGTTAAGTTGGTACTAAAACACCTTAAGAAGCTTTAATATTATTTGATTTGCCAAAAATGTCCAATTAAAACAAGCTTTTTGATTAAACCTAGTGTTATTAACTTAACATGAAAACTATTAGATTAAGGTGAAAGATCACATATAGTTTCATGCAAATAGTCCCAACAACATTCATTTCCTTTAATAAGCTTGAGGACATGCAAACCACTCGAGTAATCTACTTCCTCTACAATTCACAAAATGTCCCAAAATGGCAAAATTTGTGATCTTTGACATACTTATACGCAATATCCCAAAAATGGCAAATTTTGTGATCTTTGACACCTCTATGCAATACAAATATGCAAAATAAACATGTTTAAAAAAGCAAAAAAATAAAAATAAGATACATCTAACAAATATCTCCAAGCTTACTTTTTTCTTATACTCAAGGAAAACAAGAAAAAGCGAAAACCAAAAAGATGGAAAATTAATAAGAAAAATAATAGAACGCCCTAAGTAGATAATTAAGAACACACAAACATGTACAATATGATATTAGCTTACACTTATGCATATGATGACAGTGTCACATGTTGAAACAAAATATTACACCAATGAACGAATATTCACTAAAACACATAACATTAAATCATGTCGGATAAAGATGCAAAGTACATAATGTAAATTCAAACAAACTAAAACAAGCATGACACAATACAAACTATAACATCTGCCATTTGGTGATAATTTAAAATTATTTAATCAAATAGTTAAAATTGTAATAATAATAATAATAATAATAATAGTCATATTAATAAGAGAATTTGATTATTTAATGGGTTAAATTATACTTTATGTCAAATGTTGGAAAGTTAGAGTTGACTTGGTAAATAAAAAAAACTCCACATTTGACCATGATTTGACATGGCTAACACTTAAGGAACTAGAAAATTGATAGTTAGGGGTAACTTGGAAACCTTAGAAGTTGGTTAATTGCCAATGGCTTCTTGGTCAAGTGGTAAGGTGTCACCCTCTAACCTTAAGGTTGAGGGTTCAATCTCCACTAGGGGGAATAGGTGGATTATAGGTGAATTAGACTAGGAGTAGGAGTAGGAGTAGGATAGATTTTTCGGTTCAAAAAAAAGTTGGTTAATTATTAGGCTCATTTAATGGTCAAATGAGAAAAAAATTGAAGTTAAAGGATTTATTATGTTAAGTGACCAAATATTAGAACACAAAATCTCTTTCCTCTCATTTGTAGGGGAAACGACTTTGGAGAGATTGTAGGAGATGAAAAGTGGTGATTTAGAGCTAGAGCGGAGAAGTATAGGTACGTTAAAGTGCATTTGAAAAGGTTTTAACTAGGATCATCATGTAAGAGCTATAGAAGGTATAATCTTTAGTTATCTTCTTCAATGTTGCAACCTTGGAATTTATATATTCTCATATTTAAAATCCTTATTTAGATGTTAGATTGAGCTTCTAACTGATGTTTTATCATTAGTTCATCAATCTATCATCAACCTCCTTCATTATTTTTTATTTCAACTTTGTAAGTGGTTTGGGGAAGTAATGAACCTGTATCGATGAACAATTGATTGAGGATTTTAGAAAAAAAATTTAGTAGCTTAGATTATGAATATGTTCTCTTCTCTCAAATGATGTTTATAATCCAAAAGAATACTAATAGCTTCAAATTTGTCATTTGAATGAGTTAAAGCTTATGATGAAGTTATTGAGTTCACTTGAGTATTTTGAATCTAGATTATATTTTGAATGAATTTGATTAGTGATTTATCAATTTAATTCTATAATGTAGTTTGAAGTCATCAAATGAAATCAACATTGGGAGAACATATTCTATTTCGTTCATTTGAACATTTAAATGGAACTTATGAACTTTTGAGGAATATGGAACATAACCCATTTGTTAATCATGGTTTTTTCTATTCAAATTAATAACTTCGTATTCTCTATAAATAAACATCCATATTGATATATTTTTCTATGCAAAGTACAAATTTCTTATTATATTTCATATATGCTATTCGCATGTATATTATTCACTTGTGAATAAACTTTTTATTCGATTTTTACGACTCATTTGCTATTCACATATGAATAACTATTGCATATAAATTTTATTATAACTCATGGAATATTGATATATGAGTGAGTAATGTATGTAATATGTATACATGTTATTACTATTACCCTATATTTTAAATCTCAACAAGTTAACTAGAAGGATGGGTGGGGTGGGGGGAGGATACGAGGTGGGTTTTTTTGGCCATTCGACTTCCGCCATCTGCATCCCTTCTTGCGCGACACGGCCTCCATGACTAACCATACCTCGAGTCTACATCTCTTGCAGGTTTTCAGAAGATAAAGACTGCAGATGAACCAAGAGGAACACGCCATTGACCCTTGACAGGGAACACCTCTTATCCGGGTTTTCTGGTGATGACAATCGACCACCGGAGTTTCTGGTGAAATCGAAGAGGAAATCCAAAGACGGCGGTAGTGGAGGAGACGCACAAGAAATTCAAAAAGAAGACTCCGTCAGCTCCCCACCTCCGGTAAGGTTCTTTGCCCTCTTTGGTTACTGAACAGACTACGGGTTGGGAAATTGTTTGATTGAAATTTCAACTGAAATCCACCGATCAATCATATTCCCACAAATCCGTTGTTTGATTCCCGTATTCAACTAAATCAGCCAATCTTGCCCTAATTTTGATTTCCAATTCAACTATAATTAGCAGCAATAGCATGTGCTTACGAGAGTGACACCAAGAATATGGTGGCGGGAACCTAGAGGGAGAAAACCCATCGATACACATACAGTAAACGGAATCAAGAATCCAAACTACAATCGAACAGTCAAACCTTTTGATTATTGATTTGATTTTTATATCTCTTAACCAATGATTATTTTTTCTGATCATCGATATCTCCCTCTTTCGATCATTAAATTTCTCAAATTACTGTTTACACCACCTAATCGAGCTTCCAATCTAAATAATGTTCTGGACTCCGCCAGAAGGTGTGGAGCCCCTAACGCCGGTGTTGGAGAAGCCCGAAGTTCCAGACTCGCCGTTGCCTTACTTAGACATAAAGTCATCGATGAATAATATGTATGTTTTTAGGGTTGCAATTGGTGACACCACATACAAAAACTCACTCTGATTGAGGTATTTTCAAATGACACAAAAGAGTATTCATCGAATTCATTCTCCAAAGAAATATAGTTAAGTGAACTTAAGGTTTTATTTGAAATTGCTGCAGGTCAATAGCACCAAACGGGTCGGGTAGGTCCTGGTAGGTACCCTGAAAAGGTGGCTCAAGGTAATAGCAAATTTGTTTGGAAATAGGTTTTGTTTTATGGTACGTATAAAACATTCTCATCCTGGAAATAAATAGAAATCAAAGCGAGATGGTATATTAGATAATAAAAAGGAAGTATATTGCTATTACTTCATTTGGCTCATGATTGGGCTAAGTGCAATAAATAGCAATTTACTTTCATTTTATTTTCTAATATAGCATCTTACTATGAAATAAGGACCAAAATAGATGATGTTTCGATGGTTGTTGTTGGTCCTGGAACATTGAAAGAAAGACCAAAATTGAGAAAGGTTTTAGTATTGGAGTTAACACGGTAAAAATCCGAAAGCACAGGGACCATTTTTGTAACTTACTGCCTGCTGCAAGTATTAAGAAGGCAGAAAAGAGAGAAGTAGTTGGCTTGCCACAACAGGTAAAAGTTTTCGTGATTTTCAACTTTTATAAATTGGTAATTTTTATTAATTATTTTAATAATATAATTGATAATGAACTGGTTTCCAAATTTTCATTAGGAAATTGATTAGGCTGCATGACAAGTCTTTGTGGTCAATATAGGAAACACAACATACTTCTATTTATTTATGTAGTTATAGCATCCTACTTCATTAGTTAATGTAAAAAGTTCTTTATGTCCGATGTCTATAAAAAGTCACTCCTTGAAAGTTGAAACGCAATATACTTTTGTTTACTTCTGTAGTTAAGGTAAAAAGTCCATTTTGTCTAATGTCTATAAAAAGGCATTCCTTGGTTGTTGGTAAATGTTTTATCATATTCTGCTAAATTTTTGTTGCTATTTGGTTCAGATAGCAATATCGAAGTACATAGTTATGTTGGAATTGTGGAGCCCCTAACGCAGGTGTTGGAGAAGCCCGAAGTTCCAGACTCGCCGTTGCCTTACTTAGACACAACCACCGGTCGCCGGACTTGTACTGGAGAAAACGATGATATTGAAGTGGATGAAGTGATTCCCCCATCGGCTGTGCCGTTTCTGGCATTGTTTGCCTGTGCAGACGGACTTGATTTTCTTCTAATTACGTTGGGGTCGTTGGGTGCTGTGGTTCATGGTGCATCCCTCGTAGTATATTTACATTTATTCGGGAAGATTATTCATTTATTGAGCTTACGTAGTAATGCAGATGAGCTGTTCGACCATTTTTCTCAGGTGCTTTTTTATATTGTTTCGATTTCATAATTTATTGTCTTTAAAGCCATCAACAACAAAATTTTCGGAATACATATTGGAAGCAAACTAAGATAACAATGGAGTTTTAAGAGAGGTTCATGAGCTATCATCAAATTGAACCCTGGAAGTTTCAATCGATATCAAAAAAGCTTGAAATTAAAGTATTATGTAAAATCTCATGACACAACGTTTGAAAACGAAGAATGAAGAATTGGATGGAGATGGAGCTTTTTCTATTTCTTTATTCTGTTTCTTTACTTAAATTTACCTTGGAAGCAATTTTCAAACAAAAGTTTTTCACAGGTTGTCTTGGAGATCATGTTGAAGCTTTACCAAAGGCTATGGCCAATCATTGACACAAAGTAATGGGTTTATTTCTTTTCTAATCAGTAATAAAATTCAATTTATATTAATATGTTTTCTTT
The DNA here is from genome assembly GCA_023525715.1 of Cichorium intybus. Taxonomy (NCBI): domain Eukaryota; kingdom Viridiplantae; phylum Streptophyta; class Magnoliopsida; order Asterales; family Asteraceae; genus Cichorium; species Cichorium intybus. The sequence goes on along the minus strand of CM042013.1, from coordinate 18,404,547 downwards.
TTTCATGAATATCTAGGTTGTGGCACCTCGCTAATTATGCAGATCTCCAAGATACAAGAATAGAAAGAGTTAATGGACACGTAAAATGAATGATAAAAATCTGTTGTCAACGTTTATCTTATCTTCATGATAAATAGAGGGGAAACCATAGGTGTCTCTCTATATTTTTCTGGTAAAACTTAGAAAAAAACAACATTTTTTTTTCTTTTTCCATCTCATGACATTTTTTTTCAGGGATATTTTTTGTGTTTAAAAAATATATAAGTGGTTTTTCCAAAAAAAATTTAAAGCGGTGGCTTTTTTAGATAAAAGATTGAAATATAATGCATTTTCTGAAGAAAACAACTTTAAGTTTTATCTTTTAAATTACTTACTTGGTCTTGGATAAATCTTATGTTATTGCAGTTTCTAGATTTTATTTGTATTGTTTTTATTCAAAAATAAAATAGATTGTTTTTGGTGCTGAATTGTTTTTTCTTTTGCAGATACAACAGAACCAGTCGTTTGATGAAATGCCTACAGCTTGCATTTGTGACTTGCTTCTTACGACCGAGTTTCTACGCAATAAAGGGAAGATCCAAGGGATATCAAAGGTTATGCCTACCTCCAAAATTTGATGATTACTGTTTCTTGCATTTGAAGATTTGCGCATGAACTTTAGCTCATTATCACAATGTTTGTCAAAATGTTATAGCTGCAAACACTAAAGATGTTACAAGATGGAATTCATTTTGTTAGGAATTTATGTATAGCTAAATGTACGAAGATTTTGTAAAACTACTTATGTTGTGTTTCTCATGCATTTTAAGCATTTTCAAAGTTCCCACATCCATATATCTGATATTGACATTGCAAGTCGCATCCGTATATTTGATGATGGCCCTGGTCGAAGATTTGAATTTGACACCTAAAAGTCAAATACCCGTTTGACTTTGACAAATGATTTATCATTTATATTATTTTCGGTGTAACATATGTTGTTTGATATCAGTGGAGACAGGAGATCGACCCGGCTTACTTGTAGACATTGTAAAGATTGTTACTGATATTGATGTTGCAGTAGAATCGGGATAATTCCACACCGAGTTAACAACATATTTTACTATTTTTACCCATAATAGCGACCAACTTATAATTCCTAACCCATAACAGCAAAGTACTTACATTTCTTTACTGATAATAGCGATTTTTGACAAATAAAGTATATTACCATATTGATACACAAAATGTAAATACGTTGTTATCGGAAAAAATGTAAGTACATTGCTATTATTATAGGTAAAATATAAAGTACGTTGTCTGTATTCGTAGCGAGAGTAAAATAAGTTGGTCTTATCATGAAACCGAACCAAACCAACCTACGTGGTGTATGGTTTGTTGGCTAAGGTCAAGTTCCATGTCAATTAGAAGAACAAGGCTCTAATCAAACCGCTTCAGGTAATGAGCGACACTATAAATTTTTATATGAATTTATAGTGTTTTTTGTAATTTTTGTTTAAATGCAATTTTTTTTCAGGTTGTCGCTAACAGTTTGTGTTACTTTTTAAGACGTCCGACAACGGAGGTTAATCTAGGCCATTCAAGTTTCATGAATTCATTATTCCAGATTATATGAAACATGCTTCAAGGAATAGCGAAAGAAAACAACACACTTCCAATTAAAACTATGAAGTACCTGAACCCGCGAAAAGAAAACCCCATGACCCATCCAGATCCACTCAAAAGGCCGGACCACCCAACGACATAACCCGAATAGAGAAACAGCGAAAGAAAACAACACACTTCCAATTAAAACTACGAAGTACCCGAACCCGCGAAAAGAAAACTCCTTGACCCACCCAGACCCACTCAAAAGGCCGGACCACCCAACGACATATACGCACGGGTCCAACCTAGTTTAGATTAAATTACAGCAGGTTTTCTAGAAGACTTTTGGGGTGGGGGTTAAGGGGGTGGTATTTTTTTAATGGGTTTCGTTTATGAGGTACTTTTGGGAATTTACAACTTTAGTCATTGCTGTTTTGGAATTATATTATGAAGTACTTTTGGGAATTTGCCGCTTTAGTTATTGCTGTTTTGGAATTATATACTTTAATCCTATTTAAAAATCTAAAAATACTACAACACTTGGAAATTCAGATAAGGAAGCCAAGTTTTTGTTATCCTGACCCGACCCGTGCGTAACACGAATCCAAACTAGTTGTCTTTATTGTACGAACGATAAATATAAAAGATAAACATCAATTATTGTCGTTAATTATTTATTTCTAAAAAATTAAATCTGATGTGTTAATTATATTAGTCATTGATATGTAAATAAAGCTCATGTTGCAAATAAAATTATATATATATATATATATATATATATATATATATATATATATATATATATATATATATATATATATATATATATATATATAAAATAAAGTATACCATTATTTGAATAAGGTACATATGTATAGAAGAGTGTGCACTAGATAAAATTCTATTTTGCATTTTGGGTGAATATTAGTTTACCTTCTTATCCACTTCCAAACAAATCAACAACTTGATCGGTGAGACGGTATGCATTTTGTATTTATTTGGTATGGATGGACCAACCCGAAACCTATTCATTCTAATTACAAATGTCTTTTTTACGATAAATATTCAATATAAATAAATATATTATTTATTCTCTAACTATTGTCGATACATATTCAATATAAAAACATGTGTACATTATTTCATAATTCTGCATAAATCTAAACTTGATTTTCAATCGCATCGTTCTCTTTATATGGTAAGATAACAATTATGTTTTTCCAAAGGACACGCTAAAAATCGGGTCATTTATAAAGGGAAAAAGACTTATTAGATCAAGAGGTGTAATAACAACTCACATCATACTATCACTCAACTTATTTGTTTTTTACCTGTTACATAGACGTCACCTTGATAAATCTTCACTAACCTCGCCCATTTAGAATGTTGGAAATGATAACCTTCACTACCACTCACTTTTTTATCATTAAATAAATAATACAATTAAATTAAACCCAACTAAAAAGTTAATTTAATAAATTAAAAAACTTCATTAATTAAGAAAATACAACGAAAAAGGTAAAACTAAAAACGAAAAATAAAACGTTTTGTCGATTTCAATTCGATTGTGGGGTTTGATTGTTTGGATGATCTTGAGAATACAATTTTTTAGAGAGTGTTTTTGAGAGAAATGAGTGCTAAAATTGTGGTTTAGTTGTGTAAAATTAAGTAGTATATATAGATGGTAAATTTTTAAAAAACATAATTTTTTATAGTCGTTCTTTCCGGCCGTTGGGAGGGGGGATGTGCAAATTTGGAAATTGTTTGGGGGGGGGGGGGCAAATAGAAAAGTTAGAGATGGAAACTGTGCGGTTTGGGTGAACCCGTAGGAGGGTGGAACCCGAGGTCACCCACCCGACCGGGGTGGTGCATGCTTCCTCCTCCACGTGGGAACCAGCATACCGCGTCGTTGGTACTCCTCTTGGTCTTAGTGGAATGAATTTTACCGTAAGTACACATTTAGTCCATTATCATTTTTTTGTACACATATGACCATTAAACATTTTGTTTTGTACACATTTTAATTTTCAAAACTTGATTTATTCAGAATTTCGTTCTAAGGGTTTTGATAAAATGGATCTTTTTATAAAATATAAATCATAAACTTTATTTCTAAAAGTTACTTTTGAAAATTAAAATGTATTAAATAATGTTTATTTTATATAGATATTGTTAATCCACCTTTATATAAATATATGGCAAAATGAGCATACAAATGGGTGTAATTTGGTGGGGAGGATGGTCAAACCTTATCAGTTTCACGTATCATGAAAAGGCGATTCAAAAAGGCAAATCCCAAACCTTTTGAAGTAGAGTACTTTAAAGTTCAAGCTCTTTGTAATTATCGAATTATTATTATATATATATTTATATATATATATATATATATATATATATATATATATATATATATATATATATATATATATATATATATATATAAAAGTGAGATCAAATAAAAAATAAAATTTTTGATAGGATTGGTAAAAAAGTGTCTCATTTACATATTTTTTGACGAATAAAAAAAACATCAGATGATGTAAAAAAATATAATAAGTGACCATTCATGTGCGGGTTCAACGAAAGCCAACGAAAGTTAGGCGCTTGCGCGTTCGTGACCATTGCCCATCCCATAACCAACTAGCTTTCCTAACTTGCACAATATTACTCACTCTTTGTATATTTTGGTGGTTGGGAAATGTGAATTATTTTTGTTGTGAGTTGCGAAAGATGGAAGTGAGAGAAGAGAGAAAAGCTGACGTGACACTTATATAACAAGTGAGTTATGAGGATTGAGAAAGATGAACTCTCCCACCCAAATATTAATTCATTCAATTACATATTTTTATATTATTTGTAGAAATCATAAGTAAGTTTCAAGAAATTTTTTTTATTATAATCGATATAATTTAAGAATTTTAATTTATTGAGTTGATGTTTGTATGACATAAAAATGCTCATATGCTCTTATTATTGTAAGATATTTTCAAGTTTTAATAAGAACAAAATTGATCAAGCTTTAAGTGATATTTACATAACAAGTGAGTTATGAGGATTGAGAAAGATGAACTCTCCCATCCTAATAATAATTCATTCAGTTACATACTTTTGTATTATTTATAGAAATCTTAAGTAAGTTTCAAGCAAAAGTTTTTATTATAATCGATATAGTTTAAGAAATTTTAATTTATTGAGTTAATGTTTGTATGACATAAAAATGATCGTATGCACTTATTATTGTAAGATATTTTCAAGTTTTAATAAAAACAAAATTGATCAACCTTTAAGTGTTATTAATCTTTTTTAGGTTAATAATTTGATAAATTATTCCCTTAATGTTGGAAAACAATATTTTAGATGTTAAAATAAATAACTTCTATATTTAAGAACAAGTATATCATTTTCTTGCTAATTTTATATTTATAAATTATTTTTCAAAGTTTAATGCATACATTGTGAATTTATTTTATTATTATTATTATTATTATTTTGTTTTTAATGGTGTTAAAGTGAATTTACAATCTTTTATAAAAGGAAAATTCTATTTTTTTTTCTACTTTATCCTCCTAATTCATCATCCTACCCATTAAATTATGACATGTGTAATCTATTATTTTTTTCTCTTAATTTTTCTCTTGATTTTAACACTTGTGTTGGAGATGTGTTTAAGAAGATAAGTAGGAAGATTCTTAAGAAAAATAGAACCTCTCTTTATCAAATTTCATTATTTTAGTTTATCTAGAAGTCAACGATTTTGACTTTTTTTTTTGGGTAGAGATAATAGCCGAAAAAACAGGTAGAGGGTAAAAAAGACAAACAGGAAACCCCAAACTCTCAACCAATAACTTATAAATTTCTTCTCAATCTCCAAGAGATCTCTCAATCGAATTCTCAGCTTTTCTAAATTTCAGCAATTTCAGCAAACTATTCAACCGGAGAAGAAGATCCATGGCGAAAGACGAAGTATTCATTGGGTCGATCGATCAAGGAACAACAAGCACCAGATTCATCATCTACGATAAACATGCTCAAGCCATTGGATCTCATCAAGTCGAGTTCACTCAGTTCTGCCCTCAAGCAGGGTAATTAACAATTATAATATTTTTTGTTTTTAACGAACACTAATGTTAAAAGAATCACACCCATGAAAGAAAATTTCTCCTTTTTCATGTTTTTGTGTTGTAATTACAGATGGGTCGAGCATGATCCGATGGAGATTCTTGAAAGTGTGAAGACTTGCATAACGATGGCCGTTGATAAAGCTACGGCTGATGAGTATAATGTTGATAAGGGTCTAAAAGCCATCGGTATTACTAATCAGAGGGAAACTACTGTTGTTTGGAGCAAGTCTACTGGGGTTGCTCTTTATAACGCCATTGTTTGGATGGATATTCGAACCACTTCCATTTGCAGGTACATTTACACGATTCCATCAATTTTTTACGCAATTGCTATATCTTGATCTAAAGTTACTTTGTGTGTGTGTGTTTTTATTTTATTTTTAAATAACAACCTTTTTGAGTTTTTTAATGATTTCTTTCTTGTTATTGGTGGGATTTGGATCAAGATTCGATTTCTATAAATTTGGGATGATCTCCGTTTTTTAGGAATCAGATGTGGCAAAATGGATAAGTATCCTGTTATATAGCGGGTCAGAAGCGTAAATTTAACGCGGGCTTTAAGATAAAGCCACTTTGTTTACGACGACAAATTGGAAAGCCTTTTGATTTCTTCAACTTTCTTGTTGTAGTTGTTGGTGGGATTTGGTCCACCTGGATCGAAATCCTATTTTGATATAATTGGATTTGAGATGTTCACCCCACTTTTAGGAATTAGAGGTGACAAATTGGAAAAGGACCGGTTAAATAGGGGGTCTACTATGATTTAGAACAATTTCTTGATCTAAACCCACTTTGTTTCATCAAAAAATTGGCAACCTTTCTAGAGTTTTTGAATGATTGTTTTCTGGGATTTGGATCAAGATATAAATCATATAATTTGTTAGAATTGGGATGATCGCCTTTTTCTTGAAATTAGGGCGTCATCTTGTCTTGATTATATAATGGGCCGAACTCTGGCTAAATGACGGGTAAAAGGGATAAATTTTAACATAGGTTAGAACAACTTTTTGATCTAAACCCACCTTGTTTCATAAAAAAATTGACAATCCTTTTTTGTTTTTGAATGATTGTTTTCTTCTTGCCGGTGGGATCCGGATCAATATTCCATTTTGTTATAATTGTGAGGATCACCCGTTTTCTAGAAATTAAGAGCCAAAACTTGTAATTATTTAATATGGGTCAAGGTTGGGTTAGCTTAGTTGACCTGCCATCACTTTTTTGTCGTTTTTTAATAATTCTATAAGTAATTAATTGTATTAAATGTGGTTACAAAAACTATATCATTGAAGTTTTAATCTAGTCTATTGACCAAAGCCGTTTCGTAAGTTTGCAAAATTTTACAAATTTGACCCTTTTGATTAGTTTGGATATAATTAATAAATACTACACTGCTTTATTTTAAACGAGTTGAATTTGCTTTATGGAAACTTCTTTATTTTATAGGAAATTGGAGAAAGAACTATCAGGAGGGAAAACCCATTTCGTAGAATCATGTGGTTTGCCAATTAGCACATATTTTAGTGCATTGAAGCTCTTATGGCTGCTGGAAAATGTGGATGCTGTGAAAGCAGCTGTTAAAAAAGGAGATGCACTTTTCGGTACCATTGACTCCTGGTTGATCTGGAATTTAACCGGAGGTGTTGGCAATGGTGTACACGTCACCGATGTCTCTAATGCATCAAGAACCATGCTCATGAATTTAAAAACACTTGATTGGGACGAATCAACATTAGAAACATTAAAAATTCCCAAAGCCATTCTTCCAAAAATCGTAAGCAATTCCGAAGTTATCGGTCACGTAGGAAAGGGATGGTTGATCCCCGGAATCCCTATTTCCGGTTGTTTAGGCGATCAACACGCAGCAATGTTGGGTCAATCTTGTAGGAAAGGAGAAGCAAAAAGCACTTACGGGACAGGTGCATTTATACTTCTTAACACGGGTGAGGAAGTGATTCAGTCAAAACACGGTTTGTTGACCACTTTAGCGTTCAAGCTTGGAAAAGACGCGCCCGCAAACTATGCTTTAGAGGGTTCAATCGCGATTGCTGGTGCAGCTGTTCAATGGCTGAGGGACAGTCTTGGAATTATCCGTTCCGCTAGTGAAATAGAGGAGTTGGCTTCACAGGTTGACTCAACGGGTGGCGTTTACTTTGTTCCGGCTTTCAATGGGCTTTTTGCACCATGGTGGCGTGACGATGCACGCGGTGTTTTAATTGGAATTACAAGGTTTACAAACAAGTCTCATATAGCGAGAGCGGTTCTTGAAAGTATGTGTTTTCAAGTGAAAGATGTGTTGGATTCGATGCATAAAGATGCTGGTGAAAAAGGTGAAACGAAAAACGAAAAAGGACAGTTCTTGCTTAGAGTGGATGGAGGGGCTACTGTGAATAATACCCTTATGCAGATTCAGGTTTGTTTGTGTTCGCGTGTTGTTGGTTTACTAATTTTGTTAGATTTTTTTTACTGAAGTGAAGTTTGCAGGCGGATTTATTGGGTAACCCGGTGGTGAGACCAGCAGACATAGAGACAACAGCACTTGGTGCAGCTTATGCAGCTGGTTTAGCGGTTGGAGTTTGGACAGAAGAAGAGATATTTTCAAATGGGGAGAGAATGAAGAAAGATACTACTTTTAATACTGTTTTGGGTGAGGAGTTGAGGAAGAAGAAGTTGGCCTCGTGGTGCAAAGCGGTTGAAAGAACGTTTGATTTGGCTGATTTGTCCCTCTAAATTATACATTTCTTTTTTAATTTCAGTTTGTTTATTCTGTTCTTAGTTATATTTTGTGCAAGAAACATAAAACATAACCTTCGGTGGATAGTTCTTTGTGCTTTAATAAGTGTTGGTTTTTAGTGGTTAAAGTTATGAATACGTATCTTATGTATCGTTTTACTATTGGAAATACAACCAAGTGAAAGATTTTACTTAAAAAGCAGAATATATTCTGATTAAGTTGCCGGAAATTGGCAGATCACAGAAAGCACAAAATGGAGGAAAAACATAAATGAGAAGTCATGTGCATTAGAAAATGTTGTAATAGTTATTGTGGTTCGGCAATTTCCTTTTTGCTAAAACGTTCAGTTTCATTTATATATGTTAGGTATAAATAGTTCTATTTATGTTATGTAATACCATAAATCAATGCAAGTTTAGTATAATGTTCCCTTTGCATAAATAGGATGCAGAAACACTTAAATTAACTAGAATATTCTTTATGATCATCGTACATATTACAAAACAGGTAAATATAAATACATATGAAAACAAGCTTGCAATTCTTTTATCACACATTCTTAAGGAGGTCCTACTTATGGAACACAAGGCTTCCTTACTAAATCATAAGGGAAGTAATAAAATTTAAACATACAATCTTCAACCCAGTCTAGCCACATTCTACGCCACCGAGGATTGGTGCAAAGAAGTGCAACAAATCCCAATAACAATACAACACATGTGGAACCAGAACTTGCATAAAAGCATGTCATATCAATAACATACCATTTCTCATTGTCTTCTTCATCTGATGAATTGGTCACCACTTGTGAATTATTCATGCATTTCTTCTCTAGTGGCGGTCCACAAAGAAGTGAATTCCCTTCATAGCTTGCCTCTGTGAAGGTGCCAAACTATGCTTTCATTTATGGGAGTCTTCCTGATAGATTGTTATGAGAAACATTGAAAGTAGATAGAGAGACAAGCTTAATCAATTCGGATGGAACTTTTCCGGCCAAACCATTTGAAGAAAGGTCCAGGCTCTCTATATTTGCAAGATTTGAGAAGCTCACTGGAATGGATTCGGTCCGCTGATTGTGAGATAGGTTTAAAGCACGGAGTTGGGTTAACAATCCCAATTGTTGTGGAATTTCACCTGTTAGTTTGTTACTGGAAAAGTCCAATCCCGCCATGTAATCAAGGATGCCACCCTTGTAGCTGAGAACGAGCCTTTTTGTTGTATATTGAACTTCATCTTGTGTTTCCAATACTTCAGTGTTGTGGTAGGTAGAATCAAACCCCTGTAAAATCCCCTCGTAATGGAAAGAGAATTCAAGGGAATACCCATCCATGGTACGTTTTAAGAAAGCAAGGTCACTTGGGCCGGTAATATTTTGAAGGCAACTAGGTATGGGACCAGAAAGGGAGTTACCGGATAAGTCTATCAAGCTCGCATTATGCAATTGGCACAATTGCTTTGGAATAGAACCACTAAAGTTATTTTTTCTCAAAAGAAGAATTCTCAAATTGGATAGTTCACCAAGAAATTCAGGAATCGTGCCCGACAAGTTGTTGTTGCCTATGTCCAAACTCAAAACTTGAGTCAAATTACGAAACAATTTAGGTATTGATCCGGTGAATTTGTTGGAACCCAAAAGAAGATGCTTCATATTTTGCAAATTTAAACAGGACGGGATGGGTCCGGAGAAAGAATTTTGTGAGATATCAAGAAACGAAAATGGAGCTGCTCCACAAGGAATCCGGCCTTCCAAACTGTTATTTCTCACCACAAGTTCATACAAGTAACTTAGGTTGCTTATCCAATCTGTAAAGAAGTTATTGCTAATATCCAGAACACTCAAATATTTAAGATTAGTTCCTATTTTTCCAGAGAAATTGTTGCTATCTAAATAAACATATTTGAGGTAATCCCAACTTAAGTTTCTTGAGAGAGTACCTGGCCGTTCAATTTATTATTTGATAGTTTTTAAGAAACTTAACCTAGAGACGTTTGTAAACAATCCATTTGGTACTTCTCCTGATAACTCATTGTCAGATAAATCCAATGTCCCTAATTTGCTCAATTCGCCAATTGAGGATGGGATAACACCAGTTAAAGCATTCATGCACAAATTTAAATAGTCTACGTTGGGAAAAAACTTTGGTATATTGTCGGGAATAGTACCCACCATGCCATTTCCAGACATATCCAATGACTTCAACTTGGCATTCTTATACAATGGGATACTGCTAAACAAGTTGTTTCTTAGAATCAGAACTTTCAAATTAGTATTATTTTTAATCAACCAATTTGGAAAGTGTCCCTCCAAGGAGTTGTCAGACATGTCTGTTGAAGGATATAGAAGAAGATTTCTGAATAATTCATTGTATTACATTCCTTATGGGAGCCTTACATAAATACACAGTACTTTTCACTTTACAGAAATAAAGTACAGACAATAATAACCAGTGGGAAACACACGGAATCAAATGTTGGACCAATGTTTGAGGGAATGATGGAAAACTGACCCTACATTTATAAAACAATTCTTTTAACACTCCCCCTCACGTTGAATAGTGGGATTCCCAAAATTCAACTTGAGCAAACAATTGTTAAGAATTTTTCCATTAACAACTTTTGTCAGAATGTCGGCTATCTGTTCTTCTGATCGGACGAACGGTAGCTCAATGATTCGAGCTTCTAGCTTTTCTTTGATGAAATGTCTGTCAACTTCCACATGTTTTGTTCGGTCATGTTGAACAGGATTTTCTGATATTTGAATAGCAGCTTTATTATCACACATAATTTTACTTGTTTCTTTATGGAGGAGACCAACTTCAGTGAGAAGTTTTCGTATCCATAAGGCTTCTGTGACTCCTCGTGCTATTCCCCTAAACTCTGCTTCAGCACTGGAAAAAGATACCACCTTTTGTTTCTTACTCCTCCATGTGACTAAATTTCCGCCAACTAAGGTGAAGTATCCCGAGGTTGATCTTCGATTTCCTTTGTCTCCTGCCCAATCTGCATCAGTATAAATCTGGATTTTTAGATGCCCGTTTGCTTTAAACAACATTCCATGTCCTACTGTTCCTTTAAGATATCTGATAATTCTCCATACTACCTCCATATGAGAGACCTGGGGTTGGTGCATAAATTGACTGACTACCCCTACCGCATATGAAATGTATGGGCGGGTATGTGAGAGATATATCAATTTTCCCACAATTTGTTGGTATCTTTCCTTATCTGTTGATTTTGCCTTGTTGTCAATATATAACTTTTGGTTTGTTATCATGGGAGTTTCTGCGGGTTTGCAATCAAGCATTCCAGTTTCTGCTAATAGATCTTGGACATATTTCTTCTGGCAGATGAAAATCCCTTGTGTTGACCTCAAAACTTCAATTCCAAGAAAATACTTGAGTCGACCTAGATCTTTCATCTCGAACTCTTGAAAAAGGTTTTTTCTTAGTTTCACCATTTCTTCTTCACCATTTCCTGTAATTATCATATCATCAACATAGATAATTAAACATGTTATACGTTCGTTTCCCCTTTTAAGGAACAAAGTATGATCAGAGTTACTTTGCTTAAAACCGTGTCTTTTCATTGCTAAGGTAAATATACCAAACCAAGCTCGAGGAGATTGCTTCAATCCATAGAGAGATCTCTTAAGGCGACAAACTTCACCTGGTTTGAAATTCTTCGTGAAACCAGGAGGTGCTTCCATATACACTTCTTCTTTTATTTCTCCATGTAGAAAAGCATTTTTGACGTCAAATTGATGTAGCGGCCATCCTTCATTTGCGGCTATGGAAAAAAGAACTCTAATAGTATCAATCTTTGCAACTGGGGAAAAAGTCTCAGTATAATCAATTCCATAGGTTTGGGTATAGCCTTTGGCTACCAACCTTGCTTTGTATCTTTCAATAGTACCATCAGTCTTATGTTTTATTGAAAAAACCCATCGACATCCTACTGGTTTTTTTCGTTTGGAATAACACATTTTTTCCATGTGTCATTTTTTACTAAGGCTTCTATTTCGGGTTCCATTGCGTTTCTCCAGTTCTTTGTTTTTAAGGCTTGCTCCACGGTGGTTGGAATTTCGTCAGAGTATATTGCAGCTTTGAAGGCCCTAGCTTCTTGAGTCAAGTTTCCTTTAGCATTATTTGCCATAGGATACCTAGAACCTCGAGATTCTCTTTCTGGGGAATATCTCTTAGGTGGAATTCCTCTGTTAGTTCTTGGAGGTAACATATATCTTTCTGTTGGTTGTTCCTGTATTAGTTCTTCTTGTTCTGTGGCAGTTTCATGATCATGGGTAACAAGTTCAACATGTTCAGAAGACTCAGGAATATGTGGAGACTGAGTGTTACTTACCTCAGATGTCAGGTTGGGAGACAGATCTGGGATGGCACTAGAGTTAGGATTTGTATATTGTGTAGGCGATTCGGATGATTCTTCTGTTGTTGTTTCTTGAACATACTCTAACCAACTTAGTGCGTCTGAATACTCTATCTCCCCCTGACCATTATGTTGGGAGGCATAATAGTATTCTGTTTCAAGAAAATCACAGTTCATAGTGGTGAACATGTGACGAGTCTTGTGATTATAACATCTGTATCCTTTTTGATTCACTCCATATCCGACGAATACACATTTTTCAGCACATGGTTCGAGTTTATTTCGATTAGACTTTGGGATATGAACAAAGGTAGTACACCCAAAGATTTTTGGTTCTAGCATCAGAAGTGAAGGAATTTTGACAAATTCTGATAGGGTTTGTAGTGGAGTTTTAAATTTGAGAGTATTGGTTGGGAGTCGGTTTATAAGGTATGTGGCTGTGGCAAGAGCTTCAGGCCAAAATGATTTTGGAACTTTTGATTCGATTAAAAGAGCTCTGGTTATTTCTAACAAAAAACGATTTTTTCTCTCAGCAACCCCATTTTGTTCTGGAGTATGTGGACATGTAGTTTGATGAATTATCCCTTTTGATTGAAAAAATTGTTGCATAGAAGTGTTAATGAATTCTCCTCCATTGTCAGATCGAAAAATCTGGATATTTTTTTGAAATTGGGTTTGGATCATGGTATGAAACATAACAAATTTGTCAAGAACTTCAGATTTATTTTTTAAGAAATAAATCCATGTCATACGAGTGCAGTCATCTACAAACAACACAAAGAAACGAAGGTTTTGTCCTCCAATGATTGGTGATGGACCCTATACATCAGAATGAATTAATGAGAAAGGAACATCAACCCTGGTTTTATTTGGTTTCAATGTTTGTCTATGACTTTTGGCTAACACACATGTTTCACAAAGCGATAAATTTTTTGAAGGAAATAACTTAGGAAATAGAGTATGTAAATAACCCGTAGAGGGATGGCCCAATCTTCTATGCCATAACCATGCTTCTCTTTCTGTGGTTCCATGAGCCATCATCACAGTACCATTTTGAGTCACCTCATCCACATAATACAATCCTTGTTTCTCAGTGCCACGCCCCCGTCCTGATATCCTGTAAGATACAAAAAGTTGGATGCATTAGGACTGAGCAGTTTAGTTCTTTTGTAACATGACTTATTGATAATAGGTTTTGAGACAGAGATGGGACATAGAGGCAATTCGAGAGTTTTAACATAGGAGAAAATTCAATTGTTCCTCCTTGTTTAACTTCCATTTTTTTCACCATTTGCAGTTTGTATCTGTGCTTTCTGAGGTTTGGATAGCGAAATAAGATCTGATATTTCATAAGTCATGGTGTCGGTGGCCCCGCTGTCAAGTATCCAGGTTTTATCTCGTAAATTATCACAAGAAAAAATTATATTTGCATTCCCTCCATTTTGTGGATCATTTCTGCAATTTTTTAAACCTTTATTTATATAGGAAATAAAGGAATAAACTTCAGGGGTAATTTCTGCCATTTCCTTTTTTTCAGGGTCAAAATCAGATTTTATGGTTTTAGGGTTAAAAAACGGGAGCTCTTCATTCCCGTTACCTGCATCTGTGAAAAAAAAAGAGCTCTCCTCTCTCGATCCCGCATCCTCGCCGCCAACCCCATCAGATCGAAAAGAAAAATCGCCGGCGCCGCTTTTGTTGTTCGGGTTTTCATCTGATTTGGCCATTTGTTTCGGTCTAGTTACTCGATTTACGCCGGATCTGTCTCCATCTTCGCCGATTTGAAGCTTTCGTCGCCATTTGGAGCGACGTTTCTGTTGTTCACGGCGGCGGTGCTCGTTCGGTTGAAACCTTCCGCACGTTTCTGTTGTTCCGTCGCCGTTGGCGGAGATGTGGGTCGGAGCTGATGTGAATCAGAGATGTGGGTCGAGGATGTGGGTCGGTTTGTGAATCCCGCTGCTATACCTCCAAAACCGCCATGGCTTCCGTCATCGTCGAAGGTGGCGCTGCTGTTCCCCACGGCGGCGGAAGCTTTGCCTCTTCCCCCTCCATCTTGTCCGATAGGAGATTTGCATTTTTTGTGCCCGTCGATCCACCATTCGGGGTACCCAACAAGTTTGAAGCATTGTTCCTTTGTATGTTTCATCATCCCGCAGTGCTCACACTTCAGGTGTGTTTTATCTTCTTTGGGAAATCGGTTACCTTTCGAAAGGTTTTCCGGTCGACGGTTACCTTTTGAGATAAATCCACCTCCACATGAATCGGAGGTAAATAATCCCATCGCTAAACCTTGCGGTTCGGTTGAAGCGGTTCCTAAAATATTTTGGTGAGCCGCCTCTTTCCGGACAGCAGCGTAGACCGCTTCGGCGGTTGGTAACGGATCCCATCGGAGGATATCTCTTTTAACAAAATCATATTTCCGATCAATGACATTCAAAAATTGAAAAAGTTTTTGTTCAGACCTGATTCGAGTGTAGGTTTGAATATCTTCTGGACATTTCATGGGATTTGGGTCAATTCTTTCGATTTCTCCCCATATTCCTTGTAAATTGATCCAGAAGTCTTCAAGTGAAGAACTATTTTGTTTGATTTCATTTGCTTTTACATGAAGATTGAAAGTTTGTAGCTTGTCTTTCCCGCTGCTGTAAGTGACCACCAAGGCATCCGAGAGTGACTTTGCTGTGGGATACTCGGTCAGGTTGCTTGCAAGTACTGGTTCTATGTTTTGTATTAGCCATGAAAAAATGACCAGATCATCTTGTTCCCACTGCTCGAATTTTCCATCATTCTGATCGGGAGGATTTGAGGTTAAGTGGGATAAGAGGGCCTTTGATTTTCCGCCTATGGCGACCCGAATCATCCGGGTCCATAGAGCGTAATTTTGGCTATTGAGTTTGAGGTTGATTTGCAGGCTATCAGATAATTTGGGGTTTTGTGGTTGGGAATTTCTGATCAGATTTGCTAGTTGTATAGCCAAATCTGTATTTGGATTATCACCTTCCGACATTTTTGGTAGATGATGAGTTGGTTCAGAATCTTAACACTGCTCTGATACCATGTTGAAGGATATAGAAGAAGATTTCTGAATAATTCATTGTATTACATTCCTTATGGGAGCCTTACATAAATACACAGTACTTTTCACTTTACAGAAATAAAGTACAGACAATAATAACCAGTAGGAAACACAGGGAATCAAATGTTGGACCAATGTTTGAGGAAATGATGGAAAACTGACCCTACATTTATAAAACAATTCTTTTAACAATGTCTACTTCTCGTAACTTGTGCTGGTGAATTAGAAACCTAGGAATAGTGCTTCCATTAGGCATTTTCATATTACAATTAGATAGCTCAAGAACTTCCAACAGGAACATTGGAATCCAGCCTATAGGCTCTTCTGTTTCCACCTTAAATCTGTCACTATCGCTTCTGAATCGAACGAGCTCAAGCTTTATATGATTGGAGAACGAGCTGAAAGGGAATGAACCTTCAAATATGTTATGACTAAAATCAATGTACTCGAGAGATGTAAGATTAGCAACGAGTGATGGTACAAGTTTCCCTGTGAATTGATTTGAAGAGATATCCAACAACTTAAGAGATGATAGATTTTTCAAACACGAAGGCAAACACGAAGGCAAAGTTCCATGGAGCATGTTGTTACTAAGATCCAACTCAAAGAGGTTCTTCAACTCACACAACCCTGCCAAACAAGAAAAACCTCGAAATCTGAAGGGTAAGTTACAAAAGATTAACCTTCAAGAAAAATATGAGTTGCATTTGCATGGTCATACGGCTTCAAAAAGATTAACCATCGAGGAAAGGTAAAATGTTACATCAAGGGTGTGCACTTATATAATGAAGCAACATATGTAGTATCAACTTTAAAAATGAGTGACCAAAAGATGATAAAATAAAAATACTACTTATTGCTTTTAGTCAAGTAATCTTAATCGTTAACACAATTTTTCCTCCACCATTCATATGAATGGTTCTAAGAGTGACTGCTGAATTGTATCTCAAGATACAATGTAGCAACGCATGTAGTATCAAGTTTTATATATGCTGAAAATTCCACATCAGCCATATGCCATAAGAATGTTGCGTTTATACACTTGTTCGAAACAATCACAACAATCAACCGTGCATGCTTTAGATAACTTACCATGATTTGATAATGAGCCATTGAGCTCATTGTTAGCAAACGAGAGAGCTCTTAGGGAAGATAATGACTGTATTGTTGATGGGATGCTCCCAACCAATTTGTTGTGACTCAAATCGAAGACCTCCAGTTGGTGGAAAGATGCAAATGCTGGATGACAACAACAGATGGTTACATATTTAGCATGAATATATTATTGATGCTTGATGCTAGAGAAGGTGTCCGGCCACTTACCCACCCACATCTGTAATCTTTCATTTTTGGACGGGTTCTTAAACCAAAAATGTTACAATTCATGTATTATTGTTGTTAATTAAGTAATGATGGAAAAACATTACCTTCCATTGGTATTGCTCCATTGAAACCATTTAAGCTCAAGAGGAGGACTTCAAAGTCAGGCAAATGAAGGAATTATGAATCAGATAGACATTCATGTCAATTAGTTTGATAAAACGATTAGCAAAAATGGAAATTAATAAATAATATATATATAATTTCTTTATTGATGACTCTTTTAAGATAAACATACCTTGGACAGGAAAGGAACTTCCCCATGAAAAAGAATATGTAAGATGAAGAATCTTGAGGGATGGGAGGAGACTTAGGCATGATATGATGCTCTGTTAAAGGAAAGATTTATAGTCTCCAGCCTTTTCAATCTGGATAAGGTCTTACAAGCTGTAAAAAAGGAAGGTAATTTTTAAAGAAACCACGCATGATCTTGTAAAGTTTGTAATTATGGAAGAATTTAGAATTCATTAGCATTCAATAGCTTTATCACTATTCACAAGCTACCATGCTGTAGAAAAAAGAGAATACTTAGAAAAACCATCGTCTTATATACTTTGTAATTATGGAAGAACTATGACCAATTAGCATTTAAGAACTTTAACTTTTAAATTATCCACACAACTTGCCAGGCCTAACAGAAGCTAATTATTCATTTACCTTGAATATTTGGTGTGTCATCGAGATGGGTAACACTTAACTCCAGCTCCTCCAGGTTAGTGAGAAGCGATAATTCTGTTATATAAAAGAAAAAGATATATCATGTGTTCTGTATGCTATTTTCAGATGTGCATTTTGAAGCTAGTTTGGCGCATTATATGTTAATTTGTCTTTCTACATCATTATAAATAGATAGCCTTATTTAGCGTGTAATATTTGTACAACAAAATATGCCGAATCTCTTTAAGAAACTGTGGACCATTGCACCTGGCATAGACACAATTATGCTGAAAACAGAGCCACAATTAAAACTCAAATCCCTTAACCAAAATCATCTTCCGCAAAACCTTAACTAAGACCCTAAATCCCTTAAACCAAAATCAAAACTCATATCCCTTAACTAATATAAACACCAACTTAGAAGAAACTATATAGAAGTAGGAAGAACAAATGCTAGATGATAAATAATCTACAGTCATAGCATGTACCTTGTGCTGGAAATGGTCCTGAGATTGGATTGTGGCTAAGATCCAAGTTTGTAAGCGATGGAAAGGTATTTAAAGATGTTAACACGCTTTCGTTAAATTGGTTGGATCCAAGCTTTAAAGTTTTCAACTTCCTGAATATGGGAACCCTCTCAGAACCTACATTTAGGATTTGAAGCAATCGAATTTATAAGCTTCATTTTGATACGACAAATTAAGCTGTTTAAGAGAACATATATAAGTATATATTTATATCTACTTTTAATTTGTTATGCTTACATTAAAGAAATAAGTTTTCTTGCAAATTTTTTTCCCAAGATAAGAAAAGACCATATTTCAAAGTTCAAACTTCAACACATGGAAGAGTCATTCTGTATTTCTGTTAGGTCATGTAATGTTGCAAAAGGGGGATTTTGTATGAATCCAGTGTGACTATATTGGCATGATGGTTTTATGATGATATTGATTACCTTCAATCTTGAAGGTACCATTGAAGCCACAGTAGGTTAGATCCAAGATCTCCCAGTTCTCTAAAGCTGCAAATGCTGCAATACATTTGAAAAAGATGCAAGTATCTTTAAAACAGGCATTTTGTGCATGATAACTTGAAGAAGAAATGAAAGAAGAAAACATGCCACTGATAGGGAAATTTCCGTTCAAGCTCATACGGCTAAGATCCAAAATTTTGAGTGAGGTGAGGGTCATCAATGATGGAAGGATGTCGTTATCAATATGATAATTCCAACTGAGCTCTAATACCTCCAACTTCTTCAAACTCGACAACCTTTTAAGTCCTGCAAAAGATAAAAAAAAGTTTGAACAACTTGTATCACGGATTGCAGGATCTGAAGTACACATAAAAAGTCTTGCGTCTGGTCTTTAAGTGCAAAAATTAGTTGGATGTTGTGTTCATGAATTTAAATAGAGTCAATCTACTGGAATGTTTTGCTCAAAAAAGTTGATGTTGGAACCAGGTGAAAGAAATACTAATTAAAGCAATTAATCGCGTTGTACCTGTCTTCATAATCTCTTTATCAAGAAAATCATATGACAAATTGAGACTTCTCAACTCTTTAAAATGAATAAACAAGGAAACATTTAATGGCCACAACTTGCTATCATCCCAAAAGTAAAGGCTTAACCCTCTCAAATTGTACAAAGAGAGGTGAGTGACATGGGCGGTGGTTGTGTTGCAGTTGACCCTCTCCCAATCACAACACTCCCCATAATCAACCCACAAAGGGAGAAAATCATCCACTTCATATGTCTTCATATGTGAGGCTTTGATTTCGAGTAAAGCCTTTCCCTCCTCTTCTATGCAATCCCCTTGTATTTGCCTGACCATAACAATATGTATCATCATCAACAATACCAACACTGAAAATAACCATGATTTACACTCCATTTTGGTAACTAATGATGCCTTTATAGAGACTAACAATATTAAACTTCCGTTCTGGTTTGCTTTGCTCGGTATATAAACAGGAATGGAAAACATTTGATATGTGATGAAATGAATATGTACGAATATCAATTGCATAATTCTCCGTCAGTCATCATCAAGTCAATAATCAATTTGCACACATAAGTCATCAAGTCAATGGTCAAATTTTCCAGACTACTCTATTCCATCTATTCATTGACAGCGACTAGATCTTTTACCCTGTCCCTTCTGGAGTATGATACACTCCCAAAGAATTATGACACAACATATGCTGATTATTCAACGAACTTCCAAGTCCATTCACATAGAATATAATTGCCCTATTAATTTTTTCAGTCACTTGTGTAGAAAAAAAGTTTATTAACTACAAACTTATAGTATCACAAACACATATATACACACATAAAAGAAAACAAATCCCAGATATCATACCTTTGTATACTCGGAGTTTTTTTCAACACTTCCTAGTCTCCATTCACATAGAATATGATTGCCCTATTAAATTATTTTTCAGTTATTTATTAACAACACACTGAAGTGTATAAATGAACATATGAACAATTCGACAGAGAGGATTGCCTGGTGCAACTGATAATTTATATTTGAGCCTTTAAATCAAGAAAATACAGTATAAACCTTTTATACACTCCACTTTTGCGTTATGAGAAATGTATTTCTCATAATCCCTTCAGCAGTTCAAGTTTACTTTTCTCAAAAAGGCCACTTAGAGTTTGAGCTCTTACATTGGTACCCAACAATATATACAAGCTAATGGTCGGTTAATGGGTAAACTGATTTTTGAAAAATATACAAAAACATGAAGGGTTCATATACATTACTTATAAAATAACATCAACAACATAACAAATCAATTTCTATCCAACTTGATATTTGATAGGTAATAGCTACACTCATCCAAACTAAAGAAACTTCGTCCAATATTATGAAAGTTTCATATCAACTGATATATTCGTAAATAATAGATTCTGACATGAAGAAGATGAAAAACAATGTCATCGTCAGCAACATCGGGCTTTCCGACAACGAAATCCATATGCTCTATTACTTAGATTAATATGGAAAGAAGAAAGGTAATTGACTGTAAAACTCCATTATTGTAACCAATAAAACAGCACATTGTAGCTCTTTTCTCAAATTTAGTCTTGTGGGGTATAGTGTTTGTTGCAAAACAGAGACAACCAAAAACTTTGAGATTGTCATATGTAGGATCTTTGTTGTATAGCTTCTTATACGGAGTTGACCAGTTTAGAACTTGTGTAGGAATAATGTTGATAATATAGGTAGCCATCAAAATAGCATGTCCCCAAAAATTGATTGGTAAATTCGAAGAAAAAATTAATGATCTTGCCACTTGTAACAAATGCTGATGTTTTCTCTCAACTCTCCCATTCTGTTGAGGTGAATAAGGAGCAGTCCTTTGATGGACTATTCCTAATGAAGAGAATAAATTTTGACAATTGTGACCGATGAATTCACTTCCATTATCAGTCCTAATAATTTTGACACTGGTATGGAATTGGTTTTTAGCATATGCAAAAAAATTAGACAGAGTTGATAAAACTTGAGTTTTATCAATGAGTAAGAAAGTCCATGTTGATCTAGAAAAGTCATCAACTATGGTTATAAAGTATGACGCACCTGTGATTGTTTTTGATTTATATGGACCCCAAAGATCCACATGAATGAGTTTAAAGATTGAATCAACACAAGATTCACTAACACGAAATGGGAGTCTCTGTTGTTTTGCGAGATGACATGGAATACAAGGAAGTAAGTCATCAACATATTTTTTAGGAATAAAAGTCAAACGATTCAATACAAATTCAGAACTATGGCCTAATCTCTTATGCCATATGGAATAATCTTCCTTATTCTTGAAATGAGCAACATTACAAAAATTGAATTTCAAATTCTTTAAAAGATTACAAGAATTGATAATAGATTCTATGTTTGCAGACTCTAAACTGAACTTGTTTAGAACATAGAGATTGCCCATGACCTTTCCAATGCCAAGAATATTAGCAGTTTGAAGGTCCTGTAAAACACAATAAACAGGCAGAAAAGTGAATGCAATGTTAGCAGATGTTGCTAATGCTTTCACTGAAAGAAGATTACATGTGAATTGAGGCACATATAATACATTTCTGAGTACAATTCTTGAATTAAGAGTTATTAAACCAGTGTGAGTAACACATTTAATGGAACCATCAGGTAGAAACACAGGAGTATAATTGGAAATGGTAGTTGGATGATTAATATAAGAGAGTTGAGCACACATGTGAGCCGTTGCTCCAGTATCCAGAATCCATGTGTCATTATCAAATTTACGAGTTTTGATAGAATTGAATAGAGTAATGTTCATACCTGCAAAGTCACCAAAATGGGACAAATTTGCAAAATGAGCATCAGAATGTTGATTGTTCTTCAAGAACTGTGTGAATTGCTGAAATAAATTGTTCATAGACTTATCATTGTTAAGACTTGCAGATGTTGTTTGAGCATTCTCTCCAAGTTCATGTAACGGATTGTCACTTTGAGCATATGCTGGTATATTAGCCATGTGAGCAGAATTTGACCCAATATTCTTCTTCTCCATTAATTCTTTATACCAATCGGGATAACCATGTATTTTGAAACATGCATCTTTAGTATGACCACCGATCTTACAATGATCACAATATTTATCGGAATTAGCTTTCCCTTTCTGCTCAAACTTGTTCTTGATCTGGAATGACTTCTTGTTCTTGTTATTATAGTTTTTTGTTTTAGCAAGCATTGCAGAAATCTCAGTAGGATTTGCAAAGTTAATTTGTACTTCTCTCTGTTTCTCCACACTAAGTGCCATGGAGTATGCCTTATATACACTCGGAAGAGGATCTAAAACCAGGATCTGGTTTCTCAAACTATCATATGTGTCGTTTAATCCCATAAGGAATTGCATCAATCGTGTAGAAGATTCATGATCAGACATAGCTTTTCCAGATCCACATGTACATGGAGGAATTTGAACAAGAGAATTCAATTGATCCCATAGCTGTTTGAGATTAGTATAGTATTTTGAAAGTGATGAATCACCTTGACTTATTGAAGCGATTTGTCTTTGCAATTGATAGATCCACGGACCATTACTATCACCGAAGTGTTCTTCTAATTGAAGCCATAATTCTCTTGCAGTCTTCGAGAAGATGAAGGCTCCAACAAATTTTTTTGAAATTGCATTCAGAATCCAAGATCTGACCATACAATCACTACTTATCCACTCGTCTTGTTCAGTACCAGCATTTTCAGGTCGTTTTGAAGTACCATCAATGAATCCAGTCTTCTTTTTGGCTCCGAGGGCTAGTTTGATCGAGAATTCCCACTGCATGTAGTTTTCGTTTCCAGTAAGTAGATTAGAAACTAGAAACATTGTATTATCGTTTCCTTTTGGATTGAAATCAGATTGAGAAGAAGCATTGTTTATATTTGGGGTTTGAATCGGTGCAAAACTCATTTTGATGAATTCGATATTATATTGAAGATAAGAAAACGAAGATCAAAGGATCGTACGCTCTGATACCATATTACTTAGATTAATATGGAAAGAAGAAAGGTAATTGACTGTAAAACTCCATTATTGTAACCAATAAAACAGCACACGACTCGAAACCTGCCCTGGTGTCAAGAGCATCACATCAAATCCCAAACCGACAGGTGGGTCTTCTCAAACTCATTCTCAGCCTTTACTCCTTTGTGAATCAACAACGTCAACGATAGTGCTCTCGGCGGCGATGGACGGTGGTCGGCCAAGAAGACGAAGAAGGGCGGAACGATGGGGGAGGGAGCACGTCATCGGGAAAGAATGGAGAGCCGTGGGGTGGGATAGTGGGCCCGTTTCATAAAAGTGTTTATTATTTGATTTTTTTTATAATTGAAATTAAGGATTTTAAAGTTTTTGAAAACTCGGTGAGTAGCTGGGGCCAGCTTCACAAAAACCCTCCAAATTTTGAAAAATGATAACGTCTAGCCTCCTTCATTCTCCAAATCGTTGGAATGGCTTCTCATAAATCTCTAACTTTTAAGAAATGACACTCTTAGCCCCTTAAGGTTCATTTGTTTTCTCAATGGGGTAAATCTTGCTAGATTAAATGGTAGTTTTCGTTTTTAACGCTTTTTGCCCATGGAAACTTCATGTATGTCATATAAGTCCCAAATGGTCACATCAGAACTCAAGTTTCATTAAAAAATGACGATTTTGACCTTAGGTGTAAAATTGTCAAAAAGGTCCATAAATGGATTCCAAACTACATTCTTTGAATAGTTTATAAGTTAGATTAACTTATTCTATGAAATCTTAATTTTTACTAATATTATTAGTATTTGTATTATTATTTAGTTATTCAAAAATTTCAAAGTTGGTCCTAAAATTCGGGATGTTACATAAATGGCAATAAGGCCATACGGTGTACACGCGCCATAGGGCGCGCCAAAGCCCCATGGCGCCGCTATACCCGCGAAACACCGCCCCTACTGACGCCATCCGCCATCCGCTATACGGCACCAACCTCACCATGCCGGTTAACGGCTCCTCGTCCATTTTTTTGCCCGTTGGAAATTTGCCCGTTGCCTCCTCAACGATCACAACACCGTTTGATATATATATATATATATATATATATATATATATATATATATATATATATATATATATATATATATATATATATATATATATATATATATATATATATATATATATATATATATATATATATATATATATATATATAAACCTTAAATTCCTTTATTCATCTCCTATAAATACCAACCTATTTCAACTATTTTTTTACACAATCAATCAACTCATTTCACCCATTTTTTACACACTCAATACCACTCAAATGGATCCAAACTCTTCCAATCCTCACAACAATCTACCATTTTTGGAATTGCTTCAATTTCCAACCCAAAACCAAGGTTTCTACTCCCCAACCATGCCTACAAACAATGCCTTCCAAAATAACCCATATCCTACCCAAAACCAATTCTCTCCCCAAGCTCCTTTTGTTCCAACCCCACTCGCCGGTTTGAATCCTCAACAATTGCAAGAGTTATATCAAATGCGCCAAAATTTGATCCAACTTCAAGCGGCTCAACAAAATCAACAAAACCAACCCTCACCCTCACCCTCACAACAACCCCAATCGACCCCCTCACCACAAGAACATCGTCTAGTAGACGAAGATGTCGATGTTGTTTTAGAAACGCAACTGGAGGTGTTGCGAAGAGACAAACGAAGGGGGAAGAAAAAGGCGACAAACGAACCTCTTCGAAGAGTGAAGTGGACGTCCGACGAGGAGGTCATGTTGGCGTAGAGTTTCATTTCCATCTTTTGCAACTCAAGAGTTGGAAACGCCCGACCCGGCGACGCTTTTTGGGAACGAATCTCAAAAAGGTTTCACGACGGTATGGGTCGTGGAATTTATCGAACGGCCGACGCCCTTAGTAGAAAGTGGACATCACTTCTTCGGGAGTGCAATGCTTTCAACGACATTTATAACAACACCAAGTCGATTCATGTATCCGGGCATTCCTAGAAAATGTGACCGAGGTGGCTTTGATGACCTACAAAAATAAAAACAACGGGAAAGACTTCGGCCACATCCAAGCGTGGAAGGTGTTGCACTTGAATAAAAAATGGGAGTGGCAACTGGACACATTATCGCAATCAAGTGGGTCGAAGAGGTCGAAACCCGAAGTCGCAAGCGTCGACCTCAATGACGAACCAATTGATGTCGACGAGCCACAACAACACGGCCAAAAACGTTCCATTGGAAGAACGAAGGCAAAACGGATCGCGCGAGAACCACCTTCCTAATCGGCGGCCGAAACAAATGTGGCCCTCCTCGTTGCCGAAAAATTAGGCGGGAAACTCGAAGAACATGTAGAGTTTCTTAAAAAGAAAGAAAAGGCTAAAGTCGAACGACATCGTGACGCCCAAATGGAAAGCGATGTACGAACATTGGCTATTGTTCCAAATCCAACGGTTTCGCGTAAACATCTAAAGGCAATTGACAAGTTGAAAGACATGATCCTAAAACGTTGGAATATCAACGACGATGACGAAGACGATGACGAAGCGTAGACTTTAGATTTTACGTATTGTTGTTTTTTGAAATTTTTAGGATATTGTAATTTGTTTTTTTATTAAATGAAATGGTAGTTTGTTGTTAAAAAAAAATTCAATTATATATAATTTTTTTGTATTTTCGGTTACAAAAAAAAAAGAAAAAAAAAAAGAAAAAGGCTATAACACCACTTGCTATAACACCACCACACCCCCACTTTTGGTGTTATAGGTGGTGGTGACGTGACATCACTTTTTGGTGTTAACACCGTTGCTATAACATGGGTACTCCCCATGGCCTAACTTAATTTAAATGCATTTCCGCTTTTCCTTCCACTATGTCTTCATGTATGCTACCATCAATTTCTTCTTCCAGATTTTCATGTGAATCTTCATCCAAACTTTGAGTAACTAGCACATTGATTTTCTTTTTTACATTTATTCCCATGTCCAAATTTTTTATCACACCTAAAGCACAATCCCAAAGCCTTTTTGTGTTGTAATTCAGCATCAGTAAGTTTGTGAAACTCATTGGTGGATATTTCAGCATTCTCAATAATTCTAAGAGAGAAATTGTTCGGTACCTTTGTTTCTCAAGAACTAGTAGTTTTTTTTATAATTCCAAATGTTGGAATTTCCCTTCATGCACTGGATTACACGATTCTTCAATTCCACTTTAGCCGACATATCCATTGAATCCCTCAAATTCAATGGTGACATCATTTTGACCTCGATCCAAAGTAATGGTTCAAAACCATTGAGAAACTGACTCAAGTAGACTTCTTTTGAAATATATTCTAACGGAGCAGCCAAAAAGACTAATCTCCTACGTAACCAGTAACTGTACCATTTTGCTTAAGTTCCATAAATTGTTCACACAAGGATCCCGCAACCACTGATCGAAATTGCCTTAGTAGCATCGGCTTCAATTCGGTCCAACGCACTATCACTATCTGTCATCTCTTATGTTCCCATGAGAACCAGTAAAGAACATCACCTTCAAAAGAGATGATGGACACCTCCAATTGTTCTTCGTCACTTAATTTGTTCAGAAAAAATAACCTTCGACTCTCATTATCCATCCGCCAGGATCCACGCCACGAAAAACATGTAATTCCAATTTTCCACCCTTAATTGCAAAAAAATTGAGAGCAATCAGAATCACCTCTCAAATTAGATTGATCGTGATTAGTCATTGTTTCTACGTTATCGTAATCAGTAGTCATTTTGGAAATTGATGTATATTCCTCATGTCGTTTTAGTAATTTTCTCTATTAAACGCTTCAATGAACCGATTTGACTTTGAAAATTCTGCTTTAGGCACCGATTTCAGATTGCACGACACCTAAGCTACCTTCGACTTCTTCTACACGTGATGCAACCGATCAAGGCATGATAAGATGGAATCGTTACTGCTATGATACCAAATATAATGATTTGAGATGAATGAAGGAACAAATTGAGGACTAATCAGTAGGATTTAGGATTAATTCTCACTAAAAAACTTATGACTGAATGCTTACATAGTACTCCTGCCATTTGAGAGGGCAATACTCTCCACATAATGAACTCATTTACAAAAAATCACTAACTAATCAACATCCAATTAACTCTTTAGAACACCTGTTAGAAATTCGGGTGTAAAATGATTGCTTGGAATTCTGAGAATCGTGTGAACACTATCAAATTGAAGTATTTCGGTGGTACTCCCGAAATCTCAATTAGATAAGACTCAGAAGAGATCAAGAACAGAGAATGAGAGAGAATGAGATTGTTATCTTTTTTTTCGTGTGTACCATAAATGTGACCAAAACGGGTGTTAACTCCCTTTGTCTGGAAACTGACAAGAAACTGCCACAAGGCAGTTCCAAACTGTCTTCAAACTATCACAAAATGGGTGCCACAAGGCTGCCGCCCCTAAAAATCCCGCTACCAGGGCGTTGCCCCCGTACCCCCGTTCGTTTAGGGGCTTCGCCCCTAAATGACAATGTACTTTGAATCTTGATCAAACTTAAACAAGTGTGCACTCCGCACCTCCCTTACTTGTTTAATGATCATCAAGATTGTATTTGGTCCCAAATTAATCTATTACACTTAAATACACATTGGCAATACGAATGACCAACAACACCAATACACAATAGGACCGTAATGACCAAAATACCCCCACCGGCCCACCCCCTCCATAAGAGAAGGACCAGAACTTACTTTTATTACTACACCTACAACTAAAACACAATTCAAAGGACTAACAGATCCATTAGTCAAAGTCAACTACGACTTTTTCCTAATTGAGTAAGTAAATCTCAGATGAGGATTACCATTCACACTAACCCACCGTACCTTCAACCCATCACTACCTACACTCCTAAACACCCATTCCCCACCTACATACCATCCCAACACCCACCTACCTAACTACGCACCCCTATGCACCTTACCCACCTATCCTACCCACCCCTAAAACTTACACCGCTACCC
The DNA here is from genome assembly GCA_023525715.1 of Cichorium intybus. Lineage (NCBI taxonomy): Eukaryota > Viridiplantae > Streptophyta > Magnoliopsida > Asterales > Asteraceae > Cichorium > Cichorium intybus. The sequence goes on along the minus strand of CM042013.1, from coordinate 18,376,081 downwards.
CAGCCAGTCACACCATCGAACACCCATCCCTACCGACCCCTAAGCACCTATCCCACCCTCACCCATACACGATACCTATCGATACCCACCACAACTACCCACACCCACATCGAACACCCATCCACCCTTACCCAACCCTTATCCTACCCCCACCCCACATTGCAATCCCTTGCTTTCTAAATTTGTTTTTATTTTTATTTTACTAATCATGTTAATAAAAATCAATTATTTATGAAAAAGATACATAAAATGACATGAACAATCTTTAATTCTTTAATTTTAAATTATAGCAATAAATATATATTGATTAACTTTTTTGACCATAGTTATTAGACTAAACATATATACAAGATGTTTAGTGTATAGGGTAGCTGGGTGTGGGTGTTAGGGGTGGGGTGTGGAGTTGCCTATGAAGGGTGGATGGATGTGTGGGGTGGAGGTGGGTGAGGTTAGGGGTGATCGTAGATCGGTGTTGTGTGTGTGGATAGGTGTGGGGTGCGTGGGTGGGGGGTATGGTTAGAGGTGGGAGTATTGGTAGGTATGGCGTGATATGAGGATCGGGGTAGAGATGAGTGTCGGGGGTAATATTTGAATTAACGAAAAATAGAAAATGAAAAGTGATAGAAAAAACACAACAAAACGCATTTTAGATTTTTTTGAAATGGAAAATGAAAACTCTACCGGTTTCAACCAAACACGTTTTCTAAAATTTCATTGAAAACTGAAAATGAAAACTCCATTCCATTTTCTAAAAATGTATACTAGAGTTGGGCGAGAAATTTTGTTGAGGTTGAGTTGGGTTTGCCACCGGAAGCAGCCCTACTTGTTGACCAAAATGTCTCGTTGTTGTTCAGAAATAAGAAGGGATACAACCAAGGGTACCGACTTCCCCACGCACCGCTGCCACCCCTTGCACTTTAACCAACTAAAGGCGGATGAGCGCTATTCGGGTGCTGCTGCTTTCTTTCATCCTCCTCGATTAAAATTGGATCCCCAGTTGTGATTTGTTGCATTAAGTACAGTATGAGACGAGGAATGATCGAGATGGGAGACTTGAATGAGACCATTGTGAGCCCGTTCCGGTTGTTGTTCTTCAAGGAGAAAGATGGAGGCTTCAAGAACGTGGGAAAAGGTGACCAGTGGCGAATTAAACTCACAACGTGGTCGTATTTGGACGATAAACCCGTTGATGGTGTACATTACTAGATTCTTTTCCGGGATAGGGGCATCGATGTTGTCAAGTAAGCTGGGAACATTTTAATAAGGTTGCAGTAGTCGGTGATAGACAAATCACCAATAACGATGTTCCTGAGCTCATTGTCAAGTTGCATTGCTTCTTTGTTGTTTCGGGAAAGATCTTCGATGTTCCTGACCCCATTTTCATTTGGATGAGGAGTTAAGGAAGAAGAAAGTGACCTCGTGGTGCAAAGTAGTTGAAAGAACGTTTGATTAGGTTTATTTGTCCCTCTAAATTATAAATTTCTTTTCTTAAATATACTTTGTTTATGTTCTTAGTTATGTTTTGTGCAAGAAACATAACCTTCACGCTATCGTTCTTTGTGCTTTAATAAGTGTTGGTTTTTAGTGGTTAAAGTTATGAATATGTATCTTACGTATCGTTTGACTCGTGGAAATACAACCAAGTGAAAGCCATTAAATAAAATGCAGGATATGTTGTCTAATTAAGTTACTGGAAATTGGAAGATCACGAAAAGCAAAAAATGGAGGAAAACATAAATGAGAAGTCATGTGCATCAGAAAATATTGTAGTAGTTATTATAGTCGGGTAATTTCCTTCTAGCTAAAACTTTCAGTTTCAATTATATATTTTATGTATGATATAGAGATTCCAATAACAATATAAAGACGATAATTCCGTGGATCATGTAGAAAACACTTTCTGAAGTCTATAAGTCGACCATATACTTTGGGTTTACATGACTTCAGATATTGGATATCTGAGAAATCAATTTGGATTTCAGGCTTAATCCAAAATCATAAACATAGAATACTTTTTGCTTAGTTCGTGTTTTGCGAGACAAGATTTCAGCATAGTAACGATGAAAATTTTGTATGTGTTTTCTACAATAACAATTCTCAAATATATATGGAGAAGATGGTGGGTTTTGGAGGGAAATGTGCATCTCTTAGAAAGGAGCAACCCTTAAATTTTGGCGAGAAAATAATAGTAGGATCCATTTTGTCTATATAGGTTCTATTCCAGGCCGAGCTGCTTCCCCGCACCCCGCAAGGTCGCCCCCTTGGACCGCTGCTAGGGGTTCTGCCCTTGGAATCCCTCGAGGGGCACTGTCCTAGACCCTCTCCCCTCCCCTCCCTCCCCCCCCCCCCCCCCCCCCCCCCCGTCTTCCTGAGTTCGTATTGAATAAAGACTTAATGGTCAGCTCTTGATGACTACATATGTTGTCCATTTTCGTATAAATTACCTTATAGGTTACAAATTCAAACACAAAGGTCTGTCAATCATTATTGTTCTCCATAATGATCACACATTTGGATAGTGACTTTTAATCTACTCGGTTCTTCACAAATTATAGTTCATACATATAATCGAGAAATGAAATGTAGAAGTGTAATGACTTTTAGATCTATTTTGCCAAAATGATAACTAAACATAACTTTTAACTCTAGTAATCGCCTCGGTTCCTACCCATTCGGGTCCAAAACCCGAACCCAAGTAATAATTGGTTCTTCTCGGTCCCAAACTCAAACCCTCCCGACCAAGTTATAAACTGAACTGAGGACCAAGTGAGCTTTAGCCGAAAGTCTGTCTCGGTCTAGCTCGGGTTCAGTCCAGTCGGCTCAGTTTCGGACCAAGCTCACACCTAGCGTTGATGACACTAAAATAACCAACATTTTAGGTATAAATAGGTCTATTTATGGTATGCATACCAAAAATCAACGTAAGTAAGTAAAATGTTCAACCTTGCAACCTACCATAAATCAACTTCTTTTACATAAATATGATACAAAAACACTTAAAATTACTAGAATGTTGTTATATTATCATCATACATATATAAATACAGATAATATAAATACATAAGAAAACTAGTTTGCCATTCTTCTAGCAGACATTCTTACTACTTATGGAAGAGAAGGCTTCCTAAATCATAAAGGAAGCAATAACATGTAAACATAAAATATTCAATCCGTTCTAGCCACCTTCTACGCCACTGTGCATTAGTGTAAAGAACTGCAGCAAATCCTAAGAAAACCACAACACATGTCGAACAACAACTTCCATAGAAACATGTCATATCGATATCATACCATTTCTCATTGTCTTCTTCAGTTGATGGATTGGTCGTTACCTCTGAATTATTCGTGCATTTATTCACCAACGGCGGTCCACAAAGAAGCGGATTATCTTCATAGCTTGCCTCTGTGAAGCTACCAAACTGTGCTGTCATTTCTGGGAGTCTTCCTGATAAATTGTTATGTGAAACATTGAAAGTAGATAGAAAGGTAAGCTTAAGCAGTTCTGATGGAACTTTTCCGGTCAAATCGTTAGAGGAAATGTCTATGCTCTCTATATTTTCAAGATTTAAAAAACTCGCTGGAATTGGTCCAGTTAGCTGATTGCGAGACAGGTTTAAAGCATGAAGTTGGGTTAAGAATCCCAGTTCTTCAGGAATTTCACCTGTTAGTTTGTTACAGGAAAAATCCACTCCCGTCATGTAATCAAGGATGCCACCCTTGTAGCTGAGAAAGAGACTTTTTGTTGTATATTGAACTTCGTCTTGTGTTTCCAATACTACACTGCCAAGGTCGACAGAACCCGACCGTTGCAAAATCCTCCCATAACGGAGAGGGGGGCTAAGGAGATACCTCATCATGATACGTTTTAAGAAAGCAAGGTCACTTGGGCCAGTAATATTTTGAAGGCAGCTAGGTATGGGACCAGAAAGGGAGTTACTTGATAAGTCTATCAAGCTCGCATTACTTAATTGACACAATTGCTTTGGAATAGAACCACTAAAGTTATTTTTTCTCAAAATAAGAATCCTCAAATTGAATAGTTCGCCAAGAAATTCAGGAATCGTGCCTGACAAGTTGTTGTTGCCTATGTCCAAAGTCAAAACCTGTGTCAAATTACGAAAGAATTTGGGTATTGATCCGGTGAATTTGTTGGAACCCAACAGAAGATGCTTCATTTCTTGCAAATTTAAACAAGACGGGAAAGGTTCGGAGAAAGAATTTTGTGAGATGTCAAGAAACGAAAATGGAGATGCTCCACATGGAAACATGCCTTCCAAACTATTATTTCTCACCACAAGTTCTTTCAAATAATTCATGTTGCTTATCCAATCAGGGATCATACCTGTAAAGAAGTTATTGCTAATATCCAGAGCTCTCAAACCTTCAAGGTTTTGCTCGCTGCTCTTATTTCCAATTTTCCCAGTGAAATTGTTGCTATCTAAGTAAACCTGTTCGAGGTGGTAAACCCAACTTATGTTTCCTGAGAGTACATGGCCGTGTAATTTGTTCTTTGATAGTTTTAACAATGTCAACCAGGGGATGTTTGTTAACAATCCCTTTGGTACTTCTCCTGATAACTCATTGTCAGATAAATCAAGTACCAATAGTTTAGTCAATTCACCAATTGAGGATGGGATAACACCACTTAAAGCATTCATGGACAAATTCAAATACTCTATGTTGGGAAAGATTTTTGGTATATTGTCGGGAATAGTACCCATCATGCGATTTCCAGACATATCCAGTGTCTTCATATTGGCATTCTTATACAATGGCATACTGTCAAACAAGTTGTTTCTTAGAAAAAGAAATTCCAAATTAGTATGATTTTTAATAAACCAACTTGGGAAGTGTCCCTTCAAGGAGTTGCAAGACATGTCTGCTTCACGTAACTTGTGCTGGTGAATTAGAAACCCAGGAATAACATGTCCTTTAGGCATTTTCATATTACAATTAGAAAGCTCAAGAACTTCCAACTGGAACATTGGAATCCACCCTATAGGCTCTTCAGTTTCCACCTCAAATCTATCATTATCGCTTCTAAATCGAACTACTTGAAGCTTTATATGATTGGAGAAGGAGTTGAATGAGAATGAACCTTCAAACATGTTATGACTAACATCAATGTACTCGAGGGATGTAAGATTAGCAACGAGTGATGGCACAAGTACCCCTGTGAATTGATTTGAAGATATATCCAACAACGTAAGAGATGATAGATTTTTCAAACACTGAGGCAAAGTTCCATGGAGCATGTTGTTACTAAGATCCAACTCATGGAGGTTCTTCAACTCACACAACCCTGTCAAACGAGGAAAAAGTTTGTTCTGTGTAAGCCATGAAACCTGGAAGATAAGTTACAAAAGATTGACCTTCAAGAAACACATGACTTTCATTTGCGTGGTCATACGGCTTCAAAAAATTAACTATCGAGGAAAGGTAACGTTACAACAAGGGTGTAAATTGATGTATCCCTTGATGTTTCTGTTTATAAACGAGTTATCACTAAAAGATAATAAAATTTTATACTACTTATTGCTTCAAATTGAGTAATCTCAATCCTTAACGCAATTTTGCCTCCACCATTCATATGAATGTTGTGGTGAGAGTTACTGTCAAGTGCCAAATTGTATCTCAAGATACAATGAAGCAACATATGTAGGATCAAGTTTTATATACTGAATTTTCCATAACAGCTATGTTGTAAGAATGTCGCATTTATACATTTGTTCTGAACAGTCACAACACTTAAACATGAATAGTTTAGATAACTTACCAGGATCAGGTAATGAGCCATTGAGTTCATTGTTAGCAAATGAGAGAGCTCTTAGGGAAGATAATGCCTGTATTGATGATGGGATGCTCCCAGCAAAATTGTTGCCAGTCAAATCTAAGACCTCCAAATGGTGGAAAGATGCAAAAGCTGGATGACAACAAGAGAGGGTTACTAAACGATAACCCCGAAAAGGATTTGTTACAAGTCATGTATTATTGATGATTGAAGTTAGATAAGGTGTTTGGCCACTTACCCACCTACATCTGTAATCTTTCATTTTTGGATGACTTCTTAAACCGATAATAATGTTGTTAATTAAGTAACGACGGAAGAACATTACCTTCCATTGGAATTGTTCCATTGAAACCATTATCGCGCAATAGCAGGACTTCCAAATCAGAAAAATTATGGAATTCTGAATAAGGTAGAGATTTGTGTCAATATATTGGTTTAACAACACAATTAGCAAAAATGGAAATTAATAAATAATATTTGTATTTAATCTCTATATTGATGACTCCTCTAAGATAAACATGCCTTGGACGGGAAAGGAACTTCCCCATGGAAAAGAATCGGAAAGATCAAGAATCTTGAGGGATGGGAGGACACTTAGGCATGATATGATGCTCTTGTTGAAATAGTTGTCAGAAAGATCTATACTCTTCAGCCTTTTCAATCTCGATAAGGTCTTGCAAGCTGTAAAAAGGAAGGTAATTCTTAGAGAAACCATGCATGGTCTTTTAAAACTTTTTATCATGAGGAATTTAGGATTCATTAGCATTCAAGAACTTTATCACTATTCACAAGTTACCATGGCTAGGATTAAGCTCTTACATGCTGTAGAAAAACAGTGAATTTTCAGAGAAACCATCGTCTTATAAAGTTTATAATTATCGGAGAATTATGATCGATTCAATTACCTTGGATATTTGGTGTGCCATCAAACCAGGTACCACTTAAATCCAACTCCTCCAGGTTAGTGAGATGTGATAATTCTGTCATATAAAGAAAAAGATATGTCATGTATTATGTATGCTATTTTCAGATGTACAATTTGAAGCTGGTTTGGAGCATTATATGTTCATCAGACTTTTTACTTCATTATAAATTCTCTTTGAGAAACTGTAGACCATTGCACCAGGCATAGACACAATGATGCTGAAAACAGTGCCACAACCAAAACTCAAGTCCCTTCACCAAAATCATCACCAACTCACGTACTATATTAAAACCCAAATTCTTGGGGTGCTATGGAGATAGACCTTCAAGAAATGGCGGTGGTGTTAGTGTTGGAGATGGGCGTAGTTCTGCGTGTATTGTGAGCTGATAATTTTTGGGTGGAATGTCCATATAAGTAATTAAAACACAAAAATAAAATGGTAACCAGTTGACAAGATTACTACCATCATGGGTTGTATAGATTGGTCTTATTTTAAAATGTTGGTACATAAGTACAAATGCTAGGTAATAATTTACAGACATAGCACGGACCTTGAGCTGGAAATGGTCCTGACATCTGATTGTAGCTAAGATCCAACCTTGCAAGCGATGAAAGGGTATTTATAGATGTTATGACGCTTTGATTAAATCTGTTGGACCCAAGATTTAAAGTTTTCAACTTCTTGATTATGGGGACCCTCTCAGAACCTACATTTAGGAATTGAAGCAATCAAATTTATAAGCTTTAGTTTAATACGACAAATTAAGTTGTTTAAGAGAACATAGACAATTACATATTTATATCCATTTTTAATATTCTTATGCTTACACTAAAGAATTGAACAGTCCTTGGAATTTTTCTTTGTCCCAAGAAAAGAAAAGGGTCATATTTCAGACTTCAACACATGGAAGAGTCATTCTGTTTTGGTCATGTAATGTTGTGAAAGGAAGATTTTTGTATGAACCCAAGGTGATTACATTGGCATGATGGTTTTGATGATGATATTGATTACCTTGAATCTCGAAGGTGCCATCGAAGTCACAAAAACTTAGATCCAACATCTCCAGGTTCTCTAAAGCAGCAAATTCTGCAATTCATTTGAAAAGGGTGCAAGTATCTTTAAAACAGGCATTTTGTGCATGATAACTTAAAGAAGAAATGAAAAGAAGAAAACGTGCCACTGATACGGAAGTTTCCATTCAAGCTAGTGTAGCTAAGATCCAAGATTTTGAGTGAGGTGAGGGTCGTCAATGATGGAAGGATGTCGTTATCAATATCACGATTAAAACTGAGGTCTAATACCTCTAACTTCTTCAAACTGGACAACCTTTCAAGCCCTGCAAAAAGAGAAAAGGTTTTAAAATAGGCATCCTAGTATTTTTGATATAGAAGCGCAACTTTTGGGCACACTTAATAAATACTAACAAGTTAAGGCATGAAGATCTTAAATACAAATAAAGTCTTGTGTCATGTTTTCTATATAGAAAGATATTATCCAACCTCTGAGTTACCTGAGAAGCAACTTTGAGTGAATAAATTATTTGGGTGTCGTGTCCATGAATTTGAACAGAGTCAATTTACTGGAATGCCTTGCTCAAAAAAGATGATGGAACCAGGTAAAAGTAACAATAAAGAAGTAAACCACGTCGTACCTGTCATCATAATCTCGTTATCAAGAAGATCATCCGACAAATTGAGACTTGTCAACTCTTTAAAATGAACAAACAAGGAAACATTCAATGCCCACAACTTGCTCCCAACAATGTAAACGTCCAACCCACCCAAAGAAAGGTGAGTGACGTGGGCGGTGGTTGTGTTGCAGTTGACCCTCTCCCAATCACAACACTCCCCATAATCAACCCACGAAGGGAGAATATCATCCACTTTTGAATCAATCGTCTTCATATATGAGGCTTTGATTTCGAGTAGTGCATTTCTCTCCTCTTCTATACAATCCCCTTGTGTTTGTGTGACCATAAGAATATGTATCATCATCAACATCAACAACCAATATAACAATGATTTATGCTTACTCAAACCCCAACACTCCATTTTAGTAGCTGACGGTGGGTATCTAGAGACACTGACAATATTAAACTTTCTTTTAGATTTGGTTTGCTTCAGTTTGCTTGGAAAACATTTGATCAGTGATGAAATGAATATGTATGAATATTAGTTGAATAATTCTCTCGCCAGTCATCATCAATGGTCAATTTCCACACATAAGTCATCAAGTAAATGGTTAAAAAACACAACATTATTCACGTAGAATATGACATGACATTTGCTGACTTTTTCAACGAACTTCTAAGTCTCCATTCACATAGAATGATTGCCCTATTAAATTCTTTTTCAGTTATCTATTAACTACACACTGAAGTTTATAAATGAACGTATGAACAATTTGACAGGGAGGATTGACCGTGCAGCTGATAGATATTTATATATGAGCATTTAAATCAAGAAAGAGATCATACAAACTTTTTATACACTCCACACTTTTGCGTTGTCTTACTGATAACCCTTCAGCAGTTCAAGATTGCTTTTCTCAAAAAGGCCACTTAGAATTTGAGCTCTTACATTGATACCCTCATACCCAACAATATATACAAGTTAATGGTCCGTTAATGGGTAAACTGATTTAAACAACGAATCTAATAGATAATGATTTTAGAAGAATATACAAAAACATGAAAGGTCTACACTACACAACAAATCAAATTTTTTCCAACTTTATATTTGATAGGTAACAACTCCATTCATCCATACTATAAAGAAACCTCATCCAACAAAATCCATATGCTCTGATTCAAAACCTACCCTGGCGTCAAAAGCATCATAGATTCACATCAAATCCCAAATCGACAGGTGGGTCTTCTCAAACTCATCCTCAGTCTTTACTCCTTCATGAATCAACAACGTCAACAGTAGTTCTCTTGCCGGCCATGGGGTGGTGGACCCATTGCATTCAAAATAGACTAGTATTTTTTGTTTGGTTTTGTATCCAATGTAACTCATCAATGATCAATCTATGATTGTAAAAGGGCCAATCCATATTTCCAACTAATGTGCAATAAGATCTCAATATCTTTAGGTATTGTCTCTTCACATGAAAAGTTTTTTAACAATTTATGAATTTTTAAAAACTAGAAGCTAAAACCTTCCAACGTTCATGTAAATATTCCAATTTGATATGCAAGTAAACGCCAAGTCTTTGACAAATTACGTTTGTTTTTTCCGATAAGAACTACATTCTTAGCTTCTAAAAGGGGATACGACGTGCAATAAAATCTTCAGTTGGAAAATCTAAAAATCAGTAGGTATGATGTTTGCTAAACTGTTTCTTACTAAATTTGAGAAACGTAGATAAATCAAAAAGCTCGTAGACATGTTGACAACTGAAATTTCTTAAACATATGCATTTTTAAAAGCAAAAAATATAGCTTCGTTTACTGAACCTTATCCGTCATGTAAGAAATCAAGAGGTTCACCCAATAACGATGCCCAGCTCTATTTCCCTGACGTTTACGAGGGATCGATTCACGTTATTACTTGGTAATAGATCCCTGCTTTTATACATCAGGTTAAAACAATTTAAATTTGGAAAATAGGTACTGATAATTTCATTTTTTCGATGAATTCAAAAAATCTAAGAGTTAAATCCATCCACTTTAATGTTACAATTGCACAAACTTGGTCGTCCCTAGTGTCATTCACAAAATATGTTCCTTTTTTTTCTTATTGATCAAATTCACGGGACTCTGAGTCTCTGACATTGAAGGAGAAGAACCTCGAGACAGACAAGGTCTATAAGTAGCAACATCCTTTTTATATGAAAATGTAGGTCTAATCCAGGCCCCCAAATCAGAGAAAATCAGAGGGAGCAGACACGACGACCTAAAACTTACTCAATCTCCGTGCACATTACCATGCTTCCTTCATCTTACATATCCAGATCATCGGCTTATTGTACACGGATCCGTCGATTCTTTCAATCTCCTCGACATCAAAATTCTAGAAACAAACATCAAAAGAAATCCGAAATTTAGAAAGAAATAAATAATACCACAAACTAAAAAATCCGTTTACAATCGTTCATATATTCATAGCGGTTCACCGTTCACGAAATTTTTAAGAGAGAAGTATTTATGAAATCTGCAAAGAAATCAGAGAAGACTGAGATGATGAAAGCCACATCCGGTCGATGCTAGTGTATCATTTGATTGTATATGTAACTATATGTAAGCAGAATGATAAATGGGCCAGGCTTTATAATAACCGAGCAGAGTGTAGCCTCCCCTCGGGCCTTGCTAGTTAGTAATAGGCCAATAACAAAAATAACTAACGTATCATAGAACATTCAATAAATAAATTATTTTTTATATATAACATAAAATGATCATTAATTTTGTAATTGGTCAGTTATAGATTATAAAATTGTTTTATGATACATAGCACAATAACTTTTAATTTCTTTTACATATTTCATAATTATATTGTAAAATTGTTCACAGATTGTGGAATAATGATATATGACAATATTGATCAAACTGATTTAACACCGAAAAGTTCGGTGATACCAAGGGTATTGAACTATCTGATGAAGACATTCCACCTCTGAGTTTGTTACAAGATAAATCCAATCTTGACATGTAGTTAAGAATGTCATCATTGTAGGAGATAAATAGGTTTTTTTGTTGTAAAGTGAGTTTCGTCTTGTCTGTCCGGCCCCTTCGCTACTAATGGCGATAGCATGCAACCTCCATAGAACACTCCCAGAATCGTGAGATAAATACATTGGATGCACGGATATGGTGTGTTGAGTGAAAGCAACGTAACTTGGCCAGTAATATTTTGATATTTTGTAGGCAGCTAGGTATTAAATTAGAAAGGAAGTTATCACATATATCAAGCCCACACTGTTTAATTGGCACAATTGTTGAGGAATAGAACCTTTAAAGTTATTGTTTCTCACAGAAGAATCCTTAAATCAGACTATTCACCAAGAAATTTAGGAATCTTTCTTGATAAGTTGTTTCCTATGTATAAAGTTAAAACATTAGTCAAATTATAATAAGAATTGGGTATTTGATCTTGATAATCTATTAGTATCAAAATGAAGAAACTCTATTTCTTTCAAGGTTAAGCAATATGGGATGGGCCCAACCCTAGAGAAAGAATTTTGTGAGATATCAAAAAACAAGAATGAAGTTGTTAAACAAAGAATGACATTTGAAACAATTGTTTCTCATAATAAGTTAAGACAAAAAACTCATGTTGCTTGTCCAATTAGAGATGCCACCTATAAAAAAAAGTTATTGCTAATATCTAGAACACTCGGATGTTCAAGCCTTCCCTTACTTTTAGTTCCAATTTTCCATGTGAAATGATTACTATTTAAGTAAGCCATTTCATGTTGCTTGTCCAATTAGAGATGCTACCTACCACCGCCATCACCACCACCACCGCCGCTACCTACCACCGTCGGCCGCCTTAGTCTCCACCACTAGCCACCACCACCAAACGTCATCACCTGCTCAGGTCTAAAAGAACAAGGTGATCGTCACCGCCACCACCAACCTATGACGGACTAAATTTGTTCTACAAACGTCTCTAAACATCGACCGCCTTATTATATCTAGATCTGTATCTAAATCGCTGTTAAACCACTTTCAAATCACTGCCTGAGTTTTTGTTTTTCTCTTTAAACCACCGAAATATCTCAGATCTAGAGTGAAACCGACGAAAACGACCACCACACGTCGGAGTATCTCAAATTTGAAACCTTAGGCGCCGCTACTGCTGTGACCTACTACCGTCGCTAGCACTGTGAATCACCAACATCGTTGAAATATCTCTATCTTATTGATCTGGTCTAGAAACAATATGCACACATGGTGTTTGATGAAATGCCTTAATGATATCTTTTAAGTTTTTAAGTTGTGAATAAGTGTCTGAAATGTTGTATAAGTTGTGAACGAGTCTCTGGAAATGTTGTATTAAGTTGTGAATGGCTATCTGAAATATTTTATTAAATTGCGAATTCTAAATTTTGTATCCGATTATGATTTTTGGAGTGATCTAGTCTGGAAACAAGATTCACACAAGGTGTTTAATGAAATTCCTCAATGAGATCTGTAAGTATTTAAGTTGTGAATAGGTGTATGAAATGTTGTATTAAACTTTGTTAATGAGTGTTTGAAATATTGTATTAAACTGCGAATTCTGATTTTTTTATCCATATCTGATAGTGGTAGGATGAAGGAAAAGTGACGACGGTTGTAGGTACCAGTGGTGGTGGCGCCAACGGTAGGCGGTGGCGATGGTTGGTGGCGACGTGTTAGTTGGTGGCAGTGGTGGTAGAGTTTGAGGTTGAGATATATTAAAAGCGAATTAGTCTTTTAAAATATGAATTAATGTAAAATGACTACTTTAAACTGTGAATGGTTGTATGACTAATTGTATTTGACTGTGAAAATGATGATTTTGCCATTTATTACCAAAAATAACAAAAACACGGGATTTTAACTATTTTAACCGTATTCATAGTTTAATAACGTGAAATGATTGGTTCTCACAGTTCATAACCTTTTAATGGTTCTCAGTTGCACCCTTTCACTATATGTATACATATAAAGAGGTAGATTCAATTGAGGACACCAAAAATGTTGAGCGTATGTTGAGAACGCGATGACAAATCTGAACCATCTGTTATTTTAGATCTAAGGCTGTAATAAATTTTCAATTCTATATTTATTAATTAACAAAAATTCAAAATTTTAAATTAAATATAACATAAAAGGTATTAAGGTAATTATCATTATCCTAATTATGTAAATTCATACAATCATGATTCTCACTCTTAAAATTAGTTTTAAAAAAATCAAATCTTTGAAAACTTCTAAAACTAATCTAAAAATCGTGAAGATAAAACCCTACACCATCTTCGTCGTCTTCAACCTCCTTCACAACTAGAGAACCGCAATTGCCTTCATCATCTTCACTACCATCATCGACTCTCTTCAAAGCAACCGTCAAGATTTTTCTAAAGCAGCCGCCATCACCATCCAACACCTGCAACTCGAAAAATGAAAGGTTCGTCACCTCAACCTCACCATCGTTGGGGCTCGATTGCATGTTACAGGAGGTGTTCTCAGGGGAGGTCGCGCGGTAGACGGCAAAGCTTCCGTTGCAGGTTAATTCAAAATTCAACCTTAAATTCCATAAATTAATAGCACATGTTTATTAAAATCTTTGAAACCACCAATTTTTTTTTCAGTATTGGACACGGCTGCTGGCGTTTGGTTAGATAGACACGGTTTGGTGACCGGTACACGCAAAAACAATACCCAAACAGAAGATTCGTCTTTAGAGCTCATGCGTTGTTGTCGACATGCTACTTCTGCTGTCGGTGTCCGTTTATATATTTATGGCGGCCTTCGAGGATGAGGTAATTGATAAATCTGCCAAAAGTATAAATCCACACAAGAAACATAATATTTTGTTGGTTAATCGTTATATATGGTACAGAGATTTTGTTAGACGATTTCCTAATCGCGGAGAATTCGCCTTACCAATCCGATGTCAATACTCCGGTACTGATATCCGAGAGGACAAATCGTTTGAGCACATTTGATCCTTTAACTTCTGATAATGGACCGAAAAGTCCTTCGTCTGGAGGTTTAAAGTTAGGATTACTGAATATATATTATTATATTATTAAAAATTTATATTGATTTTGGTTAAGATGAAAGTTGTTTTTTTTTTATGGTTGGCAGCAGCTAGCATGGACAAAGAATCAATGGATAGGCTGGTTGAAGCTTATGTTGCTGAAGCAAAGGCTGCTAATGCTGTATGGCAAGCTGCACAGGCACATGCTGCAACCCCTGAGAGATGTCTGTTGCGGATGATAGTAACTCACAACCTGCAGAATTGCGGATAATAATTCTAAGGGTAGTGATGGAGAGGGAGATGTTCGAATTCACCCACGAGCTGTATGTTTTTTACATCTTTTAAGATTTTGTTTATTCTATTAATCTATTCACAAAATCTCAACTTAGTTGCTGAAACTTATTTGAGATGGAAGTACCAGCAAACAAACATGAGGGTTAGAAAATGGTTCGAGAAAAAGAAAAAAAAAAAAAGGTAGGGTGGGGGTGTATGTAACCAGAGAAGAGATTGTCTCTTAACGGGCAAATTTGTAAAGATTTGTATGTATTAAGCCAACATGTTGGGTTTATTGCATTAAGAGACTATGTATGTATCAATTAAAATAGAAACAACACCCTGGAACTAGGCATTATCTGTGAATCCAAGTCAATTTGTAACAATAGTTGGTACTACACTAAATAGGAGCACATGGAAGGACATCATTCTTATCTTACAATCCTAAGAGTTCACTTTTTAGTTTTCAGTTTTATATATGCCTACACGTTTTAGATAAAAGGCATCGTGTAGTTGTTGTATTTAGAGACACCAAGCAGGTCTATGGAGGGTATATTAGTAGTTCATTCATCTAACCTTTCTGTTTATAGTATAATATTATAAGATTCTTGCAGGCCAATGGAATGAACAATTCAAATTCGTATTCATTGATGAATAATTGTATCAAAGGTTGAGAAATGCTCAAGGAAAACATGTGATTTAATTTAACTGTTATGTTAGCTACTGAAGTTAATCATCGATGGATTCATCTTCACAGTCGTATTCATAGATGAATACTTGTATCAAAGATGCATATGGATAATTTTTACATGCGTATTCATTGATGAATATATATTCATCAATTAATATTGTTTTAGTTAAGTTTGGTTTTTTACAAAGTCTAAGTGATTATTCTTTATTCACCAAGTTTTGTGGGAATTGTGCAATTGTTTTGTTAGTAATAAGGTTATTAACTTACAGTAAAGTTTTCTCCAACTTTACTTGCTTTAAGTCATCTCATGCGTGATAGGACCAAAGACATTCAACTTGATCATCATGCATTGATGAATATTTGTATCAAAGATGCATATCGATCATCTTTACAGAAGTTAATATATATTCATCAATGAATACGTCTGTAAAGATGATCCATACAAGTATTAATCAACGAATGTTAATATTGATAGGTTTTTTATACCCTAGATACATCAAACATGACATCGGAAACATACAAAAAAATTATCTAAGGCAGTAACAATTACTAAAACCTATAAGGAAGTTACTTAATGATAATTACAACTACAAGGAGAATTAGGATTACCAACCTTTAGCAAAACCAATTTGCTTGAATAAACCTTGCGTAGATCAAATCCCAAGCTAAGGAAGGTAATACCCAAAAGAGAATAACTCTAATGGTTCACACCCAATAAGTCCAATTATAAGGTTAATTGAGAAAACTTGCTCTAAAACCCTAGAGAGGGATTATAGATTCTGCTGAGAGAGAAGAGAGAAATTTCAAGTCTAATGAGCTCTGGAATGAGGCATAGAATATGGTGCCAGGGGATCTCTATTTATACTTGAAGGTGGGACATAAATAAAACAGGTTTGAATAGTAACATATAAGGAAACAATCCAAACTTACCAAGAATCAAAACCCTTATATTCCTCCACCTTTTGGACGAAATTTTTGAAGGGTTTCTTCAAAATTTTGTCCTCCCCCTTCTAGGGTTCAAGAATGTCCTTGCTCAACTATTGAACAATTACAATTCAGCCCCTACACTTTTATTAATTGCCAAATTAGTTCTAAATTAATTCAAATTAATTACAGATCAATTATAATTAATTCTAAATGAATTATAATTACAGATTGCAAGCAATAACAGATTCACTTATAATCACTAGGGCTTCTTGTCCATCATCATATATAACAATATAGAATGTTATATATAGATGCAAAAGCAAGTTCATGTTTAATCTATCATACATTTTCAATAAACAGATGCCACTTATGGAAGATCATACAAGGCTTTCACACTAAATAATAAAGTAATAGCATGTATACATACATTCTTCAACCCAGTCTAGCCACCTTCTGCGCCAGTAAGGATTGACATAAAGAAGCGCAACAAATCCCAACAAGAACACAACACATGTTCAATTAGAACTTCCATAGAAACACGACATATCTACATCATACCAATTCTCTGTACCTTTTTCTTCAAGATATGGATTCATAACCTGTGGCTTAGTTCTGCATTTGTTCTCCAGTGGTGGCCCACAAAGAAGTGGATTGCCTTCGTAGCTCGCCTT
This sequence comes from Cichorium intybus, assembly GCA_023525715.1. Taxonomy (NCBI): domain Eukaryota; kingdom Viridiplantae; phylum Streptophyta; class Magnoliopsida; order Asterales; family Asteraceae; genus Cichorium; species Cichorium intybus. Next base: position 18,359,132 of record CM042013.1, on the reverse strand, counting down.
CATAAAGGTACTAAACTGGGCTTTATCTCTGGGAGTCTGCCTGATAGATTGTTGTGAGAAACATTAAAAGCTCCTAGAAAAGTCAACTTAAGTAGCTCTGATGGAACTTTGTCGGTCAATCCATTTGAAGACAGGTCCAAGCTCTCTATATTTGCAAGATTTGAGAAGTTCAGTGGAATTGGTCCAGTCAGTTGATTGCGAGACAGGTTCAAAGCGAGAATTTGGGTCAACAACCCTAGTTCTTCTGGGATTTTACTTGTCAGTTTGTTACACGACAAATCCAACCCTGCCATATAGTCAAGGATTCCACCTTTGTAGGGACGAGACATGCTTTTTGTTGTAAACTGAACTTCGTCTCGCGTTCCAATCACTTCAGTATAGAAGTTGGTAGAAAGGCCCCTCTAAAGAACGCTTTTATACTTGTATGTGGAATACATGAAAAACCAATGTATCCATCTTTCTAAGAAAGCAAGGTCACTTGGACCAGCAATATTTTGAAGGCAGCTAGGTATTGAACCAAAAAGGTAGTTATTAGATAAATCTATCAAACTCACATTACTTAATTGGCACAACTGCTTTGGAATAGAACCACCGAACCTATTTTTTCTCAAAAGAAGGATCCTTAAATTGGATAGTTCGCCAAGAAATTTAGGAATCCTGCCAGACAAGTTGTTGTTGCCTATATCCAAAATCAGAACCTCAGTCAAATTACGAAAGAATTTGGGTATTGATCCGGTGAATTTGTTGGAACCTAAAAGAAGATGCTTCGTATTTTGCAAATTTAAACAAGATGGGATGGGCCCTGAGAAAGAATTTTGTGAGATATCGAGATAAAAGAATGGAGCTACTCCACAAGGAAACCGGCCTTCAAAACTGTTATTTTTCACCACAAGTTCAGACAACGTACTCATGTTGGTTATCCAATCAGGGATCACACCTGTAAAGAAGTTATTGCTAATATCCAGAGCTCTCAAACCTTCATGCTTTTCGCCCCGCTCTTAATTCCAATTTTCCGAGTGAACTGGTTGTTATCTAAATGAATCGTGTCAATTTTAGCGAAGCTTAAGTTTCGTGAGAGTACCTCGCCATGCAATTTGTTATTTGATAGTTTTAAAAACTCCAGTCTAGATATATTTGCGATCAATCCCAACGGCACTCCTCCTGATAATGCATTATCTGATAAATCCAGTATCACTAATCCTCTCCAATCACCAACTGAAGACGGGATAGCACCACTTAAAGCATTCATGGACATATTCAAATGCCTTATGTTGGGAAAGAACTTTGGTATATTGTGGGGAATAGTACCTGTCATGTGATTTCCAGACATATCTGACACCTGCATATTAGCACTCCTATACAGCGGCGTATCGCCAAAAGAGTGTTTCTTAGATTAACAACTTCCAGATTCGTATTATTTTCAATAAACCAATTTGGGAACAGTCCCTCCAACAAGTTGTGAGAAATGTCTACTTCTTGTAACTTATACCGGTGAAGTAGAAACCCGGGAACAACACATTCTGTACGTGTGTTTGTAATGCAATTAGACAGGGAAAGAACTTTCAACTGAAACATTGGAATCTAATCTATAGGATCTTATGTTTCCACCTCAAATTTGTCATTATCAGTTGAAAAATGAACTACCTCAAGCTTTGAATGATTGGAGAACGAGCTAAGCAAGAATGAACCTTCAAATGTGTTATGACTAAAATCAATGTACTCGAGAGATGTAAGATTAGCAATGAGTGATAGCACAAGTATTCCCGTGAATCGATTTGAGGAAATATCCAAAAAAGTAAGAGATGATAGATTTTTCAAACATTGAGGGAGAGTTCCATGGAGCATGTTGTTGCTAAGATCCAATTCATGGAGGTTCTTCAACTTACACAACCCTGCCAAAAGAGAAATAATGTAGTTCACCCTACAAGAAATATAATGACTTGCACTTGCATGTTATACGGAAAGGTAACGTACAAAAGGAATTAACTATTGTATAAGAACTTAGCATTTGTACATTTCTGTTAAACAATCCCAACACTTAATCGTGTGTGCTTTAGATAACTTACCATGATCCAATAGTGAGCCGTTAAGCTTATTGTTAGCAAATGAGAGAGCTCTTAGGGAAGATAATGCATATATTGATGATGGGATGCTCCCAACAAAATTGTTGCCTCTCAAATCTAAGACCTCCAAATGGTGGAAAGGTGCCTCTCAAATCTAAGACCTCCAAATGGTGGAAAGGTGCAAAAGCTGGATGACAACAAGAGAGGGTTACATATATTGGTTACTAAACAAGAATATGAAAAAGGATTTGTTACAAGCCATGTATCATTATTGATGGTTGAAACTTGATAAGCTATGGGGCTTTTCATCTCTGTGATGAGTTGGTGAGTACTTAGCCATTTTTCTTAAACCAATAATAATATTGTAAATTTAGGAATGAAGAAAAATGCTACCTTCCATTGGTAGTGGTCCACTGAAACCATTAAATGCCAAGAGGAGGACTTCCAAGTCACGTAAATTATGAAACTTCGAATTATCGACAATTCAAAAACCAATTAGCAAAATATGGAAATTAATAAACACTAATGAAGGTGAAATTTAGTATTTTAGTTTGTTTAATGATGACTCGTTTTTGAGATAAACATGCCTTGTACTGGAAGGGAACTTCCCCATGAAAAAGAACCGGAAAGATCAAGAATCTTAAGGGATGAGAGGGCACTTAGGCATGATATGATGCTTTTGTTGAAATTGTTACCAGAAATATTTACACTCTCCAGCCTTTTCAATCTCGATAATCTATTACAATCTATAAAAGGAAAAGGAATTCTTAGGTAACCATGATGTCTTATAAAGTTTGTAATTATGGAAGAATATAGGATTAATTAGCGTCAAGAACATTATCACTATTAACTAGTTACCATGATGGAGGGAGCTGAATCTTCATTTACCTTGGATAATTGGTGTGCCACCGAGCATGGTACTCCTTAAATCCAACTTCTCTATGTTGGTCAGACGAGCTAATTCTGTCATACAAAAGAAATATATATAGGGACAATTACGAAAAAACACTATATTTTATCAAAAATTCGGTTTAACCACCAAATTTTAAAAGATTCGGAAAAAACCACCGGTGTTTGGAAAAAAAGTTTCATCGAAGTTATTGTTATCGAAGCCATTGTTAACTGTTAGAGTTGGTTTTGCGGGTTTTATGTGTTGACATGGTGATATTTAGCTTGCGTGACATCTTATGTGGCTAGTGATGTTAACATGTTTGACTGGCTTCTTCAGGTCGTAATGGCTGGGTTAACATTTTTTTTCCAAACATTGGTGGTTTTATTAAAACAAATGAAAAATTGATGATTAAACCAGAAAAAGTGATAAAATATAATGCTTTTTTCGTAATTTGCCCAAAAATATATCACATTATGCATGCTATTTTGAGATGTACAATCTTAAGCTAGCTTTGGGGATATGTTCATTAGTATTGATACAACATTATAACTAGGTAGCCTTATTTAGAGTGTAATATTGGTCCAACAAAATATGACAATTCTCTTTGAGAACTTGTGCACCATTGCACAAGGCATAGAAAAAATTATGCTGAAAACATAACCTCTTTTTTTATCATTGGCTTTGACGCTTTGTATTAGTGACATGGCACCGGCTACCACGACGTATCCCTCATCTTCGATGAGTGAAGTTCACACATAGAATGACATCCTCCCACAAACACTCTATATAGGTTCTCTCGAGCATCATGGTAAATTGGAAACAAGACGAAATAGGTTAAATTCTCATGTTTGAAAATGATTCTCTTACAACTTTAGAAAGAACTATATACAAGTATAAGGGCAGATGTTGGTAATAATTTGTAGTCATAGCACGTACCTTGAGCTGGAAATAGTCCTGATAATGTATTGTAGCTAAAATCCAAGTTTGTAAGCTATGGAAGGGTATTTAAAGATGTTATCACTCTTTCGTTAAATCCGTTGGACCCAAGATTTAAAGTTTTCAACTTCCTCAATATGGAAACCCTCTCAGAACCTACATAGAGGAATTGAAGCAGTAGAGTTTATAAGCTCTAGTTTGATACAACAAAAATGTTGTTTAGGAGAACATATATAACTATATATTTATATCCATTTTTAATTTTGGTAAAATTTCATTAAAAGAATAAAGTCCTCGCTGCAGTTTTTCTTTGTCCCAAGAAAAGAAAGGTCAAATTTCAAATTTCAATACATGGCTGAGTCATTTTGTTACGGTCTTGTAATGTTGCAGAAGGGGGATTTGTGTATGGATCCAAGTTGACTATATTGGCATGATGGGTTTAAGATTATATTGATTACCTTGAATCCTGAAGGTACCATTGAAGCCACAGCTGGTTAGATCCAACATCTCCAAGTTCTCTAATGCTGCAAATTCTGCAATTCTCGTAAAAAGGGTGCATGTATCTTTAGAATAAGTATCTGTGCATGATAACCTAAAAAAAGAAGACGAAAACTTGCCACTAATAGGGAAGTATCCATTCAAGCTAGTGTGGCTAAGATCCAAGATTTTGAGTGAAGTGAGTGTCCTCAATGATGGAAGGATTTCGTGGTCAATATCATCATTCAAACTTAGGTCTAATACCTCCAACTCGTTCAAGCTCGACAACTTTTCAAGTCCTGCAAAATAGAAAAAGGTCTTAACATAGGCATCCTAGTCTTTTGATCCTAAAAGGGTAACTTTCAGGCTCGGTTGATAAATTACAACAAGTTATGACATAAATTGCAGGATCTGACGTACACATAAAGTAATGTGTTAGCTCTTTTATATAGAAAAAGATTATCCAACCTCTCAATTACCTGAGAAGCATCTTTGAGTTCATTAATTAGTTAGATGTTGAGTCCATGAATTTCAATAGACTCAATTTATCGAATGTCTTTCTCAAAAAATATGATGTTGGTACCAGCTGAAGGATATACTAAAGTAATTAATCTCTTTGTTGTACCTGTCTTCGTAATCTCTTTATCGAGAAAATCAAATGACAAATCGAGACTTCTCAACTCTTTAAAATGAAGAAACAAGGAAACATTTAATGGCCACAACTTGCTCCAATCCTCCATGTACATGTTTAACCCTCTCAAACGGTACAAAGAAAGTTCAGTAACATGGGCGGTGGTTGTGTTGTAGTTGACCCTCTCCCAATTACAGCATTTGCCATTATCAACCCAGCTCGGGAGAAAATCATCCACTTCATATATCTTGATATGTGAGGCTTTGATTTGGAGTAATGCCTTTCTCTCCTCTTCTATACAATACCCTTGTGTTTGCCTGACCATAAGAATATGTATCATCATCAACAATACCAACACCCAATATAACCATGATTTACTCTTACTCAAAGCCCAACAATCCATTTGATATCTACAATAACAATAACGGCTTTGTAGACATAGAAAATATTAAACTCCTGGTTTGCTTGGTATATGAGCAGATATGTAGTGAAGTATATATAAAAGAATATAAATTGCATAATACCCCATAAGTCAATGGTATATTTCAACTCACAAGTCCATTCCATTGTCATTTTGTTACCTCTCCTTTGTCTTGTCCCTTTTGGGTTATACTACACTTCCAGAAACTTTCGGTTTAGCATTTTTCAGAGTTAGATTTGATTTTGGGTTAATTTCCTTTTAGAGATTTAAATTTATCTTTAGGTTTTCCTGGAAAAAATTCCATTGGGTTCTGTAGCTTGAAAAAATGAAGATGGAACGCCAGAAAGGACAATGGTGGCTGGAATAATGGTGGTGATCGGGGGGAGTTTACAAATTATTAAATATTCAATAAAAAATAAAACATGATAAAAAGGTAATTTACCTACTTTTGGTACTTAATTTGCAAACTTCTATGATATGGTATATACTTTTGAAACTGTCATACCTTGGTACAAAACTCATAGATGAGACTACACAAACAGAAAAACTAAAAACAAACCTCACTTTGTGCTTTCTAAGGTAGGAGAAAGTCAAACTTGCTTTTTCCCCCATCTACTCTTTTGGTTTAAGCCACTTTTACCTACACCATTAATCAAAATCTTTGCATAAAAGGGATGGAAAAACACTTACGAATACTAGTCTTCTTATACATCGTCATACATATACAAAAATACAAAAATATAAATACATACGAACACAAGTTTGCATCTATTCTACCACACATTCCCAAAGGAGGTCCTACTTACGGACGATCATAGAACGCTTCCTTACCGAATCATAAAGAAAGTAATAACATGTAAACATATAATCTTCAACCCAGTCTAGCCACCTTCTACGCCAGTAAGGAAGGATTGAAGTAAAGAAGTGCAACAAATCCCAATAACAACACAACACATGTTGAACCAGAACTTGCATAAAAGCAAGTCATATCCATATCATACCATTTCTCATTGCCTTCTTGAGTTGATGGATTGGTCATCACCGGTGAATTATTCATGCATTTCTTCTCCAGTGGTGGTCTACAAAGAAGTGGATTCTTTTCATAGCTTGCCTCATCGAAGGTGCCAAACTGTGCTTTCATTTCTGGGAGTCTGCCTGATAGATTGTTGTGGGAAACATTGAAAACAGATAGAGAGGTAAGCTTCATCAGTTCTAATGGAATTCCTCCGGTCAAACCATTTGAAGAAAGGTCGAGGCTCTCTATATTTGCAAGATTTGAGAAGCTCACTGGAATGGGTCCCGTCAGCTGATTGTGAGACAGGTTCAAAGCATGAATCTGGGTCAACAACCCTAGTTCTTCTGGAATTTCACCCTTGAGTTTGTTACAAGATAAATCCAATCCTGACATGTAATCAAGAATGTCACCCTTGTAGGGGAGAAATAAGTTTTTTGTGGCAAACTGAACTTCGTCTTGCATATCAAACCCCTCATTATTGACATAGGGAGGCCGCCATGCCCATAGACACTATTATAATCATAAGAGGAAACCGTGGGATACCATGATCGGCTTCTTTTAAAGAAAGTAAGGTAACTTGGGCCGGTAATATTTTTTAGGCAACTAGGTATTGAACCAGAAAGGGAGTTGTTGGATAAATCCATCAAACTTGCATTATATAATTGACACAATTGCTTCGGAATAGAACCACGAAAGTTATTTTTCCTCATAAGAAGAATCCTTAAACTGGATAGTTCGCCAAGAAATTTAGGAATCCTGCCTGACAAATTGTTGTTGCTTATGTCCAAAGTCAAAACACTAGCCAAATTACGAAATAATTTGGGTATCGATCCGGTGAATTTGTTGGAACCCAAAAGAAGATGCTCCATATATTGCAAATTTAAGCAAGCTGGAATCAGACCAGAGAAAGAATTTTGTGAAATATCGAGAAAAGAGTAAGAAGCTACTCCGCAAGGAAATCGACCTTCCAAACTATTATTTCTTACCGCAAGTTCAGATAATTCACTCGTGTTGCTTATCCAACCAGGGATCATGCCAGTAAAAATGTTGTTGCTAATATCTAAAATCATTAGCTTATTATGTTTGCTGGTCTCATTAGCAATTTTACCAGTGAAACAGTTGCTATCCAAGTAAAGCACTTGTATGTAACCCAAACTTAAGTTTCCTGAAAGTAGCTCGCCATGGAGTCGGTTCTTTGATAGTTTTAAGAACTCTAAACTAGATATATCTGTAAACAATCCCTTTGGTACTTCTCCAGATAACTCATTAACAGATAGATCTAGTACCCGTAATTCACTCAAATCACCAAGTGAAGACGGGATAGCACCGGTTAAAGCATTCTTGGACAAATTTAAATGATGGATGAAAGGAAAGAGCTTTTGTATATTGTTAGGAACAGTACCTATCATTTGATTTCCAGACATATCCAATTCCAGCATATTAGCATTCCTATGTAACAGCAACATACCACTAAAAGAGTTGTTCCTCAGATTAAGAACTTCAAGATTTGTATTATTCTCAATCAACCAACTTGGAAATTATCCCTCCAACTGGTTGTGAGACATTTCTACTTCTTGTAACTTGTGCTGGTGAAGTAGAAACCCAGGAATAACACGCCCTTTACGCCTATTTATATTGCAATTAGATAGCATGAGAACTTTCAACTGGAACATTGGAATCCAATCCATAGGCTCTTCTGTTTCCACCTCAAATTTGTCATTATTACTTCTGAATCGAACGAGCTCAAGCTTTATATGATTGGAGAACGAGCTGAAAGGGAATGAACCTTCAAATTTGTTATGACTAAAATCAATGTACTCGAGAGATGTAAGATTAGCAATGAGTGATGGCACAAGTATCCCCGTGAACCAATTTGAAGAAATATCCAACAACTTAAGAGATGATAGATTTTTCAAACATTGAGGCAGAATTCCATCAAACATGTTGTTACTAAGATCCAACTCATGGAGGTTCCTCAACTCACAGAACCCTGCCAAAAGAAGAAAGAAAGAGGTTCACCGTTTAACATAATATAAGGACTGCTTAACTATGTGAAAAATGTAATATTACAAAAGGTTTGCTCCAATTTGTCCTAAAAAATGCCAGACACTTAATCATGGATGCTTTGAATAACTAACCGTGATCCGGTAATGAGCCGTTGAGATGATTGTATGCAAATGTGACAGCTCTTAGGGAAGATAATGCATGTATTGCTGATGGTACACTCCAACAAAATGGTTCCAACTCAAATCCAATACCTGGAGTTGGTGGAAAGATGTGAAAGCTAGATGACAACAAGAGAGGATTAGATAAGTAGGTTATTAAACAAAAAAAAAGGATTTGTTACAAGCGATGTATTATTGATTGTTGAATACTAGAAGAAAAAGCCTACCTTCAACTGGTAGTGTTCCACTGAAACCATTTTCTGTCAAGAGGACGACTTCCAAATAAGGCAAATCATGGAATTCTGAGTTTGATAAAGAGACGTGTCAAACATTTCTATGAGCAATTAGCAAAAAAATCAAATTAATAAAAAACTATAAAGATGAAATTTAGTTGTTTAGCTTTGTTTAATGATGATTCGTTTAAGATAATCATGCCTTGGAAGGGAAAGGAAGTTCCCAATGAACGTGAAAGATCAAGAATCTTGAGGGATGGGAGGGCTGTTAGGCATAATACGATGCTCTTGTTGAATTCATTAAATGAAAGATCTAAACTTTCCAGCCTTTTCAATCTCGATAAGCTCTTACAAGCTGTAGAAAAAACGGAAATTTTTACAAAAATTAATCATGGTCTTATAACATTTTAATTATGGAAGTATTTAGGATTTATTAGTTTTTAAGAACTTCATCTTTTTAACTATTTACAAGTTATAGGAGAAGCCAAATCTTTATTTACCTTGGATATTGACACTTCGTTTTTATTTCTTCTTTTTATAATTTATTTAGCACGTTTTATTTCATTTTTTAGTATAATTCGCATGCATATTTTATATTTTTATATTTTTATCATTCGGGATGTTTTCTAGTCTTTTTGTGTTTAAATGTAGATTTTATTGAAGACTAGCGGGAGCGAGATGAGTCAAACGGAAGATTATAGCGGACGGAGCGGGATTATATTTTGAGGCGCGGAATTTTCGGAGACTCGGATCTTTTAGCGGGCTTGGACTTGAAGCAATCATTTGGACCAAGAAAGAAGACATGGGCTCCATTGGGTTTACCTAGGCCAAATGGGGGTTAAATTGGGCTAAAATTCGGGTATTTCCCAAAGAAGAAAGGGGACAAATGGCCTTTCTACGAGTTGGACCGGATCAGGCCCAAAGTGGGCATTTTGCATTTTTGCGCGACCCGCGCAAAAACGCGCAGGAGGGCAATTTTGTCATTTCGCGAATGTTTCAGCTTTAAGGGGCATATGGACAAGGGTTTTGGGCATCGAGACAGGATTCATCAGAGGGATTTCGTGGAGAACAATCCTTGGAGCCTAGGAGAAGAGTTCTTGAAGCTTTGTTCTTCATTTTCTTCACTTGGATTGGTACACTTGCAACAATCAATGTTTGGTATTTCTTATCTTTGTTCTTGCTTTGTTATGAGTAACTAAACCCTAAATAGTTAGTGTTGGGTGAAATCTCTTGGATGATTTTCTAGTTTGAATGGTTCTTGAATCTTTGTTAAATTCATGATTGAAACTTTGTTTTAATTATCATATTGTTGGATGCTTTGATTTCATGAGTCTAAGTGTTTAATGATTATTGTTATTTGTTTTTAAGATTACGTAATCGATTTTAGAAACAAATTAGTAACAAATGGTTTTTATGGATGCTCATTATCTCATTTCAAAATCATGGAGTTTTAATCTTTAAGGTAGAAGTTAAGTTTTTAGTTTCCTTTAAATTTGGTGATTCTTAAAGTATAATGCTAGTCAATTTATTTAAACCAAATGCTTATTTGATTCATGACTTTGATTAAGAAGGATGTCATAGAGCTTTCTTGATATCCATACAAACTAAGAAGAATCTAGATAACTCTAGCTTTAGAGTTGTTATAGCCATTTTGATTTGAGCAAAGATATTGCACCTAGAACCATAATGATAAACTAGATAATTGATTCAAGAGATGGAACCCAATGCTAACTCTTTTTCTCCCAATTTGTCAAATCATCATTTTCATAAATAGCAACCTACTTTACTATTTCTCTCTTTTTAGTCAACTTAATTCAAAATCTTCAAAAATCCCCCATTATTTACTTTATGTTGTTTTAAAAATTACCGTTTTGAATTGATCGCATAGTTTTACAAATTGAACCAATCTCCGTGGATACGGTCCCTTTACCGCTATACACTATTTTGTGTTAGAGAATTAAGGTTTATTTTTGTTGGCCTCGACAACCACCAAATTTTGGCGCCGTTGCCGGGGACTGGTACTTTTAATCAGTTTGTTTTTCTATGCCCAGATCCCTTCGAACAGGTATATTAGAGTTCAATCCCGAAATCGAAAAAGAAGCAAGACGCTTGAGAAAGGAAGCGAGGCTTCGAAAAGGTCAAAGTTCCGGTGCCACCGTGGCGTTGGCAAACCAATCCGATTCTTCAAGTGGGACGGATATTGAGACAGAGTCAAGCCCCGATACCCGACAAGAAATTTCCGAAACACCTCCCGAAATTATCCCAAACACAACCGATACACATTCCATCAACCGTGAACAACCCAAATCTATAAACCCACTTCAAATGGAAGAAAATCGGAATCCCGAAAGAACCTTAAGGCAAATGATGGAAACGGATGTCACTCAAACTTCCATTGGCATCCAATATCCCAATCTTGAACCCGGAATGGAATTGAAGTCCGGTTTAGTCCATCATCTTCCCACCTATCACGGGTTGGAAAATGAAAATCCTCACAAGCATTTGAAGATGTTTCATATAATTTGCTCGAGCATGAAACCGCAAGGTGCTACCGATGATCAAATCAAGTTAAGGGCATTCCACTTTTCGTTGGCGGATCGAGCAAAAGATTGGTTGTTTTGCCTTCCACCGGGATCGGTAAACACATGGCCCCCAAATGGCAAGAGCATTCTTAGACAAGTTTTATCCCGCTACAAGAGCGTCCGCACTTAGAAACGACATTTGCGGAGTTCGCCAAGGCCAAAATGAAACACTTCATGATTATTGGGAACGATTCAATAGTCTTTGTGCAAATTGTCCCCAACATCAAATTCCCGAACAACTTCTCATCCAACACTTCTATGAAGGCTTGCTTCCCATTGAAAGAAGATTGGTTGATGCTTCTAGTGGCGGTGACATCTTTAACAAAACACCACAACAAAGTAGAGAACTCATATCAACCATGGCCGCAAATTCACAACATTTTGGGCCCCGACAAGACATGCGTAGAGACCCACAACCACAAACGAAGGAAATGAACGCATCGAACCTTGAAGCGAAGCTTGTCGAGTTGACTACCATTGTCCAACAATTCGTGAAAGGAAATAGTCAACAAGTGTTGATGTGTGGTGTTTGTGCCAATGTGGGACATCATACGGATATGTGTCCTACTTTACATGAAGATGATGCACAAGTGAACGCGATGATGGGAGGACACCAAGGACAACACCAAAGGCATTCGGATTATCATGCATCTTATAATTCAAGTTGGAAGCCGAATCCCAACTTGAGTTATGCGCCTCAACAACAACATTACCAACAAAGGCCACAATACCAACCGCAATATCAACAACAACCCCAACGACAACCAAGTAGTTCTGAAATGTCGCTCGAAGACATTGTCAAATCATTGGCTACGAGTACTTACAAGTTCCAACAAGAAACTAAAAATAGCATCGCAAACCTAGAAGCTCAAATTGGTGATCTAACATCATCCGTGAGCAAGTTGGAAGCTCGTGGTAGACTCCCCTCCCAAACCGAAAAGAATCCTAGAGAAACCGTCAATGCAATTTCTTTAAGGAATGGAAGGCAAGTTGGAGGAAATGAAGTCAAAGGAACTACTCAAGAAGAAGAAGAAAAGATTGGAGTTGTCCCTAGCAAAGAACCCATTGTTGATAGAAAAATGGAGACACCAAAATCACCAATACCCATAGTTATACCACCACATTTTCCTTCCCGATTTGCTACTTCAAAGAAAAAAGAAGAGGAAAAGGAGATCATGAACATGTTGCGGAAGGTGGAGATAAATATTCCTTTGTTAGACGCAATCCAACAAATTCCAAGATATGCTAAAATTTTGAAAGATCTTTGCACTAACAAGAGGAAGTTGAAAGGGAATGAGAAGATCTCTATGAGCGAAAATGTGTCCGCCGTCCTTCAAAGAAAATTACCGCCCAAATGCAAAGATCCGGGTATGTTTACTGTCCCATGCAAAATAGGGGACGTCATGATAAGTAGTGCCATGCTTGATTTGGGTGCTTCTATCAATGTCATGCCCTATTCGGTCTATAAATCGCTTGACGTCGGTCAATTGAGCAAAACGGGTGTTGTAATTGAATTGGCAGATAAATCAAACATTTTTCCTAGAGGTGTGTTGGAGGATGTTCTAGTGCAAGTAAACCAATTGGTTTTTCCAGCGGATATCTATGTTATTGATTTGGATGAGAAATACCCTTCCAAATCCGCTTTGGTATTGTTGGGAAGACCATTCTTGAAGACGGCTAGAACCATTATAGATGTCCATGCGGGTGCCTTGACTATGGAGTTTGATGGTGAAAAGATTGAATTCAACATCAATGATGCCATGAAGTACTCAAGTGATGTGTCACCTGTAACACCCGGTTTCTCATACAAAGTACACCCAAAATTTTGCAAACAATTATATATTAAAAATGGGTATACTTGCACTCAACCCAGGAAAAACAAGATGTTATCAAACATTAATTACACAAAAGGTCCTTAAATTTTGACCAGGCATTACAAATAAACCTAACACAACTAAAGGACATGCTCTGAGTTGTCTATCTCTCTTTATCACATGCCTTCCCCTATCACTGCTACAAATACCTGCAAAAAAACAAACAACTCAAGTGTAAGCTTATAAAGCTTAGTGAGAAATCTCAATCATACTCCACAATCTCTTTTAGTAAACTCTCTTCTCATTCTTCTTTTTGCTAGTCTCATTAGCAATATTCACTCTCTCTAAACTCTGAAACCTGTAAACATATTAGCTTTACAAACACCAGCTAATTAGTAGTAATATCAACTCAATAAATAAGTATCTCAACTGATATTACTCATAAACTCAATCCTACATACTCGTATAAACTCATTTCACTGTTAATTATGCTCAATTATAACAGTTATCATGGTTGTAGCAATCAAACTCAAAGACTCTTTAAGTCACTCACTCTAGCATATACTCTGATCTTATGCTCAAGTATAGACTATAACTCGTCTCTTGTTATCCACAATTAACATAACCACTTTAACTCTAAGCTACTGCAATATCAATACAACACACATATATGTACAACATATGTATTAACTCAATCTCTATGATTATCTCAGTCATTCAGTATATTCACTCAAACCAAGTACTCGTATATAACAGTGAATTCTAAACCTTGTTTAACTCATACAACTTAGTATCTTAACCAATTAACATGTACCATAATTCAATTTTGATATAGTCAAACCATATATAATGAATTATAACTACTCACATAATATCGGCTTGGTACGTGGAACTCCCAATTTGCGCGTACCGGGCTTCTGTTCGCTAGACTTGGTTATATTACCATAGTCTAAATTAATTCTTCAACATCCACAATCATCTCAATATCATCTATCTCAAAGATGTATCAATCAAAAGAGGAAAAAGGAGTATAAACGGTAAATATCAACTCAGTATTTACCGAAATCCCCAATTCCGCGGTTCTACTCATTCAACCGTAGAAACTCGACAATATTCTCACCAATAACTCTAACGGCATCCACTAACAATCTACTATCAACATATATAACAATATATAACGAAATCACGAAATCAAAGTTAGGGTTTCAAAAACCCCAAACCGAAGAAATCACTCACCTGAAGTTGAGTCGATATGTGGAACTCTCAAACCTCGTGTGTGTTCCTGTCTAGCTTTAGCTGTAACACAATGACTCAAACTCAATACTCAATTTCAAGAAAATCTCAATCATACTCAATATTCATATCAATCAAGGAATTGGAATCATAGAGGAGAGTTACAATCAAAAGATAGTAATACTATCCTAGTTGTAGCTTCCAATTTCACCATTTTGACTCATACAACCCTAAAAACACAATACAAGCACTTTACTAGCTTGGGTCTCGAATTAGAACTCCCTTACACACACTAATCCAAGTAAACTCACTCTAATTCATGCTAGTTGCAGGTGGTTCATCAAAACCACCTGGAACCATCTCAAATCAAACAACCCAACCGTTAAAACGAAGTCAAAATCAAAGGGAATTACCTTTCAACCGTAAGGAATCAAATCCTAGCTTCAATTCTTGAATTATAGACTTCAATTTCGAGTTTAGAGGTTTAGGATTAAGTTTCTAGGGTTTTGGAGAGGTTTTGGACGAAGTGGGTTTTCCAAAAAATGAAAGAAATTTGACTTTAAAAAGTGCTCTGCACGCGTCACACGCCCCGTGTGAAATCTACACGACCCGTGTGGATCCACCGCTTCTATTGTTTGCTTCTGCAGGATTTCACACGCCCCGTGTGAAATCTACACGACCCCGTGTGATTCTGGAAATGCTCACTGCAGGATTTCACACGGCCCGTGTGGAATTCCACACGCCCCGTGTGATTCTGGAAAGGCTCACTGCAGGATTTCACACGCCCCGTGTGAAATCTGCACGCCCCGTGTGAATCTGGAATTTCACTTAGTTTTTTGATCGTAACTTTCTCGTTTCTTATCCGTTTTTAACAATCCTTATATGCTTAGAAAGCTAAGGAAAAGTTCTACAACTTGATTAGGCTAATTATAACTTTAGATTAACACATCTCTAAACAACTCATATGTAAGACCACACCGACTATAAGGTAATAACTCTACTTACCTTAGTAAGCATCTCAAAATGAAAATGGGTCTTACAAGTTCTCTCCTCCTTCAAAAGATTCCGTCCTCGGAATCTCTTAGAATAGGTATGGTCTATACAACCATCTCACCACCACAATCACACATCACTTATGATAATGATATTATCCTTTCGTCATCTCATATGACATGTACATATTGTCATATCTCATTTACTCATAATATATCATCCTCATAAGATGATCTCTATAGTCATATTGATTATCATCATTGCCACGTAGGCAATTACTTACTCTTTTTAGAATACACCTTTCGTTTTAGCTTTGTCAACATCAAAGTATCTCACCTTACTCCTCAAGTGATACTCAAATCACTATCATTATTTGCATACATTCATATTTATGACTCACATCGAGCCACATTCTCATTGTACCATCCTTCAATAAGGAAAACGGTCCCACTGATTCCAATACTCATTCTCTCTCAATTTACTCCTCTAATTGCAACCTGTCAATTATTGACTCCTCATCAACACAACTCATGAATATTAGAAACTATCTCGAGTTTCACTCACGCCTCCTCTGAAATTGTTATTTAACTCTCGACACTTTGGTCACACAAGACCCGTTTCAGTTGTCTCATCACTACAACCGATTATAACTTCTCTAAAAGCTCATTTATCTCTACTCCCACCTCAGCACACATTTTAGGTTTTTCACCCAATATACAACTCACCGAAATCTCTACACATGGCTCAAAAATAATAAAATTTGACACCGTAAACCCTACAATGAGATCATATCTCATTATCCGATTAATTCATTAATCTCAAGAAAGTAACTCAGATTATTATAGCAAAATCTATTATCTATCGTCTTATACGACTAAATAGTTTTGTCATCTCGACACTCACGCATTTATCTCATTGGCAGTAATTGGTTTGATTGCGAAGGAACGAATCCTATCAATCACAAACACAATTACTTTCCTCCTCCTTTTAACTCACATCTTTTCATGATGTATTTATAAAACTCTATCTCATCCAACATGTAAGAAATTTCACACTTTCTCAACACGACTACATGACAAACGTACTTACTCACAGCAACATTCCTTAACAGTATTACTCACTGTATTATCTCATAGTACCTCTATACTGTTACTTAACCTCTAATTCGTCCTCTTCTCAACCTGTAGGTTTCAACCCACACAAGCTTACCGCTACGTTCATATCTATCCGCACGCAAGGATAGTACATGTCTCATTACTCCGCATCATCATAAAGTACATGCCTGTTTACACACAAGCACAACCACTATAGCACCACTCTGCCTCAACTCTTGGTACCTCGTACCATCCTTTGGTCTCCTCATTCAACACTATCTCACGGTACCTCGGACCGTCCGCTGATCAGATTATGGTACCTCGTACCATTCTCCGATTTGAGTCCATCTCCTCTTTGACTCTAGCGAGCCTCTGCTACGGTCTCGAGTCATATAGACTCACCGTCACTCCTCCTTCGGTTTGAGTCACCAAGGTTCTCACTACTCTAACCACAAGGTACTCGTTATGTGGTTCCACAGAAATATGTGGTCTCAGCCTCAATTACTCAATACGTGGCCCCACAGAATATGTGGTCTCCACCACGTTTATTCGCTATGTGGTCCCACAATATATGTAGTCTCAACCACCTTTACTCAATATGTGACCCCACCAAATATGTGGTCTCAATCACCTTTACTCAATATGTGACCCCACCGAATATGTGGTCTCGATCACATTTACTCAATATGTGACCCCAAGTATGTGGTCTCGATCACATTTACTCAATATGTGACCCCACCAAGTATGTGGTCTCGATCACATTTACTCAATATGTGACCCCACCGAATATGTGGTCTCGATCACATTTACTCAATATGTGACCCCACCAAGTATGTGGTCTCGATCACATTTACTCAATATGTGGCCCCACAGAATATGTGGTCTCAACCACTTTACTCGATATGTGGTCCCACAAAATATGTGGTCTCAACCACTTTACTCGATATGTGGTCCCACAGAATATGTGGTCTCAACCACAAAGTACTCGTACATAGAAGTCTCGTCACATCTGTGAAACAACAAACACTATATATACAATATCAAATTTTATATATATATATATATATATATATATATATATATATATATATATATATATATATATATATACCATGTATATACTCTTTATACACACTTCTCTAAGGTTGTTAAGTACTCGTCAAGCAACCACTTATAATCTCAGTTATATACAATCACAAAGCACTCGTTAGGTGATATGTAAACATTACTTTAAATGGACATGAGATTCTCATCTCAATGCCGATTACTACACTTTATAACCACAATTCTCTAATACATGTAATCTCAATTTATCTTTTACGTGTCTACATATTTTATACATATTCTATTACATGTATTATCAACAATTAAATACGTGCGACACGTTACAGCTAACATGTTAAGTAAAATTACTTGCATACCTCATAGCAACAAAATTTCGTCTCCTCATTAGTTGAACCTTGCGTACCGCGGTTCTCAAATCCTGAGTGTACTCGGCTACACTCACATATCTCAACTCTTAGCTCATGCTCAACATATGCTCAAACTCTTTCTCATAATCAGTTAGAATTTTGCCTCGACCGGGATCTCATCTTAACATCTCATCATCATCTGGAAATTCGCCATCAACAGAATCTCATCTCATATTCAGTTAACATCTCATAATTAGCCGAATTTCTTTTCTTCTCGTTGGTTAATATCTCATATCAGCCAAAATCTCGTCTCATCATCCACTATTGGTCCAACCGACTCTTACCAATTTCTCAACTCATCCTTCATCTGACTCCATATCTGTATTTACAGACAGAAAACAACAAATAATAATATAACAGAATAGTTATACTTAACTCATACACTAATATCTGCAGCCGTATCTTTTCCAAGCATGTGATAGGGGCTCTCTCTCTTCTCAGTTCAAGTTTAGGACTCTACACTCAAAGACCTAGTTCGCTTAAACCATGCTCTGATACCAACTTGTAACACCCGGTTTCTCATACAAAGTACACCCAAAATTTTGCAAACAATTATATATTAAAAATGGGTATACTTGCACTCAACCCAGGAAAAACAAGATGTTATCAAACATTAATTACACAAAAGGTCCTTAAATTTTGACCAGGCATTACAAATAAACCTAACACAACTAAAGGACATGCTCTGAGTTGTCTATCTCTCTTTATCACATGCCTTCCCCTATCACTGCTACAAATACCTGCAAAACAACAAACAACTCAAGTGTAAGCTTATAAAGCTTAGTGAGAAATCTCAATCATACTCCACAATCTCTTTTAGTAAACTCTCTTCTCATTCTTCTTTTTGCTAGTCTCATTAGCAATATTCACTCTCTCTAAACTCTGAAACCTGTAAACATATTAGCTTTACAAACACCAGCTAATTAGTAGTAATATCAACTCAATAAATAAGTATCTCAACTGATATTACTCATAAACTCAATCCTACATACTCGTATAAACTCATTTCACTGTTAATTATGCTCAATTATAACAGTTATCATGGTTGTAGCAATCAAACTCAAAGACTCTTTAAGTCACTCACTCTAGCATATACTCTGATCTTATGCTCAAGTATAGACTATAACTCGTCTCTTGTTATCCACAATTAACATAACCACTTTAACTCTAAGCTACTGCAATATCAATACAACACACATATATGTACAACATATGTATTAACTCAATCTCTATGATTATCTCAGTCATTCAGTATATTCACTCAAACCAAGTACTCGTATATAACAGTGAATTCTAAACCTTGTTTAACTCATACAACTTAGTATCTTAACCAATTAACATGTACCATAATTCAATTTTGATATAGTCAAACCATATATAATGAATTATAACTACTCACATAATATCGGCTTGGTACGTGGAACTCCCAATTTGCGCGTACCGGGCTTCTGTTCGCTAGACTTGGTTATATTACCATAGTCTAAATTAATTCTTCAACATCCACAATCATCTCAATATCATCTATCTCAAAGATGTATCAATCAAAAGAGGAAAAAGGAGTATAAACGGTAAATATCAACTCAGTATTTACCGAAATCCCCAATTCCGCGGTTCTACTCATTCAACCGTAGAAACTCGACAATATTCTCACCAATAACTCTAACGGCATCCACTAACAATCTACTATCAACATATATAACAATATATAACGAAATCACGAAATCAAAGTTAGGGTTTCAAAAACCCCAAACCGAAGAAATCACTCACCTGAAGTTGAGTCGATATGTGGAACTCTCAAACCTCGTGTGTGTTCCTGTCTAGCTTTAGCTGTAACACAATGACTCAAACTCAATACTCAATTTCAAGAAAATCTCAATCATACTCAATATTCATATCAATCAAGGAATTGGAATCATAGAGGAGAGTTACAATCAAAAGATAGTAATACTATCCTAGTTGTAGCTTCCAATTTCACCATTTTGACTCATACAACCCTAAAAACACAATACAAGCACTTTACTAGCTTGGGTCTCGAATTAGAACTCCCTTACACACACTAATCCAAGTAAACTCACTCTAATTCATGCTAGTTGCAGGTGGTTCATCAAAACCACCTGGAACCATCTCAAATCAAACAACCCAACCGTTAAAACGAAGTCAAAATCAAAGGGAATTACCTTTCAACCGTAAGGAATCAAATCCTAGCTTCAATTCTTGAATTATAGACTTCAATTTCGAGTTTAGAGGTTTAGGATTAAGTTTCTAGGGTTTTGGAGAGGTTTTGGACGAAGTGGGTTTTCCAAAAAATGAAAGAAATTTGACTTTAAAAAGTGCTCTGCACGCGTCACACGCCCCGTGTGAAATCTACACGACCCGTGTGGATCCACCGCTTCTATTGTTTGCTTCTGCAGGATTTCACACGCCCCGTGTGAAATCTACACGACCCCGTGTGATTCTGGAAATGCTCACTGCAGGATTTCACACGGCCCGTGTGGAATTCCACACGCCCCGTGTGATTCTGGAAAGGCTCACTGCAGGATTTCACACGCCCCGTGTGAAATCTGCACGCCCCGTGTGAATCTGGAATTTCACTTAGTTTTTTGATCGTAACTTTCTCGTTTCTTATCCGTTTTTAACAATCCTTATATGCTTAGAAAGCTAAGGAAAAGTTCTACAACTTGATTAGGCTAATTATAACTTTAGATTAACACATCTCTAAACAACTCATATGTAAGACCACACCGACTATAAGGTAATAACTCTACTTACCTTAGTAAGCATCTCAAAATGAAAATGGGTCTTACATCACCCTTGTACTTCATTGATAAGATTAAGCCCTTGGTTCGACACCGAATTGATTTGAACCTGGATAAATTGTCAAGAATGAGGGTGCGAAAAGGATTTGACAAAAGGAACTTGAAACGGAAAAGGAATTACTCATCTTTGAAGCCGAAGAATGAAGGAACGACAATTGAGTTGGATGGAAGGAAATTGACGAAAGATGGTGTGGCATCTGTAGATCCTCCCGACTCCAACATGCGCTTCTTGGATAGCATGGGCGTGGATGCCCCCATGGATGAAGCTTAAGCCGGTACCACGTCTTGCCAAAGACGTTAAAGAAGTGCAATTTTGGAAAGCCGAGCTTTCGATATTTAATACCGAATAAAGTAATTTTTGGGCTAACAGAGTTTTTGTGTGAAGCTTTTAATCATTTACCAAGTGAGTTTTGATGAAAATGTGGCTTTTGGTTGAAACGGGGTCGAAAAATGAGTCCGGAATGCATTTTTGAGCGAAAAATGGATGCTGGAAATTTTTGCAAAAATGGTCCCTGTGTGTTTTTGCGCGACCCGCGCGAGTTTTACAAAGGCTTCACGCGGCCCGCGTGAAGTATTTGCGCGGCCCGGTCAGATTTTAACAGAGAGCTGATTCTCCAAGAACAAATTTTTGTAAAATGGGTGAATTTTGCGCGACCCAAGACCCTACCCGCGTGTGACCCACTTTCCCTCATTTTACCCAAATACTTGACCCATTCCACCCATGTGACTCAAATAATCCGGCCCATTTGACCCAAATAACCCATACTCATCCTAAACCTAACCCGATCAGCTCCCTCTCTTCCCTCTTTCTCCCTTACGCGAACAGCCTCCATCACCGGTCATCATCTTCCCTCCCACCGGTAACCTTCTCCTTCTCCGACCTGCACACCGCCGCCGCCGCTCCTACGATCACCGCCACCACTTCCCTCCGCTCACAAACCCCTACCCTCTCCCTCTCTCGATCTCGACCAGACACACCGCCGCACCGAACCTCACCATCGCCACCTGCAACCGGCGATTTCACCGCCTAAACGGCCGGTTCCCGACCAACCACCACCGGTTCCGAGCTCCTGCTAACGACCGGTGCAAACCCCTGCCCCCTCCTTCTCCGATCCGCCGCCGAGTGGGTCAACTCGGTGCGTCGACTCACGAGTCAGACTGAGTCGGTTCCGGGTCAACACAGATCCGAGTGGGTTGAGTCAAGTTTGGGTCAGTTCAGCGGGTCGGTTCCAATCCAATTCAGGTGCCCGTCCATGTCAGTCCAGGGTCCGAACCCCGCACCCAATTCCGAACAGAAAAAAAGAAATTTTGAGGGTCGATTACTAGCAAGGGACACGCTCCAAGGGTACACTCGTTCCCTATTCTTTGTTTTAATCTGTGTTCTTGATTTGAATTGAATTGTTGTTGCCTTGTTTGCTAAATTGTACTGAATTGAAAATGGCATCCCTGGCTAGATATATTGTTCTAAGGGACCCATGCCCAAATTCCGGGATCCGTTCGCAATGCCCGACATGACATTTTCCATTATCCTCCTCCCGATCCCCCGATATGATTTTTGTTTTGCCTTTTCTCCCAAGCATTGAGGACAATGCTTATTTCTAAGCTTGGGGTGAGGTATTTAACATTTTTGCATTTTAGGTAAATTTTTCAAAAATTTTTCAAAAAAATTCCAAAAATATTTTATTTTCTTCTTTTCAACTTTGCCTTTTTCAATCAATTTAGTTGTATTTAGCTTAGGAGCATAAAATAATTTTCATGCATTTTTGTTATCTTCTGCTTCTCACCTCTATGACATTTTTAATTGCAACCATAATACATCCTCATGATTAACTTCTTGTATTTTTGTCCCCCGTGTACATGCGACATTACCAATTTTTGAAACTTTAGACCTTTATTAGAAACCTCTTTTTGTTAATTTGCCTAGTATAAATACGTTGGGTGGGGATATGAAAGCACACATGAAACCGAATCAAAAGTATACTAGCAGAGGACGCATTATATACCCGTGAGTTCATCATTGTGTGTAATCGGTTAGCGAAAGTACTATGGAAGTTGCACTAGTCCCCCCTCATGACCATTACATTTGCATAGTGTTAATTAAACATAAGATTTATCGCAAATCGCGATCTTCCAACGACATGGACAAAAACATTGTTTTTATACCATTTTAGTTTCGTTTGGTAGTTGTGCATATTAGAGTCTTATGACCTTGTTCATACTATTTTTGGTCATATGTGTGTTTGTTATTTTGATTTCTAAAATTGGTAGTGTGATTTTTACGTTTAAGTTTGCAAAATTGCAAATTATTTCGAAAATATTATTGTCTAGTCATTTTAGAAAAAATTAATGAAGTTATTTTTATGGTGAAATTTCAGAAATTATTTCACTTGGTTCTAAAAGATTGGTCAAAAATTAAAAAAAAAAAAAAGAAAAGAAAAGAAAAGACCGAACCAAGTAATTGCTCAAGTTGTTTTAGTAAAAGTTTTAGAAAATTTTCCACAAAAACATAACCAAGTAATTGCTCAAGTTGTTTTAGTAAAAGTTTTAGAAAATTTTCCACAAAAATATAATAAAGTAATTGCTTGTTTTGAAATCTCGTCCCGTTTTGGTTTCAAAATAACAAACTAAATCTCATTTTGATCCGATATTTTACAACTTCGTTTATTGACTACGTTTTCATCTCTTTATCCACTTTGAGTCAGTTTGAAGTTTAAGATTTTGTTGTTTTGGTCGTCTAGGCATCTATTTTCTATCTTTGTATTTAGGATTTGTGTTGTAATCTTTGTTTTTGTCCCTCTATTTTTGGAAGATCATGTGTTTAGTGTATGGTATGCAAATGTGGTCGGTTGGAGGATTTGAGCAAATTCAACTTAGTATAATTACCTTGTCCGACACCCGAGCGCCCCTCCTATAAAATGAGCGTTTATAACCAAATATTTGAAGACGGCGTTTGCGAGGTCACACATCTTGTGAGTTGTGACATGAGTGAAACACGAGGGGAGCGAACAATTGTGAACACGTCCTTTGCTTGCGTGGCGCTTTGTATATATATAGTGAAGGTTTCATGTGTGGGTTTATATTTTGTCCTAACGTGCCTATGCTAAGTGCTTAGTGAAAATTTGTTTTTCTTGATGATCTTTTGTTTCAACCGTTGGTATACTTGTTATGTGCATGGGGTCCGAACTAACATGATTTTTAATTATGATGGATGTTATCTTGGTCGCTACCTAGGATGTCTATTCTTTTTGTTTTTCTTGTTTTGATCGCCTCGACTTAAGTCTTGTCTTGTTTTCATTGAGGACAATGAAAGGTTTAAGCTTGGGGTGTTTTGACACTTTGTTTTTATTTCTTCTTTTTATAATTTATTTAGCATGTTTTATTTCATTTTTTAGTATAATTCGCATGCATATTTTATATTTTTATATTTTTATCATTCGGGATGTTTTCTAGTCTTTTTGTGTTTAAATGTAGATTTTATTGAAGACTAGCGGGAGCGAGATGAGTCAAACGGAAGATTATAGCGGACGGAGCGGGATTATATTTTGAGGCGCGGAATTTTCGGAGACTCGGATCTTTTAGCGGGCTTGGACTTGAAGCAATCATTTGGACCAAGAAAGAAGACATGGGCTCCATTGGGTTTACCTAGGCCAAATGGGGGTTAAATTGGGCTAAAAGCCGGGTATTTCCCAAAGAAGAAAGGGGACAAATGGCCTTTCTACGAGTTGGACCGGATCAGGCCCAAAGTGGGCATTTTGCATTTTGCGCGACCCGCGCAAAAACGCGCAGGAGGGCAATTTTGTCATTTCGCGAATGTTTCAGCTTTAAGGGGCATATGGACAAGGGTTTTGGGCATCGAGACAGGATTCATCAGAGGGATTTCGTGGAGAACAACCCTTGGAGCCTAGGAGAAGAGTTCTTGAAGCTTTGTTCTTCATTTTCTTCACTTGGATTGGTACACTTGCAACAATCAATGTTTGGTATTTCTTATCTTTGTTCTTGCTTTGTTATGAGTAACTAAACCCTAAATAGTTAGTGTTGGGTGAAATCTCTTGGATGATTTTCTAGTTTGAATGGTTCTTGAATCTTTGTTAAATTCATGATTGAAACTTTGTTTTAATTATCATATTGTTGGATGCTTTGATTTCATGAGTCTAAGTGTTTAATGATTATTGTTATTTGTTTTTAAGATTACGTAATCGATTTTAGAAACAAATTAGTAACAAATGGTTTTTATGGATGCTCATTATCTCATTTTAAAATCATGGAGTTTTAATCTTTAAGGTAGAAGTTAAGTTTTTAGTTTCCTTTAAATTTGGTGATTCTTAAAGTATAATGCTAGTCAATTTATTTAAACCAAATGCTTATTTGATTCATGACTTTGATTAAGAAGGATGTCATAGAGCTTTCTTGATATCCATACAAACTAAGAAGAATCTAGATAACTCTAGCTTTAGAGTTGTTATAGCCATTTTGATTTGAGCAAAGATATTGCACCTAGAACCATAATGATAAACTAGATAATTGATTCAAGAGATGGAACCCAATGCTAACTCTTTTTCTCCCAATTTGTCAAATCATCATTTTCATAAATAGCAACCTACTTTACTATTTCTCTCTTTTTAGTCAACTTAATTCAAAATCTTCAAAAATCCCCCATTATTTACTTTATGTTGTTTTAAAAATTACCGTTTTGAATTGATCGCATAGTTTTACAAATTGAACCAATCTCCGTGGATACGATCCCTTTACCGCTATACACTATTTTGTGTTAGAGAATTAAGGTTTATTTTTGTTGGCCTCGACAACCACCAGATATCTGGTGTGCCATTGAGCTGGGCAAAACTTAAATCCAGCTTCTCCAAGTTAGTAAGATGAGCTAATTCTGTCATAGGAAAAAGAACATGTATCCTGTAATTAGCAAGCTATTTTCAGATGTGGGAACTTATTTACAGTGTACAAGGACACATGCTAGGTAAATAATCTTTACCTTGAGCTGGAAATGGTCCTGACATTGGACTGTAGCTAAGATCCAAGTTTGTAAGTGATGAAAGGGTATTTAAAGATGTTATCACGCTTTTGTTAAATCCATTGTTTGCAAGATTTAAACTTTTCAGCTTCTTGAATATGGAAACTCTCTCAAAACCTACATTTAGGAATTGAAGCAATCGAATTTATAAGCTTTAGTTTTATACAACTACAAAGCTGTTTAAGTGAGCATATAAAAGTATAACTACCATGAATCTCAAAGGTACCATTAAAGTAACAGTGGCTTAGATCCAACTCCTCCAGGTTCTCTAATGCTTCAAATTCTGCAATTCAAGTAAAAAGAGTGTTAATATCTTTAAAATCTGCATTGTGCATAATAACATAGAAAGAGAAAGAAAAGACAAAAACATTCCACGGATAGGGAAAAGCTAGTGCGGCTAAGATCCAAGATTTTGAGTGAAGTGAGTGTCGTCAATGATGGAAGGATGTCATTATCAATATCATCATTCCAACTCAGGTCTAATACCTCCAACTTCTTCAAACTCGACAACTTTTCAAGTTCTGCAAAAAAAAAAAAGGTTTTTAACATAGACATCCTAGTCTTTTGATACTAAAAAGTAAGTTTCAGGCTCAGTTGATAATTAATAACAAGTCATGGCATGAATTGTTGGATCTGAAGTACACATATAGTCTTTTATATAGAAAAATATTATCCAACCTCTAAGTTATTAATTAGTAGGATTTTGAGTCCATGAAATTAATCCAGTCCATTTACTTGAATGTCTTGCTCAAAAAACATGATGTACTGTTGGAACCAAGTGAAAGAAATACTAAAGCAATTAATCACGTTTTACCTGTCTTCATAATATATTTATCAAGAAAATCATCTGACAAATTCAGACTTCTCAACTCTTTAAAATGAAGAAACAAAGAAATATTCAATGGCCACAACTTGCTCCAATCCTCCATGTACATGTTTAACCCTCTCAAACGGTACAAAGAAAGGTCAGTGACATGGCCGGTGGTTCTGTTGCAGTTGACCCTCTCCCAATCACAACAGTCGCCTCCACTATTCCCAGGGGTACTATTGTCATAATCAACCCAGGTAGGGAGAAAATGGTCCATGTTGGAATCATATGACTTGATATAGGAGGCTTTGATTTGGAGTAGTGCCTTTCTCTCCTCTTCTAAACAATCCCCTTGTGTTTGTTTGACCATAAGAATATGTATCATCATCAACATCAACAACCAATATAACAATGATTTATGCTTACTTAAAGCCCAACACTCCATTTTGGTTGCTAAAGTAACAATGATGGCTTTGTAGAGACACCCACACTATAAAAAATTGGTTTGCTTGGTGTGTGAGCGGATAACAATGAGGCATGGGAAACCCTTGATATGCAATGAAAGGAATATGTATGGATATTAATTACATGATTCTCCACAAGTCATCAAGTCAATGATCATTAAATGTGTAGGAATACTAATTGCATAATTCTTCATATGTCATCAAAGTCAACTATCATGTCCACACATAAGTCTATTCCATAGTATACCTACTCCTTCCACTTGCCCCTTTTGGATGTCCATAAACATATTATGAGACATTATGTTAATTTAATTATATAGATTATAGTTACATTTTAAATCTTATAATTGTTTCAAATATGTTTAGAATTTGATGAATACTTTGTTAAAGTTTATTTACATGTGTTAAAAAGTAATTTTATTTAATATAATGTTTGTTTTAATAACGTAACAATTGATTCCAATTAGTTATATATAAATTATTTATTTAATTATATAACTTGTAAAGTTTTTATAACAAAAAGATGCGATAAAAATTTGTAAAAAACTAATAAACAGAAACAGCATTTTTGAAAATCTAAATAAGTTAGGAAAAAGTATATACTCGGAATATTTTAAGTGTAAAAGATGATGTTAGACTCGAGATTAATCACTCTTTGTATCATTTTTGGTGTATAAAATGTTGTTTTGGTTAGAGATGGTTTTAAGTAGTTGAAGAATAAGCTGTGGTACCACTGGCTTTGATACTTGTACTATTGGATTTGATGTCCTTTTCTTGTTTATAAGAACCACAAAGAAACCAGAATGATGAAAACTTACGGTTGGATGATTCGATTGTGATTGTAAAAGGAAATCTGTGAAGCTTTTTTGTACCTTTTTAATGCTCGGTTCATGTTTCTGGATGTGGTACAACCTGCAATTAATGTAAGTGTAACCATGAATCCACTCCCCTTGCTTCGAGAAATTAACAAACTCACCAAGATAAAGTCACTTGGCTTCATCTGTTTTTCTTACATAATACTAAAAAGATAATACTATGCTTTAACCCAATTCCCTGTTCCTGTTATGTTATTCCAAGATATAGAACTTCTCTGAGGCATTTCATCGAACAAAGCCCGTGCCTTCCCATATTTCGAAAGAAACATGACATCGCAATCATCCATATCGTCTCCATCCCTAAACACTTCAAGCCCTTCGCCGAAACACCCACAATTCTGGCCCATACATATGTAGTAACCCTAATTTCACAATTCCACGGTGAAGCTAACCTGCATCTCGGGCCAGAACAATTTCTGCGTAAGCCTTGAAAGCTGAAGGGTAAGTGAGTCTTTCTGGGTTCATAGACAAAACAACAAACACATAGCGGACTAAAAGCCATGTTTAGTTCAAGAAAAGATTTTTTTTATTATTATTTATTTATCAAATTGGTTCAAAAGTCATCAAATCGGTTTCAGACATGATCATGGTAAACGGGGATGAAACCGGCACCGACTAAAGAAAAAGGAGATTTACGTTAGAGGAATCAGTTTGAAGGTCAACAAAGACCTTGTTATGTGGCTTCACTTACCAGTTACCACTAGTCTACTACGGTAGGCTATGGGGTTAGGGACTTTCCAAGACTTCCCACGACAAATGAACGACATGTTATCAAGACAACCCCACAAAATACAACACACCGTAACTTTTTAATTTTCTCATCATTATTTAATTTATGGTTTTTGTAAATAAAATTAAATCAAACAAAACATTAAATTATTTAAAATAAAACATTACATTAAAAAAATAAATTAAATTAAAAAACAATTAAAAAAAAACCTAATTATCGTCATCGGTTTCCTCGTGTTGATTACTGTAGACATGCTCGGTCAAATCGTGTCGGAGATTGACATTTTTTCTTCATTTCGTATTTCTAGTAATCTTGCAAAGTATGGTTTGCTACTGGGTACAAATTGTTGAGGCATATGTAGCATATGATGAGATTGATACGTGTAAATAGCCCGACCTTTTTATTCGATGATCATATTATGTAATATGATACAACCGTACATCACTTTGCGTATGTTCTCGAGAAGCCATGCTCGTGCCGGGTTTTTCACTATATGTCATTTCTTTTTAGGACACCGAATGCACGTTCCACATCTTTTCTTGCCGACTCTTGAGCTTTCGTGAATAGTACTCGTTTCTCGTCAACCA
Source organism: Cichorium intybus (assembly GCA_023525715.1). Taxonomy (NCBI): domain Eukaryota; kingdom Viridiplantae; phylum Streptophyta; class Magnoliopsida; order Asterales; family Asteraceae; genus Cichorium; species Cichorium intybus. Next base: position 18,329,805 of record CM042013.1, on the reverse strand, counting down.
AATGTTGGGACGCCTTTACCAATGTGGAATAATTGAGATATATATCGTCGGTAAGTAAATACCCACGTGGATACTCAGATTCGTTCACTACAAATGGAATGTTGGCCGACTTGCCTTGTAGAATATCGTTAAATAATGGCGATGAATGTAGAACATTTATATCGTTGTTCGACCCTGGAACTCCGAAGTATGCATGCCAAATCCATAAATCCTGTGAGGTCACTGATTCTAGTATTAGTAAAGCATTGTCGTGATCACCACGAGTGTATTGTCCTTTCCACGCGTTTGGACAAATTTCTCAATCTCAATGCGTACAATCGATACTTCAAAGCATACCCGGTAGACCGAGTGCCGCGTGATGTGCCACATATAATTCTTTGACATCGTTAAATGTGGGTTTCTGCAAGTAAATGTGAACGTAAAGCTCAATAATACATTCACAAAACAAATACATACTTTCATGTGCAGTTCTAGCGGACATCCTCAAGTAATCGTCCACTAAATCAAAAGACACCCATAACCCATAACACGAAGAGCAGCTCCACAATTTTTGTATGCCGTGAAACTCATTTTTGCCTCGACCGTCGTATCTCAATTGGAAGAATTCGAAGTTATCCTCCAAGTCGTGTGCAATCCGTAGGAACATATCTCTGCTCAAATGAAACTGGCGTTTGAAATCTTTGTCGTCATAAGCTCGATTGTCAGCAAAGTAGTCTTGAATTAAATGTATGTGCCCTTCCTCGCGGTCTCTATTTTTTGCCATTATCCTACATTGTTTGACCGAACTTTCGCCTTTAGTTGCAATGATGTTTGTGACTTGCATCATTGCCGTGAAAAACATTCCATCGGTCGAGGTGTCGGACGACATTGAAGTCGAATCGTCCTCCATATGTGTGTGTGTGTGTGTGTGTGTGTGTGTGTGTGTGTGTGTGTGTGTGTGTGTGTGTGTGTGTGTGTGTGTGTGTGTGTGTGTGTGTATATATATATATATATATATATATATATATATATATATATATATATATATATATATATATATATATATATATATATATATATATATATATATATATATAGGGCTAGGTTATAATAAGAATGACAATTATTGTGTTACCTTGTAACCAAATCCTGGCCATCGGATTTCATTCTCGTAACAATGAAAAAAACACATTCTTAACAGAATAAGTTTTTGACATAATGAGTTTTTACCGAACTAAATTTTGTATATTCTTAAAAGAATGTGTTTTAAATGAGTGGTCCAGATTGAGTTTCAAGGTTACACAATACTTGTATGGATATATTTGATCCTAGCCCTATATATATATATATATATATATATATATATATATATATATATATATATATATATATATATATATATATATATATATATATATATATATATATATATATATATATATGAGTTGGAAGTGTATATATTGTGTGTGTATATTTTGTATGTGAGGTATATGTATATATATGGTAAAAAAATGACATTTTTTATTAAGCCAACGACTAGTTTTTAACGGCCATGTGCCGTTCTCACGCGTCCCACACAAGACCACCATGGTACGCACCGGATGGCGGAACATACCCAGGTGGCGGAACATACCCAGGTGCGTCCAGGCACACCCCACAGCCTAAAGGCATCGCATCATGCCCATCTCATCCACCGACACTCGTCAGTCTTCTCCTCCTCACAAATGTACTACCGACACTATTATAATCTAATTCGAATGTTTTCTCCCAAGTTACTCCAGTCCTGAACAGTTCCCTTTTTGTTATTTTCTATACTAATTTTTACAATAAAAACTAGCCCTTTTAAGTTTATAGCAACTATTCTATAATTGACTCAATAACGAACCTTTTATATCTGATATCGTATGTGTTCAAATTAAGGGTAAGCTAATCTTTTAGGAATTAGTATTTATTTGGAATTATTAAGTAATTAAAGTCTCTTAGAAAGTATCTGTCAATTTGAAGAATCACGATGGCTGCAATTGAAGCATCACGATGGTTTACATTGAAATGTCGCGATGGTTGACATGTATTTATATGTGTGTATGTAAATTTGTAATTATTGTTATTATGGTTACATATCATTGTTTTTAGGTATCTGCCACCGACCTCCGTGTTTTGACCTCTGTGTTTTGTTTATTTCTGCTCAATCTCACAGAATCTCTACAAAATTATTTTAGTTCGTCGTCTGCCGATACCCTTGGTGCTGTTTTGCTGGTTTTGTATACATTTTGTTTAGTTAACTCACATTGTAATTTGAGGTGCTCTTAGTGATAGTTTTAGCATGCGTTCCTTTCATGTATTTAAACCTTTCAGTATCTTGCTGGTTCCCTTTCCGTTTTGATAATGAAATCAATAAATTTGTGAACAAATAATAATAGAGAAAAAATAGCTAGGGTTTCATTATAGAGGTGAAAAAGTGTACATATAAAAAAGATAGGAATGCAAACTAAGGTTAAGCTACCTAAAGGGACAAAATAAACGCTCAAAACAAAAAGGAGCCTAAAAATTAATTATGCCAAGAAAATTGTACTCTGTTTATGTTTATCAAAAAATGAAGTTTGTGGAAGGAGAACTTAACAACCATGTAGCTTCAAACATTGGAGTTTATACTCTGTTTTATGCTTGCTAGATCCTTTTACTAGCAGGGTTATAAGTTACAGTGGCGGATCCAGGAATTATCACTAGGGAGTGCAAAAAAAATTTTCCCGGAATGCAAATGGTGGACTTATAGAAAAAAGGGTGCACTTTTGTGGGTAATTGATCAAAATCCAAAGTTTAAGTTAATTAGTGGGTGTCATTTTTTTCCGAGGGGGTGCAACGTACTAGAAATTTTTTTTTTTTTACAAAGGCCTGCAAAAGTTGAGCCGGTGCACAGCCCCCTTCTTGCTCTATACTGGATCCGCCACTGATAAGTTAGTAACTGTTCCACTTTCGCATCAAGGTATCTTAACATTACAAACTAGTGATGCTCTGTTAAGTTGGTGAAGAATTTTCAAAGGCAAAATTAGGTGAAGAATTTTTCAAAGCCTTGACAAATTTCGTTAGGTAGCCTCATTTTTATTTTGATTTCACATTGCCTTCTAAGCCTATATAAAGGGCAGCATAACATAATACAAGATGTAACACACAACACAAAAAACACAGAGCAATAAAACTCCTAGTTACCTAGTGGACGTAGGTCAGGTTAGACCGAACCACGTTAAATTCTTGTGTTCTTAATTTGTGAGTTGAGTGTGTGAGTTCCGCGTCCGTATGCTAAGTGTCTCGATCCTAACAAGTGGTATCAGAGCCTTGGTTTAGCTCGAGAGGGTGATTTTCTGTTTTTGGGTCAAAACTTTTTTGTCTCAAAAACGATTTTGGTTTACGCCGTTGGAAAGGTCTCGTTCCGCAGATTCTGAAAATATATTTTTTCGAATTTTTTGTGCGTCGGAAGACCTCCAAATCACCGGTCAAAGTTGGTCAAAACTCGCCGGAAAGTTGGCCGGAAAAACCAGTTCGCCGGAGAAGACGACACTGTAGCACCGGAGTTTCGCCGGAGACGACGACACTGTAGCGGTACTGTAGCATTTGCAAAACAGGTCCCTGAAGTACCAGAATTTGCAAAACAGGTCCCTGACGTTCCAGAATTTGCAAAACAGTCCCTGAAGTATCAAAATTTGCAAAACAGGTCCCTGAAGTACCAGAATTTGCAAAATAGATCCCTGAAGTTCCAGAATTTGCATAACAGGTCCCTTAAGTATAGAAAATTGCAAAAAAGGTCCCCGAGGTTTCAAAAAATTGCAGTTTAGTCCCTGAACTTTCAGAAAAAGTGCAGTTTAGCCCCTGAACTTTCAGAAAATTGCAGTTTAGTCCCTGAACTTTCAGAAAAGTGCAGTTTAGCCCCTGAACTTTCAGAAAATTGCAGTTAGGTCCCTGAACTTTCAGAAAAGTGCAGTTTAGCCCCTGAACTTTCAGAAAAGTGCAGTTGAGCCCCTAAACTTCAGAAAATTTGCATTTTTTACCCTTAATTTCTGAAAAAGGTGCAGCTTGTCCGTTATAATGGCAGAAAGCAGCAAGATTCAGATTGAGAAGTTTGATGGGAAGGACTTTGGTTGGTGGAAGATGCAAATTGAAGATTTGCTCGTCCAGAAAGATTTGGACGCAGTTTTAGGTGAAAAACCGGAGGCGATGACACAGGCACAGTGGGAGACTTTGGATAAGAAGGCCAAGGCATTTATTAGACTAGCGTTGTCAAAGGATGTTGCCTTCAACATCTTGAAGGAGACCTCGACAAAAGGAATCATGGAGGCATTGTCTAATATGTACGAGAAGCCGTCGGCAGCAAATAAAGTCTTCCTGATTCGGGAACTAGTCAACACAAGGATGAGGGAAGGAAGTTCAGTTACAGTGCACATCAACAATTTAAACTCGATTTTATCCAGACTTGCGTCAGTGGGAATAAAGTTCGAGGATGAAGTTCAAGCTTTACTACTGTTATCATCATTACCTGATAGTTGGTCCGGAACAGTTACAGCCGTTACTAGTTCCGCAGGATCGAAAGAGCTCACTTTTGAGGGAATTCGGGATTTAATTCTAGGCGAAGACGTCAGAAGAAGAAATTCCGGGGAATCATCAAGTGAACAATTGAATGCAGTCAGAGGTAGAAAAAATAACAGAGGTAGTGGGAGCAGGAACAGGAGAAGGAGTCAGTCGAGGACTCGAAATGATGTGACTTGTTGGAACTGTAAAGAGGTTGGACATTTCAGGAATCAATGTCCAAAAGACAAGAAAGAAGTTAACGTTGCAGTAGACCGTTCAGATGATGATGTTTTTATCTGTAGTGTGGAGAGCAATGTGGATTCCTGGGTTATGGATTCGGGTGCTTCATTTCACGCTACCCACAGCCGTGAAGCACTACGGAATCTGAAAGAAGGGGATTTTGGTAAGGTAAGACTGGCAAACGATGAGGTTCTTGATGTGACGAGCATAGGTGACTTAGATCTGAAGACTCCAGTCGGTCCATGGACTTTGAAGGATGTCCGGGTAATTCCAAGTCTGAAGAAACAGTTGATTTCTGTTGGGCAGTTGGATGAACATGGGCACGAGGTTAAGTTCAGGAATGGGCAGTGGAAGGTAGTCAAAGGAAATCGTGTGATAGCTCGTGGACATAAGAGGGGTTCATTATATATGGTCAGTTTACCGTCTGAGGGAGTAACCGTCCCAGTTCAGAAGAAGACCAAAGTCCGGTTCATAGAGTCTCGTGGACAGAAGAAGGTTTGCTTTGCAGATGGCAAACCCAGAGTCACAGGTCAGATTCAGGTTGAACGTGTTTGGAACGGTTCAGAAAAACCAGTCAAGGGCATTCATAGCAGTGGGAGCAAGGGTTGTGTCTCAGCTAGAATACCCAGAACACAGTGGGTTAAGAAAACCAGTATTCCATCTGTAAAAATCTCTCCAGATTATCTGCTACACATGGAGAGTATCGTTTGTTCTCAGGATGTTCCAGGATCGGGCAGTTCATTTCAGTGGGAGCCGGTGGAGACAGAGAGCAGGTCAGTGGCAGACTTAGCCATGACTAATGTGTTGGAGCTAACGAAAGCTTCAACTAGCCTTCAGGTAAATTGAAAGAGAAGGCCAGGGTAACTAGGAAAGAGCTAAGATTAAAAGTGTTTTTTTTGGAATGCACAGTTGAAGCACAGGTGAAGATTGTTCCGTGGCTTCAAGTGAGAGATTGAAGAATTGTTGCAACAATTGGACGGTAGCGAAAGACTACGTTGTTCAAAATCTTCAAGTGGAAGATTGTTAAGTTGGTGAAGAATTTTCAAAGACAAAATTAGGTGAAGAATTTTTCAAAGCCTTGACAAATTTCGTTAGGTAGCCTAATTTTTATTTTGATTTCACATTTCCTTCTAAGCCTATATAAAGGGCAGCATAACACAATACAAGATGTAACACACAACACAAAAAACACAGAGCAATAAAACTCCTAGTTACCTGGTGGACGTAGGTCAGATTAGACCGAACCACGTTAAATTCTTGTGTTCTTAATTTGTGAGTTGAGTGTGTGAGTTCCGCGTCCGTATGCTAAGTGTCTCGATCCTAACATGCTCTTCCGCTTCTATTGTACTAGCAACATAGTGACTAGTGAGAATCATATATTCCATCAACAGATCCCTTTATGCAACTAATCAGATGAACTCGTATCTTTTTCTAAATATGAAGAAACATGGTGGATCAAGGTTCTGATAGAACTCATCAATAAAACTGGTCACCATTAATATATCTACAGCATTATTTGACAATGATTTCGCCTATGAATTTCTAACGTAGGATAATACATGTTTAGTTGTTTAGAACCATTGATATTATTATTAAACAACCATCCACTATATATCTAGGTATGATTTATCTGGTGGCTTTTAGCTACATTAAGAACCAAATTATTAAGTATTTTCATTAGGGGTGATGACATACAAAGAAGTCATGATACTGCAAATGCTGGTTACTTGTTTAGCTCATTTCCCTCTCTTGGATTATGTTATTGGCTCTATTCACTCTTAGCTTGCGCCCATTTGAAATATTATTAATAAAAATATTCAACTAGAAAGCAGATTATTTTTATGCCATCCGGATTGTTGGTACACAGATACCATACTTGACTTCCTTGATTTACACAGACATGATACTAAACAATTGCTTCTTAAAAGGGTGAAATTGGGATTATCTGGTAAAATTCGTTTTGTTTATTTCAAGTCTTTACTTCTTTATGCAATTATTTTTATTTGTTTATGAATTGGAGGGTCGCTGGTGAGAAACATGCTAAGTGGTTTCTTTATACCGTGTTTCAAATAGGTTGTAAGTTGTAGTCTTTTCCTTTCATTATTTTTGCAAAAAAAACATTGACCAAAATAGAGCTGTATAAAGTGCATAATGCTGAAAATGAAGCCAAAACATACAAGAAAAGTATGTGCCCAACAGAAACAAGATAGGAAATGAAGCAAAAACATCATCGTGCATATATCAAAGGACATACAAATTAAATGCATACAAAAGCAAGTTTACATTTATTTAATCACACATTCTTAAGGTGGTCCTACTTATGTAAGATCATAAAAGGCTTCCTTACTAAATCATAAAGGAAGTAGTACCATTTAAAGATACAATCTTCAACCTGGTAAGAACACGACAAATGTCGAACTAGAACTTCCATAGGAACTTGTCATATCAATATCATACCATTTTTCATTATCTTCTTGAGTTGATGAATTGGTCACCTGAGAAGTAGTTGTGCATTTCTTCTTCAGTGGGGTCTACAAAGAAGTGGATTCCCTTCATAGCTCGACTCTATGAAAGTACCAAATTGTGCTTTCATATTCGGAAGTCTGCCTGATAAGTTGTTGTGAGAAACATTAAAACCCCCAAATAAGTCATCTTAATGAGTTCTGATGGAACTTTGTCGGTCAAACTATTAGAAGAAATGTCTATCCTATCTACATTTGCAAGATTCAATAACTTCATTAGAATGAACCCTGTCAGCTGATTGTAAGAGCTGTTCAAAGCGTGAATCTTGATCAGCAACCCCCAGTTCTTGTGGAATGTTTCCTGTTTTTGTTACTTGATAGATCTAATCTTAACAAGATATCAAGGATGTTACCCTTTTAGAGGAGAGAGAGGCTTTTGTTGTAAACTCAACTTTTTCTTGTATTTCAAATACCTCATTAATGACATTTATCAGATGCCCAACCCCTACATATCTCTAATAGATGTAGTTTGGAGACGGGCGAGATGTTGATATGATTTTTTCCTGTAAGAAAAATTACTTGAGCCAGTCATATTTTGTAAGCAACTATGTATTGTATCGGCAAGGGACTTATTAGACATATCCAACAAACTCACATTACTTAGTTGGCACAACTGCTGCGAAATAGAGCCACTCAAGTTATTTTTTCTCAAAATGAATCCTTAAATTCAATAGTCCGCCAAGAAATGCAGGAATTCGACGTGACAAGGTGTTGTTGCGTATGTCCAAAGTGATAACACTGGTCAAATTACAAAAGTAATTAGGTATATATCGTGAATATTGTTGCAAAAATATCTTCTGATTTTAACCTTCTTTTTAATTATATTAACCATGTTAATTTTGTTAAAAACATGTATTAAAGCAACTTAAGTAGAAATTATGATCCAAGATCCAATGATGATTACCTAGTTGATGAAAGATTTAATTAGTCACAAGAAATAGGTGGTGATGAATTATAGGTTTGTGAAAATGGTAATAGAAATCAAAGTTCTAAAACCATTTCTATTGTTCAGGATGTGTCTATTTTTTATGAGAATCTTTTGCTTAGGGACAACTTGTTAAGTATAAATTTTAGCCTTCCAATAGCAGTAACCTAAGGTCTTCCGAAATTCCCTTAGATAGTTTGATTGTAGTAGAAAAGTTCCATTCAAATTTAATGATTTTATTATACAAGGGAAACATACGTTTGGAATAAAAAAGTTTGTATGGTACTCACAATTAATTAATGAGTCTTATTGTTTTTCACCTACTCTTACTCTTAGGGGGTGTTTGTTTTTTGTTGCAGATCTTCTTGGCCTCTTTTGTATGCAGCCCGCAGACGGCATACAGATGCTAGCTCTCGTAGACTGTTTGTTTTTTAGAAGATTGCAAAACTAAAAAGGTCCATGCGTCCTCTTCTTCTTGCGGACATGGACTGAAGTCTTTTTGCATCTTCTAACTTTAAAAAAAAGTACTTTTTATATAATTTATAGATAATTATTGATAAAAAGTAATTGTGAAATGACAAATTAGATATACAAAAATACATAATTTGTGAATAATTTCATTTATTTTAGTAGCACACAGACTTTAAAAAAAATAGTATTTTTCTTGCAGATTGCAGACTTTTTGTCCATGTATTCTTCGACAGATGTGGTCCACATTTTATGGATTTTTGTATATCTAATTTGTCATTTCACAATTACTTTTTATCAATAATTACCTATAAATTATATAAAAGCTATATGAATTAAAAGCTATATCAATAATGCAACAAAATAACCAACTTTGCTATTGGAGAAACTGTTTCATCAAAATCTAAACCCTCTTTTTATTATAATATTTTGCAACGAGCCTTGCTTTAAATATATCAACGACCATTTGAATTATATTTAATTTTGTACACTTATTTGTACCCTATAGGTTTACGCCCTTTAGGAAGATCAGTAATAATCAATGTATCATTTATATTAAGTGCTTCCATTTCCTTGTTCATAGCACAAACCCAATTTGGATCCTTAACAACTTTGAAAAAAGAAGTGGGCTCAATAGTTTTATTAAGGGGGTGTTTGTTTTTTAAGAGGTAAATCGCCTTTTGATTTAAAACATGTCCACGTAAGTGAAATGAAAACTTAATTTTTTTTGTTAGCTTTTGGGTTTGTTTGGTGATTATTCATTGTATGTTAAAAGTTCATGTTTTGTTCTTTTTATTTTGTTAGTTTATATAGATGATATTATTTGAACTGGAAATAGTGATGGTGCAATCAATAGCGTTAAAACAATTTGAAGTCTCATATTTTAATTAAAGGTTTGGGTCTTTTACAATATTTTTTGGGTGCGGGTGATGTTCTTTGTCTTTCATGAAGGAAGTATTGTTTAGAGTCACTCTTTGAATTTGGATTGTTATCTTCTAGTATGCTAATACTCCTTTGGACATGAAGGTTGTTATTAGTAGTCAGGAATGGGATATGATGATATTTTACTTGATAATGTCATACAGATTCAAAAATTGGTTGGTAAGTCAATCTACTTATCTAGCACTAGACCATATATATATATATATATATATATATATATATATATATATATATATATATATATATATATATATATATATATATATATATATATATATATATATATATATATATATATATATATATATATATATATATATATATATATATATATATATATATATATATATATATATGTATATATATATATATATATATATATATATATATATATATATATATATATATATATATATATACATACATATATATATATATATATATATATATATATATATATATATATATATATATATATATATATATATATGTATATATATATATATATATATATATATATATATATATATATATATATATATATATATATATATATATATATATATATTGTTGTTAAGGTTCTTAGTCAATATAAGTACGATCCTCAAAAGTCACATCTAAAACTTATGATTCGTGTTTTCTGTTATTTGAAAGGTTGTACTGGTTTGGGTGTTTTAATTTTAAAAGGTAATTTTTAACTTTATCAGGTCGGTCTAATGTTGATTGTGGTAAAGGTCTTGGCACTAAGCGTTCTATTACAGTGTACAATATACTTTTAGGAAAATCTTTGATTTCTTGGAAAAGTATCAAATGGGCTGCTATTTTTAATCTACCGAAGCAAAGTATCGTGCTCTTTTGTAATAACTTGTGAGGTTATTTGGACTTTAAAAATAATGAGATATTAAATGTTGAAATTATGTTACATGTTACTTTGTTTCGTGATAATCATTCAACTATTTTGATTTCGTCTAATCCGGTGCTTCACAAAAAAAACATAACATAATGGCATTGATGTTCATATGGTAAGAGAAAGAATGTATAATGGGATTGTTCAGTGGAGTTTTTGCAGTGGAGTTTTTGCACCAAGTGGCTAATATATTTACAAAGTCGCTTGGGGCAAAACAACATAATTTTGTGTGTAATAAGTTAGGTTTATTCAATGTTTTCTAAGCTTAGTTTGAGAGGGAATGTTAAAAATATATACTTCATAATTTCAAACTAAACATGTAAATCATTAAATATTAATTTTTATTGTTTTCTAGATCTAACTTTGTATGTTCGAGTGTAGAAGTTGTTGGTTTGCTTATTGTCAAGGGTTTTTATTTTGGACCGTTGAAGTTTGGTTAGTTAAAAGCTCTTTTGCAGTACCTAGGAGGGTCTTAAAGGTTAAAAGCTAATGATGGAGGATTGTAGCTCACATATTTGGGAACATGTAAAAGGCATAGATCCTTTCCAGGTTTTAGGTAATTTTGTAGTTTGTATATAAGGGTTGGCACAGAGGGCGTCCTTGTTTTTACACATTTTTTATCCACACGCTGTATCTCGTTGCTTCTTGAAAACTCTAGTCGCATACAGTGTTGAAGCCTAAGTTCTTATATTAAGATATTGGGGTATTTTTTTGTTTTCTTTGTATTAGTTAGATTTAATCATGTAGAATTATGCCTTCAAAAATGACAAGTTATGCATACTTCAAGGACCATAAGTGTAAAAGTGAATTTGGTGGCAATTCTATTGTCAAACATGCATGTGATGATTGACCGTGAATTCAGGAGTGCTGGGGATAAATTCAACTGACAACTTCTCTTCTTTTCAAAGGGAGTTAATGGCTTTCAATTATTACCTTTGACAAATATGGACGTGTTTAAAATGCATTCACATTCCCATGCGTATATATATATAAGGATTGAAAGAGTCTTGTATAAAAATATATCACTGTGAAAATTTCTAAGAAATTTTTTGTGAGTTTTTCCTTTCCACCAAGAGAGAGACGAGAGATAGATTGAGTTGTCTGTAAACTCTTGTAACCTCCTCATATTTTCTCATATAGTGATTATCATCGGTTGTGCCCGTGGTTTTTTCCCGAAAGGGTTTTTCCACGTTAAATCTTGGTGTTCTCGTTTTATTGTTTATTTCATTATCGTATTTCTTTCTTTAATTGTCGATTAAGTTGTAACAAGTGGTATTAGAGCCACATTGTTCCTAATTCCCATTTTCAATTTATTGGGTTTTATATCGACATGGCTACCTTGAAATACGACCTTCCATTGTTGGATCGAGATACAAGATTTTCATTATGGCAAGTAAAGATGCGAGCTGTATTGGCTCAGTTGGACCTTGATGATGCTTTGTTGGGCCGAGACAAAATGCCTGCGTCTTGGTCAGATGAGGAAAAGTGTAACACCCGACTTATTAACAAAAACACCCCAAAAATTTTTGTTTTTCAAACCGAATATTTTACAATAAAAACCATAAGTATGGGGTATTAGTTAACAAAATACGAGTACAAGTGTATCACGAAATACAATACATAAATATTATACATTCTTCAAGCCGGGTCGTTACTTCAAATGCTAAGTCCTCAGTCACGGACTTTATATTTTCCCTTAGCAGGGTCACGCTCACCTGCAGGGACATATCAATAAAACTGTGAGCTATAAAGCCCAATGAGTAATCAAACCAATAATAACATGTATAAGAATAACATTTCTCTATACAAAGTCAAACATGTATTATCACACAATACAAGATCAAATGTGGCTCACGGGTTAGCCCGCTGTTGCCGTGGCTCACGGGTAAGCCCGCTGTTGCCTAGACTCACGGGTTAGCCCGCTGTTGTCTATATAACAGTTTACATAGATATATTGACTCACAGTTCCGTTCTTGTCTATAACAGACTCACGGCTTATCTGGTCTTGTCATATCTTAAATCATGAAAATCTGTCCTTTTTGTCCCTCAAATCATATTCATCTGCAGCTGCTCATATAACATTTACCACAACAGATAACAGCGAGATTACTCACCTGAAGGCTTGCTACTACTAGCGTTAATCGTTCCTTGCTTTGAAATGAAGTTCGTATGATTTTGTCCCGTACCTATAATTTCATTCATTTTCAAAATGATTATAGGTTAATACCCATTTCAATTGACTCTAATACACTAGAGTTCAATACAATATCGTTATAAATAATGCCTAGTTAATAAACTTTCCGTTTACTAACTTTATATGAATTTTACTATTCACCGAGGCATTCAGATCGGTCTACAGTGCCCCCGAGGGGTCGGAAACTCAATCTAAAAATTTTCCCAAACTTTTCAGACCATAATAAGCCTACGGTTCAAGTTTGAGCTTAATCGGACAAGCCAAACAAAAGATAGCATTTCAAAGTTCCTGTCCGGAGTCTGCCTATAGGCGCACTGCGCCTGGATAGGGGCGCACTGCGCCCAGCGCCTGTGCAGACCTCCTGTCCAGTCGCGAATTGTGCACTGTAGCTTGCTGTTTTGTCCTTTAAGTCCTTAATTTCGTTCTTAATCGTTTGGGGTTTGTTCCTAGGCTAAAACATTACATTTTAACAAGGTTTTTAACCCTCAAAACAACCTCAATCAAACATGGGAAGAATTAGGGTTCTTAGTTCTAACAACCCCAAATCTTCAATTTCATCCAAAATAACAATCTACTTCCATTTTCTTGATTTAAGCTCTTACTAGCATGACTTAATGGAAGTATCTAACCATTTTAACCATACAATTACAACTGCAAATGCAGTTTTTGAATTCCACAAAACCCATCAAGAACAACTAGCAAAAAAAACTTGAAGAACTTACCTCCAAACTTCCAATTCTACCCTTTGAAAGCTATAATTCAATCTTGCAAGTTCTAAGCCTTCAAAGACCTTCAATCTTTGCAGAAATCGTTCAAGAGATTTGCTCCCATGAGTGCCAAAAATCTGCACAAGTCCTCACCTTTATACCTCCAATATTTGCAATTTGGTCCTTGAAGTTGCATTTCTCAAACTTTTGCCACAATTTACAAATTAAATGACAAAAATCACATTTTTATAACATTTTAAGTCCAAGACTCAAAATATTATTACCAAACAAGTCCTTTTCTGTCCAAAAGACCAAATTACCCTTTTTAGGTAAAATGACCATTTTGCCCTTTTATTATAATTATATAATAAAATACATTTTCGGCGTTACAAATTCTCCCCTCCTTTAAGAGATTTCGTCCCCGAAATCATACAAAAAGTTGAGGATATTTCTCCCTCATTTCACTTTCGGTCTCCCATGTCATGTCGGAACCTTTGTGATGACGCCAAAGTACTTTCACCATGCTGATCTTCTTGTTTCTAAGCTGTCTTATCTTGCGGTCTAGCACCCGCTCGGGTTGTTCCGGGTATCTCAGCTTTTCATCCACCTCAATTTCAGCAAGAGATATATGTTGAGACTTATCAAATAAAGTTTTTCTCAAATGGGACACATGGAATACATCATGTATACCATGAAGTTCATCAGGTAATTCCAATCGATACGCCACGGCTCCAATTCTTTGGGATATACGGAAAGGTCCAATGAAGCGAGGACTCAACTTCCCTTTCTTCCCAAAACGGATTAAGCCCTTCCAAGGGGATACTTTGAGCATTACCATATCTCCTACTTGGAATTTTATCGATTTCACCCGTTTGTCCGCGTACTGTTTCTGTCTATTCTGAGCTACCTTCAAATTTTCGCGTATCAGTTTGATCTTTTCTTCAGTCTGTGCTACAATTTCGGGTCCAGCCAACGGCTTTTCCCCAACTTCAGTCCAGCAGGTCGGAGTACGGCACGGTGCTCCATACAAGGCTTCATACGGGGCCATCTGAATGCTGGAATGATAGCTGTTATTGTACGCGAATTCCACTAAAGGCAAATGATCTTCCCAGCTTCCACCGAAGTCAATGACATAAGTTCTCAGCATGTCCTCCAAAGTCTGGATAGTTCTTTCACTCTGGCCATCGGTCTGCGGGTGATATGTTGTACTCATAAGTACTTTTGTACCCAGTTGCTTTTGAAGACTCTGCCAAAAATGAGAAGTAAACCTACTATCTCGGTCCGATACAATCGATGCAGGTAATGCATGACGACAAATTACCTCATCAATGTAGATTTTTGCCAATTGATCTACTCTGTATTTTTCCTTATATGGTATAAATTGTGCCGATTTGGTCAATCGATCCACAATCACCCATATAGAATCATAACCTCGCGGTGTCCGCGACAACTTTGTTACAAAATCCATGGTAATATGGTCCCATTTCTTCTCCGGAATCGGCAATGGTTGTATTTCCCCATACGGTTTCTGATGGTTTGACTTAACTTGCAGACAAGTCAAACATCTTTCCACATATCTTCCAATGTCCCTTTTCATTCCAGGCCACCAATACATTGGTTTTAACGTCCGATACATCTTGGTACTGCCCGGATGAACTGCATATCTGCTATAATGTGCATCTTCTAGAAGTAAATTTCGCGCTTCTCCTTGTTTCGGGACCCATATACGGCCTCTGAAGGTCTTCAATTTATGAGCATTTTCTTCCAGATGCTTCAAATATCCAACCATTCTTTCGCTTTTTACATTCGCCGTCTTACACGCCTCTTCTTGTGCTGCACGAATCAATTCTGGTAACCGGCTTGCTACACCCATGCATGCTGATGTAACTTTCAAATGAGCTTCTTTTCTGCTTAGAGCATCTGCCACCACGTTCGCCTTGCCAGGGTGGTACTGAATTTCACAGTCAAAGTCTTTCAACAAATCCATCCACCTTTGCTGTCTCATGTTAAGCTCTTTCTGGTCGAAGAGGTACTTCAGGCTCTTATGGTCAGTGTAAATAACAAACTTCACACCGTATAAATAATGCCTCCATAACTTTAATGCTAGAACCACCGCAGCTAATTCCAGATCATGAACTGGGTATTTCTTTTCAGCATCTTTTAATTGACGGGACGCATAGGCTATGACCCGACCTTTCTGCATTAGTACACATCCAAGACCAATTCTAGAAGCATCGCTGTAGATCACATACTCTTCTCCGCTTTGTGGTAAAGCCAACACCGGTGCTTCACATAAAGCTTGTTTCAACTTCTGGAATGCTTCTTGCTGCTTTTCAGCCCACGTGAATTTTTCACCTTTCTTAGTTAACTTGGTCAACGGAGTAGCTATCGAAGAGAAATTCTCGACAAATCTTCTATAATAGCCTGCCAAACCAAGAAAACTTCGTACTTCAGTTGGACTCCGAGGCGGTTCCCACTTCATCACGGCTTCAACTTTTGCTGGGTCAACTTTCACCCCTTCGGCATTAATTACATGGCCAAGAAATTGAACTTCTCTCAGCCAAAATTCACACTTGGAGAATTTAGCATATAGCTTTTCTCGTCGAAGCAACTCCAATACTTGTCGCAGATGCACTTCATGCTCGGCTTGGCTTCGCGAATACACCAAGATGTCATCAATAAACACTATCACCGAGGTATCAAGGAACGGTCGACACACCCGGTTCATAAGATCCATGAATACGGCTGGAGCATTGGTTAACCCAAAAGGCATCACCAAAAACTCATAATGACCGTATCTCGTTCGGAAAGCTGTCTTCGGAATATCTGACTCCCTTATCTTCAACTGGTGGTATCCTGACCTCAGATCAATCTTGGAAAAGTAGGACGCGCCTTGTAGCTGGTCGAACAAGTCATCTATTCTGGGTAGCGGGTACTTGTTCTTCACCGTGATCTTGTTTAGTTCTCGATAGTCAATGCACATGCGCATTGACCCATCTTTCTTCTTGACAAACAAAATAGGGGCTCCCCACGACGATGTACTTGGTCTGATGAAACCCCTGTCTAACAATTCTTCTAGTTGCTTCCGAAGTTCCACCATCTCTGAAGGTGCTAAACGGTATGGAGCTCGAGCAACAGGAGCAGCTCCCGGAATTAGTTCAATCGTGAACTCAACCTGTCGATCTGGTGGCAACCCTGGAAGTTCGTCTGGAAACACATCTGGGAACTCATTCACCACATTCACATTCGCTACCCCCACTTTAATCGGTTGAGCTACCGACACATAAGCCAAATAGGACATCCCTCCTTTACTGATACAGCTTCGGGCTTGAGCAAAGGAGATAACTGGCATTCGTAACCGAGGTCGTTCACCTTGAATTTTCATCCATTCCCCTTCCGGTGATAACACTGTAATACTTTTATTTCTGCAATCCACGTTAGCATAATTCGTTGCTAACCAATCCATTCCCACAATTACACCAAATTCGTTGGTAGTAATCGGCTTCAAATCTATAGGGAAAACGGTCCCGTAGATTTTAAGCTGACAACCTTCCATATGTTCAGAAACCCAGACATATCGGCCGTCTACTATAGCTACTTCTAAGCTTTCATCCATCGGGGTTAAAGGTACATTCAAGCGAGGCAATAAAGACTCCGATACAAAACAGTGTGTGGCTCCCGGATCAAAAATAACATATACAGGTATGGTATTGAGAGTGAAAATACCTGTCACCACATCCGTCTTCTCACGGGCTTCTTCCACAGTCATCTGGAAAGCTCGCGAGGCCACCGGTCGTCCCCTGTTCTTCGGCTCTTCTTTCTTTCCCACTTGATCATCTCTGGGTCTTTCACTGTATACTCCAGATTTCAGTTGGGGACAGTTCAGACGAATATGATCCGTAGCCCCGCATTGGAAACACCTACGGTCCGCCCGACAGTCCCGTGTGGAATGACCCGTCTTTCCATAATTTCGGCAGCTAACTGACCCAGTATCGCTGCGACAGCTGCCCGTGTGCCTTTTTCTGCATTTTTCGCACCACCTTCCTTCATCTTTCCGGCCCTTTCCCTTAGACCCGGATTGTTGCGACTTTTTCTGAGGCGTCCAACCTTGGTCTTCCGCCTTTCGTTTCGTTTCCATAACTTTCTTCTCGTCTTCTTGTCGCTTCAGTTCTGTTTCTCTTTCTGTGGCTCGATCCACCACTTGTCGGAAGGTAGTTAGTTTCAACGGTTGCACAATTTCTCTAATTCGAGTTGTCAACCCCCGAACATACTTGTCGATCTTTCTCTTTTCGGTGTAGATATGGTGTTCCGCGAACCTAGCTTTCTCCAGAAAGCTAAGAGTATATTCCTGGACAGATTGGGAACCCTGTTCCAAATGCAGGAATTCATCCTCCAACTTCTGAATAGCTACTTCCGAGCAATATTCTTCATTGAACTTTGTCTTGAATTGCTCCCAAGGTATTGATTGGGATGAATCAAGATCCAGTGATTTATAGTAGGTTTGCCACCAATGTAGGGCACCGCTTGTAAGTTGGTTCGTGGCAAATTCCACTTTATCATCATCCGCACACTTGCTTACTCGGAACACCTTTTCCATATGCATGATCCATTCCATAGCTTTGACTGGATCATCTGTCCCCGAGAATTCCTTAGTTTACAACCAAGAAAGGATTTATATGCACACCCAACTTTCTTTATCGAGGCTTCCCCACCTTGAGTTTCTTTATTTGCCCGGGCCCGACTTTCCCCCTGGCTTTCATTTTCTGGCTGCCCATCATGAACACTTTTTGCAGCCTCATCGGTAGGAATTGGATTTGCACTCGGATTTGGATTACCGCTCAGGTTGGAGTTATTTATTATCGCAGGCATCATCTGCCTAACCACTTCTTCCACAATAGTTCGTATATCAGGTGGATTTTGTCCCACCGGTTCCCTCGCTGGTGCTCTTCGCCCAAAAGAGCCGCGTGACCTAGCTGGTCCACTTCTTGCAGTTCCACGTGAATTCGCACCAGTAGGATTGCTTCGTGTATTTCTCATACTTCAAAATTTCAGCAAACCGTTAGATTACATATATAATAACAAACTTATATATATCTAACAGTCCATTTATCTGTGATTCTCTCAAGGTTTAAGTCCAGGAATCTAATCTAAGACACCTAGTTCACTTAAACCACGGCTCTGATACCAACTTGTAACACCCAACTTATTAACAAAAACACCCCAAAAATTTTTGTTTTTCAAACCGAATATTTTACAATAAAAACCATAAGTATGGGGTATTAGTTAACAAAATACGAGTACAAGTGTATCACGAAGTACAATACATAAATATTATACATTCTTCAAGCCGGGTCGTTACTTCAAATGCTAAGTCCTCAGTCACGGACTTTATCTTTTCCCTTAGCAGGGTCACGCTCACCTGCAGGGACATATCAATAAAACTGTGAGCTATAAAGCCCAATGAGTAATCAAACCAATAATAACATGTATAAGAATAACATTTCTCTATACAAAGTCAAACATGTATTATCACACAATACAAGATCAAATGTGGCTCACGGGTTAGCCCGCTGTTGCCGTGGCTCACGGGTAAGCCCGCTGTTGCCTAGACTCACGGGTTAGCCCGCTGTTGTCTATATAACAGTTTACATAGATATATTGACTCACAGTTCCGTTCTTGTCTATAACAGACTCACGGCTTATCTGGTCTTGTCATATCTTAAATCATGAAAATCTGTCCTTTTTGTCCCTCAAATCATATTCATCTGCAGCTGCTCATATAACATTTACCACAACAGATAACAGCGAGATTACTCACCTGAAGGCTTGCTACTACTAGCGTTAATCATTCCTTGCTTTGAAATGAAGTTCGTATGATTTTGTCCCGTACCTATAATTTCATTCATTTTCAAAATGATTATAGGTTAATACCCATTTCAATTGACTCTAATACACTAGAGTTCAATACAATATCGTTATAAATAATGCCTAGTTAATAAACTTTCCGTTTACTAACTTTATATGAATTTTACTATTCACCGAGGCATTCAGATCGGTCTACAGTGCCCCCGAGGGGTCGGAAACTCAATCTAAAAATTTTCCCAAACTTTTCAGACCATAATAAGCCTACGGTTCAAGTTTGAGCTTAATCGGACAAGCCAAACAAAATATAGCATTTCAAAGTTCCTGTCCGGAGTCTGCCTATAGGCGCACTGCGCCTGGATAGGGGCGCACTGCGCCCAGCGCCTGTGCAGACCTCCTGTCCAGTCGCGAATTGTGCACTGTAGCTTGCTGTTTTGTCCTTTAAGTCCTTAATTTCGTTCTTAATCGTTTGGGGTTTGTTCCTAGGCTAAAACATTACATTTTAACAAGGTTTTTAACCCTCAAAACAACCTCAATCAAACATGGGAAGAATTAGGGTTCTTAGTTCTAACAACCCCAAATCTTCAATTTCATCCAAAATAACAATCTACTTCCATTTTCTTGATTTAAGCTCTTACTAGCATGACTTAATGGAAGTATCTAACCATTTTAACCATACAATTACAACTGCAAATGCAGTTTTTGAATTCCACAAAACCCATCAAGAACAACTAGCAAAAAAAACTTGAAGAACTTACCTCCAAACTTCCAATTCTACCCTTTGAAAGCTATAATTCAATCTTGCAAGTTCCAAGCCTTCAAAGACCTTCAATCTTTGCAGAAATCGTTCAAGAGATTTGCTCCCGTGAGTGCCAAAAATCTGCACAAGTCCTCACCTTTATACCTCCAATATTTGCAATTTGGTCCTTGAAGTTGCATTTCTCAAACTTTTGCCACAATTTACAAATTAAATGACAAAAATCACATTTTTATAACATTTTAAGTCCAAGACTAAAAATATTATTACCAAACAAGTCCTTTTCTGTCCAAAAGACCAAATTACCCTTTTTAGGTAAAATGACCATTTTGCCCTTTTATTATAATTATATAATAAAATACATTTTCGGCGTTACAAAAAGGACCGTAAAGATCGTAAGGCTCTCTCTCATATCCATCTTCATTTATCTAACAATATTTTGCAGGAAGTTCTGAAAGAAAGTACTGCCGCCTATTTATGGCTAAAATTGGAACAAATTTGTATGACCAAAGATCTCACAAGTAAGATGCACCTTAAACAAAAATTATTTTCGCTTAAGATGCAAGAAGGTGGATCGTTGCTGGACCATCTTTCGGTGTTTAAAGAGATCGTCACCGATCTTGAAGCCATGGAGGTAAAATATGATGAAGAGGATTTAGGTTTAATTCTTCTATGTTCTTTGCCTAGTTCTTATTCAAACTTTAGAGATACCATATTATATAGTCGTGATACTTTAACACTTCACGAAGTTTATGAAGCTTTGCATGCAAAAGAAAAGATGAAAGATATGGTATCCACTGAAGGTTCAAGTGCTAAAGGAGAAAGTCTGGCAGTTCGTGGCAGACCAACAGATAAGAATGATTCCAAAGGCAAGAACAAAAGAAATTCTA
This sequence comes from Cichorium intybus, assembly GCA_023525715.1. Lineage (NCBI taxonomy): Eukaryota > Viridiplantae > Streptophyta > Magnoliopsida > Asterales > Asteraceae > Cichorium > Cichorium intybus. Next base: position 18,308,852 of record CM042013.1, on the reverse strand, counting down.
GAAGCAAATCTAGATCCAGACGTTCCAAGTCATGCAACTATTGCAAAAAGGAAGGACATGATATCTCTGAATGTTACAAGTTGAAGAACAAGGAGAAAAGAGCTGCTAATCAAAATCCCAAACCAAATCAAGATGATGAAGGAAAAGCAGTCTATGCTGCTGAAAATAATTCTAATAGAGATGTTCTTGTAGTTTTTGCAGGATGTGTAAAAACTAATGATGAATGGATTCTTGATTCAGCATGTACCTTTCACATGACTCCAAACAAAGATTGGTTCATAAATTATGAACCCACGAAAGATGGCTCTGTGCTGATGTGTAACGCCCCGGCTCTCCAAAGCCTGAGACTTTACAAGATAATATCACCAGGGATCGTCCCATGATCCAAGCCGAGCGTTACCTATACCTGCAAAAACCACATAAATAAAGGGGTAAGCTATAAAGCTTAGTGAGTAATCGAATCACAGTATGGCCTAAATAGCCACACTCGTTTCACAGACTTATTTTACTACACTTGACCGTCCTACGATCATACTGTGAAACTACCGTATTACCCGACGGAACTCACTTCTCTCGTACACTCTTACTACACTTTCTTTTACTATCTGGTAACATATAATGTTACTCTTTTACTGTTTTCTTTTACTGTCTGGTAACTTATGATGTTACCTTGCTGTCTGTACTTTCTTCTGTTACTTGGTAACTTATAATGTTACCATACTGTTTATCTTTCTGTACTTCCTTCTACTGTCTGATATTTATAGCATTTGTCTAACGTTACTTACTTACGGTATCGTATACCGTTCTGTATTTTTTTATTTTGCCGCTTATTTTTTATTATACGGCTACTCATTCGTTACTATTATGTTATAAGTGTTTACCGGTTCCGCACCGGGTTATCTGTCGATACTATTATTCTTAACCAAATTTATTATTTGGTACTGTCTATACGATTTTCTATGCTTGTTTTGTGGGATATCCATATCCCCTTTATTTTATTAAACCAATACTGGTGCAACATATGGAGCTGGCACACAGTATCTACACATTATCTTTTTCTATGTCGTATGTCATTCTTTCGCATGGGCACTACACTACTGGTTAATCACTCTACTTAGCATCACCCCGTGATACACTACTTCTCCTGGGCCAGACTCGTCAGACGAGCCCGTAGCATATCTACTTCCCTCGTAACTACTAACTCATAGATCATAACTGTATTATACTGTATTTCATTCAATAATCTCTTTCTACTATAGTTTAACACATATAAACTACTAGGGAGATACGGTAGCGATTACTCACCTGAGTTTGGTGCTTTTCCGGAGTCCTGGCACGGTTCTCGTTCCGGACTTCTGTCAGCTCCCGAGCACCTCAACGCTAGCTACCGCTGGCTTCTTACTTCTCACTATCATCTCTTAACATATACTCCTTTCCAGAACACTCTCCTATATCGTATGTGTGTTTGGTGTGTGTTCTGCCTCAAAAATAAGGCTTGTGCCTCGTATTTATAGGCCTCTGATAGCCCTTCGCGTCGCGACCACCATGACCGTCGCGTCGCGATGACTCACTCTCAATTATTGCCTGATTGTACGACTGATTGCGCGATTTCCGGATCTTGCGACAGCTCTCGCGTCGCGACCACGCCTCCCGTCGCGTCGCGAGGCGCCGACAATAAAATGTCCGATTTTTTCTGCTTTTTGCTACATTTTGACTCCTAGGCTTTGATCGTTATATTTTTCTTATCTCATAATGACCTTAACATCGTTATTTGGCCACACTAAAGGCCAAAACGCTCTTACTTTTGATCTACAGTCCCTTCCGGGACACGGGTGTCACATGATGGGTGATAATTCACCATATAAGATTGCAGGAATTGGTTCCATTCAAATCAAGATCTTTGATGGTGTTATCAGAACTTTGTCTGATGTTCGACACGTTCCAGGTTTGAAAAGAAACCTTATTTCTTTAAGTACTCTTGATCTTAAAGGGTACAAATATTCCGGTGAAGGTGGAGTTTTAAAGGTTTCAAAAGGCGCTATGATTGTCATGAAAGCCGATATCAAATCAGCAAACATGTATCATCTTCGGGGTACAACAGTAACAGGTAATTCCAATGTTATTTCAAATTCATCTTGTATTTCTGATACTACTAACCTGTGGCATATGCGTCTTGGGCATATGAGTGAACTTGGTTTGACAGCTTTAAGCAGAAGAGGATTTCTTGATGGCCAATGCGTTGGCAAACTGAAATTCTGTGAACACTGTATTTTTGGCAAACACAAGAGGGTGAAATTCAACACCTCAATACATACTACAGAAGGCATTCTGGATTATGTACATTCTGATTTATGGGGACCATCTCAAGAAGCATCACTTGGAGGTGCTCGTTATATGTTGACAATTATTGATGATTACTCAAGAAGAGTCTGGCCATATTTTTTGCAGCATAAATCAGAAGCATTCTCTGCATTCAAAGAGTGGAAAGTCATGGTGGAAACCCAGACTGGTAAGAAGGTTAAAAAACTTCGCACCGATAATGGTATGGAGTTCTGTTCAAATGAATTTAATTCATATTGCAAATCAGAAGGTATTGTTAGACACTACACTGTTCCTCACACACCTCAACAAAATGGTGTGGCTGAACGTATGAACAGAACCATTATTTCAAAAGCCCGTTGCATGTTATTTAACACAGGATTATCTAAGCGTTTTTGGGCTGAAGCTGCTTCTACTGCATGTTATTTAATTAACATGTCACCTTCGATTCCACTTGATAAGAAGACTCCTATTGAGGTATGGTCTGGCTCCCCAGCAAATTATTCAGATTTAAGAATTTTTGGTTGCCCTGCTTATGCTCACGTTGATAATGGAAAATTAGAGCCTAGGGCAATTAAATGTATCTTTCTTGGTTACAAGTCTGGTGTGAAAGGATACAAGTTATGGTGTCCTGAAACTAAAAAGGTTGTGATTAGTAGAAATGTTATTTTTAATGAGTTAAGTATGTTACAAAAGGATTCTACTACTAATACTCCTGTTGAGAGTCAACAAAAGTCAAGTGTGCAGGTGGAGCAATTTGTTGACTCAGAAGATACACCAGAAAAAGAAAATCCTATTGAGCAAGATACATCAGTTGAGCAAGAGTGTCCTACTCCTACTCAACAACCACAACGTTCTGTAGCAGCTGACAGAACTAGGAGAGTCATCCATCCTCCTAAGAGACTGATTGAAGAAGCAAATGTTGTTGCTTATGCTTTAAATGTTGCCGAAGAAATTGAAGGTAGCACAGAGCCTTCGAACTATTCAGAAGCTGTTACTTCGAATGAATGCAACAAATGGATGACTTTCATGCATGATGAAATGGAATCTCTTGAAAAGAATGGTACTTGGGAGTTGGTAAAATTACCAAAAGAAAAGAAGCCTATCCGCTGCAAATGGATTTTTAAAATAAAAGAAGGAATTACTCCCAACGAAGAAACAAGATTCAAAGCAAGGTTAGTTGCTAAAGGCTACAGCCAGATTCCAGGCATTGATTTTACTGATGTTTTTGTTAGTGTATCCCACATTGGTGCGACACGGTCCTATAAGTTTCTTTTGGAGAGACACTCTTGGGCTCCACATATATTTACATGGTATCAGAACCGGTGTCCCGCACCCCCGAACCTCATCGAGCCTACGTCTCTGAGGGGGAGTGTTAGTGTATCCCACATTGGTGTGACACGGTCCTATAAGTTTGTATATATGTTGGAGTCTCCCCTCTCTCCACAAGGGCTCTTTTGGAGAGACACTCTTGGGCTCCACATATATTTACAGTTTTCTCTCCTATTGTTAAACATAGCTCAATTCGTACTTTACTTAGTATTGTTACTATACATAACTATGAGCTTAAGCAGTTAGATGTCAAAACTGCATTTTTACATGGAGAATTGGAAGAAGATATTTATATGGAACAACCTGAAGGTTTTATCATTCCTGGAAAAGAGAATCTGGTATGTAGATTAAAGAAATCTCTTTATGGGTTGAAACAGTCCCCGAGGCAATGGTATAAGAGGTTTGACTCTTTTATGCTTTCTCAAAATTTTAAAAGATCGGATTATGATAGTTGTGTTTATTTCAAATATGTAAATGGTTCACCTATATATCTACTCCTTTATGTTGATGATATGTTGATTGCTGCAAAAGATAGCAAATCTGAAAGCACAACTGAGCAAGGAGTTTGAGATGACAGATTTGGGTCCTGCTAAGAAGATTCTTGGTATGGAAATAATCCGTGAAAGACAGTTTGGAAAATTATACCTAAGTCAAAAGAGGTATATTGAAAAAGTTCTTCAAAGATTTAATATGCATAAAGCCAAGCCTGTTAGTACCCCGTTAGCTGCACATTTCAAACTTTCTGCAGCATCATGTCCACAATCAGACGATGAAATTAATTACATGGCTAATGTTCTGTATGCTAGTGCGGTTGGTTCTTTGATGTATGCCATGGTATGTTCTCGTCCTAATTTATCTCATGCTTTGAGTGTTGTTAGCAGATACATGGCTAATCCAGGAAAAGAGCATTGGAAAGCAGTTCAATGGATTTTCAGATATTTGCGTGGTACTTCTAATGCTTGTTTACAATTTGGAAGTTCTGGTGAAGGACTGGTGGGCTATGTAGATTCTGATTATGCTGGAGATTTTGACAAAAGAAGATATTTTGACAGGTTATGTCTTTACCATTGGTGGATGTGCTGTGAGTTGGAAGGCAAGTCTACAGACCACTGTTGCCTTATCCACAACTAAAGCAGAATATATAGCAATTTCTGAAGCTTGTAAGGAAGCTATTTGGCTGAGAAACTTATATAGTGAGCTTTCTGGAGACACATCTTTTACGAAGATTTTTTGTGATAGTCAGAGTGCTATATATCTTACAAAATATCAAATGTTTCATGAAAGAACGAAACATATTGATGTGCGCTATCATTTTATTCGAGGGGTCATTACTCAAGGTGATGTTCAAGTTAAAAAGATCAGCACTCATGAAAATCCGGCGGATATGATGACGAAGCCGGTTCCATCAACTAAGTTTGAGCTTTGCTCAAGCTTGGTTGGTATGACAATCTAATGTCAAAAGATTGTTGGCACTCGATGATTTTATGATGAGGAATTTATTAAAGTTATGTTCAGTCTTTCTACAAGAGTAAAATCATCTCAAGGTGGAGATTGCAGGCTCTTATGGATTTTGGAGTTTGATGAGCTGTTGATTTTGACCAATGGTAAAACATGTTGCAGAATCAATTTGCTAGTTGCTGCATTTTGAAGTCAAGGTGGAGATTGTGGAATTATGCCTTCAAAAATGACAAGTTATGCATACTTCAAGGACCATAAGTGTAAAAGTGAATTTGGTGGCAATTCTATTGTCAAACATGCATGTGGTGATTGACCGTGAATTCAGGAGTGCTGGGGATAAATTCAACTGACAACTTCTCTTCTTTTCAAAGGGAGTTAATGGCTTTCAATTATTACCTTTGACAAATATGGACGTGTTTAAAATGCATTCACATTCCCATGCGTATATATATAAGGATTGAAAGAGTCTTGTATAAAAATATATCACTGTGAAAATTTCTAAGAAATTTTTTGTGAGTTTTTCCTTTCCACCAAGAGAGAGACGAGAGATAGATTGAGTTGTCTGTAAACTCTTGTAACCTCCTCATATTTTCTCATATAGTGATTATCATCGGTTGTGCCCGTGGTTTTTTCCCGAAAGGGTTTTTCCACGTTAAATCTTGGTGTTCTCATTTTATTGTTTATTTCATTATCGTATTTCATTCTTTAATTGTCGATTAAGTTGTAACATGAATGTCTTAACTTGCTATAGGTAATATGAATGTTGGTATTTATGTAGAGAGTTTTGAGTTGTGGATTGGTTCTTCATAATATAAGAGAATTGTTCAAGAATGTCTTATCTTTTTTTTAGCGGGCAAATATTACACCTACATTATATCTCCTAAACTAACCCACCTATATTATGTCTTATCTAGTTGTATTTTTCTGATAGATATAACAAAAAATAGATGTGTAGTTTGGAAATTAAAGTAGAATGCAAGTCTTGGTTTTAACTTAGGGGGAAATGAGAAGAAACTAATTTAAAATGATGATTCCATTTTTTGTGTTATTTTTAACCAAACTATATTGATAACTTTTAGAGTTAGATCCTTTACATGCATCCATCACAAATATATTCATTAGTCTCTCTTCAAATTCTTTATCTTTTAGAAAACTAGAGAAAGATCCGAGGTGAAAATCAATTTTGTAGAATCATGTGGTTCCCTGTAAGCACATATTTTAGTGTGTTGAAGCTCTCATGGCTGCTATAAAATCAGTTGTTTTGAAATAGGATCCACTTTTTGGAACCATGGATTCTTGGTTGACCGAGGAGTTAACTGGAGTGTTGATAAAAGATTTCGTGTCACAAATGTCTATAATGCATCAAGAACCATGCTTATTGAATTTCAGAACACGTGACTGGGACGAACTGTTGGTTTATACCTCCAAGGCCACTCACAAAAAAAAACACACAAACTTTCACAGTTTATTAGAAATATGTGTGTGTGAAGAATGAAAAGGGAGATGAAGTATTTCAGACTAAAAAAACTTGCTGCATATATATATTAACTTTATTCAATAAACTAGAGGGCTATATATAGCCACTTAGCTAACAAACCACGTTTCCTTTATTTCTGCAACAACCCACTACCTAATAGTCAAAGAGAAATACCAATTCTCTTTCTCACCTCCTGCCACATTATTCAAAGCCAACTCACAATTGAAAACTACTAAACAACTAATTAAAACATATAATATTAATTAAACTAGATTTCCATATCTTTCAAAATTACCCAATATTCACCCCCGTAATTTTGAAAAAATCTGCCTGTTCGTTCATCACAGTATGGCCGGCTCTTCTTCTTCAATCAAATTGACTTCATTATCCTTATCTTTCCATTTTGTACACTCACTCGCGAAGTGTCCAAATTCTCCACAGTTGTAGCAACGAAATCCACTCTTGTCGCCTCGACCATTTCCTCTTCCTCGGCCTCTTCCACCTCTCTCCGAGTTACTTCCACGTCCTCTTCCGCGTCCACTACTTTCACCAAGCTTTTGTTCACTTGCCATCATAAGTTGATCTTGCTCCTCATCCTTTTCATCATGACTTTTGAGTCTTTCTTCGTAAGCTTTGAGTCTTCCCACCGCTTCTTCAAAATACATGGTTTCAATCTCCGAGTATTGCTCGATGGAGGCAATTATTGGTAGATATTTTTTCGGGGCTGAGTTGAGAAGCTTTCTCACAATTATTTCTTCATCAATACTTGAACCGAGACTTTTAAATTTTGCTACAATGCCACCTATCTTGCCGGAAAAATCATCAATAGTCTCGTTCTCCTTCATTTTTAACAACTCCAACTCACTTCGAAGAGTTTGCAAACATGCCTTTTGAACTTGATCAGCTCCTAAGTATCGAACCCGAATCGCTTCCCAAACATCCTTTGCATCTTTATATTTCGATACCTGCAGTAAAATATCTTCCGGTAGAGTTTCGAAGATGATGGCTTTCGTGGTGTAGTTTTTTCTTCCTTCCACGGTTCCTCCTGTTACGGGATCCACCGACTCCCATAAACCGTACGCCCTTAACACCGTCTCAACCAGTATAGACCATGATGTGTAGTTCGTTTCGGTTAGTCTAGGACATTGAAGTGGTACATTACCTTGCTCGCGGATCGTCATGGCTCCTGCGTTTCCTGCCATCTCTTGCTAAACTTTCGAATTTCAAGACGGTCTTGATCTCGATCGTATTCTTTTCTCCTTGCCTCTTGCTACTTGCTTTCTTACTTAATGGTTCTTTCTACTTGCGTCTTGCCGTTCTTGCTTTCTGCTTCTTCTTTCTTCTGATCAACACATGAACAACCTTGCTGCTTGCTTTCTTGCTACGTACCAGGTATGAACCCAGACGCTCTGATACCAAATGTTGGTTTATACCTCCAAGGCCACTCACAAAAAAAAATACACAAACTTTCACAGTTTATTAGAAATACGTGTGTGTGAAGAATGAAAAGGGAGATAAAGTATTTCAGACTAAAAAAAACTTGCTGCATATATATATTAACTTTATTCAATAAACTAGAGGGCTATATATAGCCACTTAGCTAACAAACCACGTTTCCTTTATTTCTGCAACAACCCACTACCTAATAGTCAAAGAGAAATACCAATTCTCTTTCTCACCTCCTGCCACATTATTCAAAGCCAACTCACAATTGAAAACTACTAAACAACTAATTAAAACATAGAATATTTATTAAACTAGATTTCCATATCTTTCAAAATTACCCAATACGAACAACTTGGAAACAATATGTAATTCGTGTACGCTATCCTAGCTTTTCACCAATTTTTTAGTAAAAGTTTTGTTGTATAAAAATAACTTTGGACATATTAAATCAAAACATGATTTTCGGATGTTAGGTGATCAACATACAGCAGTGTTCGGTCAATCTTGTGGGAATGGAGAGGCAAATAACACTTATGAAACGGGTGTTTTTATACTTATAATACATGTGGGAGGTGATTCAATAGAAACATGGCTTGTTGACTGTTTCAACTTTGAAGCTTGGGAAAGATGCGCCTGTAAACCATGCTCTAGAGGACTCAATTGTTATTGTTATTACTGGAACAACTGTTTAATTATCATAAACGGCATGGCAAGTAAGTAATTTGAGTCCTTTTGCTATCATAAATCCAAGTAAGTTTACTAAATTCAGAAATACCATAGATCAATATAAGTTTAGTAAATTCTTTAACTTTGCAATGCAGCCATTAATCAAATTCTTTTGCATAAATGGGATGAAACCAGTCTTAGTATACATCATCAGAAATATATGAAAACGGATAAATATAGATACATAAGAAAACAAGTTTGCATTTATTCTACCACACATTCTTAAGGAATTAAGTCCTACTTACGGAAGAGAAGGCTTCCTTACTAAATCATAAAGAAAGTAATAACATGTAAACATACAATCTTCAACCCAGTCTAGCCACCGTCTACGCCAGTAAGGATTGATGTAAAGAAGTGCCACAAATCCCAATAACAACACAACATATGTTGAACCAGAACTTGCATAAAAGCATATCATGTCGATATCATGCCATTTTTCATTGTTTTCTTCAGCTGGTGAATTGGTTTCCGGTGAATTATTCGTGCATCGCTTCTCTAGCGGTGGTCCACAAAGAAACGGATTTCCTTCATAGCTTGCTGTCGTGAAGGTTCCAAACTGTGCTTTCATGTCTGGGAGTCTACCAGATAAATTGTTGTGAGAAACATTGAAAATTGACAAAGAAGTCAATTTAATCAGTTCTGATGGAACTTTTCCTGTCAAACTATTCGAAGAAAGATCCAGGCTCTCTATCTTTGCAAGATTCGAGAAGTTTACGGGAATGGGCCCCGTCAGCTGATTGTGAGACAAGTTCAAAGCGCGAATCTGGGTCAACAACCCGAGTTCTTCTGGAATTTCACCATTTAGCTTGTTACAAGATAGATCCAATCCCGACATGATATCAAGAATGTCACCTTTGTAGGGGAGAAAGAGGCTTTTCGTTGTAAACTGGACTTCGTCTTGTGTTTCCAACTCTTCTATATGGAAGTAGATATTATACGACCTCTGTATAGCACTCACATAATCGTATGAGGAAAACATGTGATACAATGATATGCTTGTTTCTACGAAAGCAAGGTCACTTGGACCAGTAATGTTTTGTAGACAGCTAGGTATTGAACCAGAAAGGGAGTTATGAGATAAATCTATCAAACTCACATTACTTAATTGGCACAGCTGCTTCGGAATAAACCCACTAAAGTTATTTTTTCTCAAAAGAAGAATCCTTAAATTGGATAGTTTGCCTAGAAATTTAGGAATCTTTCCTGACAAGTTGTTGTTGCCAACGTCCAAAGTCAACACCTTAGTCAAATTACGGAAGTAACCGGGTATCCATCCTATGAATCTATTGGACCCCAAATGCAAATGCTCCATATCATGCAAATTTAGACATGTTGGGATGGGCCCAGAGAAAGAATTTTGTGAGATATCAAGAAATGAGAATTGAGTTGTTCCACAAGGGAACCGACCTTCAAAACTATTATTTCTCATCACAAGTTCGGACAAGTCACTCATGTTGCTTATCCAACCAGGGGTCATACCTGTAAATAAGTTATTGCTAATATCCAAAACAGTCATATATTCGGGACTTTCCTTGCCAATTTTCCCTGTGAAATGGTTGCTATCTAAGTGAACCCTGTCGATGTTAACATAGCTTAAGTTCCCTGAGAGTACCTCACCATACAATTTGTTCTTTGATAGTTTTAAGATCATCAAAGTAGATATATTTGTAAACAATCCCTTTGGTACTTCTCCAGATAACTCGTTATCAGATAAATCCAGTAGCGATAATTCAATCAAATCACTGATGGAAGACGGGATAGCACCATTTAAAGCATTACTGGACAAATTCAAACGTATTATGAAGGGAGCAAACTTTTGTATATCGTTGGGAATGGTACCTATCATGTGATTTCCAGACATATCCAACTCCTGCATATTAGCATTTCTATACGGTGGGACACTAATAGTACCAACAAAGGAGTTGTTCCTTAGATTAAGAGCTTCTAAATTCGTATTATTTTTAATCAGCCAATTTGGAAACTGTCCCCCCATGGAGTTATGAGACATGTCTACTACCTGTAAGCTGTGTTGGTAAAGTAGAAACGTAGGAACCACATGCCCTTTACGTCTGTTAATATTGCAACTAGATAGCTCAAGAAATTTCAACTGGAACATTGGAATCCAACCTGTAGGCTCTTCAGTTTCCACCTCAAATTTGTCATTGCTGCTTTCAAACCGAACCACCTCAAGGTTTGTATGATTTGAGAAAGAGCTGAACAAGAATGATGCTTCAAATTTGTTATGACTAAAATCGATGTACTCGAGAGATGTGAGATTAGCAATGACAGATGGCAAAATTATCCCTGTGAATTGATTTGAAGAAATATCCAACATTTTAAGAGATGATAGGCTGTTGAAACATTGAGGCAGAATTCCATTGAGCATGTTGTAACTAAGATCCAACTCAATGAGGTATTTCAACCCACAGAACCCTGCCAAAAAATGAAAAATGTGGTTCGCCATTTGAAAATATAATGACTTGCACTTGCATGGTCATATGACGTTAGGAATATTAACTAGTAAGAAATGTAATATTACAAAAGGCATGTCCCAATTCAACCACACTATAAGGACATTGCATTTATGCGTTTGTTTTAAACAAACCCGACACTTGATAGTTAATGATGCAAATAACTTACCATGATCCGATAATGAGCCATTGAGATCATTGTACGCGAATGAGACGGCCTTTAGGGAAGATAATGCATGTATTGTTGATGGTATGCTCCCAACAAAATGGTTGTAACTCAAATCTAAGACCTCAAGATGGTTGAAAGATGTGAAAGCTGGATGACAACAAGATAGGGTTATATATGTAGGTTATTAAACAATAACCCTGAAAATGGAAATGTTACAAGTCATGTATTATTAATGGTTAAAGTTGATTTCTGCTTTCAGATGAGTTAGTATAGGTACTTGAGTAATTATCTTCAACCAATAATAACGTTGTAGACTAATTAATGATCGACAATAGAGTGTTACCATCCATTGGTAGTGTTCCATTGAAACCATTTTGTCTCAAGAGCAGGACTTCTAGATCAGGCAAATTACGGAATTCTGAAGCATGTCAAACAATTCAATAAAACGATTAGCAAATTTAATTATGCAAAATACTAAATGACAATGAAGATGGATTTTCTATTTTAGTTTTCTTAGTGATGATTTTTTAAATAACATGCCTTTGACCGGAAAGGAACTTCCCCCTGAAAAGGAATGTGAAAGATGAAGAATCTTGAGGGATGGGAGGGCACTTAGGCATGATACGATGTTGTTGTTGAAACTGTTATATGAAAGATCTATAATCTCTAGCCTTTTCAATCTCGATAATCTCTTACAAGCTGTAACAAGAAAAAGGAATTCTTAGAGAAACATGGTCTTATAGACTATATAGTATTTGTAGTTATAGAAGAATTTAGGAATGATTGGTACTGAAGAACTTTCTCTTTTGAGTTACTATGGCTAAGAGAAGCTAATTTTTCCTTTACCTTGCATATTTGGTGTGCCATGGAGCCCGGTGTCACTTAAATGCAGCTCCTCTAGGTTATTCAGATGTGCTAATTCTGTCGTGCAAAAGAAAAACATAAATCATATGAAGGCTATTTGTAGATATTTTCTAATGCAAATTTGCATTAGTATTTCTTCATCATCACACGGTGGCCTTAGTTAGAGTGCAATAACGAGAATTTCATAGTAGAAGTCAACATATAAACCACCTGGCACCTATTAAAACCTCAAATCTACAATAAAAACGAAAAACATTTGATGATGACATGCTTCCATATGTACAGATAATCATTCAGCTATAGTTTACTTCAGTAGTTATTGTATGATACTTTACAACAGAACTCAGTATATTTTGATTCACTATAGCTAGCTGTATACGACAACTACTGTTTACATATATATATTGGATGAAAACTCAAAGCAGCAAGGTAAAACTAAAACAAGAGAAATTCTGTTAATTTTGCAATGGACAAACTTTTGCTGGTGAAAGTGTGCGTACCTTGAGCCGGAAATGATTGAGATAGCCAATTGCCTCTAAGATCTAGTGTTTTAAGTGATGGAAGAACACTTAAAGATGCTATATCACTGAATCGATTGTCCCTAAGATATAAAATCTCCAATTTTCTCAATATAGAAACCTTTTCAAAACCTGCATTTAGGAAACATGCCATATTACGTTAATGCCAACGTAGATCAGAACAAACATATATAAATACATATTTTATATCCATTTTAGCATTGTTAACAAACTGAATAAGTTTAAACTAAATTACCCTTTTGGTCCCTATTCTATATCTGTTTTTTATATTGGTACAAAACGTATAGTTTTGCTTTTTTCGTCCATATTTCAATTTCCAATCATAGCTTCAGGAGTCATCCCTCTACAGTCTTGTGATGTTATAGCAGAGGAATAATCATAATTGCGTGTTAAGAAAAAAGATGACAATGATTACCTTGTATTTCGATAGTATAAATTCCGCAGCGGGTTAGATCCAACACCTCCAAGTTTTCTAAAGCAGCAAATTCTGCAATATATATGTAAAAATAACAAAAGCATCAAGCATATGTAGTATTAGTTTAAATCAAAACATGAAGTGTATTAATTATAAATCCTCATACCTCGTCCAATTCATCATTGTGTTGGTAAAGTCGCACATATAATAAGATCATTTTATGGTATCTCAAGTAGCAAGGTGAAGCTAAAAGCAACATTTGCTAGTAAAAAAAAGTGTGTACCTTGAGCTCGAAATGATCGAAATCGCCTATTTCCTTGAAGATCTAGGGCTTTAAGTGATAGAAGAGAACTCAAAGATGCTATAAGGCTGTCATTGAAATCATTGTACGCAAGATTTAAAGTCTTCAGGTTTCTAAATATAGAAACCCTCTCAAAACCTGCATCTAAGATTCGAATGTATCATCAAAGAGACAAGTTTAATTATGTGATGGGTTTCAATAATATTCACTACCTTGTATTTGGAATGTACCAGTAAAGAGACAGTTCGTTAGATCCAACATCTCCAAGTTTTCTAAAGCTGCAAATTCTGCAATTTGTAAAAAGGGTGAAAACATCTTTAGAACTTGCATTCTACATGATAACTAAAATGAGAGGATAGAAGTTAGAACACTATATAACTTTCCATTAGCAGGGAAGTATCCGCCTAATTTCGTGTAGCTTAGATCCAAAATTTTGAGTGAAGTGAGTGCACCCAAAGATGGAATGATGCCATTGTCAATATCAAAGTTCCTGCTGAGGTCTAGTATCTCCAGCTTCTTCAAACTTGACAACCTTTCAAGTTCTGCAATACAGAAAAGGTTTAAAGGCCAGTCTCCTGTTCTTTTAGTAATTAAAGGTTTAACTTTTGGGCACAATTACTAAAATCTTATATGTTCAGGCTTCTCTATCGTTACAAAAATAATACGCTGCCACTAAGCTTCTTTGAGTCCAAAAATTAATTCGATGTTGTTGTTTTCATGAATTTAAATTTACTCGTATATGTCTTGGTCAAACATGCAATATCAGTTTCAAAGAACGAATTCCATTGTAATACAAAATAATATTTAAATATCAAGTATACAGGTATACCTGTTTTCATAATCCCGCCATCAAGAAAATTACGTGACAAATTGAGACTTGTAAGCTCTTCAAAATGAAGAAAGAGGGAAACATTCAATGGCCAAAACTTTTTATTTATGTAGGATCTGCCATTCAGTGTGGCCAAAGAAATCTCTATGACATGGTGTGTGGTTGTGTTGCACTTGACCCTCTCCCAATCACAACACTCGATCTCACTGCCACCACCCACAACGGTATTGCCATAACCCATCCAAGTGGGGAGAAGATCTTCTGGTTTCAAATCGTAAGTGTTAATAAGGGAGAATTTGATGTCCAGTAATGCCCTTCTCTCGTTATGTATGCAACCCCCTTGAGTTGGTCGGAAGATCAAGATAGCAATCATCATCAACAACCACCAAGTACGCAAAGGGCAACGATCCATTTTAGTATTTACTACGGTACTCATAGTAACATCGATGATTTTTTGAGACACGCAACTAATGCATAATTTGAATCCATCACATATTTGGGTAGTTATATAATAAGGCATACGGGGCACTACTGATGATGGAGTCTAGAATGTGTCTAAGACAGCCACAACATGATTTTTTGTTGGACAAGTCATATAGTCATAAAGTCAAAGTCATAAGTCATTTGGAATAAGTCATAAGAGTGGGTAGGGATAACAATCAGTCCAATAATTTTTTATTTTTTGAACAGCTCCGATGGTTCATATATGTTATATAACTTACAGATTCTTGACTTTTCTGTGTGCTTTAGGTAAAATATAATTGTACTTTTTTACTACATATGTAAACAAATATTATCAACTATAGAATTTTTTTTAACGTCTAGTGAAATTAATTAATAGAAATTAGGGAATATGTCACTGAATAGTAACAGTAATCAATTTTGATAATCGATTCACATAGTTGCCTCAAACATTACTTTTTATGAGGTTTAACCACTCATTTTCATTTTTGCGAAATCGGAAATTTGTAATTTATTACATGTTGGACTTATGATGTGAGAGTGGCATGCTCAATATTGTTGTTGATGATGCGGCAATATGTTTGAAACATTATTATAAAAAATAAAAATAAAAACAAAATCCCTTCTTTTCCATTGTTGCAAAATTTTATTCCACCGACAAATGTTGTACCATAGACATGCCATATGGGACTGAATGGAAGATTAAGAAAATACCGCCGGTCTTTCCTTCTACTCAACTCCGCTTACACAATACACACTTCATTGGAGCTAATCTTGGCAAGATAAACATTAGAACGACTATTTTGATCAGTCAGAAAGAAGGCAAAAGAAGTTCAAAATCAGCCGATAATGGTGGAAAGAGTTGAAATTTGGAGTTGCGTACTTTCACCTCTATACCTTAATATTTTGAGATGAACAGAACTTAATGCTATAGCAAACGGAAAATTTCTTATAAATTTATCCCTTTATTAATCAAAGGCCCAATTGGGGCTTATCCAAAGACAAGTCCCATTGCCTCGTGAATCATTTCTATTTTTACTATAATTTACTAATTTCCTTATCTACTTTTACAATGGGAGCTGATCCGTACACAACACTTTTTAGCCGTACACAACAATTATTTACAAATAGACAATTTTACCCATTCCTCTCTTTTACATTTTACCCTTCCCACTCAAAATCCTTCCAAAAACCCGTATCATTCAAAACGGCAATCGGTCTCTTCAGTTTCCACCGTCGACTTGATTTCATGGTGCTCCATCGACATTTATTCATGATTCTGATGTGTTAATTACAAATTAATACCACAAAGTTTCTAATTTCAAATTACAGAGTCGTTACAAGCAATATTGAATATTAAATGGGAACAAATCAAATTGGGAATTAATGGTTGCAAGCAATAAACAAATCGAGAACTAATGGTTATGGTTTCAAGCAATAAACAATTCACAGCAATAAACAAATTAAATAATGACGGCGCCGGTGAATTAATCGCAAAGCAACTAATCGGAATATTTGAAGGGAAAAAATTACAGACCTTTCACCGAAAGTGAATTAAATGTCTCCGGCGGTGGAACATACGCAAACGGTGGTGGAATAAATGTTGACGGCGCCAATGGAGCAAGGACAATGGTGCTGGTGGAACGTCGATGGTGGAAACCGAAGAGACTTGCCGTTTTGCATTATATGTATCTTTTGGCAGAGTTTTGAGTGGGAGGTAAAATGTAAAAGAGAGGAAAGGGTAAAATTGTCTATTTATGAATAATTGTTGTGTATGGCTAAAATGTGTTGTGTACGGATCAGCTCCCTTTTACAATGAATCACTAATTCTATGATGTTCATAAGTTTCCATTTAAAAATTCATACAAATGCCTAGGACTATCATGATCGACTTGAGCAATGTTATATAGGATCCAAACTAGCTGATCTAACAAATCTATATTAATTCCACCTACAGCATTTTTTTCATCATCCAATAAATACATAAACATGCAACACAGAATCGATGTTAAGGTTCGTAGATAACATACAAAAATATAATGAACATTTAAAGATCACAAGAACATGATTGATTAATCCACAAATCATACAAATTGAAAAAACAAAGTGTAATGTGCGCATGTAACAAGTCCAACGAACTTGAGATCGAAATGGTGAGAAGTATCGTCATATGACTCGGGGGGAAAAGAGCTAAAGAGAGCGGGAGAAGAAAATGTGTGGTGGATCTTGGGTTTTGGTTTAGAAGGTAGATGGTAGAATTATTGATTGTCAGATTACACAGAAATGAATCGGAAAAATCTAAATTTATGTAAAATAAGGAACAATAATAAAATTTAACTGGTTAAAACTTAAAAAGATTTGAGTGTTAGATCAAATCTCAAATTTGATTAGCCGTCCCTGCGCTCGAGTTTTTACGCGCCAACCACATCCCCGGCTCATCCCTTTCGAAATTGAGTTATTCGCGGCCCATCCATGGCCCATTGGCACAAACAAACTCAACAACCAAAATATCAACATTTCTAGTTAACTTTTTTAAGATACAATTAGTTTATTTAAATTTAGACATCAAACTACCAAAATATGAAATTTATTCAAATAACTTATCATCAATGTTGCAAAATTCGTTAAGTGGTACTAGGTTGGTCAATTAGAGACTAGAGACTTGTTGGCTTTGTGGGCTGGGATGAGCAAAAATTGAACTACAAAACTAAAAATGAAAAAAAAAATTGGAAAATCAATATCAAACATAAAACTAAATGTGTGGTTTCTATTTTTTCCAAAGAAATGAAAATTTCTGGTTTCGGTTTCTAGAATAAGAAAACCGGAAAAAAAATCAAAATGAATCGCTTTGTGTATATATATATATATATATATATATATATATATATATATATATATATATATATATATATATATATATATATATATATATATATATATATATATATATATATATATATATATATATATATATATATATATATATATATATATATATATATATATATATATATATATATATATATATATATATATATATATATATATATATATATATTCTATGTAATTTGGCATAAATAGCTACTTGGTCAGGTGGTTAAGGCATTGAACAATTGAATATGAGGTCTACTGTTCGAATATTGTCTTCAAGGACAATGTTTTATTTTGTTAGTGATATCTACCTATCGCACATCGATGTCTGGAAACCCCCTCCCCTCCTATTTCATCTTTTATATAATGGTAACTTATTGCCCCTTAACTCTCAACTTTGAGGAGTCCTACGTCATTTATCTTTATATAATGACCCTTTATTTTACGTCAATTGCTAATTTCAAGGATCAATACAAGTTAGAATTTCTTTAAACAAAGTTATAATCTCCAATGATACCTTAATCCATAAATTGGAATTAAAAGTTCAATATCCATAACGATAATAAGCATTATATACCAATAACTTTGTTTCTTGCATTAATTATACCAAGTTATAGTTGATTTATATCAACTTTGTTGATTTTTGACCAATCTATCATAATAATACATAAGCAAATCTCAATTCATGATATTTTACGAGAAAATATATTACTATGACTAAATCACTAATAATCTAACTTTAATTGCAACATGCAACATCATTATCAACTTAGCATAATATAAATGAACCCTAATACACTCAAATTTCACTAATTAGAATGAAGGGAATGATCACCTTGATTCCAACTTTAGATGTTATGATTCTTGTATGTTACACTTGAATTTACTAGAAATAGTCTTGAAACATAGTTTTTGCACCTTTGGAACATACATGTCCATTCTATAATGTTTGAGGTGTAAATGAGCGACAATGCCACTTAAAACCCAAAGTCAACACCATTGGAGTTTGGTCAACACAGACCACATATGTCTAAAGAACCCTAAGTGCATGGATCAACTCTATGCTCACATCGAACGGATTTTATGCTTATACATGCTCGGATCGTGTATTTTAGCGTTCAAACTTGTTTTGGCGTATGCTTCACATATGATATCTGCATGGTCTGAGTCTTTTTGGATTAGCTTCATTTCTATCTTAACATTATGTTTGAATATCAATTATACTAAAATTATAGATAGGTATTGTAAGAACCATCCCTTTTTTTGCAAGTATTCTTGTGTTTTAAAGATAATATTGGTAAGGTAAAACTTGACCATAGGGGTAATTTGGTCAATTTTGGTAAAAACTATGTAATTTCGGTATTTTATGATTTTGATGTGATATTTTATGTGTTTGAAGCATGGTATGTGAGTTTGGAGACTTAAAGTCTAAAAAATTAGAATATAGATAAATCTCGTGGGATAGGAGGTTTCTGACTATTTTTACACTACGCATCCATATATGAGTCTCAACGCATCCCAAAGTGCATTGCTATCCTATGTGAGGCTTTGGAGAGTAGGTTTCTAGGTCTTGTGTGAAGTAGATTTAAATGTAACATCATGTCCCTTTTTGGTAAGTATTTATGTTTTAATCTTTGTATGATTAAAAGTAGTTGTATGATTAAATGACTTGATGGGTATTTTAGTCATTGTCAATGTGTGAGTTGGTGAGAATGTGGTTAGATATAATTAACGGTTGAAAACTGAGTTGATGTGTGGTTGGAAATCCTTTTTGGAAGAGTTTTAGCATGAAAAATGTCAAAAGCGGCTCACACAGATCATGTGGAGCCCACACGGGTCGTGTGGGGGATGCAAAAACACTTTGTTGACTGGCACGGGTCGTGTGGAACCCACATGGGTCGTGTAGGACATGCAGACTCAATTTATGAAATCACATGGGTCGTGTAGAAGCACATGAGTCGTGTGCAGCAAGATAGCGTCACTATCTTAGTACTTAGCGTTGATATTGTCGCAGATCCACATGATTATAAAGTCGGTTTTTAGCTCATTTGGGGGAAAGAAACCAGGAGAACACATGCCAAGAACCCTAGAAAAAGCTTTGTAACTTCAAAATATCAAATTGAAGGCTAGGAACTCAATTATTTAAAGGAAATGAAGATATCTTGCATCTAGGAGGTAAGATTTCAAGTTCTTTTTCCTAATTAAATGAAAGGAAGATATGTTGCATCTAGGAGGTAAGATTTCAAGTTCTTTTTCCTAATTAAGAGGCGGATTAGCTTAAAAGTGCTAGGTTTATACTTTATATCTTGTGATATGTGTTGTTGAGTCTTTATGACTTGAAGTTGTTCACATAAGTCTTTGTGGCTTAGAGGTTATGTAGGTCGTAGTGGCCGAGAGATTAGGTTTAATTACCTAATATATACTGTGAGAACCTAGAGTGGTTCATGTCGACCTTAGTGGCCGAGAGATTGGGTTTAATCGCCCAATATATGTGGTGAGGACCTTTGTGGCTTACATAAAAGAGGGGGTGACGAGGAGCCTGTGTGGCTTGAGACCGTGGGGAGACCCGCTAAGGTCAAGGAGGAGATGGATCTGGGATCGAAGAATGGTGTGGGATACCATGATCTGATCAGAGGACTGTATGGGATACCGTAAGTCGGTGTTGAGTGGTGAGATCAGAGAACAGTATGGGATACCGTGATCTAATCGGAGGACGATATGGGATACCATGATCTAAGGTCGAGTTGTGAGATTCGTGGACGGGACGAGGTTCCGTGAGTTGATGTTGTGTGATGATTCGGTACAGGGATACTAGGCAGTGATACTGTATGGTGTATAGTATAGAGGTACCGTGTGGTGAAGTTGAATGATAATACAGTGTTGTATCTATGTGTGAGTATATGTATACAGTGTAGAGAAGCTGAGTGGTTATTCTGTATGGTGCCTGTGAGTGAATAGGCATGTACATTGTAGAAAAGTAGGGTGATGATATGAGTTGAGTTGTGGGTGTGATTGTGTGTGTGGAGGTATATACTCTGAGGTGGTACTGAGTGATGAACCTATGAGGTATATGTGTAGCGATGTGTACATGTATCGTGTGGAGATACTCTGCTGAGTTTGAGTATGAGTAATGTGATTTGTGTATTCCTGTGGTTTCATGTATTGAGATGTAGATTGATTACTCAATAAGCTTTATAGCTTACGTATGTGTGTGTGTTTATGTGTGCAGGTTTGTAGAGATCGTAGCGCCCGGCTCGGATCGTGTAGCGATTCTTGGTAAAAACTTTTTGTGGTATCCAGACCACATGAGTACCTTGTTGTATTACCTATGTTGTAAATATGGAAAAATTTTGGGTATACTTTGTGCTGAAAAACTAGGCATTACATTAAACCTCTAACATACGAAGTAAAACTGACAACCCTTCCACCCACAATTGCAACACATTCTCTAAATTCCAAAACGGATGTCACACCCCACTTCGAACTAGGTCCATTTTGGCATGTCTTCAAGATTTTGTTAGTCCAAATATGTTAGTAAGATAAATATGATTCAACATGTAATAAATTGACCTCTATAGACGTAACTCTTACAAGTATAAACAAAATGACTCAATAGTCGGGTTAAGGTAGAGTAAACTGACATGTACTTTTAACTTTTATCAAGTTATATGTCAACTTGAGTTGGCAAATAGACTTTGTTTGTCAAGCCTTTGGTTAGGTTAGAATTTTTAAGATGCCAAGTTTTCACAAGGTTGATTCTAATATGTTATGATGGGTGTCCATAGACACCCTTTATTTGGAAAAAAAATAGAGGTTATATTATGTTTTTTTGGATGGAAACCTTATATTTTTAAGTAGACACACAACTCCTTATAAACCTACAAAAACGAAACACGCTCATCCATCATATATGCATGAAAATATTTAATGGAAAGTACCTAAGAAATACAAATTCCATGTCAAACATAGATATGAATATTAGTGCTTACCAAGGCCAAATTAAACCATCTCTCTATAATTTATGTAATTACTATGATTATAGCCTTTAAGTTACTTAATTAAAGTATTGTATATTATGGAAGGTAGAAAAAATAAAAAGAGAATTAAAAAAATAAAAAAACCTATAAATAACAAAATATTGGGTTTTTGGAGTTTCTCGGAGTCGTTGTCATCCTCTAACTCTCTCTGCATGCTTCTTCACAGTCAACTCACCATTCATCAACCACTACTTCTTCAGCCTTCTCCAAAATATACTTTGTCAATTGTGTTCATTTGTTCTTAAAAGTTAAAAATTGGTCTCTCTCTCTCTCTCTCTCTCTCTCTCTCTCTCTCTCTCTCTCTCTCTCTCTCTCTCTCTCTCTCTCTCTCTCTCTCTCTCTCTCTCTCTCTCTCTCTCTCTCTCATTGAAAACTTAAAAAGTAGATTAAAGATACTCCACAACAACCCAATGATATTATTTAGGTAATTGTTTTTATTTCTTAAAAGAACACTAGGCAATTGTTTTATCAATTCATTTTATGTGTTATAAAATCTAGTTTTTATGTTGTTGCATTGTTTTTAATTTGGTTTATTTGTTTCTTGTTACCGAAATAGTTTTCGTAGATAGTATTATTAAAAATCCGACCCAACAAACAAAAATTTTCAATCCAATTACTTATCATCTCAATAAAGTTGAACATATTTGAGTTTGAATTCTAGCTTCGCCGCTGAATTTTCATATGAATTCTTATGAAGTTGACCGTCTCGAAGGTGACATCACAAAGTGTGCTCAAGCTAATGTAAGTGAGCTTATAATGAAGATTGTGTTAGGCAAACCTGACAAACGTGTTGTATCGCGTAAGGTTTGTGTCGTATCAAAACATTAAACGGGTTGAGAGAGCTTGACCCTAACCCGACATGTTTATTTATCGTGTCGTGTCGTGTCAACTCGGTTATTCGTGTCAAATTAGCAGGATTACCGTTAGGTCTTGTATATGTTTCGTATTTGTATCAACTTGAAATATTAAACAAGTTGAAAGAATATGAGTTAGGATACCGAATGAAAATGTGAAAAATAGGAAAGAGTAGAAGTTGAGAGGCGGAATGGTGAAATTCATAGTAATTTAGAGGGCCAAAGTGGAAAGAGTGGAAGTGGTAGACACGAAGAACGAGGTCACGAAGAAGAGGGAACGAGTTGGATTGTAGAGTATTCGAGACAAACGAAAAACTAAAAATGAAGTCTTGAACTAGACGACTAAGTCGTTTTCACATAACAAATTGAGTCAACCCAAAATTGTTCTTTTATATCGGGTCTTGATTTTAGTTTTACGGTTTGTCGATTGTAACACCCCATTCTCACACAAATTTTTTTTTTAAACTTTATAATACAAAATATTGGGTTATACACACGGGGTATTACTCTTCTGTATCATTGCCACACTTCAAGCAGCACATACTTTGCACAACGAAAGCTACCGTCCCACACTCGACTCTTCTAATCCCTTGTTTGATTACCTGAGTACATAGCATTTTAAAAAAAACATACGTAAGACATACGTCTCGTGAGTAATATGGGTTTTAGACCCAAAACAGTTTTCCATATTTTAAACATTTCCAAATTTTCATATTATTTAACTTCCTATTAGCGCACCCATAGGTTTTCCTTTTCATTTGTAAGCACAATCCTACGAGCGTACCCGTAGGTTTTATACGAGACGCACCCGTATAGCTACTTCCTCAATAGCATGAAACGAATTCATCTACCAAGGTAATTAGACAACTACTTCGCGACGGGAGGTACCATCCCAGTAGTGTCTTTTTGCCACCCCTACCGCAGCAGGCCGTGGTCTTTATCCGGATACTAAGCAACTCATCATCAAGGGCCAATCACATTATTAGTTCACTGTATTTTTGATTCTCTTTCTGTACACGTTATAAGCATATTTTTCATAAAATACTTTTAAAACCATAAAACCACTTTGACTCCAAAACATTTTTGAATAAAAACTCATCTTGCTATGTACTCAAAAATCCACATAATACTCACCTGATGCGTAGAAGTAGGTCGCACACACAAGCACGTGATACTCAAGAACTCTTCTTCTTTCCCGAACCTACATTCCACGTGGTACTGCTTAGAACGAATTGACGTTTACATTTATTACTTATAATTATATAAGTATACATGTATTTTCCCGATACCCGACAGGTACCGAGTCCTTATCCTCTCTTTACCTTATAAATACATCATTGAGGTTATTAATTATCTTTAATAAGCATATATAGGACCAAACCCCCGCTACGAACTCTATGCCGCAACTAAGACCAAAAAAACCACAAAAGAGTACTTGACAGCAAAACTGAATTTTAGACCCACGACAAGATTTGCAATATTAAACCAGGGAAAGATTACAAATAAAATCCAATAAAAATCAAGGGTAAACTAGACCCAGAGACAAAGTCACAGGGCCTGACCTCAGATCATTTGCATCTTTCAAGAATAAATGAAAAATCTCCAAAGTTGACTGATATAAACAGTTCACCCACTGAACCACCATTGAAGAAATATTAATCGATGCAAATAGGTTAATAAATGAATTCTGAAATTTGGTAAGGAAAAACTAGACTTCAAAAGTGAACTAAGGCAGCTAGCCTTGCCCCTAAACGATTTATGTACAATTTATAATAAATTTCGCAATACAGGGAACCAAATCTGACAGAATTTGGACAAGTCAGTGAATATTGCAGAATTCACCTAACTTAGGATCCAAATTAAACCAAGGCCTTCTGTAACAAGAAACTAGACATATAAGCCATTCCAGAAAGGTAAGATTCACCCCAAATGGATACTCACACGATTTTATATCAATTTAACAAGAACAGTTCCAAAACAGTGAAATTTCGAAAATGACAAACATGCCATTAAGGTCTAGGGTTTCAACTCCTAAACCCATTAAGACCAACATTAAGATCACAAAAAGGTCTGAATGGATTTCAAGATACATCAGAAAACAACAGAAGATCTCATGCCCTTCAAATGACTAAACATCAAGCAACACAACCCGTATACACCTCAACAAATGCAAGGGTTGTATGAAGTATAGAAAAGGCTAGAACTTAAGCCACATAGGACCAATACAAGAATGGATCGATAATTAAAAATAAACCACAAGGACTACTCGAAAGCTCAAGCCACAAGATTCCCATAAACACACACAAACCATCCCACGGTGGGGCTGTGGTGGTGATGGTTGTATAACGTGGTTCAAAAGAAAAAGGAGGAGAAAAGAAGAAATCCTTACCTTGATGTTCCAACCCTTGTTACAACACCCTTAATTCATGTACTCCTGCTCAAACTCAGCTACCTTCTTCTTTTATCCCATGCCTCCACGCTTCTCTCCCAACTCTTCTCGGCAACAGAAAAAAAAGACGAACAATAATGTAGGTTATGGATTGGAAAGATGTCGACTAGTGCCAGGAGATATACCAAGATCAATTAATAATTAAATCCACAAAGCATGGGCTGGCCAAAGGCCATTGGCCCTCCTCTCCTTCTTGTCTGTCGCAATCCAAAAAGAAAAGAAGCAATTTCATGCCCCAATTGGGAAATTACACAATTGGTCCCTTGACTTACATAGCTTATTTTTATTTAACCCCAAAATCAATGATAATCAAGTTTCCACATTTGCTATAAAACACCCCCTAACATCAAGTTTAAGTTTTCTAAGACTATTATTATTATATTTTTTTTTTCGTAATACTCGTGATATAACTCTACGACTCGCTTCCCGAACAACATTTTATCTACATTCTTTTAAAATTACATGTATAAAGATACATGAAGTTAATCAAAATCGTTAACGCTAAAAAATGTGGTGTTACATGACGGGAGATGTAAATGCGTTCGGAGGATAAGTCAAGGCAACGATAGCCATGATGAAGAGGGCTGTAGCCGAGAAAGAGACATGGAGTAGAGCGAAAGTCCATTTTGTGAGAGTTGTAGGGTCGTAGAAAGGGAAAGCAAAGGCAACCAAAGACCCGTAGGAATGAGTAATCGGGTTTTCGATGAAAGACATGTTGGAAAGTGATAAGTGTATTAATATACACCTTTTAGCATGTTTATTTACTTCATTTGACATCGTATTTCGCCAATAAAACCATGCTATATGCATGTTTTCGTACTAATGTGTTTATTTCGGAGTAATACCATTTGTTTGGGTAAAATGATATGTTTTGCAGGTATTTTGAGACTTGGAACATTAATTATATATCATTAGGAGGTTGCACGTCAAATTTCAGAAGAAACGGATCACAAACGGAAGAGTTGTGAAATAAACGACCCGAAGACAAAACAGTGTGTTACACGACCGTGTAACTTTAGGCCTAGAAGTTACACGGCCGTGTAACTTTATTTTGCCATGTGGATGCCAAGTCAGCTCAGGAAGTTGTCCAAAAAGTGTTGCAGAATTACACGGCCGTGTAACTTGGCCGTGTAATATTACACGGCCGTGTAATTTTTGTACTAAAAGTTACACGGCCGTGTAACTTTAAAAAGTGGCCAGATTTACTTTTTCTCCCACTATGAGTTTTTTATTCCATCTTGTGCTGTCATTCCCTTGGTGGACGACCAGATCCAGATCCCATCTGGATTTGAGGCCATGTGATGAAGGAAGTGGGTCTTGGAATGATGATGTTTGCTTATGATCAAATTACCATTTTACCCTTGGCATCTAACTATAAATAGATGTGTTGGGTTAGCCTTAGAAACATCCAATCTTCCATTCTCTCCTGTAACATACTCTAGATACATTGTGTTTGTGTTATTTGTGCAACATCAAGTGTGGATTATCTTCATTTTGTAAGTTTATTTCTCTTTTACTAGTCATGAGTGGCTAGTAACCTTATTATTCTGGTTTTGTATTAAGGATTATGATTGTGATTTAATATAAAGTTTGATGTTTGATTTTATATCTTTCTAGTGATATGATTAAGGCTTAACAAGCGTTTGGTTTTTATTTATTTCATATTGGTCATTTGATCTCAAATATAAATCAATCTAGTCATACAAATTATGAAATCCGTAATTGTTTTATAAAATGTTATTTGTGACAATCATCTTTAATGGGTGAAAATCATATCTCATGTTTTGACGCTTCAACGCTTGTTTAGGAGTATTGAACATTGTTGGGAACATTCACATAAAACATAATGCAATCTTTCATTCAAATTCTATGATAGTGTATGTGCGAGCTTTCGGCATACACTTGACTATCTAGATTTGAATGGTAAGATTAGTCTTAGTTAACGAGCTTCTCTTGACTAAGGTACATTAGGTGAATGGTGTATGTGCGAGCTTTCGGCATACACAAAGTACCAACTTAGAAAGATTAAAGTTATAAACATCATTCTTATTGTTATTTCCAATCATATGACTAAAAATACAAAACCAGAATTTGTCCCCAAATTATAAAATACAAAAAGCAATCTTTCTATATTTTGTCCCAAGTTAAATATACAATCATATTTCAACTAAACATCAAAACTCCCCTTTTGTTACTTTCTTTACAAGTTTAAATCTCGTGAAATCAAGGTGTAATCCATTAGACCATCGCTCCCTGTGGATCGACCCTGCTTGCCATTTATACTACATAGTTAGTATTTATATCAAGTAGTGCAATCACGAAATATTGGTAATTAACAAATCATTTCAAACCATATTTCAACTCTTTTAATTTTGTTGGTTACGACACTCAACAAATTGGCGCCGTTGCCGGGGAGCACGGTATTACTAATATTTTATGCCAAGATCTTCACGTACAGGTACACCTCTAGAGAGCACGTAAGAAGTTAAAAAAAAAAGAAAAAAAAAAGAGGAGCCATGCGTCGAGCCAACGACGTTAAACAACTGCGCTAACCGGGAGGCAACCCGGGGGTATTTTTATCATTAAAAAAAGTTTGAATTTTTGTGTTTTTATATTTTTTTGTGTGTAACTTTCAATTACGAACGTGTGGAAACAATCGGAACTAAAAACGGACAACTGATGCTCAAGATACGAAAAAAGAAATGAAAAATTCTTGACAGTGGATTACACGGCCGTGTAATATTTGTACTGAAAGTTACACGGCCGTGTAACTTGATAAATTGGTCATCGGTCAAAAATCCACATTACACGGCCGTGTAATATTTGTACTAAAAATTACACGGCCGTGTAACTTGAAAAAGTGCACCAAAAAAAAAATAAAAAAAATAACTTTTTGTAACTTAAAAATCCGTTTTTAAGTTACACGGCCGTGTAACTTGGCCGTGTAATATTTAGTTTTGACAAAAAAAAAATTTCTAAATTTTTTTTTCTCTAAAAAAAAAAAAAAAAAAGCTTCTCGAGAGGCAACCCGATTTAGTTTTGATTTTATGGTATTTGTATGTTTAATTTTTGTGTTTTTTTAATAAAGTGTTTAGATGTGTTCGGAATGCAAAACCACCTCCGGGTCCGCATTAGAACCTTCCGCAAGCATCGAGGACGACGCTTACATTTAAGCTTGTGGAGGTATACGATGTCCGCTATCATCGCATTTTTTATGTTATTTTTCTTTTCTTTTCTTTTTTACCGAAAATCTTGAAAAACAAAAAAAAAATTGTTTAAAACATTTGTTATTTCTTGCATTTTTTCTTAACCTTTGTGAAATCTTTTAATTGTTAAAACATGCTACATCTTTATTTTCAATATTATAGTTGCTTATTTGCATTGTATTCGAATATATTCTCACCTTGCGAAATTCTAGATTGTGTTAAAAGACTTTTGTTTGTTAAATGTACTTAGCATACACACGTATGATGAGCTTATAAGACATCTATTTTAACCGAATCTATTTTTTTAGCAAGTACATCAATACAAAGTGCAGCTACCCCGTGAGAACTTCAATATGTGCAATCGGCTTGGTTAATGTTACAGGTTTTGCCTTCGTAATCATATATTGGCCAACACATTTGTTCATAACACGTCAATTACCCGATATTCTCATTTTTTTGTTTTGACAATTTTGGTCATTTAAAAAAAAACAAAAATTTTTGAAATTATTATTCATTCAATAATTCTAATTTCAAAAAAAACAAAATCTTTATATTTGTATGTTGAGTCCAATAAATGGTGAAATTCCAGAAATATTTTGTTTGGTTCTAAAAAAATGGTTTATTAATAAAAAAATATAAAAAAAAGAAAAAAAACCAAGAACCAAACATGTGTGTTTAAAGAAATTAAATTTCAAAAAAAATAGAATAAAGCGCAATGCTTGTTCAAAAGTCATCAAATGCAATATCTTACGATTTTTTTACAATTCTTTCCAAAATAGAGAATTGTTTTACTCATTTGAAAGAAAATAAAAAAAATAGAGTGTTTATTTTCTTTTGTACTTGTATTCTATTTATCGAGTTGTAATTTCATTCTTGTACTTTAATTCCGGGAATATCATTATCTTAATTGATAAGTTATGACAAACGTGAACGTTATGAAAATTGAGGCAAAGTCATATTAACACGAGTCCAAGTACGATATATGAGTGTAAACACCACCCTATTTCCATATGAGTGGCAGAAGACATTTGTGAGTCGCAATCAGCGAATTGTGTGCATATATGAGGAGAGCGAACAATTGTGAGCACTGGCTTTGTATTGTGTCGTCCTTGCTAAAAGGCGGTGAAAGTCGTGGTAGTGGTTTTTTAATCAATATATGACGTGGCTATGCTATTGTTTAACGAATATTTGTTTCTTAGTACAATCTATTGTTTCACAATTGTGAGATATTAGGCGAATACATGGACGATATGTTAACCATATCATTGCTAGTGATGATGTCGGCGCGATTTGACTCAAAAGGTTTCACTTCTTTTTATTTCTTTCTTTTTACCCATTAGTCTAGTTCTTTCTTGTTTTCTTTGAGGACAAAGAAGAGTTTAAGCTTGTGGATATTTGATAGGTGTATTAATATACACCTTTTAGCACGTTTATTTACTTCATTTGACATCGTATTTCGCCAATAAAAGCATGCTATATGAATGTTTTCGTACTAATGTGTTTATTTCGGAGTAATACCATTTGTTTGGGTAAAATGGTATGTTTTGCAGGTATTTTGATACTTGGAACATTAATTATATATCATTAGGAGGTTGCACGTCAAATTTCAGAAGAAACGGATCACAAACGGAAGAGTTGTGAAATAAACGACCCGAAGACAAAACAGTGTGTTACACGACCGTGTAACTTTAGGCCTAGAAGTTACACGGCCGTGTAACTTTATTTTGCCACGTGGATGCCAAGTCAGCTCAGGAAGTTGTCCAGAAAGTGTTGCAGAATTACACGGCCGTGTAACTTGGCCGTGTAATATTACACGGCCGTGTAATTTTTGTACTAAAAGTTACACGGCCGTGTAACTTTAAAAAGTGGCCAGATTTACTTTTTCTCCCACTATGAGTTTTTTATTCCATCTTGTGCTGTCATTCTCTTGGTGGACGACCAGATCCAGATCCCATCTGGATTTGAGGCCATGTGATGAAGGAAGTGGGTCTTGGAATGATGATGTTTGCTTATGATCAAATTACCATTTTACCGTTGGCATCTAACTATAAATGGATGTGTTGGGTTAGCCTTAGAAACATCCAATCTTCCATTCTCTCCTGTAACATACTCTAGATACATTGTGTTTGTGTTATTTGTGCAACATCAAGTGTGGATTATCTTCATTTTGTAAGTTTATTTCTCTTTTACTAGTCATGAGTGGCTAGTAACCTTATTATTCTGGTTTTGTATTAAGGATTATGATTGTGATTTAATATAAAGTTTGATGTTTAATTTTATATCTTTCTAGTGATATGATTAAGGCTTAACAAGCGTTTGGTTTTTATTTATTTCATATTGGTCATTTGATCTCAAATATAAATCAATCTAGTCATACAAATTATGAAATCCGTAATTGTTTTATAAAATGTTATTTGTGACAATCATCTTTAATGGGTGAAAATCATATCTCATGTTTTGACGCTTCAACGCTTGTTTAGGAGTATTGAACATTGTTGGGAACATTCACATAAAACATAATGCAATCTTTCATTCAAATTCTATGATGGTGTATGTGCGAGCTTTCGGCATACACTTGACTATCTAGATTTGAATGGTAAGATTAGTCTTAGTTAACGAGCTTCTCTTGACTAAGGTACATTAGGTGAATGGTGTATGTGCGAGCTTTCGGCATACACAAAGTACCAACTTAGAAAGATTAAAGTTATAAACATCATTCTTATTGTTATTTCCAATCATATGACTAAAAATACAAAACCAGAATTTGTCCCCAAATTATAAAATACAAAAAGCAATCTTTCTATATTTTGTCCCAAGTTAAATATACAATCATATTTCAACTAAACATCAAAACTCCCCTTTTGTTACTTTCTTTACAAGTTTAAATCTCGTGAAATCAAGGTGTAATCCATTAGACCATCGCTCCCTGTGGATCGACCCTGCTTGCCATTTATACTACATAGTTAGTATTTATATCAAGTAGTGCAATCACGAAATATTGGTAATTAACAAATCATTTCAAACCATATTTCAACTCTTTTAATTTTGTTGGTTACGACACTCAACAGAAAGGTGAGATATTTTGTGAGGTGCGGGAAGGCATACGGTTAATGAGGTAGACGGCAGTTTCAAAAGCAAATTGCCAAAATCTATCTAGTGTATTTTTATATAACCTAAGTTGTATGACTCATGCTTTTGTGGTAACCAAGGTTGTTAAAATCGCGATCCTGATCGTAGGATCGTACGATCCTACGATCCCACCTAGTAAAATCAATCCCGATCTTAATTGAATCGTTTTTGGATAAGATCGGGGTAGGATCGGATCGTAAGATCGTAGAATCGATCGTAAGATCGTAGGATTGCTACTAATTATTTTTTAATTTTTTTTAATATTTTTGTCTTATACTAGCTAAATGAATATAATATGATCACTAGAAAACCTCTTTTGAATTGTTTATTGATAAATGATGTACTGGAAATGTATTTTCTATGTTTTTAACTATTTATTATTAACCGAATGGTTAATTGATGTATGGAAATGTATTTTTTATGCTTTTAATAGGATCTTACGATCCGATTCGATCTTCCGATCACGATTTTGCAAAATGGAAAACGATCCTATATAAAATCCCGATTTTGACAACATTGGTGGTAACAATAGTTTGTGGCGCCCCTAACTAATTATAATTTTGGATCCGCCATTGAAAAGGACGACGACTCTCAACAATCTTATCAAACTAAAATTTTATTTAAACTGTTTAAAATGATATTTAATTTCCATATATTTAACATAAAAACAATATAACTATATAGTAATTTGAAAGAGTCAAGTTGAAGCCATTAAAGAACCATAGTATTGCAACATTATTTTTTTTTCCTAAATATTCTTCTAAAGTTTAGCATGTCAACAATTTTGTTTGTTTATAGTTACATTTTTTTATTCAAATGTAATAGCTTTTTGATAAAATCAATAATATTGATATTACGTTTGGCAGAGAATCATCAAATGATTTGTCATAAGTTTGCGTCATCATGTGTCATTAGCTCTCTTTCTTAAACTGCAAAATTTCGTACTTTGTTTAGATTTCCCGTCATAACTGCGAGATGCTTCAAAAATTATTTTTGTTTTCAGTTAAGTATTTAATCGATCGTTTAGATATTTAAGGATAATTTTCATATTTTTATTTATTACCTTTTGAATATAAGAAATAGTTTCAGTAAATTAAAGTTGAATTTAATATCTGTTTCATTTATGCTAATCTATATTTTTATAAAAGATTAAGCTCCGTTTATTTACAGGAAACTATAATTTTTTTGTTTTGAATTTTCAGTTTTCAAAAAAATAAACTGAGTTAGTATTTCATTTTTCAATTGGAAAACTTAAAAAGCTTTATTTTTTATTTTATAAAATTACAATATGCGTTTGGATGTGTATTTTCGGTCGGTGTTTGTTTTTCGGTTCCTGCTGTTTAAAATAATACAATATTTAATATGTTCAAACATATTTTAAAATGACACCAAACTAATAGTAAAGAAGATTTAAAAAAACATCATCAATACTGATATCACCTAACTACACTTATTTTAGACCACCTTAGAAAAAATCAAGCCATTTCATCAAGTTTGACTATGTTTTGGTTAAATAAGGGAGAACTTGGTTTTCGTCTTTACAAACATCTATAATTACTTATATATCCTTATAAAATTTGAAATTACGTATATGTCCTTACAAACCCTAAAAAATCACATATATAACATTATAATTACATATAGATTATTGGAATATTTGCAGAAATGAAAAACTTACGGAGGTATATATGTGATGGTTCTTTTCCATTATATGCGACTCGAGTACAATGAATACGTTGATTTAATTGGTTAGCTTGGATTATCCATGAGTGTGCACTATTATTGGATTTTTAAGTAGTGACTAGGCATCATCATGTTTTCTTAGTTGAAAAAATATCGTATGTTGAGTTTTTATATAAATTATAGCATCTAATTTTTCATGTATCTGGCAAAAATTAGCACCACGACCGATATGATTTATAAAATATCATAAACCAAAATTATTAAAAAGTAAATAGTCAGCCAAATCATACTAGCCACTCAACCTAAATTTGTTGAACCATGATGTTGAACGAAAGTCCAAATACGAAAAGTAATTAAGAAACTCAAACGGCTGATGTTTATCAATTTCAGCTATAAAATAGAATTAAAAATAGTTTTTTAAATTTAAAAATAATTAATTATTATTAAATTAATCTTTTGGGTATATGATGTGATTTTTTAGAATTTGTAAGGATATATATGTAATTTCAAATTTTATAAAAATATATAAGTAATTATAGATGTTTATAAAGACGTAAACGAAATTCTCCCTAAATAATAAAACAAATTATTTATCTACTTTGCATAAAATATTCGTAACAATACACCTTTCATATGTCAGTTTTGTACTAATATAGAAAAGGACATGAAAATCTTATTATTGTCCCTTCTATGTATTGAACAATCATTTTGGATGGTTGATATAGAACTATCTTATGGTCATATACCAACCAACGACTATTTATATCCATCAAAATCTACTAAAAGTTCACTTAAACAACATGATCATTAAACCGTTGATTTAATATTTGATTTAAAGTTATCTAACGAGTACGTAATACAATAAAAAATACTATTATATTCTTTTCCCAAATCTAAAACCGAAGTTTTAAGAAAGATTTTAGTCTCACATCGTGGATATATGAGGATCTTTTCAACACTTCCACATTAATGTGGCTGGTACATAATCCTTACCATACACCACACTAGCAGTGCCTGAACCTCGAAAATCAAAGAATCATCGTCTTACCAACGAGTCCATGGTCTGAATACGACGGTCACATCTTGACATCCATCAGATAAATCATGGTCTCCCACCCACATAACTAAAACCCTCTCAGCAGTCAAAACAATCTTTTCCCTCCTACGCCACCGTGACGATAACCTAAATCCTACGGCCTCGATCCCACAATTACACCCATCACATGGGTGTTATGGTAATTTCACCCCCGTGTCATTATTAATTAACATGCATAATAAATCAAACTTTGTATATTTATAGAAACAGAATAACAATATAAGTTGCCACATTAATTATTTTCTGTATTATTGCCTCACACATATATCGAATGAAATAAAACCTTTCGCTAAAAATCTATTAGATTATCCGTTTGTAATAGGTGATCATACAACATACCTTGAACATAATTTTGACGTTTTGTTGTGTTGCATCCTAGGATCTTAGTAAGTCAAGTTGGTCCACTAATATATTATTGTCTATCATATTTTAGTTTTTCAATAATTAATATTAAATAAGATAAAAAATGATATTTTTTAAAATACAAATCTATCTTTTTAACACACATATTTCAGATTTTGTAACCATTTGAATTAATTTTAGATAGTTTTGAATCATTTATCATGTTTTAGTAAGCTACGCTTCTAATTTTATGTATTTGATCCGTTGATTATGAAATATAACCAAAATTAAATATTTTAAAAATACATACATGTATACAGTTTTTTACGGATATAAATTTACTTATTTTGATAAGTGAATTAGAAGAATTAATTTAATAAATTAGAATAGTAATATTTTATTGATATACATTAATTTAAATGCAAATGGTTTGATGATAAGTTACATGATCTGTTGCAGCTGAAAGGAAAACTAATACAACGTATTCTTGTTATATATTATCAAACCATTGATGTAATTTGTAATGTCCAAAATTCGGTTGTGAAAAATTGAAAATGATTGTTCTTGGTATTTCGGGTCGGATCAACTTGGTGTATAAATATGGTATGGGTACACTCACCATTTCCCATGCAGAGTGTAAAGCGTTCACCCCTCTTTAGATCCTACTGCTAGTAAACAGAAGATAGATACTGTTTCAATCCCAGTTCCATTAGAACATAGCTTCCAAAACAATGAACACTCAGTTTTTCTACGGCAACTCCTTGACCAAGCCTCAAATTCTAGAAAACTCCTCGATTTTCGACCAACATTTTGAAAACCCATCTCCGGAAACCAAGATTCCGTCGGAATACAACGCCGTCGGAAACCCAGTTGTTCTGGATGGCATCGGCGCCGTCGTGGGAGAACATGTTCTGTTCGGAAAGGGTACTGTTACATCCAGTGGTCAGAGCGAAGGATCGAAGTTCCAGCCGGTGAAAAATGGTGGTGGTGTGGAGAAGAGTTACAGAGGGGTGAGGAAGAGGCCGTGGGGGAGGTGGTCAGCGGAGATACGTGACAAGATAGGGCGTTGCAGGCACTGGCTGGGGACCTTTGACACTGCGGAGGAAGCGGCGCGTGCGTACGACGCAGCGGCGAGGCGGATGAGAGGTGCTGCTGCAAGGACTAACTTCGAGGTACCGTCGGTATTTCCGCTTCCGACGACGTCCTCAACATCTTCGTGTTCGCCAGAAGGCAAAAAGAGGAAGTCGGGCAACGCATATAGTTCCACTAAGTGCGACGTAGTGAGCTCGATGGCTCAGCTGTTCAGTAATTCCGACCGGGAAATGAGGAAGATGGCCGGAATTAGCAATGTCGAAGCTACCTAAACTTTATTGTATATATGCTTTTATTTTTAATCAATCATATATATGTTAACCACCAATTCCGAAATCTTGTAAAGAACCAACTTTATTTGATGGAAAATATATATATATATATATATCTTATGATTTTATATTAAAATTTCCAACACCATCTGCCAAACGAAAAATGAAAACACACGTGTTCGCACCTCCTAGCAATTAGTTCGGCATATGCTAGAACATAGATACTACACAATAACAATGTCTTTAATCTATTTCCATCATAGTAAATTTTGTAAAGCTTTTCTTATGAGTTTCATAAAGATTGGGCAAAATTACATAAATGGTCTTTGTAGTTGACAAAATATCATATTGTATAACCTTTTTAGGAATTTCGGACAGGGGGGTCCTTTTCACAAACCTCGTTAGATTCGGATCATTAGTCGCCTTCATGTGCCCTGGCACCCTGCATGTGAGGGAAAATTTATCTTTTCACCTACCCGCCTTCCTTCTTGTCAATTAAAGATGCATGCTTATTACCCTACGTCATTTGTGTTGATACCTCAAAAAACCATTTCATTTTCATCTACTAGAACCTGCATCCTCTCTTACACGATCAAAATTTGCTTCATCCCTATACACGAAGTTGCATTAGCAATAGTTGTGACTCTGGGTAACGACAAGGATGTTATTGTGATGAGTAAGCATGTTAAATACAACAAACAAAATGATATTTACATAGAACATGGCAATACAATACTTAATAACTATTTTACATCTCCTAATAAAGTTGTAATTGAAGAACTTGACCATCTCCATCACCAGAACTAAATAGGGCAAGAGTTAGGAAGAAGAAGTATACAACATGATTTTAATATGAGTGAGACAAGTATGCAACATGATTATGGGGACATAGATGATGTGAGCTCAGAAGAAGAAACTGGTCTATAAGGGGGGTATAAGGAAACTGCCTATAAAATGACAGTTCAATGAGTGTCCACTCTTACCCACCGCTTCCTTGATCGGTTGAGCGTCCTTAGCAGAACGGATTTGATAGCACGAACTTAATCTCATTAAAAGTAAGGGGGTTACTAACAGCAAGAGTCAGAGACTCGGGATCGACTGTGATGAGACGTTCAGCCCGGTTGTCAAACCGGCTGCCACATGCTTTGTTCTTAGCATTGTCACTTCTAGACAGTGGCTCTATCTACCAGCTTAACATCAATAATGCTTTCTTGCACGGCGCGTCTGTACGTGTACTGCCCCAGAGAGCCTCATTTTCACGATCTCAAGCGGATTCTTCATCACACGGGGCACACTTAATTATGGCTTAAAGATAGCGTCCTTCTCTAGTGTCGGCTTGACTACATATTTAGACACAAGGTGGGGGATGTCCCACTTCTCGCCATTCTATGAGTGGGTATTGTGTTTATCTCAGCAACAACCTTATCTCTCGGTCCTTCAAACGCCAAGCAATGATTGCTTGCTCCAATGTCGAAGCAGAATGTAAGGGCGTTGCTAATGACGTAGCCGTGATGTGTTGGTTATGGAATCTCCTTCGGGAACTACACTATCTAATGGCGAAAGCAACTGTTGTTTATTGTGATAATGTCAGTGCAATTTACCTTTCGACTAATTCTGTGCAACACCAACGCATGAAGCACAACAAGATTGATCTCCCTTTCGTACGAGATAAAGTCACGGCTAGGAAATTTTGAGTTTTACAAGTCCCTTCCAACCTTCAGTATGCAAACATCTTTATGTAGGGACTTCCGACTTCACTCTTTACGGATTTCTGATCCAGTTTCAGTTTGAGTGTCTGATGCTCTCTTGCTCAAATTGCTGGGACGTATTAGAGTACATTATTATGTTATATATTGTTAGTTAGCCCAATTATATGTGTTGTATATTATCTAGCCCATTAGTTAACCCACGGTATTATGTAATCTGTATATATATCACTTAATGCAAATACTCGTTCAAAGGGAAAATACTAAGCCTAATAATATAATCGAAAAGAGTCGACAACAATCTCTTATTACGGATGTTATTATACCAAGGTGGGGGTGGATCTACGGACGAAATTGGGGCATAAGTTTGTGAAATTTGACTTATATTGTATTTGTTAAACATCCCAAAGTTTATGTCTTATGTTTACTGTTTACATGTCATCCACAATATTCAATACTCTTGTTGAAAAAATTTTGTAAATCAACTATTGTTTGTTTATGCTTACTATACGCACGAGTCAACAAATATGACGATGGCCAAAGTCCAGGAACCCGGACCTTAACGGGTTAAACTGATTCGTTCGAATTTTAAATTGTTTTAGAAAATGGTTTCTTGTTTCAGTCTTCTTAAAAAAATTGCTACTCCGTCTATTTTGGGGACGCAAGAGAACCATGTTTGCTCTTTCAAAGTTGAAACACAGTTTTTTGCAAAAAAAAAAAAAAAAAAAAAAAGCCTTGAAACGATGTTTGTTGTTACGTATATGTACTTTTAAAATAAAGAATCCATGATGTATTTGATCTATAGAGTAATGATTTCGTCATTTTAATGGTCATCCTTGTGATTAAATTCTGGAATTAATAATAGTTTTAGTTAAGTCCAAAATTTAAACACTAGCGGAAACGTGGCGTCACTAAATTAACTGAATGTAAAAATAAAAATTGTTGCACCAGCCGGGAATCGAACCCGGGTCTGTACCGTGGCAGGGTACTATTCTACCACTAGACCACTGGTGCCAGATATTACCTTGTTCAAACAAGATAGTTAAGTTCGAATTCTTTTACGAACTATGATAAACAAACAAGCTTTTTCCTTATAAGCTGACGTTCAATTTTATTCCAATAGTAATTACTGGCTACAAAATATTATCTGAATACGATTTAGAGATGGACCTACATGGTTTGGTATGCACTCTAATTGTTACTACGACATGTAATCTGTTTTTCATAAATGCATATATAATATTACTTTTTTGTAACAATAGTACATACTCGGGTAAAAGTATGGGTTTACAACTATGATCACTCTTTACAATTTGAAGTTGTAAAACCAAATTCGTTAAAACAATTAAAGATTTAGTAAAACTATAAAAAAGTCAATTTTAAAATGGTAATAACTTTTAAACCAAATTTAGAAGAGAGCTAAAAATCGTGAAAAAAAAACAAAGAAAAAAAAAAGAAAAAAAAAAGAAAGACATTGGAAAAAGAAATTGGATTAAGCTACGATGGTAAAAAAAATTGGACAAAGAAACTGGGCTAACATTATCAAAAAATGGATCCATATTTTAAATCTGGATCCACAAAAAAATAGGGGTGCAATATTTCAAGTCGTTAAAAATCAAGATGGATCCTCCATGGATCTACAAAGCGGATTTGCATTTTTAGAAGGGTGGCGGCAGTTTTTCAATGGAGAATGCACTATTCATAAATATTGTAAATTGTTTAGGATTTATAATTACAAGCTATGACATAGAGCTCTCTCAATATTCTACTAATATTAAAGTCGTTATCGTAGAACTATTTCACTATCATACTAATATAAAACTCATTTTTATAGCCTTTTACTTTAGTGAGACCCATAAATAAGTTCAATAAAAAATTCCTATTGTAGAGAGAACTTAAGTTTTTTTTTATCTAGTTATGTGACATCAAAAAGTTTAATGAAAAGCTTCTATATGCTCTAATGATAGCATATGCAATCGCTAATAGGGCTGTAAACGAACTGAACGTTCAACAAACCGTTCGTGAACTGTTCAGCAGGAAGTTTAGTTATGTTCGTTTATTTAATAAGTGAACTAACATGAAAACGAATTTTCATTCGTTTAGTTAAACGAACGAACATGAACAATGATATCGTTTGTTCAATTATGTTTGTTGTAACACCCGGTTTCTCACTTTTTAAATTACACCAAATATAACTCAATGTAGGAAAAATCCTCAAAATATGGTGATTATGCAACAATTTCCAAAAATACTATAGAACTCGATAATTATAAGTATAGAACTCACTGATCTCATGATCTTTGACTATCTCAGTCAATTAGTGTGCTCAATAACACTATTTCTCAATTTGCAACATAGATACTCAATCTCATTTAACTCATGCTAATTGGTTGTCTCAACCAATGAGAATCAATAGTAACATGTTTTCATCACAATTCAGTCATACGTAATGAATTAAAGTTACTCACCTGAGGTTTGATCGGCTCGTAATGCACCCGCATTCCCCGAAACTCCTTCCTTCCTATAATTACTAGTTGTGAAACAGCATTCCTGATCAGCTCTCATACATTCATAAACATCCCCAAAAAGTTAGGCAGAAAAGGTTAAGCCAACTGAGAGATATAAACCTTCTGTCCAGGGGCAAGTTAGCGTTGCTAACCATAGGGTTAGCGTCGCTAACGAATTAGCTTCGTTAATATCGCTGTCAAAACCCCAATTCCATGACTTAATCAATTCAGCTACAAAAACCAACAAATTTTCACATATATAGCTCAGGGAAACCTTTTCTAACAATATACTAACAACACATGCAACAAAACTATTCAAAATCTCGAAATTGAACATCTAGGGTTTTGAAAAACCCCCAAACACATAAACATCAAATTACCTCTTGATTTAGAGTTCAATAATGTCTTTGGGTTGTTATATTTGATCTCCTTAAGCTTCCACACGAATCCCTCAGCTCAATTTGGCAAGAAATCGCCTTAACCTCACCGACTCTCGAAAATTTGGGTGATACATGGTTTAAACACGTACTTTGATTATTAAAGGCCTGTCTGACTAAAGTTAGCGGCGCTAACATGCCCAGTCGACAAAAACCTTAAAATTTTCCTGTTAAATCATTTTCAAAGGCCAATACTCATATATAACATGTAAAACTCATAACATAACACTTAAAAAGAACTCACACAATTTCTCATCACTCACTACCCTCCCGATCACTTAGAGAAACGTAAATACTCAAAAGAATTTATTAAAACTCTTGTAAGAACCCGCGAAAAAGTCGAAAAAGGGTAAAACGGTCTTTTGACACGTTACAAGACTACTATGTAAAATAATATGTATTTGTAAAATAATAATATAAGAAACAAGAGTTTATGTGAAATTTGGAGTTTTTATCGCGTGAATAGTGAAATATGGCCAAAAAGGGCAAATTGGTCATTTGACATGAAAATGACCAAAAATGTCAAGAAAATGTTAAGTTGGGAGTAATGAAGCATAAATGGTAAAGTTATGACTTTTGGACCATCTTTGTAAAGGAATTGGAAGGCTAGGGACCAAAATGCAAAGTTTATATAAAAATTAAATATATATACTATATGATAATTATCCTCTATTATTTGAAGAACCCAGTGGAAGATTTCAGAAGGCACGAGAGAGAGCTAGAGAGAACGAGAGGAAGAACACGGGAGATCAAGAAATTTTCCAAGGAATCAAGAACTAACTTTGGAATTAGTGATTCCTAAGTTAAACAAGGTAAGATTTCATTTGTTTTAACCTAGGTTTTTGGGTGTATGCTTGAATTGGTTCTTGAATGGAATTGAAACTGCAATTTCAGTTAAGAATCATGTGGGTTAAGTAGCTAATGCTTCCAATAAGTCATTAGTTAAGAATTTAACTCTAAAACATAGAAGTAGATTGCTATTCTTGAGAAATTTCAAGTTTGGTCAAGAACTTCAATTCTTGCATTTGATTGATTCAAACGATTTTAATAGCTTAAAACCTTGTACTAATGGAGGGTTTTAGTCAAGGAACAAACCCCATATGATTAAGACATAGATTAAGGACTTAATGGGTGAAAACTGCGTGCTACAGTGCACTGCGTGCTACAGTGCCCTTCAGACAGGGACCAAAAATGTTAAAAATGTTAGAAATCCAAACGCTAGAAACCATAGCTAGACATGTCCGATTGATCTGAAATTTTAGCCATAACCCTAAAATGGTATAAGAACATGTCGGGAATGGTCAAATCCGTAATCCGACCTTGCGGAAAAGTCACTGTAGCGGCAGTGGCTAAAATCACTATTCACGTCAAAACTTGATTTTTAGAATTTGAGCTAGACTTGTCCAATGAACTCCAAATTTGAAACACA
Source organism: Cichorium intybus (assembly GCA_023525715.1). Lineage (NCBI taxonomy): Eukaryota > Viridiplantae > Streptophyta > Magnoliopsida > Asterales > Asteraceae > Cichorium > Cichorium intybus. The sequence continues at coordinate 18,266,934 of CM042013.1, read as the reverse complement.
AGTCTAATATGGCCTAAGATTTCATGGAAAAGAGTCGGAACTGAAATACGACCCCTCGGGGGTACTGTAGCAATATACGCGTATTTCGGAGAAAACCGTTAAACGAGTTTATTAATGGCTATACATTTATTATAACCTAGAGTTATGTTATATGAGACTTTAGCATTATAGAGTTAATTATATTGGGTATTTATATATACTACTTGTATAGGTGGTGCTTCAAACGTTATTGAGCACGGGAAAGGAAAAGGCATACGTGAAGCCTAGTGAACCGTAGTAAAACCAAGGTGAGTTTTATGAGGATTTCTATAGTACATAGCAATATGTTATTTTCAGAAAAATAAGATTTCCAAATTTTTATAAATACTAAAGTTTGGAAAATAGTTTTGAATGAAGCTCTATACAAGGGCTTAGTGTTTAAAACAGATTTTTAAAGTATGGTTTGCAAGGTATTTTGAAAGAAGTTCCTTATGGGAACTAAGTTGTCAAAATCAGTTTTTTTTAAAGTATTTTCAGTAAAGAGTTATAAAATGTTTGAGTAAGAGTTGTTTACAAATTGTGTCCCATTTTGACCAATTTGAGATGAAATGAAGTAAGAATTAAAGAAAGAAAGAAGTATGAGCCAGTTGTCCGGACTAGGATCACCCACATAATCGGGGGATCAGAAGACACTACTGGGATGGTACCTCCCGTCGCGAAGTAGTTGTCTAGCTTAGTATACCCTTGTGCTTGAATTTGTTCCAAGTCACAAAGGGGAGTCAGAATGAGCGTAACCTTGTAGGCAGATTTGTTCTGTCCCACGAGGGGAGCTAGTAGAATGAATTAAAATAACTTAATTCATGAGTTTCAGTTGGTCACAAGAAAAATGAGAAGAAAAGCAGTTTTGAGTAAGAAAGTGTTTCTAAAGTTTGAAAGTAAGGAATAATAGATATTTTGAGATTTATGAAAGACATCAGTTTTCAACAAGTTTACTTGTAATATTTCAAGTTTTGAGCAGAAAAGTTTTGGGTCTAAACCCATATTACTCACGAGGCTTTATATCTCACGTATACTATTTTTGAAATGCAATGTACTTAGGTGAAAGGAGCAAAAACTGCAGTTGGGACCGGTTTATATACTGTAAGTTTAAATTATGGTATCTGTATTGAGTCTGTAATACCCCCTTGAGTTTAAGTTTGTAAAATAAAAAAAATAGAGTGGCTACTTTATAGTCACAAGTTGTAAAATATGTTTGTATGTTAAACTGTATTTGTATTAAAATATGGTAAAAGAAAAGGGGTGTTACAACTCTAAGTTAGAAGCTTGTTAACACAATTAGTAATTAACTACTACAACTTACTTGTTCACATGTCTCGGTTAGGAACGGGTCTCACATTCGTGAATGTTCGTTTGTGTTTAAGTTCCTTTTATATTTGTATATGTTCAATTTTGTTTGATTTCATTACAATATTATATGTTCGTTTATGTTTATATATGTTCAATTCTGTTTGTTTGTCTATGTTCATTTGTGTTTATTCGTTTTAAACGAACGAACATGGACATGATAGTTTGTTAAATGAACGAACATGAACAAGAAAACTTGTTTGTTTATTCGTTCGTGTTCGTTCGTTTGCTCGGCTAACTTAAACGAACGAACATGAACAAGCCCTCGTTTGTGTTTGTTTGCTTCGTTTACAATCCCTAATCGCTAATCATTTTTAGAGCTTATTATATGTAACACCCCCCTCTTAAATTACGTACCATAATATTGTTTGCTTTGGGTACTCAACACAAAAACTTCTCAAGACGGTCACCTATCCCAGAAATTTCTTCCACACGAGCATGCTTAACTGCAAAGTTCTTATGGGATCCGCTGACCTCACGGCTTTAAAACGCGTTGTGATAGGTAGATATCAACATCCCTTATAAAGCAATGCTTAGTTCTCCTACATGATTCTACATCAACCAAGTAAGAGAATTAAACATTGTTTTATAAGGGATGTGGATAACTACCTATCATAATGTGTTTTATAGTCGTGAGGATGATAGATCTCATAAGAACTCTATAGTTAAACGTGCTCGTGTCAAAGATATTTCTGGGATGGGTGACCGTCCTAGGAAGTTTTCCTGCTAGGCGCCCAAAACGGGCAATATTGTGGTAAGTGCCTATAGGGGATATTACAAATAGTTTCAAAGTTGGGTGCATGAGGTTGGTGTGTTAAAGGAGAACGTTGAATCCTATAGAGCGGGGGGAGGGGGAAGGGGAGAGATTTATGATCTCACATCGACTGAGTAGGAGAACTAAGCATTGTTGTAGAAGTGTTATATTTTCCACCTAAAAATGATATACTCCAATGGTAGTTAACTTTTCAAATACTAAAAAGCTATGTATAAAAGCATCTACAATTGTTAACCTTATAAAAAGATTATTTATTTTGTCACATCATATTTTCACTAAAAATATATATTTAAATATCCTCCCTAATGCATAAGTATATAAAAAGATTTAATAACCAAATATTTATCCTCGTCTTTTTGAGTTATTTTACAAAACCCCTTTTCCTATGATTTGTTATTTTAAGCACACATCATATTTGATATTGGATGATTGTCTAAATCTATAGATCTCATGGCCAGACAATGAAGTGTCAATAGAAAGTTGTATTCGAAAGAAGAAAGCAAAATGTTTGATGTTCGACCAAAGAAGAGGGAGGAAAAAAATTCTAGAAACAATGTTGAATGTTATCATTATGGTAAAGTATGGTACTGGAAAATAAACTTACATTTATACCATTCTAAGCTTGGAAAAGGAAAAGTTGGAAGGTCCAACATTTTAGATTTCAATACACTCTTCTAAATTCTGAATATTTTATATTAACATTTGTTGAAATGTGGGGGGATTAATGAAAAGTAAGACATTGCAAACAAAGTGACCTAGAATCTTCAAGATGAGATTATCAAGTTATATTGTTCTATAATTTCAAAATCATTTACAGTTTGAGGTTTTTAAAAGAAAATTAGGTTTTGCAACCTATACAATATTATGGCATATCTCATAAAAATCATTCTTGGTAGTTTTCCCTTTTCAATAATGTCTCTGTATGATGCTTGTGCATTCTGATGATAACTATCGTCATGATTCCTATGAAATTGATATGCATAATAGTGTTTTAAATATACATGTGGTGTCAAAGGATTCAAGTATGACTTGAATTAAATTTTCTGAGACATTGGTGTATTGGTCACATGAAATGGAAAATGCATCAAAACTCCAATCGAAAGGAATTTTAAAATCAATTGGCTGAGTCGTTTAATTCATATAAATATTCTTTTGTATAAAAGAATATTGATGTCTTTTCACTTATTCATGTTAAATTACCAATGATCTAGTAAGACATATACATGTTGATATATACACGTGTTGCAAAACTATGTACAGAAATAGTAATACATATTTCACTATACCAACTGATGATATAATGGTGTGTCTGAAGGGAGGAATCAGATCTGACTTAATATGGTTGGGTCTGTAATTAATTTGACCATTATATCTTTATCCTTTTGGGATATAACCTCAAAATGGATCTAAGTAAATAAGGTGATTAAGACACCATACTAGTTATGGCGTAAAAAGGATTCCTTAAAGTTGTATTAATTGAGAATTGGAGCTACAAAGCCTATTTATGACATATGACTTCTAAAAGCTAGAATCTATATTTATCAAATGTATTTGTGGGATATTATCTTCTACAATCCCACTAAGAACAAAGATGTTTTGTTGCTTGGAATGTTAAGTAACTAAAAAGATATCTTATTACAAGAAGCATGTAGGGGCCATGTAAATCTTGGAGAAATCCAATGATCACACTACACAACACCATATATAGTCACTAGCAAATAACGTGTTGGGCCTAAGCACCTGAGTACCGAGGTGCGATAGAACAACACCAAACATTTGCAATTTTGATGAGATTCCTCAAATAATCCAAGAAATATAGATTCCTTGTCTCTGTGAGGAGAATCTAAATTAAAAGGTTTATAGTAATTGTGTTTATCATCAAGCTGTATCATATTTACAATCTGATAAAAGGTTCAGAACCATGAATGCAGATGTAGTCCATGAAAGTCAACCAATGTCAAGTACTCAGTAGATTTTCATCAAGCAACAATCTTGTTAGGACACAAAAAATATTCTAAAGTGGAAGATACATATGTACAATAAAGTACATGTTTTTGGCCCTCAACCTGAATTGACCCGTTACCTAAAGTATAAACTTTGAGGAAAATTTTCCTATCAAGTAATAAGCAAGAAATATATCTAGATAAATAATTTTGGTCAGAATTGCATAATTCAGATCATTATTCATGATAAAGCATATATTTGGAAACATTCTTGAATAGCCACCTGAGCAAGGACGTAATAAGATAAAAACAGGTTGGCCTTACTTATAGTGGTGATGAATTCTAGTTTAAATTAGACCTAGTAGGACCATTTTTATCCACATAACCAAGTATGTTGTTGACATATTAATTATATGTAATAATTTTCAAACCTTGCAGAATGTCGACATTGACTTGAAAATGCCTTGCTATAATAAGATTTATGGAATAAAATACATGAATCGAGTTCTATAGATAGAGATAAGCAAGAGAATTTGGTCCATTCAAAGTACAAAGCATTGGTAAATCTTGAAACAGGTTCCGGATATATAATTCCATGTTTGAAATCATACCAATGTAACATGACATTAAAATTGAGCAAACCTAAATATTGTAACGAATTTGATAAGGTATGTGGATCTTTTGGCTTCTGCCATTAAGTCAATCAAAAATGACATATTATATACTAAATCTAATATATAATATGCCTAGGTCATGACTTATTAAATATTACTAGAATCCTAGTATATGGTATTGCATTACCATGTAGAATATTTTTAGTAATAGGAAGAACTGGAGGCATATTCTTGGTTTATAGATACATAGATGATGAGATCAGTGTAAAGCATTATAATGATGCAAGTTCAAAGTAATTGAGGTGATTCTTAGTTAATTGATTAGACAATGTTTCATAATGTATGAAACACAATTAACAGAAACTACTTTATGATGGAGTATAATGGTGCATTCTATAGAGGAAGTCTAAATATACCACATTCAACTTTCAAAGATATATGTATATGAGATGGGAAGTTCATTGCTTAACTTGCACAAGCACAATGCATTGAACCCATATATATATATATATATATATATATATATATATATATATATATATATATATATATATATATATATATATATATATATATATATATATATATATATATATATGGGCTATTTGAAATAAACTATGTAAATAAAAATGTTACAATATTATGAAGTGTAATTCTCGAATAAAATCATTTAAGTAAAACAATCTATGAAAAATGTCTCAAGTTGTCAAGTCCTTAACATTTAAAATGTTTAAAGTGTCATGTTAGATAAGGGTGTAATAAAATAATCAAGAGACAAAGGTAAAGTAAACATTTTACATACAACTTTTTATTCAGAATAAAACATATTATAAATGTACAAAATCTAGTTTCATCTTCAATCTTCAACTAAGTCTCTTACTATAAACACATGTCAAAATAATAGGTTAGGCATGGAAAGCTTGGTTATCAGTACCATCGTTAGACTAAAAAGTATAGAACATAAAGTATAAAAGTCTTAACTCCCTCTTTTTTAAAACTCAATTAAACACTTCTTCTTTCAAAAAATTAGGTTAAATCATTGCAAGGAGTAAGTATATTATCAAACGTCATTAAACGTATAGACATCAAAAATAGAAACAATGCAAAGAAGGCAAGTCATGTCAATTATCTCACATGGCTGATATCCCTCATCTCTAAGGGACTTCCCAAGGTAATTCAAAGGAAAATTGATGGTTATACCTATTGAATAGCACATTGCCAAACAGAGGCTCCCCATTTCTTTACTTCTTCAAAGTAGGTTACATGTAAACCATCACACATAAACCATATGAAGGGTTTCCAAGCCCAACACATGTAAATGAAGGCATTTTAGAATGCCAATAAACTTATTTTCTTCTTTGGGTGGATATCCTGGGTCTTACTTAAGTGCCTGGACCACACAAGTTTTAATCTTAAAATATGGATGGTAGTGTTAATGTTTAAATCTCAATATGCTCACTATTGTGGTGTACTATAACATTCCGATTTTGTATATATTTTTGTATTAAGGATGTTACTACTATAAGTACTACTAATGTGGACTTAGTAAAAATGTTTCTAAATGTTAATATTTTTTAAGTAATTTGTATTAAAGCATTGGATCATTGTCTAAGTCTCATATCTCATCTATATTATGAGTATATGACTACAAATATGTTCATGTAACGCTTAAAGAGGATGTATGCCACTAGAAGTCTAGAACCAAGAGGATTCAGTAAGGAAAGTCTAAAACATGGTGTTTGGCTAATTAAGGTAGAGTATAAAGTTAGTATTTCATCTAGTTTTGGGGAAACTTAGTAATTGTATTTGAAAGTTCAATCTTGGATATAGACGAGTGTTTTGATGATATGATAACACTAGAACAAGTATATATGTCAAATAATTGGCTCTAGTTCATGATATCATGACAATTGACCAAGAACCTATTTAGGCTAATTGAAAATTTGATTGTGAGATAGACCAACTAGTTAAGTCACTTATTAATATAAGTAAATGATATCAGGATTAGACTATTTTGACAAGAAAAAGAAATATATTATGGGAAGTTGATAAACTTAATACATGTTGTTTTCACCCTATGTTGACAAAATCATTCATGTTTAAAGTATGATAGTTGCAATTATGAATGACTTTATATGACATAATTTCATAGATGATCCTACTAATATGAGAACAGAGATTATCCCACAAATATTGCAATATATATGATGATCACACTAATAGGTTAATGAAGATGATCTGGTTTATATAGGAGTATAAATGCTCCTACTCATATGGAAGAGTAGTTGTTTCCAATTATATAGGAGTATAGTATTCCATAGTTATATGGTAGGCCTTTAGAAAATAAAATATTATAGTGGTTGATTTGTTCTTCTCATTATAGTCAAGGTAGGTTGATGGTATTTAGCATACTCGATGCTAAACATGGAATAACTAAGGCATAACAAGGGTTTAAATCCCTTATGCATGGCAATTCACTATGTTGTCATTAAAGTAAATTATTACTAATGAAATGTTTTGGATATGCTTTAAGTATTCAAGTGTAAGACCCTAATCCCGAAAGTTCAAGCTCAACGCGAAAAAGAAATCAAAAGTCGAAGATTTTGGGTAAGAGCAAGATTAACGCCGCTAATGTCTTGATTAGCGATGCTAATAAGAAGGCTAGCATCGTTATTGTCAGGTGTTCAGTGGGTTTGCACGTTGAGAATTTAGCGACGCTAACTGCTGAAATGGGCCAAAACCCTAGATTTTCATTCTTGGGCCATATTTGAGGGTTGGGAACCCTAGGGCAGCCGCCATTTGCTCCCTTGCAGCCTCCAAACTCGCCATATTTGAGGGTTGGGAACCATAGGGAACCCTAGGGCCAAAACCCTAGATTTTCATTCTTGGACCATTCTTGTGGATGGATTTTTGGTGCTTTTGGCCTCTTGGGAAGGATTCTTGATGCTTGGGTGATGTTAGAAGACTGTTGCTGATGCTAGAAGTTACTTCTCTTGGTTGGGTCTTCAAGGAGTTGCATTTTCTGGACCATTTTGAGTAAAGTTTCCACCTTTCTATGTTTTTGAGATTATCCTTGTGTTCTTGATGGAATTTTATGGATTTAATTGGTGTGTTAGTCCCTTTTTAGTGTTGTTTATGTTTGTAAAGGATAAAGTCATGAACTTTATGCATTAAAGTCATTTTTAGAACATTTGGGATGGTTTAGAGAGTAAGCCAAACTCTCTATGGTGATTATGATTAATTTTTGACCACTTTGGACTTGAATCTAGTTATTGACCTTGTATGGTGATGTTTGGGAGGATAAAGTTAGGATCTTTATGGATTTTGGACTGTTTGGAAGGTCCCTGGAAGGATTAGGACCTTGGCTGAATGGATTAAGAACTTAGTGGACTTCTGGATCTGTTCATAGTTAGCGATGCTAACTTGGGGAGTTAGCGGCGCTAACTGTGCTGTTGACTTTGACCGTTAACCGTTGACTTTTTGACCAGTTTGACTTTTGGTTAAACTTGGGGGTTCGGGGTGCCAATCTTATAGGATTATACTGTTTGGGATTTAGGAAGTTCTGAGTAGAGTTTATCTTGTTAGGACGTTCATGTTGTCGAATCCGTGGACGCGCGTGAGGAGTGTTGTTTGGCTTTGCGGATCAGGTGAGTCTTCTCACTATACTATGGGTAATGTTGCATGCATAGGTAGCTGTATTACTTTGTGTAATAATGTGATGTATGTGCCTTACGTGTTTATCGACAAGATCGGGGCAAGCTCGTGACTCGAGGAATTGGGCAAGATCAGGGAAAGCTCGTGAGCCAAGGAATGGACAAGATCGGGGCAAGCTCGTGAGTCAACAAATGGGCAAGATCGGGGCAAGCTCGTGAGCCAAGGAATGGACAAGATCGGGGCAAGCTCGTGAGTCAAGGAAAGGACAAGATCGGGGCAAGCCCGAAGACCTTTTGTTGATTATGTGTTATGGAAATGGATCGTGTGGTACTTTGGGGAACTCACTAAGCTTTGTGCTTACTCTTTCACTGTTACTGTTTTTCAGGTATTTGCTGGCTTGAGGTTAGAGCATGACGCGACTGTACCGCATCTGAGGTTTTTATAATCAAGCCTTCCGTTGGATAATGTTTGTAAATATTTTTGTTAAATACGATTTAAACGTTTTAAATACTAAGTTTTAATTTGGATGGTTTTTAATGGTTAACCCGTTTTGTGTATTTGACCCGTTTTGAAAACGAAAAATTTATTACGAAATTTGGGATTTTACATCTAGTCTTACGTATCTCACGAGACAATGCTTGTCTCGTATACTACTTTGTTTATAATGTATTATAGATATACACACGAAGTGATGTTGCTAGTGGCAAAAAGTGTTTAGAATTGTTGGCAAACTAATGAATAGAGTTGTCTTTTGGAATGGAAGCAGTTCTTAGATATTTGCATTTGATTTTTAAATATGTATGTATATAATAAGCTGTTTTATGTGTGGCTTGTGAATAATTAATTAGCAATCCTTGACTTATGATTTATGAAGTTACAAGTCTCTTAGAGTTCTATTTTTTTAACTAAGTCAGATTTCAGCTTAAAGTTTCAATGCTTATTGTAGCTAAAAATAAATAGAGAATCATATGTTTTAAGAGAAAATGATCACTAATTAACAATAAATTTCGAAACATATGTTATGACCAAAGAATAAAAGAAACAAATATGTTATTATATAAGGGAAATGAGAAGGTTTAGATAAACATGTGAGACAATGATTGATATTCCTTTCGAACCACATGATTTGAATGGCCTCTTTTATAATACATATAAAGATAGAGATTATTAGATGTTCAAGATATCCTTCAACAACCAACAACTATTCTTCTGCTACAAAAATACACAATTATACTCCTCAAATCACCAAATTCACAACAATACTCCAAGTCTTATAAGTGTGGGATACATAGGAGGTAAGACACACAATCCAGCCTCAACCAAAGGGTAGAAAGACTGCTTCCATTAATGACCCACGACATAAGAAAACACGAGTAAAATCCACAACACTCTCACAGGATCTGATAACTTAACTATTTTTAATGCAAACGTTAACCATGTTAAAGAATTCACATAAAGAATAGCCGGTTTATGATATGAAATGTCTAACAAACCAGCTAGAAATATTTTCGTTTGTGATGGTTATAATCAGCACGTAAACACATCTCCAATGAATCGGAAAAAATAAACTAAACACGGACTTTAAAGATAAGATCCCGACACTTTTTACCTATAACCAAAAAATATAAGACCAAAAAAAAGGGTTAAAAGATTTCTACACTATAATCCTCTGTTATCTTTCCTCAAATATAAAACCAGCCATACCAACAAAAGTCTTTTTTCTCTACTTACACTTGCCCTACACCCATCAACGTTAGAACTTATTTTTTCTATTGTTGATCATATACTCTCAAGTTATTCTATCCCCTACTTTACTCGTCTTCACCCGCCGGAATATTCAAATCTGGAAGCACAAACTCATCCCCTTGTTGCTGCAATTGCATGTCCATCTGTAACATGACAACGGAATGTAATCAACAATTCCATTCCTTTGAAATTTCACTCCACCATACGAAGGAAACCGTTAATTTTATTAAAGGGTGTTGGTTTTTTACCTTCATTTTCTTGAGGCTCTCGTTTTCGTTTCTTTGTTTTTCAAATGTGGCTTGTAGGGTTGCTAGTTGCTGGATTATAAAAAAAACAAAAATCAGCTTTAAAAGCCAATAAATAAGATGGTCAATGGGTACTATGAGATTAATTTAACGTACTCGCTTTAGTTGCTTTCTTTCTTTTAATAATAATGTCTCGTCTTCTTTAAGTTCAGCCAATGTCTACAAACAAACGAAAAAAAACAAGATAAGAACTCCATTGATGAGACACAGGGGATCATGAGGTGCACGGTAGGAAAAAGAAATTTACCTTCTTTTTTCTTGGCTTTTTTGTAGGGGTTGTTTCATTTGGTCGTGCAACCTGAAAATTTACGAAAACAAAGGATTTAGAAACTCTACTCTATTCATTTTCTCTTTAAAATAAAGTAGGACCCACAATCGCTTATTTATAAGACTCACGAAATAAGACTGCTTATCTTTGATTTTTACGAAATAAAGAGGATAGGGGTGCCCTACAATATGCAAACAGTTGTCTTATTTGAAAGGCAATATGTTTGTCTTGTAAACGTAGAAACCAATGCGTAGCTTAATATCAAAGTCAAAGGCCCCGAGTTCCAACAAAAAGGTGCATTTTAGAATTTAAAAGAATTTGGAGACTAACTTTTTTTTGGCACGATTTTACCCTTCCCTATTTAAAAATAAACAAGAATCTTTCTTTTCCTATCTTTACCAAAATAAAGAGCAAAGAACGTGATATCTGTCTTGCTCATAAAATTTTGAAACAAGAATCTTTTGAGGACAAATAAGATCACGAATTTGAACTCTAAACAAGTCTTTTTAAACCCTTGTTGTTAGGAATGTATACATTTAATTTGTCTTTTTCTTGACCAAAATGTAAAATACTTTAACATTACACCAATTTATGCATCACGAATTTTCAACCATTTAAACTTACCACCTGATGTAATATTTTACATTAAAGGATAAACGCTAAAAATTTTGTTTCATTAAATGACTAATAAAGATGTTGCATAGACTCGCAAAATGAAAAATATATCTTGTATTCTTAAATTTAGCACTTCTTTTATAACTACCTCATGAAAGAATCTCATAATATAAACACACGATATTACCATGATAGAATAACGTGTGACGAAAGAAATCATTCTTTAAAAGGTTGATTGGGTAAAAGTCACAAAACGTACGGTCAACTTCAAAAACATAAGTCATTCAATCTATTCTGATAAACTAATACAATTATACAAATATGATCCTAAGCATATAAATGTGAAACTCAAACGAAAGAACACAGAAAAAAATATTATTTTTACTAATTCATAAAATAAAGTTTATCAATTTTTTTGAGTTATAATTCCACTTGCTAACATTTTTGACCAATTAATATATTATTTCATATTTATAAGTTCGTAAAAAAGAAATAAAAAACTTTGTTGGATATAAATCATAAATGGATGGTTTTTTTTTTTTTAAGGAAAGGAAAAATCAAAAAATAAAGAAATCTTGTCACCATTTATTTGACAAGGATTCTAATGGGCCTGGGACCAATCCCTTGTTATAAAGGATAAGGGCTAGTGTAACCTAGCAGTCTAAATAAATAAATAACAGACACAATCCGAACCCTTAAAAGTGTAGAAAGAACATCTTACTTTTGACTTTTTCAACGATCACATGGAATTCTTTTTAACAGACCCATATGACTAATCAAAATGGACAAGCAGATACGGTTGCACACAAGTCCCAAGACCGCGACACACTGGATTATAATCCTTCTTCTTCCACACACCCAATAAAGTGCACAACTACTCGCACCAAACACTCTCACACACACGCAGACCCCTAAACTTGCCACGAAAACACGCCATCGACAGAACTCGCATATACCCACTAATGTAATGACCAAAAAGCCCCTAACTGTATGCTTTATTTGCAGTTTTGGTCGAGTGGCCCTCGTCTTATTCAACCAAATCTAGATGGGTATTGACTTTGACGGATGGTGTACACGAGTCATGAGTTTGTGAACTACCATGAACCTAAATTGACTAAACTATCCTTTGGGATGAAGGGTGTTTTCGTAAATGTGTGAGAGAAAAACGTGGAAAGTCGTTCGATTTCTGACTCTATGCGTCGAAGGGAAGTCACCTGCTTCTCCTTTGGAACAGTATTTAATAATTAAATACTCATGGATGTATAAAAAAGTGGAAAAAGGGCAGAAAAAGTGTCACAAGGGCAATTCGGTCAACGGTAGAAAATAGTGGAATCTACGGCGTCGGAAGTATACACGCCGATGAGATCTGGTTCGATGGTTCTGCATGGGGCGAGGGTAGAATGGTAATTCAACAAACTGAAAAACCGGTTAAGTGGGGTGTTCGATCTGACAAAAATCCTAAACCGGTGACCTGTAAATTAGGCGACCTACAAGGGGTAGTATGGGCATAGTGATTAACCGTACCGAGAAACACGAGAAACAAATGAGAAGCGCCACGCGCCACCGTCTAAAACCAGCTGAACGACCAAAACAAACCATACACACCACCACGATAACACGACAAGGTATAGACGTTAAAAAGTTCCGAAACGTACAAACCTTAGATCTCAAAATATCGGAGCGGTTTTGAATTGGTTTGCTGGACTCCTCGATACCGCCGCCGCTGATGGAAGTGGCACCGCTCCAGGACAACGGAGTGGTAGGGCTAGCTCTAGCGGCGGGAGATTTCTTAGCGGCGGCAGGTGCCACCACCACCTGCGGTCTCGAACGCCGCTGGCGGATGCTCCAACCAAGTGGAGGCGGCTTGCGGTTCAACGCCGCTTGACGGAGTGTGAATAGAACCTGAACCACCAAGTCCGTGTCATCCATGGCCGCTGTCACCCAGTTATCATCACTCATGGTATCGATTGCGAGATTGAAGAGAGAGAGGATGAGAATGGTGCTGGTGGCAGAGAGAAAGTAGGGAAAATAATAATGGGGTTAGGGGTGGGCTTTATATGTATTTATTATGTGTGTGAGTGTGTGTGTTTTCAAGAGTACATATGGTATTTGTTGGTGTAGGAACGATTGGGTGGAGCTTGGTGTGATGAGGGAAGGTAGGTCCCACTTGTAGTTGAGACGTGGAACTGACCGCCCTTTTGCTCCCTTTCTTCTTTTTTTCGTCTGCGCATTTTATGCCCAAATGGAAAATTCAGGGTGTAACTTGTAAATTTACCATATTGGCATTACCTTCGTTTTTGGAAACTATCTAAGTTTTAAGCATGAAATATATTATTATTTTTATTGGAATGGCTGAAATACATTATCGCAAATGAGCTATTGAGAAGCTGGGAGTATAAAATGGGAGTTTTATCTGCTAACCGGGTTACAACACCAATCTAACCGATGCAAGGGTAAGCCTTTCATCCTACGACTATTAAACCAAAAAAAGGCAACGGCCTTCGTCCATGAGAAAGACGTGTAAAGTAGGAGTGAGCGATTAGGACCAAATACTGATATCATACCGGTCCCGTATTTGTATCACATCTATCCCAACTGTTTGCATTCTATATGGTCCGGGATCTGTTCTTAAAATCGAAGACATTTGGTCTTCAATACAACCGGTCCAGTATCAAGGAAAATCCTTAAAGTACCGAATGTAATACATTACCGTTTTGTTTCTTGATATACATTCCTTACCTTGCCTAACAAGTTTGATTACAATCTGGAATCCTCATCAAATATTAGTGTCACCTAATTATTATCATATATAAACCATAATGGACGATAAGGAGATGGTTAACTCTTGTAAGGAAGAACTCAATTGAAAACTGAAAATGAAAACTCATTTCATTATTCAGAAAATGAAAAATGAAAAACGGAAAACAGTTTTCCGTAACTAAACGCACCTTTGGCCTTTTCAATTCAGCTTAAGAGTTTTTTGTGATCTGTTATGCAAAGTTTAATGGATGAATATTGCTTTTACAAAAAAAACAGAGATATCTTTATTCCTTATATTTATGACAATATATATTATCATACTAAGGCCCTCCGGTGTGGGCTCTCAGAGCTCTCATTTTTTCTCTGCCACGTCAGCGTCCAGACAACATCCCTCACTCCTCCCCTCACCCTTGGAAATGATCACCTTTCACTTCCCCTCACATTTGGTACAACTGATTATACATATTGTACAAGCTTTTGGAACAATACATTTACACAAGTGAAAGCTGCTCGCACGACGCCACAAGCTTGCATGAGCTCAAAAGTGAGAGCTGCTCTCACTAGGGGGCGGTGTAGCTCTCACCAAATGTGCGGTGCCGCACCATTGCTCGCAGGCACACCTGAGGGGCTAATGTGGCAAAGATATCATTTTATACGTGACAAATCACTACAAGAAGAATTATCTTAATTAATCTCCATAAATCACTACAAGAATATTTATCTTAATTAATCTATACAAATGCATATCTCTAAAGTATATTTAATTATATTCTAGTTGGATTATTCAATTTCGTAGAGAATATATATTGTCCCATTATATACTGTAATTATCATGGATGCATGACAAAAATTTCACTCCATAGATATACTTACGTTTATACAAGGTTTGCCTAATAGTAAAAAAACACAAAAGTATGTCGGATCGTCCTTAACATACATACATTCATAAATTACATATTTATAGGGTTGTAAATGAACCAAACGAGGGCTTCATGTCCGTTCGTTTAAGTTAGCCGAACAAACGAACGAACACGAACGGATAAACGAATGAGTTTTCTTGTTCATGTTCGTTCGTTTATGTTCGTGAACATGCAAAACAAACATAAACGAACAGAGATAGACAAACACAATTGAACATATATGAACATAAACAAACATATAATATTTTAATGTAACTAAACACAACTGAATGTATATGAACATAAAAGGAACTTAAATGAACAAACATAAACACACGTAAATGAACAACATAAATGAACGTTCACGAACATAATTGAACGAATGAGACCATTGTTCATGGTCGTTAGTTTAACTAAACGAACGAGAATTTGTGTTTATGTTCATTCATTTATTAAATAAACGAACATAAACAAACTTCCCGCCGAACAGTTCACGAACGGTTCGCTGAAAGTTCGGTTCGTTTACAGCCCTACATATTTATGTTCTTTTTTCCTGTGAAATCATTGAAGTTAGTGAAAATACTGGGAGGTGTAATCAATAGTGTCTCATAGTAGGTTTAATTGCTTCATTATGCTCAACTGATAATCATGTAATTTGTGAATTTATAACTCCATATTAGTTATATTTAGATATTATATGTGTGCCCCATTGTTATTAAATTTGACAAACCATACACCGAAAAAAAGCCGGTACCAAACGGTTCATTTCGGTTTGGGTACCGGTTTAGCATCAAAATAATTCCATGGGAAAAAAGCGATCTAAGTGGTACCAATACCGAATTTCACATACCAATCTCAATAACATACCGTTCCCATATTCCCTAGACAAATTCGGTAATCGTTACTACCAAATGTTTCACAAACAAATGTGGCACCAACCGGTACAGTAGGATTCAGTACCAGTACAGTACCAACTAACACCCCTGGTGTGGAGCGAGTGGGTTTGAGTGGATTTTCTTGCTACGAAAGTTCACGCAAGGATCAATGCCTTGGTCACCATAGCGATTTCTTTCTAGATATTGCTATCGTTTCGTCCAGAAAAAGGATAGCATCGAGCCAGCAACTCCATGCCTTTTTAGCAATCGAAAAAGACAATGTGACTCTCCGTTTCAAGGAAAATGTCGCAAAGTGAGCTCATAAAATAAGAGATACCAACACTTAATTGGCCCAAGTTTTCTTAGGTGGAGTTCTTTCATAGCTAACGTCCAAGAAAATATATTCACATTTCGGACACAAATTTGTTCCATCCCCAGGTTCTATTAGCAATAGGAGGTATACTTCATTGTAGGCCCTCCTTAAGGATGATACAATGTGTAAAGTTTTAGAGAATTACATCTGTAAAGTTTTATAGAATTTTAGTATGTCTGATACGAAGCCTATGAGCACACCCCTTGAGACTCACTTGCAAAGATCCCTTATGCGTCTGTAGTAGGTAGCTTGATGTATACAATGGTATACACCATAGCAAACATTGTGCATGAAGTGTGAGTAGTCAGCAGATTCATGTCAAATATAGGGGAAGGAACATTAAGAAGGAGTCAAGTGACTGCTTCGCTACTTGAAGGGAACCTCAGACGAAACCTTTAGTTTTAAAAGGCACGAAGTTCTCTTGGAAGGTTATGTTGATGCTAACTTGGGGGTTATGCGGATTTAGGAAATAGTACTACCCGATTGTGTGTTCACAATTGGAGGAACCGCGATCAGTTGGATGTCAAGACTCAAGACTACAGAAGGGTGTTTCTCTTTCAACCATTGAGGCCAAGTATATGGCTATGGAAGAAGCTAGTAAGGAGCTTGTTTGGTTGAAGAACTTCCTTTCGGAATTGAGCTTGAATCCGGAGGATTGCATGTTATATTCTGATAACCAGAATGCCATATACCTTACGAAGAATCTGGTATTTCATAGCAGGACGAAGGACATCAAAATGAGGTATCCTTTCATTCGAGAGTTGATTTCAAATGGTACTCCTATCTTGAAGAAAATCCTTTGAGCAAAGAACCATGAAAATATGTTTACCAAGGTGGTCCTGACAGAGAAGTTAAATTTGCGTATGACATCATTTGTTCTTCCTGAGAGGTAGGCAAAGACAATAAACAAGGGTGGAGAGTCTGATTGTTCCAAAGTGGTTAACATAATAATCAATTCTGATTAGTCTCCAAGTAGAAGATTGTTAATTATGTGGAGTCTAATCCAAACCGAAAAAGTCTCTATGATTGAAGAAGATTAGTGGACCAAAGCAACCAAGAACCAAGGAACGTCTTCCAGTGCAGTTTGTTGGCTACACTTTGATCGGATCATTGTCCTCGTCTGAAGTATGCTCTTCACCTCAGATAAGTGAACTGAAGTGAAATCGATAGACTTAAAGTAGTATCAAAGTCCGAGGCATTCAACCTATTTTGTCAGACTGCTTTAGTGGATCAGCAGTTCGGTTGGAACCGAAGTCCTTTAGATCATTAAGATAGAGGCAAGCCTCGCTCCGGTTTGGATCTGCAGTATGGACTTCAATTGGGACAAATGTAGAGAGGAGAGATGTTGACATACAAGAGAAGTAACTTTAGCAGAAGTGTCACCTAGGCATAAGTTCTCAGGTCTATTATAGTCAGAAAGTTTTTCTATCCAATATGAAAGCTTATAGCTAGATGATTTGTCATAATCTCTAAATACCTCATTTTGCCCGGTATACATACGATCCCGATTTGTAACAATAAGAATGTCAATAGTGTAAGCCAAATAAAGAGAGTGTAGTAAATAGTGTATAAATTGTTTAGCATTCAACTTAGTAATAAACTATCTAGTTCCTACGATGAATGTAGTTCGATCAGCCTATATTGAGTGAACCACTTAAATCATTGTGTTCTTTGTTTTGGTTATTTCTTCTTGTTGTTGTTTTTATTAGCCGTGATCAAATGGTGTAAAAAGTACAGCAGTTGAAGTCCTTAATCTTAACAATAATACAATTTATTTTAGTGAAATATCATTAGCTTCTCAATTCAAATACACAAAGTCATTCAAACTATTAGTTGTTATTTGATACATCATACTAAAATTTGACCAAAACTACTATGCATGCATAACCATTTCATTAGTTAAATCATAGGAAAACATGTAAGAAGCATCATTATCATTTGAATTGCAACCACTTACATTATCATTATGCTTAAACCATAATCGATGTATGACTATCTTTAGACAAATATCTAAGGAAAACAATGTCAAGTACTCTAGTGATATGCTTAAAAAAAAGTTTATAGGTGGCAGCTGAAGTTGGAGGCTGGAGTTAAGCTGGAAATTTTAGCTTTTATTTATGTAAAAATATTTGACGAAAGTAGTTGTCTGTTATTAGAGGCGTAAAATTAAATTAAAGGACACGTATAAAAGCTCAAAATAGATACGTGGTTTTTAGGAGAAACTTGGTAAGAATAAGGAAGAAGCTTTTTTAATGCTACTTGAATTAGTTTTTAGATTATGAGTTTTTTGTTTTATACACGCTTCTAGTTTGTAATTCCAATGAAGCGTTTTCTGTAATTTGAGCTTTTTAAAAGCTAAAAGTCCAAGCACCTAAAATTTCTTTAAATCTTGTTACCAAACAAGTCTTAGATGTATGGATGGATCATATTTGGATTGGACCGGTTAGCGTTTTATGTTTTGACTCAGGTTCAACCGAAACAATCATCATCTAACCATGAACAAACAAATTGGTCCAATTAGTTTAATTCTAAAACCAAACTTATATAGAGATACGGACCGACTATATAAGGTTAAATATTTTGATTCATTGAGTAAATTAAATAAATCGAATCAAGTCACATCTAGACAAGATGACAATATATTACCTTGAATTTAGTTAAGTAATACCTTAACAATCTTAAAATCAAATCTTACATGCACCCTAGTCACCATACCAGGGGTGTAAATAAGTCGAGATACTCGTAATCTACTCGAGATCGACTCGTTAAAAGTTCGACTCAAGCCCAAGCTCGAGCCGAGGTCGAGCTTAGTTTTAAGCTCGTTTATTAAACGAATTCGAGCCCGAGCTTCATCTATCGAGCTTGATTAGGCTCGCGGACCTAAACGAGCCTATGCATATTTATATAAAATAATTTTTATTTTAAAATTTATATATTAAATTATTATTAAATAATTAATAATTAATTATTACATATCAAATAATAATAACGAGCTTTTAACGAGCTTAAAAAGCACAAGCAAGCTCGATATTTGACTGTTAGTCGGGCCGAGCTCGAACGGAGCTTGCCTCATTTAGGCTCGCCTAACAAATGAGTCGAGCTCGAGTATGTTAAATACTCCACAAGTCAAGTTCGAGCTTGAAAATAAAGCTCGAAAGGAGCTCGAGCCCTTTGAATTTAATTAAGCTGAGCTCCAATAAGCTCGACTTCGGCTAAACTCGTTTACATCCCTAAATTGTACCATCAAAATGTAAAAAAAAGTATCAATATTTTATTGAAAAACCAAATAAAAAAGGTCGAGAACCAAACAACATCACCAATATGATTGTGATTGGTGGATGACGAAAACCATAACTATAACGTCCGAATTTCCACCACTTTAGCAATATGAACATTTTGATTAACAATTGCTAATATATCCAATAAAGCCAACCATTATAACTTTAAGACATGGATACCAATGGATTTTCCGTGGACATAACATGTTGTTTTAACCGATTTCGGTACTTTTGCAATTTTATACATCCAACTTGTTTTTATCATAAAACTGGTGTCAATCTTTAAATTTTAAAAAATAGTAACCCATAATTATAAATCTCCCAAAGTTATTGTTTCATATAAATACGGATGATACATTTGATACCCCCTAATTATTACCATACATGAACTCCTTCCTATTCATTAATATAAATTCGACAAAATAATAATTTGTAAGTATTGGCATTTCACAAAATAAACATATTTATCAACCATATATCTATACTTTGGTAGTCATATCACAGCATGTCATTCTCATATAATTACCATTCAAAAAAAATATGAAAGTCAATATTAAGATGTTTAACAACCTAATTGCCTTCATACCAGAAGTAGGCATCAAAATTTTAACATGTCAATTAAAATGTATATTAAATCCTATTATATAGTCAATTATCTTAGTTAAATATACAATGAAATAACATAAATACAACTGACATATTATATATATATATTTAGTTTAAACTCGTCTATTGACATGTTTAACGCTAGAACTTATTCAAAAAGAATTAAAAATATTACATGTAGATCTTAGCCAACAAAGATATACCGAAAAATAAGATGAAAATTTCATGTCTCGAGAATAATGTTAAAGATATTTTAAGAACGTATATTTGAATAACGTGGAGATAAATAAATGATAATAGTGATGGCATTGGAAAGGTATGAAACTATGAATGGACCAGCTATATTGCCATCGGATAACTGTTTGTGCTAAAAGTTTTAATTATCTCAAAAAGCTAATCTGTATGTAACTAAAAAATGTTAATTTATGTATATTTAAGTATGCTTTTTTATCAGGACTAAACGCTAAAGATGATTAAAAGTGGTGGGTTTTATCATAAAACAATTATTCTTTTATCTTTTAAGAAATAATCATTCATTTTACATTCCTACCGTTCGAAAAAAGTCGTTCATTTTGCATAAATGATTTACGACTTGTGAATGGTTCTCGAATTGTCCCTAGTATTTAATCTTATATTTTTGTTTTTTGTTATACCATTTCGAAACACCTTCGTTAGATTACGGCAAATTCCCTTAAAATGCAAAACGTTCTCGCAAATAATTAGGACGCGGGCAGGGGTCGATCCAGAAATTATTATTAGGGGGTGCATCCAAAAAAAAATTCCCGGATAAAAACCCTAGCTTGAACATCTTTTGGTAAACTTTTCTGATTTTGCTGCAATCTGTCCCTATTTTGTAAAAATCATAACTAATTCTAGAAAAGTCGTATGAGGTTGAGGTTGGTGCCAAAAGTTCCGTATTAGAGTTTAGTATCTTTGGTTAGTTGAGCCCGAAAGTTAAATATGAATATAGGTAGTGTGAAAAGATCCATTTTCTCACTGATCATTTTGGATGAGTCTGTTTTGTAGTCATAACTTGTAAAAATCATATCAAATCAAGGAAAAATCATTAGAAGACGAATTATATATCCACGCGAAGCTAAGAGTATGAACTATATGATAGAGTCGCCCGAAAGTTGAGCCGGTGCAAGGGCACACCCTGGAACCCCCTTGAATCCGCCCCTGGACGCAGGAATGATATCAAGTAAGTTCTTTTAATAATTATGTTGGAATATTCGTAATTTTAGTGTTACGAAATCGTTTTAGGGTAATGTAATTTATAAGATTGTTAATGGAGTTCAAACTTTGATTGTATACACATTGGTAAATGGTAGGTGAGAATTGTATACTTGTATAAAACAAATTTGTTCTCAGTACGATCAACATAACTAAGATCAAGGGGGTCGCGTCCCCATGCAGACTCCTAAGGGCAACGCCTTAGGAGTGTTCAAAACCATATATCTGAAAGTTCATATATCTAAAATTTGGATAATAGATTTTCATATTCAAATTTGTATCAAAAATTTTGTATGTGTAATCGATCCAATTATGCAACCCAAAAATGAAACATCATATCACTAATAAGCAAACATATATATATATATATATATATATATATATATATATATATATATATATATATATATATATATATATATATATATATATATATATATATATATATATATATAGGGCTAGGATCAAATATATCCATACAAGTATTGTGTAACCTTGAAACTCAATCTGGACCACTCATTTAAAACACATTCTTTTAAGAATGTACAAAATTTAGTTCATTCTTTTAAGAATGGTAAAAACTCATTATGTCAAAAACTTATTCTGTTAAGAATGTGCTTTTTTCATTGTTACGAGAATGAAATCTGATGGTCAGGATTTGGTTACAAGGTAACACAATAATTGTCATTCTTATTATAATCTAACCCTATATATATATATATATATATATATATATATATATATATATATATATATATATATATATATATATATATATATATATATATATATATATATATATATATATATATATATATACTTACTATCTTTTCATAAAATAATCCAAAGCAAAAAAAAAACAAAGAAAAAAAGTAGAATTAAGTAGGTCAAATGACGGTTAATAATTACTACGTTTTCTTCCACATTAATAATCTAAGTAATAGCATCAGGTAGATCATTATTGTATATGCATATATAAGGTAATCTTAAATAAACTCTTTTATATATATATATATATATATATATATATATATATATATATATATATATATATATATATATATATATATATATATATATATATATATATATATATATATATATATATATATATATATATATATATATATATAGACTTAGGATCTTTTGAGAACCAACTTCACCCCGAGAACCCGAGAACTCCCAAACCGATTTTTTTTTCAAAAAACCGACCCCATAGGCCTCTAAAACGCACACTTTTAAGACTTTTCGAAAAAAAAATTTCCGAAAAAAACGACTTTTTCTTTTTTTAAAACTTTGCACATGTACAAAAAAAAAAACTTTGCACATGTGCAAAGTTTTTTATACGTACATTTTTTTTCAAGTTTTTTTTCATGGATGTCTTTCTAACATATATTTAAGGCGTTCTGTAAAAACAATTTCAAAAAAAGTGTACGTATAAAAAAGTTTGCACATGTGCAAATTTTTTTTTTTGTACATGTGCAAAGTTTTTTTAAAAAAAAAAGTTGTTTTTTTTCGGAAATTTTTTTTTCGAAAAGTCTTAAAAACGTGCGTTTTAGAGGCCTATGGGGTCGGTTTTTTGAAAAAAAAATCGGTTTGGGAGTTCTCGGGTTCTCGGGGGACTTGTGGTTCTCAAAAGATCCTAACTCTATATATATATATATATATATATATATATATATATATATATATATATATAGGGCTAGGATCAAATATATCCATACAAGTATTGTGTAACCTTGAAACTCAATCTGGAACACTCATTTAAAACAGATTCTTTTAAAAATGTACAAAATTAAGTTCATTCTTTTAAGAATGGTAAAAACTCATTATGTCAAAAACTTATTTTGTTAAGAATGTGTTTTTTTATTGTCACGAGAATGAAATCCGATGTCCAGGATTTGGTTACAAGGTAACACAATAATTGTCATTCTTATTATAACCTCGCCATATATATATATATATATATATATATATATATATATATATATATATATATATATATATATATATATATATATATATATATATATATATATATATATATATATATATATATATATATATATATATATATATATATATATATATATATATATATATATATAGCCATTTCCTTCTTTTCTCTCCGCTCCATCATTCCCAATACCGCCACTAATAGCCATTAAAGCTTCACCGGGTTTTTCCTCCCCTGACTTTCTTCCACCACAACATTTGAGTGAGAGGGATAGTTATCTATACCACCGTACTGTTTCCTTCTTTTCTCTCCACCCCACTGCCATACCACAGCTTCTTCATCTTTATACTTTTTGAGAGTAGTAGAATTGGAAGCCATGATTGTGATGGACCTTCGTCTCCTACATCTCAAATACACCTTTCGATTAATGTCACCTCATACACGCTGGGAGGATGCAAACTAATTGAAAGTGTATCGATACCCCTTTCTATCTATGTAACGCCTCAAATCGACTCAGGCCACTCCGTCGTTTCATAATTTTCCTTCTCATGATCTTCAATATTCTTCCACACGCAAATTATTTCTCTCAGCAGATAACGAACCTCCCTGATTATTGATTGACACAGATTTGAAGCAATTTTCCAATGGCGGAACAAAGGCGACCTCCTGATGATACGTTATACGAGGGTGGGGATTCAGACCGATGAAAGTCGTAGGAAAGGTTTGAGGCTTCCAGCAGCGCGTCTTTCCCGCTGAAGGTAACATTTTGTGTGCATCAATCGTAAAGGTATTCTTCACTAGCTTTCTCTTCCAATCAAATACAACACCACTGACTACTCTTTTTCCTCTAGCAGGATGTACGATCACACTATCACCTTTCTTCCCACATGTTTCTCTCCTTTATAGCCGCATCTTAATCAAGAATGGCACAACACAGATGCGACATTTATTTTGCTTCTAATCACAATATCAATGGTATCAATTTTATGTTCTCTTCGATTTTCATTGCCGACATCATGTATCTGACATTGATTTCTAATTGTCGGTATCAATATAAAAATAACATTATGAGGTTCGATTGTGCTGGAAGGAGATTTCAAGTGGGTTGGTTGTATTTAAAAAGCTGTCATCTCCTCTTCCTGCTTGGGTCGATGGCTCTATCTGCAGAGGTAAGGTCTATATTCTCTCAAATTTCAAAGAGATTTGGAACATATTTCACCGTTTCATATATTGTTCTTTTGCATAGGGTTTATGGTTGATGAATGGAAGAACCAGAAAGAGAAAAACTATGGTTTGCTTTCTAATTTTAACATATGAACCTCTTTCTTCATCCAGTCAGATATTTTTTATTTTTCAAATCGTGCCCACCAATTGTTTGATGAAATGCTATAGAGATATGTGATATCTACAACCATGATATATGTATGCAATTTCTGCCTTCTATTTTTTCTCTCCATTATTTCATGATATAATGTGTTATTATCTCTTTATTTGTCGTTTATGTTTTCGGGAGATTACTACTTGACAAGAACTTGAAATGTGCAACTCATACCAATTCAAACTCTCAACAATGACCTGCCAACTTTAAAAAGAAACAACACCTTTCTCTAATCTGTATTTAATCCTTTTGTCAGATTGAATAAGCGGAGATCAACATTGCTGCTATTTCTAGAGACGACGACGTCTTTGGTGAAGCGGACAGCAACAAGAACAGAGGAGGTTCGTAGTCTAATATGTTATTCGTAGTCTAATATGCTACCAGAGCTCTCAGGAGAGATAATCAAATGAGCGATGACCGGTGGCTGCTTCGTCAAAATCTGGTTGATTGTGGATGTGTTTGTAAAGGTGGAGAGAGGTTACGAGAAAGATCGTAAATCCTCCGGTTCACAACGAAAATATGCCCTTCCCTTCTTGTCTTAAGCAGGTAAGATTTGGTTTTATATCATCTGGTTTATTTATTACAAGCTTTCCTTGATTTCTATGTCGTTGATTCCATACACTTGAATAAATTACATTTAGTTTGTTATTTCCCTAACTTTCTTGTAGAAATGCTTGAGATTCTTATTTTTAGTCGGAACAACATCTGGTTCAGTATGGAGAAGCTTTTGATTAACTACACACAACTGAAAAACAAGTAACAAGAGTCAAAACTCGATAAAGTCAATTCTATTGTGATAGTGATTAGTAATAGTTTGATAGATGCTAGCCAGTGTTCATAGTTGACAATTTTGAATGGGTCCTATTAGAAGTTTTCTCCGGTCGCCACGCCCTTCATTAGAATTTCATTTAGTTTATCTTTGAATATATATATATATATATATATATATATATATATATATATATATATATATATATATATATATATATATATATATATGGTAACTTGGGGAAATATTTATGTAATTTCTGCAGATTGTTTCCTTCTAATTATCAATATTCTTAACAAATTCCCTCACATGTCAATCCGGTTTCAAGGCATCTCACAGTGGGCATACTATAAGTTGACATTCTTTCTTGCTGGTCTCATTTTAATTTTGATATACCTATGATGTCGATCTACAAAGAGGCAGCTCGATAAATTTGCAGATGGTTAGACGAATATGGCTATAATAGAGAATAGTGAAGGAAGGGTGATTTGATTGTTATATTGAACAACTTGGTGACGAGCTCCATATTGAGCTTTATATCTTGATGTTTCTTTTTAAATTTGTTTATTTGACCCAATTATTTAGTTAACTCATATTTTCTAATTTTACCTTTGATATTTCAGTCCAATATTGCTGGGGAAGTAGCCAACGTTTTATGCGAATATGGTGGTAGGTTTAAGTAATTCTAATTGATCGTCATCACTAAGTTTGTCCATAATACTATGTGGATAATGTTGCAATAAAGAAAAAAGGGGCAAATTTGTAAATATTTATTATAACTTAATTGGGAAAGCCTACTTTAATGACTTTCTTTATTAAACTTGCTTGGTCATATATGAATATACAAGGACGTCTTCATAATTTTACTCGCGCGTTATCAGAATTTCATTTTTCATTTTTCCTACTTATAAACTGAAACAATTATGAGCTTACACCATTTTCTTTTGAAGTAAATTTATTTATGACCATCTCAAGTGTAAAGTCATATAATGCTGAGAATTTTTCTTCATTTTTGTACAGGGATTGTATGTCAAGTCAACCATTGGTGGACTGCCTACGGGAACAATTAAAAATTGTACATCCATTTATTAGTCGTATGTTCTTTGGGTCCCATTTGTTATACATGACCAAATAGAAATAGGCAATCTTCTACTATGTTTGACATGCATTGAACCGCGACTAAAACGACGCCACTCATAAAGACGGGCAATAGTTTGCACCCTTCTCCAACTGATCATCAAAAATACCCTTACAAATCTTGTCCAATCATGTCACGTACGAAAGAACTAAATGCCCTCCTCATTAATACAGGAAAGTAAGTTGACTGCGGTCTGCGAGAAGGTATTCGATAGGCTAATTAATGAACAACTTATGTTTCTGTAATTGGCCAATTAAGATGATCCTTGTGGCTTGTGAGTTTTGGTCCATTACAACAACTTCAGAAGATATCCGGCGCAAATTGATCTGAATTATTTGGTTCAAGAGGTAATAGTCGATAGTCATGCGTTTTGAATCCATGTTATTGGTTTATACATTTGTATTTTTTTTACATTGCAAACAGATAATAGCATTGTACTTGCACTTCCTTAATTATAGTAGCAGTCTACTTACATGTCTTTAACACTCCAGAATATGTCGAATGGAATACCTAAATTACCCTTCACGGGTCGTGCTTAGCACGACCCTTAAAACCATACCTAGTATATATACATATACATCATACATGTCCTATCATAATGATTTTTTAGCACACTCTTTTATGCTATTTTATGTAGTTTCTTATTGATAGAGCCTGCCATTGGACTTTTTATCAACTCCTTGCTTCAAAAAAGTTATTTATTCATTAGTTGTTTTAATGTTTCAAATTTTTAGGAGAACCGTGAAGTTTTATTTTCGAATTTGTGCTATGTAATCAACATTATCCAAATTTTTGGATAAATATATGTTTGTATTTTCTTTTTTCGATTTTGTGCTATGTACATGCATATGCTTTTATTTTTGGATTTTCAGAAATCTGAAATATCCGAGAATTCATAAAATCGCTATATGAGTCTTCCAAAAACAGGATATCTGAATTTCAGATAATTTCATATTGTTTTTTTTTTTGTACTTCAGGTTCAGAACTTCGGATTTGGATATTTTTTACACTCATCGCCCCCTTAACGGGGTCCAAGGAACAACGCACCTCGTGGGGTTTAAGGAGGGCCGCCCTTGTGGGGTGCCCCCCACATAGGATGAGCAAAGGAACCGAACCGGCCGGAACCGGCCCGACCCGGACCCGGACCGGGAACCGGAATATTGTTAAAATATGGAACCGAACCGGACCGCCGGTTCTACCGGTTCCGGTTCCGGTTCTTGCCGGTTCTTAAAAGTTGGAACCGGTAAGCGCGAATTAGCAACGTGCTTTATATTGTTGTGTTATATCTCCCAATCTTTTTATATTTTTATCTATTTATTACAAAGTTTCTGTTATTTAAGTTTTCCATGCATTTCTCCATGTGTGCTATCATTTAAAAAAATTAAATTATCCATAGTACAAAAGACGAGGCCCACAAGGGTGATGACAGAAAAGTTAGATTCACAAATTGAAATCAAAATTTTTTGTATTAATTGTAATCCCTCATAATATTGGTGTAACATCAAATGTGTAATTCCTCGTCGCTTTATTTGGGTACCTCGGTCCGGTTCCCGGTTTTGGGACGGTTCTGCGGTCCGGTTCCAACCGGCTCCCGGTTCCAAAAATCCCAAAAAATTGAGACCCGGTCCCGGCCCGATCGGTACTTCCGGTTCCCGGTTCGGTTCCCGGTTCCCCGGTCCATATACTCACCCCTACCCCCACAGAATATGGATTATATTTAAAGAAAGTGTTAGAGAAAATATATTTTTTGCATTGTATTTATGTGATAAACGGTAGCTGCCTTGAGGCGGCTTCAATTTTATCATTGTTTTTGCCGGCACGTATTTTTAGTTTCGAGATAAAACTTCATGTAACTTTTGAAAACCGCCATCAGTATCCTTTTTTTGGATGAGTATTTAAACTCCCGAACAAGAAATTTTGATAGATTGAAAAGAATTCAAATTTTCTGAAAATCATCTGTTTATAACCTTCATTTTATGCCTAGAGTCAAAGTTGTTATTTGTTGTATTATATCCAATATTTGAATTTCATGAAACGCAGGCACAATGAGCAAAATATCAAATTTGAAATGTGATTACACAATCTTTCAAAAAATCCATGTTCTTTGTGATTCCAGAAATCAACGTATTCTCTGGAACACCAGCATGGAAGACATAGTTTCTTGATTTTCTTAAGTCCTATTGTTAATATCATTTCACAGAACAATAAGATTTCTTAAATCATTTGTGAAATCTTTTATTTCATTTTCCCAAAAGCTATGGTTAACATAACATCTCAATAGTTTGAATATTTGAATACACTTTACTAGCGATTGACTAATGATCTGAATGAAGATGAAATGTCAAAATTAGGCATGTATATAGTATGCATAATACATAAATTCCTTTTTCCACCCAAAAATATATATACATGGGTGGGTTGTACATGAGATATTAGTGATTTGGATATTTGAGTACAATCAATATATGAAACAATACAAGTTATAAATGATATATTTTGGACATAAGTACACAAGACTTCGTTAAAGATGTATAAATGAATAACGATGTCAAATTGGGCGAATGTGTCGTGTTTTTATTTGACAGGACGCGATAGAAAATCTATATCTTTATATATTATAAAAGAAGCACAAATCCAAACAGCACGTTAATTTGAAAGTTCTATTTCTTTTCAAATTTCCAATGACTTTTCAAATTCTTTTTTATAATGGTTACTAATTGTTTTATCATAACCATATTTTATAATCACTAAAATTATGTGTATATTTAATAAAGACTATCATCAAGTTTTGTTTTTGCCTTTCTAATAAAAATATCAATAAGACCTTAATTTGATCAAATTGAATGGTTTTTACAAAATACTTAGTAAATCATTACAATTAATACTTGAATTTGATTAAACTGAATAGTTTGTTTACAAAATACTTAGTAAATCGTATAATATAATCTAGAAATGGAGTTTTCTAATATGTTAGTGTATTTTACAATTACCTACATATATTATAATTATTATAGATGAAACATGATTTTAATTTTATTGTATATATGTGATTTTAAAATTAAATGTACGTAAAAACACGTTTTTAGTATTGTTTATTAAATCAATACAAACATTATCATTAGTTTGTAATAGTAAATATTATAATGATATCATCACATTAATCAATGTAGTTTTTTAGTTAAATATTAGTATTTAATTGTTTAAGTATTGACAATAAAAATATGTTTTTAATTTTATTGTATATGTTATGTTAAAAATTTGATGAAATGATACATGATGATCTGAAGCTTTATTATAAGTTAACATTAGTGGGGGATCTGGGTTTGGGTCAAAATTGTTTTCTTAGATATCTGTCCTATCAGAATATAATTTTATCAATAGGTCTATTATTATTTTGTAATTAACTAATTAGTGTTTTTTAAAACTTTAGTGTATAGTCGTTCTTAAAATAAGAATTCACGAATGTTTTGTTATAAAAAAACCATTTTTTGTCTTTTTAACTACTTCAATTCATAAACCTTTTTAATTCATGATATTTAATCCATCAATTAAAATATTTTTTAGTTAAATTTAAAAGGTTTGGAAAACACTTAGGTTGTTTTTGGTAAAAAAAATGGTTTAAACCGGAAAAAAATGTAAAATATAAATGTTTTTTTATACGAAAAGCCTTTTTAGAATATTACATTTCGACTGTAATTAATGCCAAAGATGTAAAATCTTAAAATCCGACTAACGACCCTAAAAATGTTTAGGTTAAATTTCACATATATCCTTAAAAACTGGTTTAATTATGTCTATATCCTTACGAAATTGCGAATTACGCATATATCCCTAAAGACCTTAAAAACTCTCATATATATCCAAAATTTTTATTTAATAAGTAATAATTTTTTTATAAATAAAAAAAATTATCTTTAAAGCAAAGAATACCAAATTTCCTAAAATGCCCCTATCCAAAATCCAATCTATACTTCCAAAATCTATCCTTAGTTACGAATCACGATTACAGATTGCGACTTTCTTCTTGCGACTTTTTTCACGCATCAGCGACTTCTTCACCCATCGACTGTCTTCCAAAATCATTGATCACGGCGACACCTCCTTCACGATTCCAATTCATCACGTAGACATCTCCTTCACGAGTGCAACTGATCACGTCGACACCTTCTTTCACGATTTCATTTGATCAAAAACCTAATTCCTTGCAGCAGTGATCGAATCCGCACTCGACTAAAAAGATATGTGCTTTGATCTGAAATCGAGATTGCTGGGCATCGGCTATCAGTCAGGTATCACAATGCTTCTACTTGTACTCTTCTTTCATGCATTTGAATGCCTTGTACCAATCGAATGACTCTATACCAATTTCAATGCCTCTGTACCAATTCTTTTACACGTACTCTTCAGGGGGGGGGGGGGGGGGGTCGTTTTTTTGACAGATGATTGCTAGTGTGGGACTAGATAAAAAGCTATACACTTTCGATTCATCAACAAGAAGACCCTCATTTTGCATACCTTATGAAGCACCTTTTTCTTCAGTGGCATTTCTTGATAATGGACACACTTTAGCTGGGATAACAACCGGAAAAGTGGTATTTTTATGATGTCCGTGCAAAGCCACAACCTTTTACTGTTTTACGTGCACATGCAAATTTTGAGGTAAATCCACCTCAACTTATCTTATTTTCTTTAATCTTTATATTCTTTTTTCTAGTGTAAGTTGCAGAAAATAGCAATGTACTTCACTCTTTTCACCAATATAGGCAATCTACTTTACTTTTAGTTACACATATTATCTACAATAGCATTATACCTACATTTCTTTACCGGTTATAGAAATATGCATCAGATAAAGTACATTGCCTATAATGGTAAAAAGAGTAAAGTATGTTGCTAATCCCCGCAATTTTCCGGTTTTTCTTAATTTTTTTAATGTGTTATATATGATTATATGGTGTTTATATCAGGCTTTGACAAGTTTATGTTGGCAAGTTTATATCAGGCTGTGACAAGTTTATATCAGGCTATGACAAGTTTATGTTGGACCTGATCACTTTAACATTATGGATGCCTACACATTCCAAAATTATGCCTTTGTTACAAGAGTTATGCAGGAGAAACAGTGGTGTACTTCATGAGGATTGGGCTACTGGACTACATACAAGGCGATTGTGCCATTGTGCTAGAAGTACAAGTAGTGAAGTTGTGCTATTTGGAGAATTAGTTAGGGCTATTTGTTTCTTCATACTCATGTTAGAAAATCATATTGTTGTAATTGATAGTTAGAGCACTTATGTCATTTTTATTCCAGAATATGTTGACCAAGTTACCAGAATAGTGATTTTGTTTTCCAGAAATTATGAAATCTCAATCCCTCAACATTTAGTTACTGTTACTGTTCTTCCTTTTGTCATTTTTGATTTTTGGTTATTAACATGGTCGTTTATTGAGTTGCAATTCTAGTTTACTAATTACTAATCTCTGGTTCATGACTTCTAGAATTACTACTTATAGAATTAACCCGGACAATCTCTTCCAAAAGTCATGCCAAACGTTCATGACTTCTTTGCTTATGTGGCAGCAAAGATAATAATAAATGGTTGTGAAGTACATTGTCTTTATGGTTTAAAGGATCAAAGTACGTTGCTATAATTTACACTTTCTTTTTAGGTGGAAAGCATTCATATAGCACAACTAAAAGACCCAAATGCAAGAAAGAATAAATTTCAGTTAATAATCTCGGTTCATATAGCACAACTGTTGCAATTAAGTTTTCATAAGTTTTATATGTTTGACTTTTTCCACAGGGGCAAAATGGGAAAAGTTACAAGAGTCTCACCTGAAAACCCCCTGATGATGCTGCTGAATGGTATTAGACAAGCCAAATACAACAAGTATACAGTTTGGTGTTGCTTGATCTCGTGGTTCAACTCATGCACTGATGCAACCGTGGTTCAACTAGTTCACTGATGCAACCGTGGTTCAATTAATTCACTGATGCAACCGTGGTTCAACTGGTGCTGCTTGATCTTGATCCTCTGTGTAACAAGTATACAGTTTGGAGAAAGAGATGAGATTTGAGAAAGAAACCAAAAGAATTAAGAAACGCAGGTGAGAGAGAGTTCAAAAACAATCAATTTCGAACTTACTTACCAATTTCGTCCTCATATTACTTCTACCAATCAGACCCAATTTCGATTAAAGTAAGCTTCAATAACTTATTTTACTTCTACCTGAAGAGAAAAACAGAGCAACAATGGACAGCAAAACAGAAATCGGAATACACAATCTATGCCAAACTCACAAGACTTTATTGAAGAAAAATAACTCAAAAACTCCAATACAAACTCTCTTAATACAATCCTACCCTCACTGCATCTATATATACTAACAAAGCATTGCACTCCACTTTTGAATTCTAATTGAATATAATAAACTAATCTTGGACTACACTCCAATTTTGATTGTTGAATGAATATAATAATATTGGACTGCACTCCAAATCAGAAATTTGCCAACAATCACCCCCTAAATTTCTGAGACGGTAATTCCTGCACACCGAGTAACGATCTCATCTCCATAAACCTTACACGTGCTAAGGCTTTCGTCAGAGGATCTGCCACTTGTTTATTTCCCGCCACATGTTCGACTTCAACTTGCTCGTTTTCCACACGCTCTCGTATGAAGTGGAAACGAGTGTGAATGTGTTTGCTCCTCCCGTGAAACACCGGATTTTTAGACAACGCGGTCGCCGACTTGTTGTCTATACGGATCAACACCTTTTGCTTCTCTAACCCGGTCACCTCCGCGAGCAATTCCCTTAGCCAAATTGCTTGACATGCTGCCGAAGTAGCTGCCATGAATTCGGCTTCACATGAAGATAAAGCCACGGTATCTTGCTTCTGCGAACACCACGTGATAGGGGATTTACCAAGAAAGAAGATATGACCAGTAGTACTCCGACCATCATCCGGGTCTACATTATGACTACTGTCGCTATACCCCAGAAGTTTTAATTCGTCACATCTCTCGTATCTAATTCCAAGAGAAATTGTACCTCGAAGGTAGCGAAGAATTTGCTTCATCGCACGCGCATGAGATTCTCTCGGACTTTGCATATACCGACTTACCACCCCGACTGAGTAAGATAAGTCCGGACGAGTGTGAAGGAGGTAGCGCAAACATCCTACTATTCTCCGATAGTGAGTGGCTTCAACTTCAGGTTCATTCTCGGCCTTTAACAATTTTAGTCCCGGTTCCATTGGACATTGAGTAGCATTGCATTCTTCCATCCCGACTTCTTTTAAAATTTTCATTGCATAGCCCTCTTGTTTAATTGCCACGCACCCATTTTGTTGAGAAACTTCAATCCCCAAATAATAAGTTAATAATCCAAGGTCTGATATTTCAATCTTTGCGGACATCATACTCTTGAATTGGTTTGTAATTTCATGACACGTCCCGGTTACAAATAAATCATCAACATAAACGGCCACTATGATGTATTCACCTTTTGCCATCTTTTTGTACACCGCATTTTCTTGTGAACATCGTATAAAACCCATTCCGCGTAAGATGCCATCAAGTTTAATGTTCCACGCCCTCGGTGCTTGCCTTAGACCGTATAAAGCTTTCACGAGCTTGTACACTTTTCCTTCTTCTCCTTTTTTCTCAAAGCCTTCGGGTTGTCGTACGTACACTTCTTCTTTCAATTCACCGTGTAAGAAGGTCGTCTTTACATCCAAGTGGTAAATTTTCCATCCCTTCCCGGCTGCGAGAGCGATCAATAGTCGAATCGTCTCGAGTCGGGCTACCGGCGCAAAAACTTCATCAAAATCAATGCCATATTCTTGTACATAGCCTTTTGCAACTAATCGCGCTTTGTACCTCGAGATCGTTCCATCCGCATTTCTCTTGATTTTGTATAACCACTTCAAACCGATTGCTTTGGCATGCTTGGGTAGAGGTACTAGGATCCAAGTTTTATTCTTCTCGATTGACTCGATCTCGTCTTTCATCGCCTTGAGCCACTCGGGTTTCACAATGGCTTTATTAACATTCCTTGGTTCCTCGTCAAATGATAACATTAACTCGTTCATGCCAAGTTCATAATCGTTGAGGCGAATCGGTAAAACGGAGACACGACTAGAACGACGTACCTGGTTATTTTCAAGCTCGTTATTACCGTCAGACTCGTGATCGCTGGTGTCTGGATCAGGTCCAGTCTCGACTGGACTGTTTGCTGCTCGGCTTGGTGCAGCCGGTGGATTTGGCGCTGCTGGTGGGCTATCATTATAAGCCTGCGGAGATGGGGTAGCATGGGTATTGGGCTGATGACGCTCACTTTGCGGCTGATTTATCCAAGTGGCCCAAGCAATTTTGAAAGTGCCAGACTCATATTCTTTATCTTCTGCTACAGTTCTCGTGCCATTTACCATTTCCTTTTTCCATTGCCATGATAACTTTTCATCATAAGTTACATTGTTGCTTATAATAATTTTATTTTCATACGGATTAAATAAACGAGCACCTCCCGAACCCGGTTCCTTCCCAAAATAAACCATTGGTCTCGATCTATCGTCAAGTTTATTTAGATGTTTCGAAACAACTTTTTCATACGCAACGCATCCGAACACCTTTAGATCTTCAAGATTCGGTTTTTGACCATAGAGTTTTTCGTAAGGCGTGACTTCTACTAATGCTCGCGTAGGGGTACGATTTATAATATAAGTTGCATGTCGAACGGCTTCACCCCAAAATTGATTTGCAACATTTTTAGCTTTCATAAGACATCGCGTCATCTCGATTAGCGTCCAGTTTCGTCGTTCTACTATGCCGTTTTGTTGGGGTGAGTATGGAGCCGTTAACATTCTTGCAACACCTTCTTCGCTCCAAAAATGATTAAAATCGTTTGAAGTAAACTCTCCGCCTCTATCCGTGTGAAATGTTTTAATCTCTTTACCGGTTCGGTTTTCGATTGATTTTTTAAATCTCTTGATTACATCTGCCGCGTCATTTTTGTGCTTCAACAAAAATGACCACATGTATCTTGAGAAGTCATCAATCAAAATCAAAATATAAATATTACCGGCTTGAGTGGGAGGATCTATCGGTCCACAAATATCTCCGTGTAACATCTCGAGGATATCTTTAGACTTATAATTAGATTTCTTCGGGAACGTGTGCATATTTTGTTTGCCTATCATGCAAATTTCACAAACTTCTTTTTGGTTTTTCAAAACCGGAACTCCATTAGTCAGCTTGTGCATCATATTCACCGCACCAAAGTTGATATGGCCTAGTTGTGCGTGCCATAACCAAGACTCGTCATCAATCTTTGCTTGCAAACATTGGGGTTTTCCGACTTTAAGTCGTGTTTTATAAAGACGATTTTCACTACGCGGAACCTTCATTAGCAACTTCCCGTTTCGATCTTTCAATGTCAAGTAATCGCCATACATTCTAATGTCACAACCGGATAATGTTGTTTGGCCAAGACTGATGACATTGCTACGAAGAGAGGGAATATAGTAGATATCTTTCATTATCTTTTGCTCACCGTTTTTGCCTTTGAACAAAATTGACCATTTTCCTTCAATTCGGACACACGAGCCATCTCCAAATCTTACTCTTCCGATTATCCGTTCATTCATCTCCGAAAAATATGAGTACTTCCCGGTCATGTGATTACTTGCCCCATTGTCGAGGTACCACATATCATCGTTTTCATGATTCGCCTCTACTTTGGGTGGAACGTATTTGTCTTCATTGAGGAAGACCGTCTCCTCTTGCATCATAAAAAGCGTTCCTTCTTTGTGATCGACCTGCTCTTGGGCATCGTTGAGATTTGCTTCATGATTCCTGTTACGTTCCGGGCATCTCGAAGCAAAGTGTCCGTACTTATCACACCGGTAACACTGAATAT
The DNA here is from genome assembly GCA_023525715.1 of Cichorium intybus. NCBI lineage: Eukaryota > Viridiplantae > Streptophyta > Magnoliopsida > Asterales > Asteraceae > Cichorium > Cichorium intybus. Next base: position 18,230,440 of record CM042013.1, on the reverse strand, counting down.
TTGATAGGTCTCGTTGTTCATGATGTTTGCCCTTTTGTTTTTGATCGTTACCGTTCTTTGACAAGTCCTTTTGATCATGGTTTTGGGTGTTACCCCGACCACGACCGCGTCCACGGCCCCATCCTCCTCGGCTTGCTCCTCGCCCTATCCCACGATTTGAGTCTTGGCTTCTATTCGAGTTTTATGTTTTGGCATAAAGTAGCTTTTCACCATAATCGGATGCTTTGTTAGTTTCTTTAGTCCGTTCCTCGTAAGCTTTCAATCGTCCAACTACATCTTCAAAAGTAATGGTTTTTAAATCCAAAACTTGCTCGAGTGCCGCCACGATGTGAATGAATCGACTAGGAAGACTCATAAGGAATTTCTTCACTAGCTTCTCTTGCGAGATAGTTCCTCCAAGTGTCGCTGAAACGGTCGCAATGCCCGATAGTTTTGAAGAGAATTCATCAACCGTGTTTGAATCTTTCATCTTCAAGCTCTCGAATTCCGAAGTCAATGTTTGCAAACGTGCTTCCTTCACTCGATCCGCACCCATGTTCTGAGATTTGATTGCATCCCACATCTCCTTTGCGGTCGTGAGATTCCCGATTTGCAAGATTAAATCTTCCGGTATCGATTGAAACAACAATCCCATCACGATTTTGTTTTTCTTTGCATCTGTTGAACCTGGATCAACCACGTCCCACACGCCGTGAATGCCTAGTAAAACTTTCATACGCATGTGCCATATCGTGTAGTTCAATGGCGTCAACTGCGGAAATTGAAAAGAGATCGAGTGTGCCTCCTTTGTGGGCAGATTCGCTTCACCTCCTGTCATGAGCAATCAAAAGCGAACACACATTGGTTTCTTTTCTTGCTGGAAGAAAAGAAAAAACGTGTTTCACAATCCTTTGATTAATTCCCTCCTTGATAACCGTGCAAAATTAAAACCAAAGATTGCTTTAATTGGACCCAATCAGTTGCTGTTATTGGACCGATGCTCCTGATCAACTTGTGCTGCTTCGATTGAACTGCAGACCTCCAAAAACAGGAAACAATACTCCAATTAATAAAACGGTGCTACACAGAAAAACGATTATCGTTCTTCCCGCTGCAAGATTGGAATTGCAAGCTCTGATACCAATTGAAGAGAAAAACAGAGCAACAATGGACAGCAAAACAGAAATCGGAATACACAATCTATGCTAAACTCACAATACTTTATTGAAGAAAAATAACTCAAAAACTCCAATACAAACACTCTTAATACAATCCTACCCTCACTGCATCTATATATACTAACAAAGCATTGCACTCCACTTTTGAATTCTAATTGAATATAATAAACTAATCTTGGACTACACTCCAATTTTGATTGTTGAATGAATATAATAATATTGGACTGCACTCCAAATCAGAAATTTGCCAACACTACCAATCAGACCCAATTTCGATTACTAAGCTTCAATAACTCATATTACTTCTACAAATCAGACCCAATTTCATTCTCGTACTTACCAATCTCGTAGCCTGCTTACCAATCTCGAGCCCTAAGCTACACTTGCTCCGAATCCCCCCATCCCAGCTGCGACTAGCTCCGATCCTCCCATCTTAGTTGCGACTTCAAGAAATCAACATCCCGACAATAAATATCAATGTACAGGTTGGAGAGATGGAAGAAGAAATGACGATATGGATAAGAAAGATGGAATCGCGTAGAATGATATCAGGAGATAGATTCTTAATTGGGGAAGGGTAATTTAGTCATTTAAAAGGTATTTTGTAATTTATATTATTTTTTTAATATAAATTTGATTAATTTAAATTAAAATATAAATTTGGATATAGATATGAATATTCTAGTTTTAGAATGATATATATGTAATTTTGATTTTTGTAATGATATATAAGTAATATCAAAATTTTATAAGGATATGAATGAAATTGATTTTGATATGTAATTAGTCATGATCGGATATCTTATTTCGCTTCTAAGGGCAAGTGAAGTAGATGTCGTCGAACCCTCCAAGCTTGCTGAAGCCGCCGGATACACGGTGGAGGGGATGGTTTCTCCACTAAACTTTGCACCATCTCCTACCCGTTGCTCTCTTTTCCTTCTTTGTGTTCAACCCAAAGCTGGTTCATAAACCCACTAAACATACACCTCCAACCCGCTAAAGCCACATGTCGTAGACACCACAGCCAATATCAAGATGATTGTCAATATGTCACAATCTACGGTCGAATTTTTTGTAATTTAAAACATGGTTATCGAGATCTTGATATTGAGCAGAGTGGTACGCGACATCGTGTTGGTAGTTATCTGTTCCAACACTACTACGGCTGATGCTCCTACTCAAAAGGTCGATTCTCTCGAAGAAATCCGTAAAAATCTTTCAGCATACGGTCGGCCTCAACCACCGCCGTCCTCCACGCCCGCCATATCGTTTCCGGAGCTTTACAAACGTAACGTGTTGCCGCAAGCTGGTTCGGGATCTATCTTCGAAGATGCTTCCAAAACGACGCCACCTTCTCTGAATGCAATTCGTTTAGGCTTAAGGAACCAGCTAACAAATCCATGGCAGTCTCAACAACCTGTAGGCCCAAGTATGAGGTCCGGTTTTGATGACCTTACGTAGAGTCTGAGACTGAGACCTCAGAGTTTGAAGGAGATGAAAGACAGAATTTGCGAGGATGTATAATTATGCGGATTTGGGGGAGAAGTTGAAGAAGTTAGGTACGAGGCTAAAGGTAAAAGAAAATTGGGTTTTTTTAGGAGAGAGACCAAGGAAAATGAGAGACCTTGAAAAGGAGGAGAAAAAAAAAAATTGGGTTTCTTCATCTGTCTTGTATTATAATTATTTTTATATTCACATTTGTCAAGAACAACACTCAAATCTCAATTCATATTTAATATTTTATCAATTGGATATTAGTTTACCACTTTACCCATTTAATACTATTTTAAATTCCTTCTACCCATTTATATTGGTCATTGAAGCCCCTTAAGGTGAGATCTTTTTTCCTTCTCATAACAATGTAGTTCTTAGAGGAATTTTACGTATGTGGATAATAACATCCAGTTTTGAGCTTCTTCGTCGTATTATGCTATATTATACATTTATATGCGTTCATCACGTGTATTTTATGATCATATACAAATGCAAACTTTCTGAATGGGACAACCTATCTGTTTTTTTCCTTTTTGTCCTTTATGAAGCTACTTTGTCGACATTTGCACATTTGTACAAATATAAGTTCCACAATTGATATCCAATACCTAATTAAGAATTAATATCAATTTGTTATATGGCATGATACCTCAAACAATAATTATTACTTTGAACATATAACGTACAGATCAATTTAATAAACTACAAATGTATAAATCTAAAACTTGAAAGACCAAAATTGCTATATCATGATTTTTAAACCATTGTGGCGTAAGTGAAAATAGTATCGAAAGCTTTTGGTTAATAATCTTACCACTTGGATTTATCCATTCAGAAACAGCAAACGAGTACAAGCGTGCATATATTTAATCTTACCAAACACAATACATTGATAGCAATAACCACACTTGGACAACTCTAAATCAACTACTAGGCGGCCGGAGAAGATTGCACCACTGGCGGCCGCCATGATTCTCTTCTTGCATCATCACTTATTGGTGGGCGGTGGCGGTACTATGATTTCTCGTTGCTGAGAAACTATAGGTACAAGCGGCGGTGGTGGGACATAGAAGGGATCCGGTGATGGCAAGTTTAGTTGGGGCGGTGACACATACAAATCCGGCTGCTGTCTATGAACAATTGGAGGTAGAGTGACCTCCGGCGCGAAGTTATCATCAGCAGGCGGCGAAAATGATAATGCAAGAAGTGGTGGAGCTGCATTTGAATCATCATCATCTGGCGGCAGCTCAGGGAATGCAGGCGGTATGGTGGTTCCCGGTGGTGGTGGGGATGCAACTAGTGGTGAGAAATTCGGGTCTGAATCCGAAACCGTTGGTGGTGGTGAAGCTACTACTACAGGCGGCAGCGAAGGGAGGAGGAGGGGCGGAATTGGGCCACGGAGAAATGGTCTGGACACGAAGGGGTCAGTGGAAGAGATAGGAGAGAAAGGCCATTGGTCACCACAGTCACCAAGAAGTGGGTCACAGTTTTCTGATACTCCACGGCGGCTAAGGGTGGTTGGACGACTGCTGACGGTGGCAATGGAAGAAACTAATAGCAATTGTAGGCACGTTATGATGATGGTAGGGGATTTCGCCATTGTTGATCTTGATCCTGTGAAGGTAAAGCAGAAAACGAAGAGTAATTATAGAGGTGCTGAATTGCTCTTAATTAGTCACTGTCTCCAACGCCATGCAAAATTTGCATGGTCAACCCGTTGACTTTCCAGATTTTTCATTAAAATGGAAAAGAAAACTAATTCCACTATGTCAATTTCAACACGGATATTTATGAATACAATCGGTTTAGGCTATATCCATGAAGATATATTTGTATACTTGTAACGTACTATGAATCTGTAATCATATTGATTGTGTACTTGCAAACTGAATTTTTATTCTAAAAATATGAGCAGTTATGTTTTGTATGTTAATTATTTATAGATTATACAACAGGGGAAAGCAAATTTGTTTGACCTGTGTTAAGAAATGACCAGTTCTCAGTTCTCACTGACTATTCAACCCTGTAAAATTTGGCAACTCCACTACCCAAATCAAATAATGTTCTTTGAAATAAAAAAGTTACTATTGAATCCTCTAAAATTATTCTATACTTCGACGTCGGTTAAAGATGATTTATCTTGCTATAAGCTCTAAATATAAACATTGAAGCAAATAAGGGGTATTTTTTTAACTTCATATATTAATTATAATGTTAATATAAATACGTGTATGTAGATACTAAGATACCTCTACAGCACAATTAAGGATACGTAGTAACGTATGGACCAAATCACCAAAATCAATGCAACAAATATCTTCTTGTTATTACAAAGAGAAAAAAAAAAATGCATAACTTAGATTAAGTTGTAATAATTTTTTTATAATTGTCTAAGATAAGACTATCGTATTGTTTTTAGTAAAAATTGCAATCTCAAACAATTTATATCTATAAACAAGACAATTATGATTGCATTTTTATAACCGGTCCAAATCCAATATATTAAATAAAGAGTTGCATATATACGCGGAAGGAGTGAAACGGGTCAAAACAGTCTAGTGTGTGTCCAAATGCTTATAGTATTATAGATTATTTTACTTTATAAATTATATTATTATTCTAAAAATTCAATTACTTATTTGTGTAACAACAGCCTTAGGATAATGTGCAATAACTTAATATGATTATGAAAAATCTTCAACCATAATAAAAACTAGACGAAAAAGTATATGTTGGTCAACCCAACGGCAACGCAACTCGTTTTGACTGAGTTATATAAATGATTAGTTTTGACCTAATTCATTTCAACTTGGTACCCAGTTTCATAAAGGTGTTATTGAGCCGCATCGAGTTCGAGCCCAGCCCATTTCAAGCATATGTATTTTGAGTCGTGGGCTCCTGGCTGATTTCAAATTTCACAGCATCAAGTTCGTTTTATTAGTTTTAGATCAGCCCAAATGAGGTCAAACGTGGCTCTTTGAGCTATGAAAATTGAAAGCTCAAGCTGTTTATTAACAAACTTCAAAATAAGCTCAAACACATGTCAAATTTTAAAAGAATCGAACAAAATAATTCAGTTGCGTACAAGCTTTTGATAATTCGCGGCCTTTATTTTTCATAAACTGCTAACTTTTTTTTTTCGAAAACCAGGGAATTCGATGACTAATTTTAATAGGTCAAATTTTGTCTTCATACAAACTTGAACCAAGTTAAATCATAAAATCATTTTCCTCAAATATACAAATATATAAAAGTATGAAATGATTGGGCAAGAGGGAGGGCGAGTCTTTTATTGGACACTTTGGCAGGAGGGGTGGTGAATGTACAGTTGGAGAACTGAATTAAATCTGCCCCTCATTTTACGTGCCATCATTTAATTCGGGTCAACGTCTTCCCTACCGTCGTTTCCATTGTCGAACAAGATAATTATGTTTAATTTTTTTTTAGACTAAAGGGTATTATGATGTCATTGTCATCCATTCTATCTAAACGAAGAAAACTTATATTATTGGCATGCAGAAAGTATCGAGTGATATTGATGGTAAGAAGAAGAGAGAAAGAAGAAAGAGACGACATCTTGATGCGATGCAAGCCAATTTAATGTCATTGCCTCAATCGCGGGGTGATGATACCTCCGACATTGAATGTCACATTGGATGATGTTGTCGGCATTAATGTCCATACCGTGCAACCTTATACAAAGAATTTTGTGTATGTTGTTCTTAAATATTAAAATATTATATTTATTCGTTTTAAATTTTGAATATTATATTTATTTTTATAAAATTATAAAGTATTATATTTGTCCAGATTAATTTTTAAATATCAAGACTGATTTCTAAATGTCATAATTATGTTTTATAAACTTTCAAATATCATAATTGTTTAAATCCTTACCTTTAGCAATTTTTAAATATTCTATAATCATTTTAAATTCGTATTTTTGTCAAATGACTATATTACTCTATTCTAAATTTAAATTTAAAATATCTAAAATTGATTCATAAACCCTAGTTGTTGGTATCTCCTAAATCCTATCGTTACTTCTCTGACACCTGAGTTTTGTACGTCGTCTCCACCATCTTGTTTATTGGTATCGTATTCAATCATCGCTTTAGGAGAACAATAGAGAATGATAACCGAAGGCGAAATCAATGAACAATATGTCAGAGACGATATGACGAACCCAAGTGTCGAAGAAGAGACGATATATATTAAGAGAGACCAACAACAAGAGTTTAGAAAATCGATTTTAGATATTTTAAACTAAAATTTATGAGAGGGATATAACAGTCAAATGATACATTAGTGATATAAATAATAAAATGATTATAAAATATTAAAAATGAGAATTTAAACAAATATGATATTTAAAAATTGAGTCAAAAAATATAATATTTTAATTTTAAAAATGGCATATATAAAATTCTCGTTAGATTAAAATCTATAATATTCTTTAAAACGGTAAAACTTTATGTTATAAAATCACATACAAACAATAATACTTTGTTGACTTTTTATTAAAATATATTTTTTATTATTTCTATTATATATTATATTTGATTTATTAATTTTAATGCAATCCAACTGTAATACAATCTTTACCGATATAATTTGATTGGTTTTTTTTAATATTTATGTCTTAATAAAAATGTAATTAAAACTACAACAATGATTAGATAATAAATTTACACAACGCAATATTAAAAAAAAAATATTCATATAAGTTGTTATAACATACGGATAACGAATATATCACTTATTTATATTTAAAGTAATACACAAAACATAGTAAGAGGAGTCGTAACCCCTCACCCCAAGGGGTTGGGGTTCTATCTCACCTTCCCCTCACCTCTTCAAACCTAGGAAATGGTAACCCCTCACAAATCTCTCACTTTTTTATTTTAAATAAATAAATAATATAATTTCACCACCAAAAATATTAAATTAATCAACTAACATTTAATTAAAAACATAAAATTGCAAAATAAAAAACGTACACGATAATTTAAATCCTACAAACGGGAAATTTTAATAACCTGAAACGACAATTAAAATTGTAGAAACGGGAAATTAAAACCTAAATACAATAATTTAATTGCACGATATCGAGGTGAATTTTCCACAACATTCCATGCAGCGAGGTACGGGAAGTCTGTGTCGTATGTCGCCCGAAACTGTGCTTGGGCTTGCCGAAGGATCTTTTCGTCAGTTGCACCGGGTTGGCGGTTTCCCCATATGTTTAAGTAAAGTTGTTGAAATTTACTTATTGTTCGTGACATATTCATCTATTTGAAAGAAAAGTGATCCCTACTCGCATAATTAACTACGCCTAATATAGTTTCAAGCGATTCTTTAACAAGTTCCCAGAATAGACGGTATTCGTTGCCGTTGACGTTGAAGTCTTCGTTGACGTTGAGCCACGCGGTTGCCAAAGCGGCTTCGTGAGGTTGAGTCCATACCCGACGATTATTTTCGTTACCGATGAGTGAGAAATGGATGTAAAAACAATGGATTTTAGTGAGAAATAGATATGTAGTTTTTTGTGTGTGAATATGGGTATATATAGTTGGAAAATGTAAAAAAAAAAAAAAAATTTAGACCGTTAAAGAGACGTTGGTGGAGGTGGTTATTTTAAATTCGTCTATATTCCAGGGACCAAACCTGTAAATTGAAACAACAATACTGTGCGACGTCAAGACACCTTGCGAGGACCTTCACCGCAGGTCACACCCCAGGTGGGGCGATGTTCCCGTGCGGTGATGGCCTCTACAGTGGACACCCCACCTCTTCCCCGTGCCCGCTCCGATCAGTCTAAGATAATACAATGGAACCAAACCACATACACTAATATGACGTTGTTTCGAGAGATTCGCGTCTGCGAAAAAATACAAAGGCAACGTGTGTGTTTTATGTGTGTGAGATATTATTCTCGTTTATTTCTGACACTAATTGACTGATCTTATATTTGAGATGTATTTGAAATACTTTGGTGATAAGCTCTTGAGCTTTTGGCTTTTGCCACAAGTTTTCCAAATACAAATTTTATGTTTATTTTCCACTAATAGTAATACACATATTGTATGAAAATATAATCACATCCTCTAGACTTTCAAGTTTAATAATATTGCAATAATAGGAATTGTGTGAAAATATAATAACATCCTCCGAACGTTAAATTTGATAATATCGGCCTCTTGTTAACACATCTAAATGTGAATATTTGATGATAATCCATCCCAACAATTTCTTTTCACAAAATGTGAAATATATACTACATAATATTAAATTCTTTTGAACATATAGATATGTCTAAAAATATGTAAAAGGGTTAATGAACTAAATGAGTAACGAACTCTTGCTTTTGTCCACATTTAGGTAAGAATGTTTTTTTTGTACACTTTTATCCATCGAACTTGTGGTGACCGTTTAAAAAATGGTAATATGACCTACTATTGTAGGTTTTTGCTGATTTTGGTATTACCGTATATTACGTGGCATTATCGAGTATTACGTGGCATTACAGAAATATTACGTGGCAGTGTCTTTTATTACATGGTTGTCCATTGAAGACAACTTAAATCACTTCCCCTCCCATCTGTTTCGATTTCATTCTCTTCTTTCTCAAAACCTGCAAATTCAATTTCATTCTCAAAACCTGCAAATTCATCTGTTTCGATTTCATTCTCAAAATCTGCAAATTTATCTTCTTTCTTTTTCCACTTTGTAGTCATCGAAATCACTTCCCCTCCCATCTGTTTCGATTTCAATTCTTCCTTCACAATTTCAGTGTTGAGATACCGAAGTCATCTCCTTCCCCATCGCCATTTGAGTCAAAATCGAGAATACCGACATCAGATGGGTTTCAGACTTTTTCAGATCCAAAATCAACGTCAACAAATCTTATTACCTAATCGATTCTCAATCCAAAATCAGTTGGGTTTCTTTTTCAGATCCATATTTTTTAATACTAACCACTAACTAATACCAAGATCCTAATTTAACAGATCAAGATCCCAATTTACATGCTAAACAGCGTCAACCGCAAATCAGAAACCATAATCGTGAATAGGAAATAAGCATTGGCGTGAGGGAGAAGAGGGAAACCAGAATCGTGAATAGGAAATAGTCAAAACCAGAATCTCATTACCTGCCGACTCCGAAGAAGCTGGTTTGGAAGCCAATTTCTTGAATTCTCATTCCAAAGTCTGAAACCCATGGAGAGGACGGTGGTGCGAGCAGGTGGCTATGGTTCGATCGGGGGAAAGAAGTGGAAGCAGATCGCGAGTGGTGAAAAGGAAGAGGAGGGTAGCGGGGGCGAGAGGAGAGGGAGGGTGCTGCAGGTTTCGAAGGCGGAGGCGGAGGCGGTGCTCGGTTGTGGTATTGGCCGGAGATGGGCGAGGGGTACGGGAGGTTTGCTGTTCGCGTGAGGGAGAAGAGGGAAAGAGAGAAAGGGTGAACCGGGTTAGGGTAGGATTTTGGGTTAGGGTAGAGTTGGGTCATGGGTAGAACCATTTGGGTAGAGTTGGGTCATGCATTTGCCACGTAATTTAAGTTAATGGCCGCATAATATTTCCGTAATGCCACGTAATACATGATAATGCCATGTAAGTCTCTTTAATCTCCAAATCAGCGAAAACCTACAATTGAGGGTCATATTACCCTTTTTTAAACGGTCACCACAAGTTCGATGGGTAAAAGTGATCAAAATAAACATTCTTACCTAAATGTGGACAGAAGCAAGAGTTTGTTACCCATTTTGTTCATTAATCCTATGTAAAATTAACAAACATGTTGTAGCGTAATATAAATACATAACTGTTTATTGTTAGAATTATAACAACTTAATTTTACATATTATTTCCATCATATTCATATTATTTGTAGATACTTGAATATTTTTTAGATTATGGGTCAATGCCACCAAATGATAAAGTTAGATCGGTCTTTCAAATTCTTTTTCCTAAAAAACAATATCGTTTTACTTTTAAACGTCTTGTGTGTATCATTTCGCTATACATCTTAATAATATTTTATATAATATAATACTATACATCTTAATAATATTTTATATAATGTAATACTACTAATTTGTAATTATATATTCAAATGTAATTTTATGCCATTTAAAATACGACATCTAACTTATAAATTAGTTTTTAATAAATATTTTTTTATTTAATAGCTAGCTTATCACGTCAAAATTAGATTTCTAAAATCAGTTTTTATAGCATTAAAAAATGCTACTATCCTTTTCGTTTGGTTGCTTTGTTTCGCTCGTGAAGTTATCGAAGACTTAGGCTACCTACACAATCTTTTGTTGTTGCGAGTACAAGACCATTAAAATGACAACACATACGAAATTGAATCGAGTAATAGAATATTTCGTTAAATTTTTTTGAAAGAAATCCTTTAATAGTTTTTGTCGAATAAATTAATAATACAATTGTTACCAACAATAGAGTTTAAGCGAGACAATTAAGATCTATTAATCTTTTTCTTTAAAAGAAATAATATTACTAGTTGTAATGCCCGATTTCTTACTTTTAAATTACACATTGAATTTCTCAAAATAACACATCGTTTAAATGTGTAATCAAAGTTAATAACAAGTCATACAATATGTTACCAAAAATATAGTTTAAGTTCTAACCTATATACATCAAGTTTTCAAACTAGTTTACACAAAAACCGGTCAACAACATAGTCCAAACAAAACAAATTGGTCCAAGTCCAGTCTTCAGCTATCCCTCCAAGCTATGTTTCCCACGACCACCACTACCGTAACCTAAATACAACAACAATAACAACAATTTATGAGCTATACGAGCTTAGTGAGTAATTAAGGGTTAATCGAGTTATAACACCCAATATCTCATTAAACTCAATCTCAATGGACTATCTGAGTCCTTAGTGTGATTAACACACTATAGCTCTTTACTTCAAACACTCAAAATTGGTTATACACAACCAAATCAATACATATCATAACTCATAGAATACTTCTTTTCTGCAATGAACATCTCAACATAACACAATTCATCAAAGAAATTAACAAGTAACTACTTACCTGAAGTCTAGTTACTTCGTGTTCCACCTGTTCCCCGGGTCTCTCCTTCCTTCCTATAGGTATCAGCTGTGAGCATGTGACATATTATCACATATTATGTCTCAACATCTTCAATTAGCTCAATAACATCTAACTCAAAGAATCAAGAAATCAAATTCTATGGTTTAGTCATTCGACCACAAAAACGCAATAATTATCACACCCAATAACTCAAAGAAGCATATACTAACAACCTACTAACAACATATGTGGAAATTCATAGCTAATTTACAGATTTGGAACTCTAGGGTTTAAAACCCCAAAACCCGAAAACTAACTCGTCTCGTTGATTTAGAAATCAAGAACACGTTTACAGTGTTAGATTCGGTTCCCTTAAGCTTTTCCATGAAAACCCTTGGCTCAATTTGACCTAAAATCGCCTCTTTTACGCTAAAAATCGAATTGGGTATGTTTTTCCACGAAATGAAGACTTGCAACAAAATATTAGGGATGAGCATGGGTCGGTTTTTGGCCAAAATCGAACCCAAACCGAGAAAGACGGTTTTCTGTGTTCAAAACCCATTTGGTTCGGTTTTTATTCGGTTTGGTTTTATGCATATACGGGTCGATTTTATCGGTTTTCGGTTTTAAACCCGTGGGTTTGTGCGTTGACAAACAGATTACGATTATAGATTTCCAATTTCAGATTCCAACACTGATTTGGATATGAATCAGTCTTTTGATTTCATAATTTAGAACACATAAACATTATAGATTCTAGAGTAGTAGAACTCAATCAGATTTCAATTTGATTAAACACATATCATATGAACTAACTCAGATTTCAATTCCATTATGAACTAACTCAGATTTTAAATTCAGATTAAACACATACCGTATGAAGTAACTTAGATTTCAATTTCATTATGAACGAACTCAAATTTCAATTTCTAAATAAACACAGCAACACATACCGTATTATATTATGCTGACCATGAATAGTGAATATAATTCCCGTAGAGTCGTAGACGACCATGAATAGTGCTCGACCCATCAACCGATTGTAGAAGGGCTCCTGAAGAGTCGACCTCGTTTGACCTCTCGAATAATATGGCGTAGAGTCATAGACGACCGTCCCCGTTTCGTTTGGCGGTTAAGGTTTGTACTTTGACGTTTGCTTCTGCTTTCCCGTTAGGCGATTAGGGATTTTGGGTAATTGGGTTATAAGAAATATGGTAAAGTAAAAATATAAAAGTTAATTCATGTGGGATTCGGTTGCATAGGTCGGTTTTTCTAGGTTATGGGTTGGTTTTGTATGTAGGTTTTAATAAATGGGTCGGTTCGGTTTCTATGGATCAGTTTCTATGCTATAACCGAACCGAACCGAACCGACAGTGTCTGTTTTTGAAAATTACAAACCCAATCCGTCGGTTATTGGTACGGTTTCAGTTTTCTCGGTTGTTGTCGGTTTACGGTTTTTCGTTCAGTTTTTGCTCATCCCTACAAAATATAACCCACTCAGCGCAGGTTAGCGATGCTAACTTCTAAAGTTAGCATTGCTAACTTTTAAAACCCGACCCATGTTCATTCACACGCCCCGTGTAATCTTAGTGCATGTTCTCTATACTTTGTACATGACTCGTGTGGGTCTTGCAGAGGCTCGGTTTGGTTTCTGCATCCATTTTACACGACCCGTGTGACTCCACACAACCCGTGTAACCTCATTTTGGCCTTTTTCAAGATAAAACTTCATCGAAAAGGGTTTCTAACCATTATAACTCATATAACAACTTACTTAATCTTAATTACACCAAGATTAACACAATTTCACTACTAATTAGTAATATGGTATTACACTAGTGCTTCGATATGTAACCTAATAAAAACACAAATTGCCATTTTTGTAGCATGTTTGTTTATAATTGAAGTTAACGTACGAAAACTTGACATAGTAGCGGAGCTATAAGACTGTATGGAGTGGAAGTGGCAAAGAGTTCAACAAGACCAAGGTGGAATCTATTTCGCATGACAAACACCGTCTCTTTCCTTGGCATTGGGTTGTGACACTGAACCCCCTCAACACTCCCCTATCGTTTCTCTCTCTCTCTCTCTCTTCTCATTTCTCTTTTTTCTTGCCACACACACACACACACACACTCTCTCTCTCTCTCCCCCCTCACTCTCTCTTGCCATTGACATCACTCATTTGATACGACAAAGCTGAATAGGGGGTGACAAAAATAACATCACTCCCTTTAGTCTGAAATATATTTGATATGGAATGCGAAGTTTATATTATTTTCTATTACTATAATTATTTTGCTTATGATTGAATATTAATTTTTACATATTTATTACTTATAAAATCAATTATAAGTGTCTTACCCTAAGGATGTGCATTGATATTCAATTGATGGAGTAGTATGTCATTTTCAGTGATTTTTTTGCATTCCTAAAATATTCACATTTAGTTATGTAACAATGGTGTTTGCTTTAATTAAGTTATTGGGTTCTGTTTTAGAACGGGTATTAGTCAAATAGCAATGATTGGAACATCTTTTTAATACTATTTCGAAAACAAAATGACACAATTAGATGGATATGTAAATTACATGATATCCAATCCTAACAAGAAAATAAGAAAAGCAAATATTCAAATTAAAGTGAGTAGGAGAAGAGTACACTTGGTTACCAAGGGAAAATTGCATGGACATGAGATGTCTCCATAACACATCTTATTTTTAGGAGCTTCGACATGTTGAGAGCTTCCCGTCCATACAATGCGGGATTGAAAACTCCTTTTAAATCAAAAGTTACGGTAATTTAAAGTTGAACATTTTCCCTATTAGCCTGATTAAGTTATTGGTTTTTTAGGATTTTATTTTGTCTTTTAGCTAGGTTAAATTCTAGTTTGCTCTCTTATTTATATTGTCTTTTTCTTTCTCTGTATGTACACTTTTATCTCAATAGTGAAACCTTAGTCGTTTTTCTCTATTATTATTAATTCACATGATATCAAAGCAACCACCACTCCTGCGGTTTTTGTTGTTCCACAACGACCCCAAACTACAAAGCAGTCTCGCCCAAAGTTGCCTTTGATGAGTGTGTAACGCCCTAGATTTTTTTTATTAACTTAATTTAATTAAAATATGAAATTAATATATTTTCAAAATAATACTTGTACATTTGAAACTAAAAGAACACAGACTGATTTGACATTTTTGAAAACTTTAGTGGATGCTTTAAACACTTTTTAAAACGTTAGCAGAAGCCTTGAGAAAATTTCTAATTAATGTCTCATCCTTATTTGATGCGAACTCGGAGCAACAAGCACGATTTCCAACCTGAAAAGGTTTGAACTCTAACGTGTAAGCAAAGCTTAGTGAACCCACTAACTACACATACAACAACATGAAACATAGGCACATAACTGGTAATCACATAACACATAAAGGGTGACATGGATGTATACAACCCACCGCGATGATTGTTGGTACGACACCCTTTTATTTTCTGTGACATTGTCTGTACACAACCCACGGCGAGGACTGTTAGTACAAACAACTCGGTTCTGTGGAATCACGTAGCACATAAACTGTGGAATGATTTTACACAACCCACCATGAGGATTGTCGATACGCCACCATTTTGTTTTTGTGGCATTGTGTGTACACAGCCCACCATGAGGAGTGTCAGTACAAACAACCCAGTTCTATGGCATGGTCCCTCATGGCAACTACCCAGTTCTATGGCATGGTCCCTCATGGCAACTGCCTTACTTACTTTGCATATAATCATACAAGCACATACATACATCACACATCATCATACATCACAATCAAAATATAATTTAACTTTGTGCTCTAGAAGTAACACTAAATCATATCGATTTTTCAACAATGATTGACAATTTAAATAAGTATCATAACCGAAATTATAAAATAATAAAATAATAAATTTTTGAATTAACTGATTATAATAATAATTAAAAAATAATATCAAATCAAAAATTATATTTAATATTATTCATACACACATAATGGATAAATTAAAATTTTAATATGTAAAACGTGAGGACATTGATCTAATATAATTATAATGCTCTATAACCTTGTTTTGGAATCTAACAAAAGGAAACACAAGAGGCATGTGACTTTAACAAAACAAATTTGCAACTGTAAATACAAAAAATACCCGTCCTTTGTGCTACCTGTATTTGGCAGCATAAAGTAAAGAAACAAAAGCTGGAGCATGGTGTTTGCAGACAGGCATGCATCCGTCGTACCCGAAAATAGTTTTCAAGAAAATTGATTCATTTAAATAAATATGTATCCCTGTAAGTATATATATATATTTTTTATTTTTTAACTGCTTTAACATATTAGTAAAAGTAACTAAAATACAGTTTTTAATTATATTTATAGCATCATTATTTACGGATTGAATAATTGGACACACTAATGGAAGAATTGAGAGTGGCCCATACTCGGCTAACCCATTTTAATGAGAAAAATTAACTTATTTTGATGATATAGTTTTTAATAATATTAAGACATCATTTTTATAGGAGAAAAATCGTTGGCATGCAATTCAGACCCAACCTGACCCGTTTCAATGAAAACATGTTTTAGTTTGTTACCAAAGCTATCCAATCGGGCTAATTTTGACAGGGTGTAACTTTAATCCATTTATTTAAGAAAACAAATCAATATCAGTTGTATAATTTTGATAACGACTCAAAAAGCTAAACCTTAGGCCGTCCGGTGTGCGTGCGAGCACTATTGCGGCACCGTATTTTTGGTGCGAGCTACATCACCCCGCAGGTGAGAGGGCGTCGCACTTTTGGCACCGCACGAGGGTGAGACGTCGTGCGAGCAAAGAAATGTCCAGGTTACTTGGTTGTACATTAAGCATTGTTATTTGTACCAAATGTGAGGGGATGTGAGAGGTAACCATTTCCGGGGGTAAGGGGAAGAAAGAGAAATGCTGACTGGATGCTGAGGTGGCAGGCAAAAAATGAGAGTAGGAGAGAGGGCGCTCCTGATGACCTTACAAAATGACTCGGTTAGATCAGTTAAAGGAGCTAAACATGTAGAACATCAACTTGTAGCCAAATACATAAATTTTCTTGATATTATAATAAAACACTAGATTGAGAATTTATAGTATCATATTCCTAATAATATTTGATACTTCAAATTAGGGATGAGATTTTGAACCGGAGAACCGGACCGGACCGGGAACCGAACCGGAACCGGAACCGAATAGGAACCGGAACCGTGTATTCGGTCCGGTTCTCGGTTCTCCATTTCTCACAAAATCGGTTCTCGGTTCTTCGGTTCTCGGTCCGGTTCGGTCCGGATCCGGAACCGAACACATTTCTTACCTTGAATAACCGAACCGGAACCGGAACCGGACCGGAACCGAACCGGTAGGAACCGGAACCCGGGTATTCCGTCCGGTTCCCGGTTCTTCGTTTCCTATAAAATCGGTTCTCGGTTCTTCGGTTCTCGGTCCGGTTCGGTCCGGGTCCGGACCGATTCTCATCCCTACTTCAAATAGTTAAAAGAAAAGCAATTCAATCTCATTTTTCTAAGACGTACCGAAAGTTATATCTGATTACTTATCTAATGCATCCTAGGCCTTCCACAATATTATCTCAAATGGCTTTATAAATGAGAATTGCAAGCCACACTATCATTTCTCTTTCAAGTGTTGCGATAAAGCCATTGAAGTATCAATAATAGGTGATTTTTAAAAGTTTTTCAAATCAAAATGCTATTGAAATTTGAAAAAGCAATAGGAAAAACGTTTCAAACAAAGTTTTTCAAGAAACTTGTAAATTAACAAGTTAGTGACATGAGTTTTTTCAATAATTTGATGGGTCTTATATGTTTTCAACCAATTGTAATTAGACAACTTATATAAACATCAATAAAACGAACAAAACAAAACTAGTATGTTCCAAAACTAATCATATTGAAAAAGCTCCTTTATGGACATGAAATGAACTCTTTCATTTTTTTTTAATGAGAAAGCTATACCAAAAAACTCTTCTATTGTGGATGCTCATATGTATTTTATTTTATTTAAAAATAGTTTTTTTTCTTATTTTCTTATTATATTTGATTATATAATTTACTTATCACATTATTCTTTTATATATATATATATATATATATATATATATATATATATATATATATATATATATATATATATATATACACACAACACGGTGGTCGTGGCGGGTAAGGCACGTGCCTCGCTTAGGCGAGGTCGCGGGTTCGAACCTTGCTGCGTGCATTGGGTGCTAAAGATATTAATGCCCCAGTGTAGCCTCTGTGCTAGCCATGTTCGTGTGTACCCGGGGCTGCTGGTTTACCCAGTAGTCAGTTGCCATGCAGGGAGTCCTTACGGGGTGGGCTTGTGCCATGCACCAAGGTTTGCTGCTGCGTCAGTGGGGCTAGTCTCTGTGCAGGTTCCTCGGAGAAGGCGAAAGACTACGAAGAATAGTGGAATAAGCCAATGTACCTAGCGTAGCCTGTAGTATATTACGACCTCATGTAGTAGATTCATCCTTAACTTGCAATATATATATATATATATATATATATATATATATATATATATATATATATATATATATATATATATATATATATATAAGAATAATGTGATAAGTAAATTATATAATCAAATATAATAAGAAAATAAGAAAAAAAAAACTATTTTTAAATAAAATAAAATACATATGAGCATCCACAAAATATATATATATATATATATATATATATATATATATATATATATATATATATATATATATATATATATATATATATATATATATATATATATATATATATATATATATATATATATATATATATATAGGGCTAGGTTATAATAAGAATGACAATTATTGTGTTACCTTGTAACCAAATCCTGGCCATCGGATTTCATTTTCGTAACAATGAAAAAAACTCATTCTTAACAGAATAAGTTTTTGACATAATGAGTTCTTATCATTCTTAAAAGAATGAACTAAATTTTGTACATTCTTAAAAGAATGTGTTTTAAATGAGTGGTCCAGATTGAGTTTCAAGGTTACACAATAATTGTATGGATATATTTGATCCTAACCATATATATATATATATATATATATATATATATATATATATATATATATATATATATATATATATATATATATATATATATATATATATATATATATATATATATATATATATATATATATATATATATATATATATATATATTAGAATAATGTTAAAACTTTTAACTAATTTATGCACTATATTGTATGTAATATTTGATTGCTATATGTTTTAATGATTGTGTTATTTAAAATGTAATTATAAAATTTATTATTATGCTATTGAACAATGTCAAATATAAATAATTTAAAATATTTATTAAAATGTATAAAATAATTATTAAATTGTTAGTAAAGTTAAAAAGGTAATCGAAAAGTCTTTCAAAGACCCCATCATTTGTCTTGCAAATGGTTACAACTTACAAGGATGAGCATTGCTCTTTCAATTTTAGCAGGCTTTGCAAGTGATTATTTTATTATTAATTTTACATGTTGCAATAAATTAATAGTATATAAATATATTCATATATTAGAAATATAAGGTATATATTGTCAACAAATATTAAACTAGCTCCTAATATTATTAAACAAAATAATAAAATATTCATCGTCATTGTATGTATCTACTGTTCCTAAATAGTTGTGGGGGTTCGTTGCATTCATCATCATTCTCAATTATCAACCAACGAGCTTTAATATTTGTACCACATGTTTTAGTATTTTCCATTAAAAATGAGTCGAGAAAGATACATTTTTTGTGTTGTATGTTGAAAAATATATAAACGAGAAAATAAAATGTGATTTTACGCATACGTTTAAATTAGGAGAGTTTACTAAAAAAGTCTTTAGGCCAAACAAAGTGGTGCCGCCAGCAAACACTAAGGTGGTGTTTGTTTTGGAAGATGTAAAATGTCTTTTGTCTTTGTCCATGTCTATGGAAGAAGATGTGGACCAAAAGTTCTTTTCCAAGTTTTCGCCATTCATAAAAAAATTTGTTTGTTTTTAACGTATTTTTGAATTGTTCATTTTAACATCAATTTTATTTAAAATAAACCCAGGTGGGATGAGAGTGGGGTGGGTAGGTGGCGGTTGGTGGTATGGGTAAGGGTGGGGGTGGGGTGGGGTAAGGGTAGGGTAGGTAGGGTGAGGGTAGCGTGGGTAGGGGTAGGGGTGTGTGGCTCGGTGGGGGTAGAGGTAGGGGTGTGTAAGGTGGGGTTAGGATGGAGTGGGGTGAAGTGTAGTTGAAAAGTTTAAAAAAGAGGTTCAAAAAGATAAAAAATATGTCTTTTTGAAAAAGAGGTGAAAAAGTCTTTTTTATATCTTTTGTCTTCTAGAAAACAAACCATCTTTTTGAAAAACATCTACCCTCCCACAGATGTTTTAGGGGAAAAAGACTTTTTGAGGAAAAACAAACACCCCCTAACTCGACAAGTTTTTGTCCTCTCTAGAGGCCTATAATCGTTTACAAAACGAAAAAGTAAATTCATTGCATAAGAGGGGCAATTTCGTGTTTTCACAAGCCTCATGAAGCGGTACGTGATTGTAAATTAATTGCAAAATCTTTGGGGGAAGTCTTGATAACCGCCACATGATTGTTGGCTGGCAGTGTATTTCCACCCTTTTTTCATGGATAAAGTAATTGCTTTTCCCCCACTTTTCTATTGTTTTAACAAAATTAAATTATTGGATAGAAAATATAATAATTTAAATATGGATTAAGTTCTGTTGTTAGTCAAAAATCCAAAAATACAAAAATACATGCATCGTCTAACATCCCGCGATGTAAGAGAACATATTTGGTTTAAGCTCTTGAAAGTCAAAAATAATATTGAAATAACTATTAATGTGCAATATAGGTTTACCACTTGAAATAACTATATCTGCAATATAGTTTCTTAAAAGTTAATTGTACAAAAAAAGTAATTGCATGAGCTTCGTTCTTATAAATTTTTAACAAACTATAAATTAATAGTTTATAAAAAAAAATAATACTATAAATAAAATTAGTGAATCAGTTCTTTCGATCTTCTTCATTATATTCTTCTGCATCCTATTTTTCAAATATTAGCTTCAATTTTACGTTTTATTTAACAATCAGTATCTTCTGCATTCCATTATTTAAGAATCGATTTTAATTTCGTATTCCATTATTCAAGAATCAGTTTCAATTATGCATTACATTCAAG
This sequence comes from Cichorium intybus, assembly GCA_023525715.1. Classification (NCBI taxonomy): domain Eukaryota; kingdom Viridiplantae; phylum Streptophyta; class Magnoliopsida; order Asterales; family Asteraceae; genus Cichorium; species Cichorium intybus. The sequence continues at coordinate 18,209,428 of CM042013.1, read as the reverse complement.
AATCAATTTCAAAATACTAACATGCAGGAGGATCGACTAAGGTCTGATGCTTTCCTCTTATCTCTTTGTGTGATGGTGTTGTGGCGGTGATCGTGAGATGTTCGTCCGGAGATGGTGTTGGCTATGATGAAGGGCTATTGGTGGCATTGGCTGGTGGCGATGGTTGGTGTGTAGATGATTGCAACATCCGTGTTTTGGCCTAGGAGTTTTGGGCTTAAGCCGACAAATACAACTTATTTTGTAAATAAAGAAACAAATGAATAAATAAATTTAATATGTTGTTATATTTTTTACATTGTGAATATATGAGCCAAATATAATTTTAAAATCTTTTTGTAACCAAATGTGAGAAATTTTGTCATAAGGACTAAAAGTGTCAATTTGACCAAACTTACCCTAAATAGATTTAGCTAGTCATGGATTTGGAAAATTAGAAGATATTATGAAGGAATTGATGTGGAGTTTAAATTAGGTCAAATAATTCATTAAATTAATATTAGGGATCTAAATTGTAAAGAAATTAGTGAAAGGGGCCGTTTGTGTCGATTTGGGAAACTAAGGGTTAATGTTGACCTAGACAATGACTCAAGTGAAATAAATAATTATATTTGAGGCATAAGTGTGAATCTGGAGACTTCTAGTTAGAATAGTGGACTTTTTGGGTGTTGGGTGAAGAAAGATCAAACTATAGGGACATTATTGCCAATTATGAAAGATGTAAGGTTTTTGATGGGGGTTTCCCCCATTTCAACCAAAAACACGATTTAGAGAGATGGAGAGGGAGAAGATGGCAATTTCTTGAGTTTTTGAGAGATTGGAGCTTGGTTTTGATGATTCTTGCAAACCCTTGAAGTTTCCTAGCAATCTAAGGTATAAACCCTTCATCCTTTAGCTTTAGATTTCGAGTTAGGGTTTGGGGTTTGGACCCAATCTGAAATTTATGATGGGAGGAGGTCTTTGCTATGATCTCAATGTTTGTTTGATGTTTCTAAGTTGTTGGAGTCTATATTCAATCCATGGATGATCTAAAACTAATGGTTAAATTCAATTGGGTGTTATGAACCCTAGAATTTGGGGATTTGATGAATAGTTGAGGAATCTAGAAATTGATGGTTGAATATGTTGGTTTTGGATGAGGGGATTCATTTCTAATGATTCCCTAAGGATTCCAACCCTTGATGTGTAATCTTAAACCTTGAATCACTAGAAAATGGGAATTGGGTATTTGGGTGTTGAAATGGGTTTTATTCATGTATATGATGAAAGGATCTCTTGTTTAATGGATGAATGGGTGTGTTGCATCAATTTGGAAGTAATGGTGGGGTAAGGATCATTTCCTAATGATTCCATGGAATGGAAGAAGGAATCTCCACTTGTAATCATCAATTGATGGATTGGAATTGGGTATTCCATGGGTTTAACCATTTGGACCAATGATTGGAATTGGAGATTCCATGAGGCTATATTCTTTGGAATTGTGTGGGAATGATTCCCTTAAGGGATGACCTTGGTTAAGAACTTAATTAGGACTTGATGGTGTTAAGTGTAATGATTGACTTGGAACATAGTTCATTAACCACTTGTTAAGAGATAAGAACTTGAATTGTGATTTCCATTGGTTTAAGTCACGAACACTTGGATTGGGAGTTGAATTCTTTAAAATGAGTTCTTATATGTGTATTTTTCATGTATAATTAGTCTTGGGTTGAATTGGAACTTGAATTGGGTCAAAAATGGGTGAAAAGGGGCAAAAACGGAGCTACAACAGGTAGTACACGACCCCGTATACTGGTACACGACCCCGTGTAGAGGATATGTGCTTACTAGTCGATTTTACACGATCCCGTGTCAGGCTACATAATCCCGTGTAGCTAGGTCTGGCCAGAATTTTCAGTTTTAGGTTTTGAGCTTTATAGTTTGGGCCTTAGGTCCTTGTTTTAATGCCAAACTCTGGAGATGTTTTAACTAAGATTTTCCTTATATTAGGGAGCTTAAGACTTCATTTCGGGATGGTGGATGATAGATCGTTCTTAGTTCTAAAGAAGTAATTATAGTGCGACTTTTAGATGAATCGAGTATGACACCTTCCATTCTTGTCTTGTAGGAAAGAGGTATATTGTAATGACTTGGAGGTGAGACAAATGACTTGAGTTATCACTCAACTAGGAGGATTTTGATGGAAGAGTTGATTTCTAGAAGCGCCCTCAATGCATCAACCTTGTGTGGAGTTAGTGTTGACTCGTCAGTTGACCTTGGGTGAGTTTACCGGGAGTACACATCCCTACTATTATCTTTTGTGTGTGTTATCAACTATTTTCATGCATGATTTTATGTGCTAATTGTTATATGAGTACTATGTGTGCATTGCATGAAATGAGTCATTTTAAAGATGTTTTCAAATAAAGACTATGATGTTGTTTTTGAAAGACGTTTTGAGCATCCTATTGTGCATTACATTTCATATAGGATGGGATTGACCGTGTGAGCCCTTGAGACCGAGTTTTTCCCTTTTCTCAATTAAAGAGGGTGAGGAGATGTTATGAGTTTTTCCCTTCTCTAAATTAAAGAGGGTGAGGAGACGTTACAGACAATAGGGAACCGCATAAGGGAGTTGCTAACCCTCATGGGGCTAGTGTGATGACCACTAGTCCTAGTTTTGCCTATACGGAATCAAGTGACATGCTTTGTGCATGTCATTTGTGAACTTAGGTAGGTGTCATTGTGGTGAGTTGGACTTTTATGAGATGGACATGGGTTGAGATAGTTGCATCATGCATTGCATTGCATTTCATAACTATCCATTTTGAGTACATCTTTATGATGTTCTTGAAAGGTTTTCTGCAAACCATGAACTAAATAACCTAAGTTCACATGCAACCTATGAGGACCTATGTTTTCTTCTAATTGAACATATAACAAAACCTAAAGGCCATAAGAAAATTAACTAAAAGAAAAAATTTGAAAAACCAACCTTTTAGAATTTTCTGGAAGCTGAGCAGCAAAAATATCCTGCCTCAAATGAGATCACACCCAAGCCGAGAGGATTATGGATCGAAATTCCAGAGAGAAATAATAGAATGAGCGACTGATAATGAGGTCTAGGGTTCCCTATTTATAGGGAACCAAAGGGTAAAGCTAAAACCCTAGCCGCAGCCCATTTTCCGGATTATCTGTACGCGCGCCGCGGCCAGATCGTTTGCGCGCTGCGCGCCGCAATTCAACTATTGAATTCGTACGAATATGTACGCGCGTCGCGGCCTTTACATTGACGCGCCGCACGCCGCAATTCAACTATTGAATTTGTACGACTTTAATCCCTGACCTCCTGATTAATCCAATTGATGCCACAGAAATTAATCCAATTAATTTCTAATTAATTATTAATCAAATAATATTATTTCTAATTAATATATCATCTTCATAATATATTAACAAACAATATCTTGATTTATTAGTCACATAATAAATCAAGCCTTTCTCTCTACTTAACTTTCCAACAAACCTCCGGCCATGAGGGCAACCCAAATGGACTATGGTACTGTTAATTAGGTAAATACTAATTATTAGTCATGGCTTAGACACCTAATCCAACAGTCTCCCACTTGGATAAGTCTATGACTATAATTACCAATTTAACCTCTAATTAACCAGCACTTTTAGCTTCCTAGAAACCACTGCCAAACTCTGATCTAATCAGTTCTATCCATAGATAAGTGATCAGATGATCCTCCGTCCAACAAGATATTTCCAGACTCAAGACATGGATTAAAGTCAATCCCGGTCTGATTCACTATTCCTCGATTTCCGATTTGCATATGACTCTTAGACTACCAATTTAGTCCCGGTTGGCCAACCATTTTAGTCAACTTCAAATTCATCGAGAGGCCTACAGATATCTGTTCTCCGTTAGGGTCAAGGGACGAATAAGCTTCGACTCATATACTTATGTCTTTTATCAGACAAATCACTCACAACAATACGTTTTATAACACCGAGTTACCGATGCGTTTTCGTATTATCAATGAACAACCGTCTAGTAAATCATAACTCATATGTCTTAGCTTAAAGATCAAAAGATATTATCGTCTCAATATTGCTCGTGATGAAATCCATGAAGCAATCCATTGAGCGCGGGTTTATCCAATACTCAAATCTCCATTTCCAAGTACTCACGAATGGTGCAGCAATCCAATTGCAATGTCTAACTCCTTAGACAATCTATTACCAATTCATGACAGCCTTACTTCACACTTACTCCCAAAAGTGTAATCGACTGTGGATATTTGAATAATCCAATTATTCAGGAAGTAAAACATGCAAAATAAAACACAATGATAAAGTATTGACAAAAGTAGTAAACCATTACTCATTAATAAATCTCTATTATTAAATCACAAGAGTCAAATAAAATACATTGTTACAAGTTTCGAAACCTATCTAATTTACATAAACTTTATATCATCTCTTAATCCAATGCTCCTAGCATGCTGATTATGCTTAATCCTACTCAGAGCCTTTGTCAAGGGATCTGCAGGATTATCTTCCGATGATACCCTCTTTACCACGAGGTGACCTTCTTCTACCTTATGCCTTATGTAGTGGTACTTTCTGTCGATATGCCTGGACTTTCCATGGTCTCGCGGTTCCTTTGTCAAGGCGACCGCACCTTCGTTATCGCAGAACAGTTCCATGGGCTCCTGAATACTCGGGACTACTCCAAGGTCACCGATGAAGTTCTTCAGCCAAGCCGCTTCCTTTGACGCTTCACTTGCTGCTATATACTCTGATTCACAAGTAGAATCAGCCACCGTATCTTGCTTGGAACTTTTCCAAGTTACTGCTCCTCCGTTCAGAAGGAATACCCAGCCAGACTGAGACCGACCACTGTCTCTATCCGTCTGAAAACTGGCATCCGTATATCCTTCAACTCTCAATGTATCACTGCCTCCAAGGACCAACACCATGTCCTTTGTCCTTCGCAGATACTTGAGTATATTCTTTACAGCTATCCAATGCGCCCTTCCAGGGTTACCCTGGTACCGACTGACCATGCTTAAAGCAAAGGCCACGTCAGGGCGAGTACACGTCAAAGCGTACATGATCGATCCTAAAGCCGAAGCGTAAGGTACCCGACTCATTTCGGCTATTTCTTCGTCTGTACTCGGACTTTGAGTCTTACTCAATTTTGCATTACTTTGGATAGGTAGCTCTCCCTTCTTGGAATTTTCCATACTAAACCTTTTCAGTACCTTTTCCAAGTATGTACCCTGACTAAGTCCAATTAGTCTCTTCTTCCTATCTCTCAATATTCTTATCCCGAGAATATAGGCAGCCTCTCCTAGGTCCTTCATGGCGAAACATTTTCCAAGTCAAGCCTTGACATCTTGCAAGGTTGGGATATCGTTTCCCATGAGCAGTATGTCATCGACATACAGCACCAGAAAAGTGACTATACTCCCACTAGCCTTGACATATACGCAGGACTCATCCTCGCTCCTAGAGAAACCAAACTCTTTGACTTTCTCATGGAAACAAAGATTCCAGTTGCGAGAAGCTTGCTTCAATCCGTAGATTGATCTCTCAAGCTTACACACCTTATTAGGATACTTTGCATCGACAAAACCCTCTGGCTGATTCATGTAGACATCCTCAGTCAGCTTTCCATTAAGGAAGGCGGTTTTGATGTCCATCTGCCAAATTTCATAGTCATGAAATGCAGCTATGGCCAGCATAATCCTAATAAACTTTATCTTGGCTACTGGTGAGAAGGTCTCGTCATAGTCAACCCCTGGGGTTTGAGTAAAGCCCTTCGCAACCAGTCTTGCCTTAAAAGTGTGTACTTTTCCGTCCATGTCGGTCTTCTTCTTGAAGATCCATTTGCACCCGACTGTCTTTCGACCCGGTACGTTGTCAACCAAGTTCCAAACTTGATTGTCATACATGGACTTGATCTCGCTATCCATGGCCTCTTTCCACTTGGCAGACTCAGGGCCCGCCACTGCTTCCTGGTAGTTAGCTGGTTCATCCAAATTTATCAGTGTCCTATCACTGACAAACGTGTCCCCATCCGAAGTTATATGGAAACCATAAAACTCGGGTGGCATGCTAACCCTACCAGAACGCCTAAGAGGTAAGGATACATCTGTCGGACCAACAGGAACTTCTTCCTCATGTTGGTTGCTAGTTTCTCCTAAGGTTGCGTCATCTGATGACTCTTGGATTTCTTCCAGATCAATGGTACTCCCACTGTCCTCTTTGAATATGAGCTCTCTCTCTCGAAAGACCGCTCGTCTAGCTACAAAGACCACGTCCTCGCTCGGTCTGTAGAATAGATATCCAAAGGACTGTTTAGGATAACCAAGGAAGAAACACCTTTCGCTTCTTTCTGCGAGTTTGTCTTGAGTCTCTCGTCTAACGAAAGCCTCACAACCCCAGACCTTGATGTGTGCTAACGAGGGAACTTTCCCCGTCCACATCTCATGAGGTGTTTTAGCAACCTTCTTAGTTGGGACAAGATTGAGGATATGGGCGGCAGTCTCTAAGGCATACCCCCAGAAGTGAATGGGAAGTGAAGCTCGACTCATCATGGAACGAACCATGTCCAACAGGGTTCGGTTGCGCCTCTCTGCAACACCATTCAACTGTGGTGTCCTGGGAGGTGTCAACTGCAAAACTATTCCGCATTCCTTTAGATAGTCTAGGAACTCGATACTTAGATACTCTCCGCCTCTGTCGGACCTGAGCATCTTTATCTTCCTGCCTAATTGATTCTCTACTTCGTTCTTAAACTCTTTGAACTTTTCAAAGGTGTCCGACTTGTGCTTGATCAAGTAGATATAACCGTATCTACTAAAATCGTCGGTAAAGGTCACATAGAACCGCGTGCCATCCTTTGTGGTTGATCTGAATGGACCACACACATCCGTGTGAATGATGTCTAGCAGACCCTCACCTCTTTCAAAAGATCCTTTGAAAGGTGATTTAGTCATCTTGCCCAACAGACAAGATTCGCATACATCATCCGACATGAGGTCGAATGATTCCAACACTCCATCCTTTTGGAGCTGGGCGATGCGTTTCTTGCTGATGTACCCGAGCCGACTATGCCACAGACATGCCTTTTCTACACCACTAGTAGAATCAATATAATTTACACTATGTCCTAAATTGTCAACACATTCAACAGTTTCATACACACCATCACAAGGATAAGCAGTAAAAATCAAAATACCATTTTTGAAAACAGAAATCGAACCAATTTTATTATCAAAAGAAAATTGAAATCCTTGTCTGAACAATGCGTGAAATGAAATAATGTTTCTTGCCATTTCTGGCGAATAGCAACAATTAAATAACTCTATACTAACATCACTACTAAGCACTAAACTGTAAACGCCGATCTTGGTAACAGGGGACGATCTCCTATTGCCCATGATCAAGTTCAGTCTACCGTGCTCCACCTTCCTGCTTTCCTTTAGGCCCTGCAGATCAGAACAAATGTGAAAACCACATCCTGTATCAAGGACCCAAGAATTAGAAGATGGTGAGTTTTTAGAGATAGTGTATATACCTGTTGTCGATGGCTTTACTTTCCCATCCTTAACATCCTGCAAGTATTTGGGGCAGCTTCTCTTCCAATGGCCCTTCTCTTTGCAGTAAAAACAGTTGGCTTCATCGGGGTTGGCCACACAAGGAATCTGGGAAGACTTGGTTCTCGAGCCATTGCTTGACGACCCGACCTGAACCTTTTCCCTCCAATTTTGCTTAGGAGGGCCCTTCCTCTTCTTTCTTTTGCCACTTCCAATGGCTAGGACGGGCTGATTAACCGAGGGTACACTTTTACCCTTCATCCCGTCCTCAGCAACTCGAAGCATACGATGCAACTCAGTCATATTAGCCTGATTGTTGTTCAAATGATAAGCCAGCCTGAACTGGTCATAAGAACTCGGTAAGGAGTTAAGCACTATGTCAATGGCCAACTCCTCCGGTACAAGCATCGCAAGCTTTCTAAGCCGCTCTACGTAACCTTGCATTCTTTGCACATGAGTGCATATGGACTCTCCATCTTTAGGTTTGCTGTTCGTGAAATCCTTGACCACCTCGTACCTTTCGATGCGCTCTTGCTTGCGGAACTTTTCCGCAAGCTCCTTGTGCATCTCAAAGGGCCAGTAGTCTTCGTATATCCTCTGCAATTCGGGGTTCATTGTGGCGATCATGATGCAGGCCACTTTGGTCGCATCATCAGAATGTTTTTGGTACGAGGCAATCTCCTCGGGAGTAGCAATTTCAGGGTCAATATCGACAAGCTCGGTCTCGAGGACATACTCCTTGTTCTCGTACCTCAGAGCCATCTTGATATTTCTAATCCAGTCATTGTAGTTTGTCCCGTTCAATTGAACCTTGGAACACAGTGAGAGGATAGAGGGAACACTGGAGTTTGAGTGGGGAGCGGATTGATCAGCAGAAGACATCTATAAAAGAAGGTAAGTTTAATTAGATACTTGTCGATCCTTATAAAAACCCAATATAAAATAAGGCTAGGATCCAACTATAACAATTTGCAACATAGAAGAGGGATGCCGTAATCTATAAGCAAATTTTATAAAGGTAGGCGAATGACGATTCAGCCAATTCCACCGCGGAAAAATAATCTTATTATAAATGGAATTCCTAGTTTCTTTTGAGATATATTGAACTGTTCAATAGCATGTTTAATCTCGGATATGCCCCACCGTTTGTGACTGGGATGCCGAGGATCACAAACCGGGTGAGAATAACCATGCAAATTAGCTTGGTACTCTCGGGGTCCATTATCATCTCAAATTGATGTGCCGGTTAACCACACACGCTCCATCAACAATGATAACACCCGAGACACCCATTGCCACTCTTTATGAACCCCCATTGGTGTGCCGGTAAACCACACACGCTCCACCAACGTTTCATAAAGTGCAATGTGCAATTTCATGGGGTAGCATCAAATTCACATTTTTCCTAAAGTAACTAGATTGGGATTTTGTGTAAAGGTTCTAGTACTTTGATCATTATACTTTTAATGATTAAGTGGTCCTATCAAAACTATTCGGCTAACGACCCTCCACTGATCAGGCGAGCGGCGGGCGAGAGTGTTCACCCATTAAACTGCCATTTTATAGGCAGCCTCCTTATACCCACTTTATAGACCAGCTTCGTGAATGAGGCCTACTATTGAATTGACTGACCAATTTTATCTTATACATATAGTATTAACAATTAATAACATATATAAGATGTATTTTAAAACCCTTTAAAATATTCAAGGTTTATCTTTTAATTTTACCAAATTTAACAATTAAATTTTGAATTAAATTAAACCTTAAATTCGATTTAATCAATTTTAATTACCAATTAATTAAATTAATTAAATCTAAATATTTTAAAGATTTTAAAATATTTTTCTGGATTTTTCTATTAATTTTCGACAATTAATTAAATTCCTTTTGAATTATCTTTTAATTAACAATTAATTAAATTAATTCAAATGAAGATAGGTTTATCCAAATTAATCAAATTAATTAAAACCTATCCTTAAACCCCTAATTTTCGATTTCAATTAATGGGGTTTAAGGTTATCCATTTTAATTAACAAATAAAGTTACCAAAAAATAGAAAACCTCCTAAAACCCTAAAAGCCAAAATCGAAAATTACATGGGGGGAATTAGGGTTTCCAAAACCCTAATCCAAGAAATCGATCCACATATATATTAGGGTTTATAAGCTTTAAACCCCAAAACAGTTATATCAACAAGAAAACAAAACAGGCTCTGATACCACTGAAAGGTTTTCTGCAAACCATGAACTAAATAACTTAAGTTCACATGCAACCTATGAGGACCTATGTTTTCTTCTAATTGAACATATAACAAAACCTAAAGGCCATAAGAAAATTAACTAAAAGAATAAAATTAGAAAAACCAACCTTTTAGAATTTTCTGGAAGTAGAGCAGCAAAAATATCCTGCCTCAAATGAGATCATACCCAAGCCGAGAGGATTATGGATCGAAATTCCAGAGAGAAATAATAGAATGAGCGACTGATAATGAGGTCTAGGGTTCCCTATTTATAGGGAACCAAAGGGTAAAGCTAAAACCCTAGCCGCAGCCCATTTTCCGGATTATCTGTACGCGCGCCGCGGCCAGATCGTTTGTGCGCCGCGCGCCGCAATTCAACTATTGAATTCGTACGAATATGTACGCGCGTCGCGGCCTTTACATTGGTGCGCCGCGCGCCGCAATTCAACTATTGAATTTGTACGACTTTAATCCCTGACCTCCTGATTAATCCAATTGATGCCACAGAAATTAATCCAATTAATTTCTGATTAATTATTAATCAAATAATATTATTTCTAATTAATATATCATATTCATAATATATTAACAAACAATATCTTGATTTATTAGTCACATAATAAATCAAGCCTTTCTCTCTACTTAACTTTCCAACAAACCTCCGGCCATGAGGGCAACCCAAATAGACTATGCTACTGTTAATTAGGTAAATACTAATTATTAGTCATGACTTAGACACCTAATCCAACAGTTCTAAACAATTTTTAAAGTGTGTATCAAAACTATTTTTGGAGGTTTGTCCCGAGTATGGTAGTTTACTACCCACTCTAAATGGGTCAACCTCGGGTAAACTCACTAGGAATTTCTATTGCCTAATTTATTTTGATTTGTACTCAGGTTAAGGAGTTTAGATGACTTTAGAAGAGCTGGATGTTTAGAAGGCCACATATTGTGTGGTTTCATTTGAGATGTCTAATGGTATTTGAATTGTAACAACCTCGCTACTTTATAAACTAAAATGTTTTATTTAAAGTGGGACCAAAAGATGTTTCTACAACTTAAACCCTGAATTATTTCTCAATAAATCTCATGTGTTTTGAAATGGTTTTGAACAAAAATGATTTTGTTTGAAGATGTTGACATTAAAGTTTTCATTTGAGGATGATTTTTGAATAATGATGATAAACCATGGGTTAAAATGATGTTTTTATGAAAAGTCTTAAGCGAGAGTGTTTCAATGATGATGGTGGTTACGTCTAATATAGATGATGATGGTGTATAATGAAGTCTGGTAGTGTGGTGGGTGTGACGATAAGAATAAATATTCAACATATTCAAATATATAAATGCATAAAATTCTCAATTTCTGAATTTGATATTAAATTACAATTTAACATCTTCAACTACGTAAACGATTATTGTCTTTTACACCGAATCATAGATTGAAAATAAAAAACGATGGAAATTGAAGTCGACTAATCCATGAATACATAGTCACTGTTAAATTGAAAATGAACTATCAAATTATGAACATGAACTATCAAATTATGAATACGAATTATCAAATTCTGAATTTGAACTATCACTTTTGAATTTGAATTATTAGTTTCTGAATTTGCTATATCGGATATCGAATATGAACTTCCAGATTTTGAATTTAAACTACTGGCTTTTAAATTTGAATTATCATGAATCATGTTATTGGATTCTGAATTTGAACAACCAGATTTTGAATATGAACTATTGAATTCTGAATTTGAACTAGTTGATTCCAAATTTGAAATATATGTTCACAATCTCTTTACATCACCACTATTATCATAACCTTCGACATAATCTTTAATCATCAGCCACCATCAAGTTCCATTACCATTTTGACGCCATCATATACACCTGTATTATCATTCAATTCATTATAAATGGAAGATGCAAACAACATTAATGATCTATGAATGTGAGAGACTTCTGAAGTAGCTTGAATATTGGAGTCCATGGTGTTTAATTTTGGTAGTCATTGTGTCACAATGTTGTTCAAGTAATACAAAAGTTGTTGGTGCACCTTTTACAAATTCAAGATTATCTTTTAAGTACGACATTACTTGAACATGATCCGTTCTATAGGCTCGTACCTTTGTATTCTTGATTCCTAAGAAGATAATCTTTTAAGTAATGAAAACCTAATTTGCGATTTATATTTTTCTTCATCAAATCCATCTTTTACAGAGTTTTGTAGATGGTGCAAAATATTAAGACCCATATAGGTTATTTGGTGGCAAAATTCATCGTTTGATAATATTGTTTTGACTTTTAATAGGACTAAAAAACGACGTGTATTTTCTTCTAGGTAGAAACTTGCACGTAAATAGCTGTATACCTGCCATCATTCAGTGAATTCCTTAAACAATAAATATTATATGATATGGTAATATAATTAGTATATCGCTTTAGGTTGTAAGATTCTGAATATTTTTGTACCTTGAGGCGATTATCAAATTTGGAGACAACAATTATTGTTCTTCTAAAAGTTGGATCAATGTCACAAATGGTATCAAGTTATAAAGATGAGCACCATTCCACACTAATTTGTTAAAGGAATACAAGGATACGATAGGGTGGGCTAGCTAATGACTTCGTTATTGATAGGAATACGTTTGGTGTGCTTCTCGGTTCACCTTTTTACCATTCAATTATAGTTATTATGATTATTATATGATGATAATATAAAAGCATGTGTTTGTATATATTACGTTGGGAACAAATTTGGGAGTTTCAATAATGGTGAGATTGGGGCAATGGGCATATTCAGCTTTCATTACAATTGGCTTAGGAGATATATTGCACCAATATGCGCTGCCTTTTCAGCCATACTAAGAGAAATCAACATAACTTGACACTAATTTTGGGTTAACTTTGGTATATTCTAAACCCAGTGTTTAATTTTATAGACAATATACCAAACATAATACACAAATCTTTTCAGAGGAATCAGTGGAAAATAGGCCAATAAGGATGCCCATTCAAAAATGACCCAGAGCATTAGTTTAACAAACAAATTGAAAATATACATGTGTGATAGGGGCTCTCAGCTTTGATTATAGCACTCACTTCAACAAGATTCTTCGAATGAGGGGGAAGAAACAACCTAAATTTGTTTTGATGGCAAAATTCGTGTTTCAAAGAAAGATTTTTTTAACATATTTGAATGATTAGATGCTCAGCAGCCACTAACAGTGACATTGAAAGCTTTCTTGACAGAGTCTTTTGACACTAATAACAAGTATGGTTGCACGCTTTATAGCTACTAACGATGCCTATTGATCCAGCCTTTACAAACTGAACCAAAACTGCCTTCCCCTAACTCGTTATCTGGACGAAAAATTTTGATCGTCGTTCTAAGATAATAATAGTTAAAGCTTTTTAGATTGGTGTATTACAAAATTACGCGTTCGCTTAGGGGAGTCAGGGGCAGATGAGAACTTGCTGCCACTTGAATCGCAAGTATGATCATATCGAAAAAAATACGTATTTGTTGTCGACGATGATGGCGGCAGAGTCGTCATTGTTGGTGCTTCTTTTATCGGTAATGAGAGTATATCGGTAGCTCCGTTGCTGTGGCAATGGTAAACTACAAATCATGAGGAGTTATCATCAAACATGTTAAATTAGTTTATAAGCGTGAGTATTGCCTTTTTATCGATATATTGATTTAGTAATTGTAGTTTCCTAAAAATATTAATGGACATTTTACCTATTTACCTTTTGCCACGTTTAATTGAATTAAACTGTATTAATACAAAAAGTTAAATAATTCAGTGTTTATCGTAGTAACAATTTGATTCATTTAAATGCCTATGTTGATTCTCATATTCACACAATAAAGTTATTTCTCACATACATACATACATACATACATACATACATACATACATACATACATACATACATATATATATATATATATATATATATATATATATATATATATATATATATATATATATACACATACATACATACATACATACATACATACACACACACACACAAGTAAATGTTAGAAACCGTCAGAATCCCTTCATTCATAGTTTAATAATGTCGTATTTTAAAATTGATAAAATGTTGTTGTAGCCTAACCAACTATTGATTTTTGGTCTAAAATGTCCCTAAAGTTTTTTATTGGCCTTTTAGGGGAATAAAGTCTATTTGTACCTATTCATTAAGTCATTTCAGCAGGTTTCCAGGTTAAAAGTTAGGAAAAATGACATTGTAGCCCTATCAACTTTCATATTCTATTCTAAATAGTCCCTAAACTTACGTTTTAGTTTACAATGGCGAAGATGGAGGTTGATGATTGTCGAGGGGTACTCAAAGTTTACAGTGACGATTTTATATAGCGATCCGGTGAACTGAGCCATAGGTCAAGCATAGCCGCCACCCCCACGGGATTGGAGCCACTACACAAAACCACTGCAGAAACCACCCCTGCCGCCACCCCCGGGATTGGAGCCACTTCACGGAACCGATGCAGAAACCACTAAAATGAGTATCGATAATGTTGTTTGTTTGGTCAAACATGACACCTTTCCAGAGTACCATCGTCATCGACACGAACATGAAAGTTTGGTTCACTGGATCGTCGTCACTGTAAACTTTGAGCACCCCTCAACAATCATCAACCTCCATATTCGCCGTTGTAAACTAAAAAATAAGTTTAGGGACTATTTAGAATAGAAAATGAAAGTTGATAGGGCTACAATGTCATTTTTCCTAACTTTTAACCTGCAAACCTGCTAAGAGGACTTAATGAACAAGTAAAAATAGATTTTATTCTTCGAAAAGGCCAATAAAAAACTCTAGGGACCTTTTAAACCAACAACCAATAGTTTGTTAGACTACAGTGACATTTTGCCTTTAAAATTCTATCACTTGTTTGTTATAAAAAAAGAGATACTAAATATACAAAATTCCTAATTATTATTATTATTTATGATTAACGATCGATATTGATGTATTTTTATGACAAAAAATTATGTTACTACATTCAGAATTTAATAAGCATAGTTTTTCGTTCAAGTGTGAATATTGTAAAAAGAGTTAATAAATAAAATAAAAATTCTATTTTTTAATATATTTTAAGATAATAATATTTCATCTGGCATGTTTGATTCATTTCTGATATAGATGTAGTGGTTGTAATGCATTTCACAATGCCCGATGGTGGTTCAACTACTACATCAGATCTGTTCCATCACCGCCACCTCCTCCCTTGTGCACTATTTCTCTAATTGGTTCTCCGATGGTAGTGTTTAGATAGAAAAGTTCTTAAATCGAATACACACAAGGTGTTTGATGAAATGCCTTAATAGATCTGTTAGTTTTCAATGTATGAATAAGTGTCTGAGCTTTTGTATTAAATTGGTGATGAGAGTCCTAAACTGGTGTAATAAAATGTAAGTTCTAATTTTTATCGAGGTATGATTTTTTTGAGCTTGCTAGGAGGGTAGGTGTTTGTAGTTATGGATGGTGGTAGATGAGGGGAATGATGGTGGCGACGGTGGCGCCGATGGTAGGTGGTGATAGTGGGTGGTGTGAATTTGTATATTGAGTGGTGAATGTATTGTATTAAATTATGAAAGTAATAAATTAAGCTATGAGTGTAATGTATTAAGTTGTGAATGCAATATATAAGATGTGAATTCTTGTATGAAATTTGTACTAACATATCAATGCTTATATCAATCTGAAAAAAAAACTAGATATTTACATATTTTATCAATACTCACAGTTTAATAACTATGAAAAGGGGTTTTCTAAAGTCCCTATTCTTTTATCGATCTTATTTGGTGGCGGCAGGTGGCGGCCGATGGTGGTTGTGGTGTTGGAGTTTGAATGTGTGTTCTTGGAGGTTTGAGAGAGTTTTTGAGTGGAAGAAGTTTCAATCTGGTTTTAGATCTATTGTATAAGTTTTTATGTTAAAATCCTCAAATGACCATTGTGCCCCTATTTGTTTTTTACCATTGATCAGAACTTAAAAAAAAATCAAGGGCTAAGATTAGTTATTATTGGTTCTCAATCTTTTAATGGTTCTCATTTAAACCTATTCCTATATATATATATATATATATATATATATATATATATATATATATATATATATATATATATATATATATATATATATATATATATATATATATATATATATATATTTATTGGCATGTTCAATATATAACAAAATTATACGACCTAACCACAATCACAAGAAAATAAGTCATGTTAATAACTGAACATATGTTTATAAATAAAAAAAAGAACCCACTTTCATATTCATAACACTAAAATCAGATTTTAGATCTGATTCTTCTCAACCATACTAATCTCCAGAACTCACACCAAATCCTCTTTTTTTTAACAAGCTCCAACACCGCCACCAGGTCCGACAAACCGCCGCCACCGTGGACGACCACCACCCCCGCCGATGTCCGACAAACCAAGCTCCGTCGTTGCTCTGGTGAACCGGTGTCAGGTCCCCTCCATATCTTTCTATCTTATCTCCGATGAAAACCACTAGATTTGTACCCTAGATCTGCCGCCTCGCCTCCGTTACTGCTCCAGTGAAACGCCACCAGCTCACCTTCGTCTATTTCTCTCAGATCTCCGGTAAGAAACCATCAGATCTATTTTATCGTCCCCATGGTTGCTCCAGTGAAACACCATTAGATCTGTAGATCTGTTCCACCGATGTGTCCTCTATCTACGGTTGCCTCCTTCTTTCGATGTAGATATATGAAACCACAACAATATAGTCTCATCATATCTGTTTCAGCACTGTACACAATGTGTTTGATGAAATGTGTCTATGAGTTTTCTATAATGTGAATGTTTATTAAACGGTGAATTTGTATGTTAAAGTATGAATTTTTAGTTATATTAATTTGTGAATGTATGCATTAAACCATCTCATATCTGTTCAGCGCTGTAGACAAGGTGTTCAATGAAATGTTTCTTTGGTTTTCTAAAATATGAATGTGTATTAAACTGTGAATCTGTATGTGAAACTAATGAATATTTCATTGTATTAAGTTGTGAATATGTACGTTAAACTGTGAATGTGTGTATTAAGTCGTGAATACGACCGTGAAAATGACGGTTTTGCACTTCCTTACAAGAAAAGGCAAAAAAAGGGATTTTAACATTTAAATCAGATCCGTCCATTTTTTTAATAGTTCATTTGGTTCTCAACCTTTTAGTGGTTCTCATTTGAACCTTTCCCCATTCTCTCTCACACACACACACACACACACACTCTCTCTCTCTCTCTATATATATATATATATATATATATATATAGATGTAGGTTCAAATACATTTTCTAAATATTGTGTGATTGTAGGACTAAATATGGTTCAATCATTTGTAAAGGGTACCATGGTAAATTAACATTATAATTAATAATTATATTTTATTTTTCCTTTAATTTAGGTAATAAGCCCTAGATTCCACCACTACGACCGCTTCCCCAGCCGCTATCTTCGTCTTCTTCCTCCTCTCGTTGCTCTCTTCTTCACCGCCATCTTCTTCTTCTTCCTCCTCTCGTCGCTCTCTTCTTCACCGATCTCCTGTTCTTGCCCCACCACTACGACCGCTTCCACAACCATCACCCAAACTACGAGAAGCATGGAAATTAGGAATGGGGAAGCAAGATCGAGACCTGTCTTCGTCTCCTTGGTGTGAAAATTTGAAAACGGGAATGAAAATTCAGAAGAATGGGAGCGGTTCACAAACACGTCTCGCACACACATCGATTTTGTGTGTGCGATTGTTGAGATCGGAAAGCTGCAACAAATCGAGAAATCGAAAGAGATCGTGAGATAGAAAAAACAGGGGAAGGAGAACAACAAGTGACCGTCGGAGATCAAAAGAATGTATGTTCAGTTCATTTTTTTTTATCGACAATCATTCTTTGAG